>OZ037776.1:46214115-46276615 GCA_964035525.1 Porites cylindrica | reverse complement strand
TCTTCCAATATCTAAATTTATTATTGGTCCGTTTTGATCCCATCAGTCTGATGCGTAGTAAGCCTCAAAACGACTATCTTTACTAAACTGCAATTAGTCCTAGACTTCCGCATTCTCAAACCAACAAGGCTATGTAGCAATTGGAACGATGCGGAATAGTCTTTTTTGAAGAAAGTTCTCGATTAAATCTCAAGACTACTCGACGAACTAAGGTTTCTTAAAACGAATTACATCGTCTCATGATGTGGTCTGTGACGCATTTCGATGACATACTAGACAAAATGAAGGGGTTACAGGAACCTACAGTGTAATATCATGATCTGCAAACTTCTAGTGGTGGATCCAGCATATGCAATCAGGCTCAGCAGGAGAAAGGTACTTTTCAGCGGCTTGAAATTTATCAACATGACTCCGCTCAACAATGACTCCAGAAAGGTTCAGTAATCTAAAAGTTCTAAACAGCCAGAAAGAGAGAACAGCCAAATTTGCCCCTCCCCTCCCCCCCAGCACCACTTCAAAAGAGGTGGTCACCGGCCCCCGTACTTTAAAAACTGCTCCGCGGGCCCTGCTTTACTGCGCGTTTCTGTTCTTGGTTTGCAATCCCGTGACAAGGTGGCCATGCCCTGTTGGTGTTCAATATAATAAACAATTTTTGGAAGTAATAACATGAAAACGGTGTTTAGTTCCCAGAGGAGAGAAACACTTTCGTTCTTGATCACCACCGTGGCCACCGTGACGTCTCGTGTAAACCAGCAATATACTTATTATAGCGGAGCTCCACGGGCGGCGCGAAGCGCGCGCGTAGGCGGAGCCCCATACCTAAGGAAATGTGGTAATCTACCCATCAGACAAAATTTGGTAATCACGTGACCGTACACCGAGCGAGCGACCGTCCGTCCGCACCACAGGCATACCAATGTAAACAGGTATAACAACCCAAACTCAAGGTTTTATTTAGAAGGAAATCACATGGCCGCCCTGACTTTTGGAAAGAAAAAACAACAACAAAGTCGGCGTTATGTTTACACTACCATGGATAACAGAGAAAGAGCTAGAGCGAGTTATTGAAAACAAAGGAGACGAATTTCGTAGGAAGAAAAACATGGAAATTCAAAGCGGCGGTGAGAAAATGAGATTTAATGCTAGCGGCCCAGCAAGGAGAAAATGAGCGGCAGTGAAGAATAAAAGCGAACATGAACACAGGAAACAAAATATTGGGTAAGCACATGCGACAATTCCTCCATAAAAATAATGAATAACTAGGAAGTTTGACGCTTTAGTCGTACAAAAGAGCGTTGTAGTCGCGCAAAACAACGGCGAGGGAAAGACAAAAAAGCGTTCTGCACGTGCAAATTTGTTTTTTGCTAATTAGAAGAAAAAGTGTGCTGCACGTGCAATTTGTTTTTTTGCCAATTAGATCTATTAGTCTTGAAGCCATTTTCATTGTCGTCCCCGTTTAGCATTACAAGATTTAATTTTTTTTGTTTACACGCATTATTAACCAGAGCTTCGCTTTTAGCCCTGGCTAAATCTATATATTATATGGCCCCATACTGACATCGCTTAAAATGAGATCGATCTCAGATCGATCTAGATCGGTTCTGAGATTGCATGAGGACCTGTTCACACTGACGTCTTCTAATAAGACAAATTATTCCTAACTAGGGAGGACTAAGCAGTTTCTTTACACTCTGGTTTCGGGTGAGATGGGTTGTGTCACTTGTGTGACACCACTCGGCATTCTTTTTCAAGGGTTTCCTGACTTTTCACAGGAATATATATTTTTCAATAAGAATCGGTTCATGCCTAGCGAGCGTATATCGAGATATGGGTGCATGCGGGAAGTTTGGAGAGCACTAAAGAAGCGTAAGAGTTACGCCCTAAACGGCTCTAGCTTCTTGAGTGCTCTCTAGATTTCGGAAGTGCACCATATAGCCAAGAAAAACGCTTGCTTATTGATCGTTAATTTAATTCTCGTAACGCGCGGCACAGAAAAACAAACGCTTCTATTGCCTCATGGTTACAAACACGCCATAATAGTCTAGTTTGAAAGAAATTTTTTTTTGTAAAACTGACAGTGAAAATTTGCTTATTTATTCGTTAACGAACAATGCAGGGGGAAGCTAAGCAGAAACTAAGGTAAAAGAATCTTAAATACTCAAATGTTCGTAAAGGCATAGACAGGAGCATGGTTTGCATTCGTTGAAAAGATGTTTATTTTTCGGCCCGGCAGGCGAAATCCAGTTAAACTTGTTTTTTTTTTTAGCGAAGACAACTGTCATCCTTCGTTATTTTCATTTACGAACAAGAAGTCTTACATATACTGCCAGGTCATTAAGGCATCTTGAGGGGACCTGCTAGCAGTTGTTTTTGTGAGATATAAATTTGTCTTCTTGTACGTTATTGCAAGAAAACGTTTCCTGCCTCAGCCGGATTGTTCGGTTATAACAAAAGTACGTGATTTTTCGCTACTACTTTATAATTAACTTGTTTTCAAAAGGATAAACAAACGTTAAAAACGGAGGACACTTTATGTATACAAATTGGGTTTTTCCTCGGCGACACCGACCAATTTGTGGTCTTTTTCCACCTGAATGTCAGAAGTCTTTACGGCAGACTTCTCAGACTTTTCAACGACTCAGGCTCTATTATTTGCAAAGCATCTTCACCGCTTTTGCCGATGGTTTGAGTGGCTAGAAGCTCAATTCCAAAAATTTTAGAAAGTTCTTCATCATTACCGTCGATTTGTTGCCTCTTAGTTGAGAAAAAGAGACGAAAATCCGAGTGTGATAGTTACATCTTTTAGATGTTTCGCGGACTTTTTTCAGCACTGCTTCTAGTCACGTTCAGGAAAGCCACTTTTCCTTTACACCTTTTGCAATGTCCGCATAAACGTCTGCGTTTCGGCGACTTTTGTCTGTTTTATCGTGAATCCGACGGTTACCCCAAGCAGCGATAAGAGCTCTTTTCTCCACTTTTCTCCTTTTTTGCATACATTTTTTTGCAACTTGCAAAACCAACACTCCACACGTGCGATTGGCTTACGTGACTCTCAATGAGGGAAGGCTACTAAGCTGGATCGCTTTCAGGACGTGTTTGTGTTCTCACTCAGCACGGAACAATGTAGATCGATCTTGGACCGATCTCAGACCACCTCTTGAAGCGATCCAGGCTGGATCGATCCCAGATCGATCTCAAAAAAGTGCGAACGTTCACATTCAGCTCGTATGAAAGGCCAGATCGATCTGAGATCGAGTAGCCCCTAAGTGTGAATGGGGCCTTACGGGCTCTATTAATTTCTTGATTTCTATGGCGGGCGCACCATTTAGTAAAAAGCATTATACATTCTAACTAGTATCGGCTTCCTTTCAGCTCAGTCAGCCAAGAAGGAGTCTTGGGTAGTAGTTAGTTCAATATCGCACTTACTGCGCGCCACATAATTACAACAACTAGTATATAAAAGATAAGAAACCGAGATATGATATCAACATCCACGTGATACATAGGAACAGTGTTACCCACATTCGGCTAAAGGAGGTAAAGACCAAATCTATCAAATATGCCAGTCTTGCTTCTATCGTCAGTGTAGTAGGGGTAAATATACGAAGGCATATCTGGCGGCCTTCTGTAAGTTGATTGGTTTAAGCACATTTGCGACACCACTGAGTTCAGGAAAAAATGACCAACTTTCGTTCTTCCATACCTCATTGACTCGATCGTGCTTCGTTTTAAACCTCACTCTTCCCCATGTAACATTTATTTTGAAGCATTTTGAACCGTTATTTCTTGGTGTTGTAAAGTTGTTTTCTGAAAAGGTAACGTTTCTGCAACATTTAGATTATATTTGGCTTAATGCAAAGGTAGTGAAATTTATCTAAGATCCGTTTTTCGCACAGGAAGCAATTATATGCTCCCTGCAGGAAACGTTGTAAAAGTGCTTTGGCAAAACGCACTCCTCAGCCTCATTACAGCATTGTTGGAAAGTTTCAGTTAGGTTGATGCTGGCTCTTGTTGCATTGCGCAAGTCGTTACAGCCAGTGATGACTCGTTTTGGAACATCATTTTTGCAATCATCCGAAACCAATATCGCAATGAACTCTAGGGCAGTTGTTATTTTTCGTTGTATCCCCAAACAAAAACGAATTACCGCTACAACGCACTCGCCTTGGTGTTCTCGAAAACGGTTTGTATATACCTATATTTCAAACAAGGTTGCTCCCGTGAGACATGATCCATGATGGATGATCCATGTTTCATAGCCTGCACTATGGTCCCTTTTGGAGCGGGAAGTGTTCGTTTGAATCATGGAGACCATGTACCATTTAGAAAACTTGTTGGAAAGTGTTAATAACCTGTGAGAAGGCGCAAATGGTTGCGCAAATTCTTAAGCGCGATCGAGCTGAAGAATTTCATTTTTATAATCGCACAGCAATAAATTACAAGCTGTTTCGTTTAACAACTGATTATAAACTGAGGGTTTTGCTGCTTGATTAAGCTGCGCTTTTCGGCCAAAATGATGATTATTTCAATAAAGCAAATAAACACAATTCCTTTTTATCTTGTTATTTACCATTGTTCAACAAACGACTTGAATTTGATTTTAAAACTCCAACCAAAATTCCCACGTGCACGAGTCAAGCAGAGTCTTTGAAAATTTGCAATATTTGCAAATTACCACAGACAGAGTTACACCTAAACTTTAATCACTATCGTCTTAAAAAGCAGCAACTGCTAAAGGCCTAGATTTCAGTGTTTTGAAATAATTTATCTAAACGTTCTGCTGACATAGCACTGGAACGGTCAGTAGCGTTCTCTAGGCTCGTCGTGGGCATGTATTAAATTTACTAAACTTGCACCCATAATGTACCGTGGGCTATGAATGAAACATTGATCATGCATGATTCTTCATCGAAGCAACTTTAATTGAAATATGTGTATCAAAAATGTATCAAGTAGATGGTGAGAAGGCTTTCGCAAACATCACGTACCAATGATACTGAATTATCATACGCTCTTTCTCTCCGGAGCGTAGCAGTTAAATGTTGCAATTAAGAACGCAATATTTGTCAAGTTTGCGTCAAACTTTAATAGATAGAAAGACAATTGACCATAGTTCTAATTGTGGAAATATTAGTACATATATAATGTGTAACATGATTTCACATGTTTTAACAAATTAAAGTAAGTAGAACTAAATGTTTTGGTCAGAAGAAAAATACAGTCGAAACTTACTTTACAAACTCTTCATTACAACGCCGGGACAGTTTCCCTGGTACCCAGGGAAAGCTCGATCTTATAACACCCAAAATTAATACCGTCTCTGAATTTAACGTTAGTGATACAGACACCCGTCAATGCGAACAGTGGACATCGATCAACGACCTCACTCATGATGCACACACTATCCACAGCAATAAGCCTTACTTAATATTGCATCAATTTCTCTTACGGAATAAGAAACTTAATGACAATGATTTGCGTGTCAAGCTTTGCTCGTAAAAAGTTATAAAATAATAATAGGCACAATAATAATAGGCACAATTATGCTGCAGCATATCTCCATTGGAGCATATGTAAAGATCATGATATAGAGATTACAGACAAATGGTACGAACACGAACCAGAGACCGTGATAAACAATAAAGATAACAACATCACCATCATGTGGGACATGCCAGTCACTACTGATAGAACTATAACAGCGAACAGACCAGATATCATCGTTGAAGATTCAGTGAATTCCACCTGCAAACTTATTGATATGACTGTTCCATCAGATAGAAACATCGCTCTGAAGGAAACTGAAAAAAAATGCAAGTACAAAGACCTAGAACTAGAAATACAGAGAATGTGGCATATGAAAACCGTAATGATCCCTGTGGTTGTTGGTGCGCTTGGTACAGTGAAGAAGGGTATGGTAGAAAACATCAAGAAAGTATCAGAAAGAGCTAATATGACAGAGATTCAAAAGATCTGCATGCTGGGATCTGCACGAATCCTCAGAAAGGTGCTCAGTGTATGAACAGAATGATTGACTTGAGTGACTGACGCTCTAGGTGCATGGTTTGCGCCCGGCTGATGCACAAAAAGAACACCAGCAAAGACTGTGATAATAGAGACAATAATGATGATAATAATAATAATAATAATAATAATAATAATAATAAAATGACTATGCGGAATCTAACACAGCAGAGGTTTAAATTAATACTTGAATATTCAAAAAAATGTCAATGTAAAGTTTTACTTTTTTAAGCTTTTATATGATCTGAATTCAAATTTCGTACTAAACCTGGGTTATCTTAACCCATCTTTGAAGAACCCGGCCCAGGGATCAACTTTTTAATAAAGGTTTTTAAATGAATGACGTCGTTCTTCAGTAAGACCAAGAAGGTGCATGCCCAGAGTCAAAACCGTAAAAACAAGATGAATCTTCTCAACAGAATTTCTTCGGGAAGACGTTGGGTTTCGATACAATGATAATTTAACCTGTAAAAAGGTGAATACCCAATATAATTCGAAAACTAATATCGGCACTATTTCCTAACTACAGGTTAACCAGGTGTTATCAGCGTTTTAGCAGCAAACAAGCTACTTGTTAATGTTAACGCTGTCGACGTTTTTGACAAACGGATGCAATAAAGTAAATGACTTAAAATTTCACTTAACCCATGTAGATGATTATGGATTAATCAGACCAATTTAAAACATACACTGGTTGCTAGGAACAAATTTAAATTTATTTCTTCTTACTATGGGAAACCACTTCGAGAATCATCAATCTGGTACTCAGGAACCTCTAGCTACTCATACAAGGGACGTGACATAATTTATCCTTAAAGCAAATTATTTAGAAACTGAAGAAACATTACTTAGGAAAGTAGACTGTTCTATGCTATCTTGCGAGTAACACTAATCTGTGGAACTGCAGACCGCGGAACCGCGGAACCTGAGGAACCTACGGACCTAAAGAAATGACCATTTTATTACAACTTCCTTTGGCTAATGTGATAAAATAATTAGTTACAATCAATTACAAACTTGATAGACTGTTCATAGTCCCTTATTTTTCCTTAAGATCGTCCCAAAGCGTCCCCCGCCCTTTAAGTAGTTCAAGCTAGACTCGGTCAAGATGGCCGCCTATAGCAAAAAAAATACAAACAAAACAAAACAAATCAAAAAACGTGACATGTTTGTGAATATAATACAAATATCCCTACAATGTTGGATGTAAGTTGTCGGTTAATTTGTTTCTCCTGTCCTCGGTAGTAGGTAATTTTTTTCCTCGTTTTGTCGCGTCATCAGTTATATTTTGCCGTTTGTCGTTAGTCGGTTAACCCCATTCAGACCCTTTAAAAATAACCGGTGCTCAGAACTGATTCAAGAAGGAACAAGTAACATGGCAAATACAAAAGGCACAGATGGCAAACTTGAAAAAGATTGAAACGGATTGCAATTTTGGTTTTTTGAAAACTTGTTAGCCTAACAGTTTTTCAAAGTTTATTTGTTGTTGTTTGTAACGTTTCAAATCAAGCTTGGAAGGCAGTATACATACATATTTTGCACGAAGCTAGGATTTGATTATTCACTGGAAATTTCTCGAGTTCTATAGCGAATTAAGACTAGAAAACGCACACATGATTATTTTAAAATTTCCATTACAATATTACCGCTAGATAAAATATTAAAAAATAATTACAGCACGACCACTGAAATGCAGATTGGGTAAAGAAACCTGTTGAGAAGAAAGGGCCAAAAAACTGACTTGAGACTTTGACGTTCTCGAAGATACGATATCGATGTCATGATCACTAATATTAATTGACAAAATTGACATGGAATAGAAACTGGGATACTTTGTTACAGTTTTCTGACAATTTGGCACAAAGAAAAAAAATGTTGTGAACTTACTTACATGAAACTTACTTATATGTGCGTTGGTTATGTTTTTGAATCATGTTTTTTGGCAGAAACGGTTTAACCGATTTCTATAATTTTCTTAAAGTTGTATCATTCTCTATGTTAAGAGTGCCAAAAATCATAGAAATCAGTTAAACCGTTCCTGCCGAAAAACGTGATTCAAAAACATAACCAACGCGCATGTAAATAGGTTCGGGCCACCTTAAAAATATCAAACAAAACAATACATGAGTTACTTCTACAATGGAACCTCGATGAAACGAAGGGCCAAGGGACTGTCAAAATTTGTTCGCTATAGCGAGGTTTCTTTACATATCGAGATTTTTTTTCACTTTCTTTACTACCTCTGTGCCGGGGTAAAGAGAATCTTTCGTTATACCTAGGACTTTCGTTATACTGAGGTTCCACTGTCGAAACAACAGAAGGTTTATTTTAAAAGGCCAATGTAAACACTTTTATGCCATTATCAAATAACACTGGCAAGTTTTCAGTTAAGCCTTAAATTAATTGAAAACTTGCCAGGGTTATAGACGCCAAATTTGATGATGACATAGACGTGTTTACATTGGCCTTTGAAAACAAACCTTCTGTTTTTTTCTACAATTAGCTCATTTGCAGTGGGAACGTCATAACACCTGGCTCTGAAGTTGTTGCAATTGGTAGATGAGTAAATAGATTATTTTGCTATTGGTTCATTTGGAATACTCACTTTGCCAGAAATCTAGCTGAATACTCGCTGGAAGGAAAATTCATCTTTCTTCTGAAAAATGTCTGTCGAGTGGCTTTACTTTGTTTTCATTGTTCTAAATATGAATGTGCATCTTCTTGGTACATTTGAAGAACGAAGAATTAATTGCTCATGTGTGAACTTCAATTGGAAAACGTTTAATTTCAGTTTTCTTCCTGGTGGTGAAAAGAAGTGGAAAGAGCTCGTCTGCAGTTACATAACTGATGGTCTTGAAGCCACAAATGTGTCACCACTTACAGAAAATGCCACTTGCAAGTGGGCGATAAATGTTTCGTTTCCTGTGATATCTTAAGATCCTCGGCCTAACTTGACATTGAAATTTCTTCCCTCTCCTGTTCTGGCTAAGAAAGAAATTTCCTCAAACACCGCGAGAGATGTTTTCATTGCTCTTAGTCAGACATGGAAACTACTTACCTTTTGCCTTTTGGTTGCTGTCCTATCAGGAATAATCGTTTGGTTTTTGGTATGTTTTGCAAAAAAATTCTTCTACTGTATGTTAAGTGTGCCAAAAATCATAGAAATCGGTTAAACCGTTCCTGCCGAAAAACGTGATTCAAAAACATAACCAACGCGCATGTAAATAGGTTCGGGCCACCTTAAAAATATCAAACAAAACAATACATGAGTTACTTCTACAATGGAACCTCGATGAAACGAAGGGCCAAGGGACTGTCAAAATTTGTTCGCTATAGCGAGGTTTCTTTATATATCGAGGGTTTTTTTCACTTTCTTTACTACCTCTGTGCCGGGGTAAAGAGAATCTTTCGTTATACCCAGGACTTTCGTTATACTGAGGTTCCACTGTCGAAACAACAGAAGGTTTATTTTAAAAGGCCAATGTAAACACTTTTATGCCATTATCAAATAACACTGGCAAGTTTTCAGTTAAGCCTTAAATTAATTGAAAACTTGCCAGAGTTATAGACGCCAAATTTGATGATGACATAGACGTGTTTACATTGGCCTTTGAAAACAAACCTTCTGTTTTTTTCTACAATTAGCTCATTTGCAGTAGGAACGTCATAACACCTGGCTCTGAAGTTGTTGCAATTGGTCGATGAGTAAATAGATTATTTTGCTATTGGTTCATTTGGAATACTCACTTTGCCAGAAATCTAGCTGAATACTCGCTGGAAGGAAAATTCATCTTCCTTCTGAAAAATGTCTGTCGAGTGGCTTTACTTTGTTTTCATTGTTCTAAATATGAATGTGCATGTTCTTGGTACATCTGGAAAACAAAGAACTAATTGCTCATGTGTGAACTTCAATTGGAAAACGTTTAATTTCAGTTTTCTTCCTGGTGGTGAAAAGAAGTGGAAAGAGCGCGTCTGCAGTTACATAACTACGGGTCTTGAAGACGTAAATGTGTCACGACTTACAGAAAATGCCACTTGCAAGTGGGCGATAAATGTTTCGTTTCCTGTGATATCTTACGATCCTCGGCCTAACTTGACATTGAAATTTCTTCCCTCTCCTGTTCTGGCTAAGAAAGAAATTTCCTCAAACACCGCGAGAGATGTTTTCATTGCTCTTAGTCAGATATGGAAACTACTTACCTTTTGCCTTTTGGTTGCTGTCCTATCAGGAATAATCGTTTGGTTTTTGGTATGTTTTGCAAAAAATTCTTCTACTCTTATACCTCTTTTTAAAAACCAAGAGTAGTAATATGAGATCACTCAATAGTTGAATAAAAGGTATGCGTTTAGGCCAAACGAGAACCAATTTAATTGCCGGACGAGTGCTATCACTCGGCCTTACTACATGTTTATTCATCTATTCATTCGTGCAAAACGCTTAATTACTAACTTTTTGAGGCATAAATTTGCCAGTGCTATATTTAGTCATGTAACACTTTATGTTGTTAAATTTACGGGTTCCACGGTTTTTGCTCAGTTAAGGCGAAGAAACTGAAAATTAAAAAAACATAAAAACTGTGCACACGTAATTCTTTACCGGATACTTCGGCGTGAAGCATTCCTTCGTCTTCCGTTTCGCTGACAATTTAATCTCGCCGTTAAAAAGGTTCGCTTGATCTTTCCTCCAGCGACGGACCATGGACTCACTGATGCCATATTCTCTGGCGATTTCAGAGTTATTTTCAACAGCTTCTGCTTCGACGACTGTTGTAAGTTTAAGCGCGAGGTTGTATGACGTGCGACGAGCTTTGGGCATGATGACAACTTGACTTGAAATAAACGATTGCGAACACGAGATTGTTTGATAGACGCTACGGATGTCTAGGTACTGGTGATGCCGCTTAACAACACAGTTACTTTTAAATTCATTTTTTGGATCACATTAATTCATCTGAGTTAGGATTCATTGTTTTTCAATTGAATAGTGAGTTACGGTTAATATTTGTTAATTCACGTGTGCTTTCTAAGAGGAAAGCTGTTTGCATAATAAATCACCATTGCATCTCTTGTATAGGCGCGTGTGTGTTATCGTCTAAGCCTCATTTATGACAATCAATGTGATTTTTTTCCGAAAATGTTAGGTTTTCCCGTGGTTAACAATTCAGTCTTGTAATAATGAATGGGTCTCGGCTTATAGTCAGGTGTTTTCGATTTATTTTTGGTTCTCGTTATGCCGAGTCTACACGTTCAAAGTTTGGGGTCTCGGCTTATAGCCGAGATCGGCTTATAGTCGAATAAATACGGTAATAGCAAAATCTAAGAGTGTTACTGTCTATACAATCCATCGCAAAATATATACTTTAAAATTATTCAGCCAGGTAACGATTAAGGTGTTTTTTTCATCATAGGATCACAAAACAAACTCCGGACACTTTCCAAAGTCGTTTAAGAACGGAACGCAAGAAGGCTTATGGTGGGCCATTGTTACCATGACAACCACAGGGTAGGGACATATTATACTTTACAGTTAATGTGCACACCTGCGAATGGAGTTGACAGTAGCGTTTAGCGAATACTCACGGCATTAATTTTGAAAAAAAAAAAAAGAAACTTTCAATTCTTTCTTTATAAGAAAGTTTACTGAAGGCTAGTTGGCTTTCGCTCAATTGCCATTATTTGAAAGTTTCCCAAACTAGATTATATTATCACAGAGCCTTCCTGGTGCCCTCCAATTAGCTATTAGGGAGTACAAGATACGGTCACTGCGGACTACATGGCTCTTGGGACTATAGACTACGGTAATACACGGCGGGGACCTGGTTCGAGATTTACTGCGCATGCTCGTTAGCACGTGTGTTTCTTGGTCCGTTCACCGGCGAAAAACGTCGGATTGGTCGTGACATTGCCACGTGACATTGCCAAATTAAAATGGCGGCAATACCTCCATCG
Source organism: Porites cylindrica (assembly GCA_964035525.1). NCBI lineage: Eukaryota > Metazoa > Cnidaria > Anthozoa > Scleractinia > Poritidae > Porites > Porites cylindrica. The sequence continues at coordinate 46,264,642 of OZ037776.1, read as the reverse complement.
TTTGTTTATTCCAGTGGAAAGAAGATTAATTGCGGCTTAATATGAGTTGTAAATGCATATACGGATATTTTTAGAAAAGCCTAGACTTTTTATTATCCTTTTTCACCTATTCCTATGGGATTCGTTCCCTGCGATGGTCGCGTTTTGGCAGGTTTACCGGATTCAACTTTGAACTCTCCACGATCGGGAAGGACAACATTATTTTCAGGATGAAAGCCAGGTAACTAGAAAGAACGGCCTTTGTTCACAGCTCACTGCAGCGGAGGAATAAGACACTAGGGTCCTTTGAAATTGCTTAGACACCTGGAAGTTATTCTATTATTTTTTTTTTACCGAAAAGATAAAGCAAAATTATGTTTACTCCAGCAAGACTTTCTAATTTATAGAAAAAATCTTGAACATGAGCTAAATGAACTGTAGTGTCTGCATTCATGTTCTTTTTATCGCAATTTTAATATCAAAACTTTAAAGTCGTCTATGACCGAGCAGGTTTTTCTTTCTTTTTTCTTTTCAATGGTTACTGTGCTTGATCCCAATAGGGGGAATACTACATATAAAAGAAGAGAACTTTGATTACAAATATGTTAGTTGGAAAAAGTACTGATTATACTATATGATCTTTTTACTATATAGGTTAGAAAAGTGATGCGTAGTCAAAAGTGCTACAAAGGAGTAGAAACCCAGATCTTTCCATTAATAAATTTTATTGACACTGTCAGGGACATATAATTTGCTTGAGTACACATTTGTTCGTCAAAAATCTTGTTTTTGAAGCTGCACTTTGTTTGATTCAGGATCAATCAATCTTTTCTGAAGAGAAATGAACAATGAAGTATGTTAACATGTCAGATACTTCAACACTGCCTTAGCCAACAACTAAGAAGAAACTCAACTTCATATCAAAAAAACAAAGTGAAAAATACTTCACTGTGAAACAACAACCCCTTCAAATTTATATCACATTAAATTGATACAAAATGTAGACCTGATGAGAAGTTTATAGGAAAAGAAACAAACGATAATTACAATGAAACTATAATGTTTGAATGAGATCTGTATTTGAGTGTTCTCTCATAATTCTGACAGAAGATCAAAATTGGAAACGGCATATCCTACACAACTGCATTCATCAACATGATCCAACTAAAATTTCATTATGAATCAAAGTTTAATCCAAACTTTAAACTCCTGTAAGTTTAATTTGTGAGGATTATTTTTTTTCTTGGAAAGACCTTTTGAATACTTAATAGCATGTTCACTCTATAATTCATTCATAACTTTGCGCCAAAAAAAATTAAGCCGAAAAGGATGGACAGAAAAACAAAAGAATTCACAGGAATATTACCCTGTTCATCTCCTTCCAGGATCCAATTTTCAAGCAAAGAAGCAGCCCCGACAGAAAGCCTTGTGTGCAAAAATTTAGTACTAAAAAATTGTACACGGAGGAAATCATGTACGTAAGTGCGGTTCCTAACGAAGTAACTCGTTGTGTGGATAATCCCAAGCCAAATTTATGAGCAAAATATTCTAAACTTCGATCCTTCAAGTATAAAATTGCAAGCCTAAATGTACAGCAGCTGTGCACATTGTAAACAGAATTTTTTTCACCAATCAGAATGTTGCTGGACCTATCGAACTTTAGCTCCAAGACGGTCTAAGTGTTTTAATAAAAACACTCTCACATTTTCTCAGTTGACAGTTCGCATCAAACTCAAATTTCTATACGGTAACGTACAAAGCTGTAATAACGTGCAACAACAATGAAATTTGCATCGATCGACAAAATCACCTTTCGAGCTACGCACCTAGAAAACTGTCGCAACCCGGCCGCTTTCGATCCACTAGCCACAAGACAATTTACACAGCAAGACAATCGCTAAGATTTCTTTAATTACCTTCTTTATAATTTCCCTTTGTACGGAGTGACAAGAGATTAAGTTGAACCAAGCGTAAGCGTATTTTTCTGCCATAAACAGTGTAGACATGCGCAGATTAAGCATCTAAATATAGATTTTCCAGCAACAAAGTACACGCTAAGTCATATTAACAAAACAAAGCCCAAAATGTCTGTCCCTCCACTTTTTTTTGTTGAATCCCTGATAAGAAACTTGATCTAAACAACAAAAACATTTTGGATAGCATTGTCATACGCTCTTCGATCAACAGTCGAATGTCATCGAATGTTAGATTCACAATCAAAGTCGAATTTTGACACAAAAAACAGGATACACATTTAACAAAACTGTCCCTTCCGTTCAACTCGGTACAAGCTAATTTATATACCAAAACAAAGCCCAATAATTTTTCTTCCACTACTTTATAATTTCTCTTTGTACCGAGTTGCACGGAACATGCAGTAAACAAAAAGAGCAAAAATTACCCACCTTTTCGGCATGTCTTCCAAATGCAAACCAGCGATCTCAACGCCAATAACACTGAATCAGACCATGCCAATGCGATTTTTCGCCAGTTTCAGGACGCTATATTCTCTAGAGAACACACTTACGTCAAAACTTTGACCAAAATAATTTTTGATCTCTTACAGTGGAAAGAAATTGCAATGCTGTCATTGCCAAACAAAGCTGCCATCTCTTCTTTCATCTCAACAACATTTCGCGGGCATTTTAGCCTCGGAGTCAATGACAATACCCGAAATCGATCACGTGTCATTTTTTCCAGAGCATGCATAGACATTTTTAGCCGGTGAATCGTGGTCCGTCGTCTGGTCGCTCGCTACAGGGAGTAGTCGAGGAGATTCGAGTAGTGAGGATTACGTAAGTATTTTTTTTTTTACCGATTTTTAACCTGTTAAACGTTGCTTTTATGTTGAACAGTCTTTAGGCAATTAAACTTGAGGGGAAAAGAGGTAAAAATTGCAGTTTTTTGCCTGTTTCTGTTTCTGATTACTGACGCCTTTCGAATTCTGTTTTATTACAACAGTGTGTTTACAGCAGATTAGGATGTCAACAGGAGATAAAAGTAGGTAATTCACTATTCGTTTTTCAGCCACCGAGTGAAATTCTTGTCAAACAGTGTAAAGCAAACAACAGCAACACGCGGGAACCTGGAAAGTGATTTTGCCATTGTGCCTAAATTAAAATGAGTGTTTCAAACGGACAGAGAGACCGAACACTGAAGTTTTTTCCATCCAGCGAGTCTAACAGTACGTCCAAAGCAAGTAAAACCTCAATTCTGAGAAAGAAACCTCAAGCAGCAAAACTCGCCCTTGAGTTAAAAATAGCCGAGCAAAAGTGTTACGAAGAAATCGGTCAGACCACTGCGTGCCCAGGCGGAGCGACGTGCCGAGCTGCTAGACCTTAAGGGACCGATCGTTTATTACGTCCCAGAGGGGGGCGAGGGTTTTGAGAAAAGTGTTGTGTTTCAAAACTTTACCTCCCCCCCCCCCCCCCCCCAAAAAAAAATTATTACATATAAAAATTGTACCCCCTTGGCAATAAAAATTTTTCAAATGCATCCCCTCCCCCATTCAACCCCTTCTAGCCAAAGTCTCTTCTTCCATCCTTGGGCATTGATTTCATAAGATGCAAGATACCGGTAGTCAGCAGCGTAGCGTGAGATTTTGAAGGTGCACGCAGGGGAAGAAAAGTTAGCGCACCGAAGGCGCCCCAAACCTGAGCGAGTCTGGGGGCGTGCTACCCCCGCAAATATTTTTAAATTTAGGGTCTCCCAGGAGATGCCATCTCCTGCGTTTTCTGCAGGACATTCTCAGTAAATAAAGACGAAGGAAAATGCAGTAATAAGTTGTTCATTTTACTCATCTATAGTGTTATCAGTAAGGTACAGTGTTTACGGCAAAAAGGGTAAAACAGTGACGCCATAAAGGAGGTTACAAGCAAAGGGCGAGATGTGTACCCTTCAGACAGGCAAACTCTGTTATAATGCCATCAATATAAATTACGTCCTTGTGCTCATATGCAGAATTGCAAGAGAGCTCAATTATGCAATCTCTCGTCTGTCTTGGTCCTCGTAATGGAGTTTGCAGTCTCTTCAAACCGCTGAAGGCTACGCTCAGCTGTGTATATTGACACAGGATAAGTCAACAAAGTTATGAGAGCCCATGACATATACTCAGGGACTGAGTACTATAGAGGCAGTAAACTTGACAATGTTAGCAATTACAAATATCTTGGCCTACAATTTAGTACTTATGGGACCTTCACGTACGCTAAACAGGAAATAAAGAAGGTTGCCCTTAAAGCTTTGTACAAACTCAGGAAGGCAATGGGCGACCATTTCAGATTCGATGTACAGCTCACAATGAAAATTTTTGACACGGTTATTTCCCCAATACTCACCTACGGAAGCGAGGTCTGGGGGGTCGATCACGACGGAAAGCTAGAAAATGATCCAATTGAGTTTGTTCAAACAAAGTTCATAAGGTGGCTATTGGGAGTTAACAAATTCTGTAGCTCAAATGCGTGCAGATCGGAGGTAGGCCGTTTCCCAATGCGAACGAAGACAAAGTGCAGAGCCATTAAATATTGGCTGAAATTTTGTGAGCCGGAGCACCAAAATAAACTCTCTGGAATAGCATTTACAGACCAAATTGGTCAAGATAAAAAGGAACTTTGGTCAAGCAAATTAAAACGACTATTAAACCTCGCAGGTCTTGGCGACATATGGTCAGCGAAAACTAACACTCCCGCAATCATGAACTATATACGACAGAGACTCTTAGACATAGAACAGCAAACATGGATTAGCGAAATACACAATGATGAACGAAAGGACCCGCATCAAAAAAACAAACTAAGGACTTTTAGGAAATTTAAACTTACCCATGACTACGAAAATTACCTCACAAATGTAAGAAACATCAATCATAGAGTAGCAATCACAAAGCTAAGATTAAGCAACCACAAACTAGCAACTGAAACTGGACGATACGTTAAACCCTATCAACCACCCGACCAAAGAATCTGTCCATTATGTAAAACTGGATTAGAAGACGAGGAGCATTGTTTGATGAATTGCATAGCCTATAGGGATCCTAGGAGAGAGAGCTGTTCAATACGCTAAAAAAGGAAACTAATCTTATTCTTGACTCTATGACTCCAAGCTCGGCCTTTACAACGTTGATAAGTATGAAGCAAGGAGAGAAAACGCAAAAAATTGTGGCTAAATACGTATATGATCGCTTCCGTGAAAGAGATAGACGCGTTAAATATAACCTTGTTTAATAGTTGTATAAATTTTACAAATGTACACGTCTGTAATTATTGCACGAAAATCTTTGTTATCATTGTAAACACATGTGTCTGTAGGCGCTCTGTTGATAATAAAGCACTTATCCTAAAAAAAAAAAAAAAAAAAAATCCTGAATCGGAGTTGGCTTCGTCAAAAGTCTTAACCAAGGTTTGTGGCCTCACATTCGGATCCATTTCACTCCACTTAGTCAGAAAAAGGATAAAGGGAATCCTAACACAAAAACACCAATATAATGCAAAATATTTATCCCGAAATTAATGATAAAAACGTTTTCAGGAAATAAAAAAATCTTTATAATCTATATTTTTTCTAGATTTCGGCTGTATGCATAGGCGTATGTGCGTACATGCATGCTACATTCCTGGTAGGAGAAATAGCTGATAGGTTCCTTGGCCGAGCTTTATCCGGGTAACATTTTGTTGCCGACAAAGCCACCAAAGTGTATTTTTTTGTCTTCTTTCCAAGGAAACCTCGATTTGCTTCAATCATAATATTTTACATAGAAGGCCAGTCCCGTGTCTTTGTTCTTAATATTTCGACCCCCCTCACATTCTGTGCATTTTCAAAATTGCCCCTCCAAAATCAAGCCTCTTATAAAATTGTACCCCCCCCCCCCCCCCCCACCCTCCGAAACCCCGTCCCTCCCGGGACGTAAACGATCGAGAGCTGAATAAACAACATTAGAAGTGGCTCACGAAGATGCTCTTGCTATTGAGGATTCTAATCATGGAGATATTGACGATAAAGTTTTGTCTGGACTACCTATTGACGATGTAGAGGATCGTCTTTCACGTTTACTTCTGAAGTCAGCTTCCAACACTCAAACTGTTGCTGATGATAAACGTCCCGTTGGTAAAGAATCTTTAACCGTTCAAGGCGTTGAAGAAGGCAATGACAATGGAGAAATTACGCCAAATGTAAAACCGGAGACAAGAAAACCTCGAGGCGAAAATACAATTTGAAATCCGCCTGCCACAGTGAGCCCAGGTGAGCAACAAGTCAAGCTAGATCAATTTTTTTGAGAAAATGCTTTCAGCGTTCACTAAAATTGTCAAACCAAGTGTGCCAAAATTTAGCGGAAATCCACTCGAAATCCACTCAGCATTTAAAGTGGAAGTTGACAAAAAGGAGGTTTATGATGCTACAGACAAGCTTAAATCTCTGTTAGATGCAGAGAAAGAAAGCAAAGCCCTGGTTGGTAAAATTCATGCCAAGTTCTGATAAATATAAGAAGACATGGCATTGGTCGCGTGGACACTGTTGTGTCCGCGGCTAAAAGGCGTGTAGATCAATTCCCAATCATAGTGAAAGAAAATAGTTAGCAGATGAGGCAGTATCAAGAAATGGTGTCGGAGTTAATGGGGGTGTATAGGGAACACAACTTTGTTCATGAGTTAAACTCGCAGATACCTGAAGCCAACGTTGCTAAGCTTCATGTTCGTCTTTGCGGTAGATGGGCTGAGTCTGTGGAAGGAAAATCGAAACGGTCTACCTGGTAGTCGTTTGCGAATTGGCTAGAAAAGGAAGCGAAAATATGCGAGTCATAGCAGAGGTGGATGCTGGAGAAGCCAGAATGGAGAAGCTTTGATTCGACTAGGAGTGATTTAACTAAAAGTGGGTCACGTAGGTCTGCTGGCAATCCCGCGGTGCTAGGACTGTTGGTGGGAGCAACACAAGAGGCTCCCTCAGGTGATGAAATTAAAAGTTAACAAAAAAACTGTCCAGTTCATAACTCGGCATATCATGAGGTAGAGGAGGGTAAGAAGTTTAAGGAACTGCCCACTCTTGAGAAAGAGAAACTCGTTGAGGAACATAAAATTTGCCTGTCTTGTCTGTTACCGCGCCATCGGCTGAACAAATGCAATGCTAAGAATGGATGCAAAGTTGAGGGATGTGCATGCGTCACCATACTCTAGTTCATGAGGTTGACTTGAACATTATTGAACGATCAAGAGCGAGAAAAGCAGAAAAACTGGCAGTCGGTGAAGGAGCCCAGAAACCTTTTGCTCCGGAAGGTGATAACAAACCTCTAAATCCGTCAGAGAAATCGTGGGAGCCGTGTCATCACTCGGTGAGTTTAGGCTGCGAGGTTGGCAGTCGTGCGTTGGTTGAGGTGCTGCTTGTAGTTCTGTTCTCATAGAAAGGGGAAGCAACAAGTTATGGCGTTGCGTGACTCAGGATGTAACACAACACTTATGGAATGAAGAATTGGCTAAGTCACTTGGTCTTAAGGTGTTAATGGAGAGAAGGCGTTGACCTTGCGGCACGTAAAGAACTGCCGTGTTGCTAGAGTTGGAAGAGAAGGGGTGAAGTACGTATTGAGAGATGTAAAAACGTTTCCTAACCTGGTCCGGATCAGAAGATAAAGTGGTCGACAATTAAACAGAACTTTAGCCACCTGAAAGATTGGACTTGAAGGACACGGACACGGATCCAGTGCGATTGATAATAGGAGCAACAACTCAGATTTGATTCTACCAATGCAGATTGTGAAACCTTCAGGACAGTCACATGCTAACAAAGTACCATATGCAGTCGAGACACCTCTCGGTTGGGCAGTCACTAACTGGTTGACCGGTGAACAAAGAGTGGCATCACAATGCAATGCGTTTAAAGTGTATGAAACAAGTGCAGAAGAAGGAGAGGAGTTGCAGCGGTTGCTTACTGCTCAGTCGGAGGTAGTAGAGTCATCAGGTGTGGTGAGGCTAGCAGAACCCGTGCGTTCAGTTGAGGACAGACGCGCGTTGGCAGTAATGGAGCAGGCGACTAAAAAATTGAAGGGTGAAGACGCTTATGTGTCAGGGCTGCTTTGGCGCGAAGAAGACCGATCGCTTCCTTATAACTATGATATTGGCTGTCCTGAGACTTGAGTCGTTAGAGAAGAAGTTTAAAAATAATCCAGGATGACATTGAGAAGGGTTACGTGGCGGAAAACTAAATAAAGAGAAAGTACACGTATCGCTGACAGCAAAGTATCCTGAGATCAGGAGTTATTATTATTTTTTTTGCTTCTTTGCTTCTTTGGCCCGAGAGGGAAAAAAAAATAACGCCTGATACATTTATTTAACAAGCCGTCAACCGCCCCCTAATTTACATAATCTAACGTCTCCCTTGACTTGTCATGATATTAGCCTATCAGCGTTTACCAGACGGGAATCAAATTTTGGCGGGAATGTTCAGATGGCGCTTCCCAAAAATATTTTTAAATGTTTTTTTTTTGTGATGACGTGGAGCTGCCGTACCTTTATTTAACAGCTACAAATAATAAAGAATCTACTGGTAAAAGTTCGTTGATTTCACGAAATGAAAAGTGTTGTGAAAGCGAAGATCGCTCAGAATAATTCGCAGGGTTCTGAAGGAGGAATTAACGCCAAACCAGGTCAAGATTCCAATCATGAATTGATTATTTGAAAAGTGAACCCGTTTGTCGCCTCTGTAACTTGTAGCCGGTATGAAACTGCATTCAAATGATCGGTGAATTTTTGACTGCAACTTTTAAGTATACGATGAGATGGAAAATATTTCAATGGATGAAATTTCTATTTAGACATTCTTCAAATTCAAAAAAACTGAGCCGGCAGAAATTTGATAACGAACTCGCGTGTCTACATACGCAAGCAAAAATGCAGACTGAAAATCAACAACAACTAACGGATGGCGGCATTTTGGCCAATCGGAGCAGCGCAAATCATCCGTATTGTTTCCTATCCAATCAGAAAAAAGTCCAGATTCTGGCTTTTTTGCATGTGATCTGTAAAAGAAATGTATCATGCCCTCCTCCCGAAAGCAGTTTACAGAGACAAAGGGAGAGGGCATGATCGCAGGCTAACAGCAAAGTGACTTGGTACTTACAGCTCCGTTTCGTTATCACTCCCAAGACACCTGATCGTCTCAGGAGAGTATATGATACATCAGCGAAGTTCAGGTGTCAAAGGCTAAATGATAAAATTTACACAGAACCAGACTACTTGTCGTAGTTGTTTGGTGTTTTGCTTAGATTTTGCGAACTGAAAGAAGGATAACGTTAGCAGCAGACGTGAGAGAAATGTACCACATGTTGCGTTTACCTGAGATTGATCAGCCAGCCACGAGGTTCCTTTGGAGGGAATCGCCGAACGAAGAACCAAGTGGTTATCAGTTTGAGAGAACAGTTTAGGAGAAGTGTCGGCGCCATCTCGGGCTAACTACACGATGAGGCGTAATGCAGATGAGAACAGGGTAGATCTGCCCCTCGGCGTCAAGGCTGTTTATCTACTGACTTGCGAGAAGCTATTGAAATGCGGAAGCAGATGACAGAGTTATTGCGCCGTGGAGGATTCAAATTACACAAGTGGCTAACAAATGACCCTAATGTATTGGACTAGATCCCGGTAGAGGATAGATCTCCGCGTTTCCTTGAGTTGTGTGAAAATAAATTACCTGTCAATCAAAATCTTTCATCAGTATATTTTTCACTTGCCAAGTTTCAGCTTGTTAACCGCAACCTTTCTCTTGCCATGATTTGGCAAATGATATATACTCGATAACTGACAAAACGGTGTTCAGCCACCTTACCTTACAGCCGAATTCGTTGTAACGCCCTGCCCGTTTGCAAACTTCAAATCGGTTGTCTGTTCCGTCAATCATTTGAGCGTGGGTGGGGTTAATGCAAATCACAATGCAACGCGCTCGCCCAGCTTGGCCCGCAAAAGCAAAATTGAGAATGACTGAAGACTGCTCAAGAATAGCGAAGGAATTCGCAATAATGAGTGGAATTTTTTGTCGAGGGCAAGAGGTAGACTTTGCCTTTTTCTTGCAAAAGACAAGAATAAGAAAGATCTGAAAAATCTTCCAAGAAAACAGATCGATTATTGTCCGAAACAGGGTGATCCAAAGCAACGAACCTTGAAACACAGAAATAAACAAATTGGATGAAAATGCACCAATCACGAGTAAACATGTGTTTCCTAAGAGGTCCGCCAAGATTATTAAAGTTTTTTTTTTCACACCCCGGAAAGCTTCATTGTACTTTTTATTATTAGAAAGGATAGCACTGTTATCTATACTGTTGAAAGATGGAGGTTAAGCCCTCTCTCGATCTCAAAATGATCAAACTTCTAACATTTGATAACTCGTTTCTGCCATTACGACATTCTCGCTAAAACTCGTAGTAGAATGAAGTCGGCTATCACGTTTTCACGCCAAAATGACGCTGGTTCACGCGTGCGCAATACTGTATTGAAGAAATCTCGTCCTCGTAGTCGTACTCGTCTTAGAATCTAAAGGTCTCTAATTTTTATTTTATTGGTAGCTATGGTGACAAGACTCCAAAATCCACACTTGCTCGAGCATATGCTTCGCTGTGGATGATCGTCGGATTGATGTTAATGTCAATCATTACTGCCCAGGTCTCCTCGACCATCACCTCCGAAAACCTGCGCTCCTTGGATGACGAGTTTGGCAAAAAGGTACAATAGCCACTTAAGAGTTTATATATTTTTAAAAGTTTTAACAAGGAAAGGAAGAAACTCTAAGTCATATCGGCAAAGCCCTATACAGCCTACAAACACTAGTTGAATGATCAGATTGCTTTTTTTATAGGTTTTTTCTTAGCGGAATTAGGCCTTGGAGGATTGTGCTAGCATAATTTTTGGCATAATTGGAGCAAAAAAGCATATTTTTTTAAACGAGCACTGCCACGGCATAATTAGCGAATTTTAGCCCCTTTTGGAGCATAAATTCTTAAAATTTAGTAAATATGGTGTATTTTCTACAGAAATAAATTAAATCAGCCGGCATGAAGCAGGTACTATTGGTGCAGCCTTCCTCTGCTGCAGCTGAGCGAGCCTTCTCCCTACTCTCAGCGGCATTTAACGATCAGCAGTGCAGCGCTCTGGCAGACTATCTCCTGGCCAGCGTAATGTTGCAGGACAATAAGCGCTGATGTTGACTTGTGTAAACTATTCTTATCCATGTTTATTCAAGCAATTATTGGTGCTGAAAGAACTCAGAACTGTCTAGACAAGTTGATTTACTTCGTGGTTTGATTCTTTCAACGTTATAGTTCGCTATAGTTTGAGTTAGTTTAAATCAAGAGAGTACTATATTCTTTTGGTTCAGTCAGCATATGCAAGTGTGATCGTTAAGTCGTTGAAGGCATTTTACAAACGGTTCAGAGATGCGAGCAGCTAATTTGGACAGCTGCGGGCCGAGATAAACTGCCATAAAACACAAATAAAGTTACAACAACAGTTAATTTGAAAAACATCATAATTTGGTGTCGTTATTGCGCGCCTATATGTACCGAATCTACGTCATTTTGTGAGCATAATTTTGGAAATCAGGAGCATAATTTGGGAATTCTGGCATAATTTTGGCATAATTTGGCAAAATTACGAGCACTGCTAGTAGCATAATATGCCACTTTTAGGAGCACAATCCGCCAAGGCCTAAGTGGTATATGTTGTGTTTTAACCCTCGGACGTAAAATTCACCCCCCTCCACCGTGGTACAAGGGGGGGAGGGGGTTTCATGGAACCCCTCCTCAGAGTTTTTGATATGTTGCAGTATTTCGAAACGATTTTGCCTTCAGTGGAAAGCCTTTGATCCTCTCAACAAGACGAGGTATATTTTAAGGGGTGGTAGCGCTGCTAGAGGCCGCCATCTTGGATTTTACCAAGAATTAGAATTCAGGTTAAAGTTGCGATAAATGGCAATTTTTTGTACTTGATATGTGAAATAACACATAAATAAACACTTCGCATCATTTTATTCACAACTTTACTCTTGGCGTTGAAAATAGTTGAAAAACTATGCATTTTCACTCAAAAATGGCTTAACCCTCCTGTTACTTATGACGTTATATCTCGTAACCATAGCAACTGACCATCACTATACTTGTCTCAAAATGGGCGCGAGGGATAAACGAACAGCTACTGAAATCGGCAGGTACTGATGTGTTATCGTCAGAGGGGGGTGGGGGGGGGGGGGAAGGGGAGGGTGGCAACCACCCCTCGTTGTACCTCCGAGGATTAAGACACCAGGCCCCGGTTGTTCAAACGTTGGATAGCGCTATCCACTAGATAAATCACTATCCAGCGGATAAGTATTACGGAAATCAGTTACGCTATCCGCTGGACAGTGATTTATCCGGTGGATAGCGCTATCCGACGTTTGAACAACCGGGGCCTGAAGACACCAAGTCGGAAACAAAGCCAACATGTTTTCTTTACTCTTTCTTCATAGCTTAACTTTCAATTCCCGGAAGCAGGCTTGACGACTCGCAAAAGTAAAACAGCCATTGAATTAATAAAACTATATACAGTATGTTGCCCAGTATCCGGACACTTCAGTTTAACATTGCAATAACTTTCCTTTGTTTCTGTTGTTTGTCGTAAGAGCTCTGAAATTTTGCCCAGAGAAAATCTATTTAGTCCTTAATATGACGAAAGACAGTTTTACTTCTCTGCCTTTCTCTCCATCGCGAAATTAATATTTTTGTAGAGCTCCTATGTTGCCCAGTATCCGGACAGCTGACCCAGTATCCGGACACAACAATAATAGAGTAATTGTACATAAATTTCGACAGGCAAGCGACTTAGAAGCTTCTCTTTCACTTGCAAAGTAGTCTGACAATCGATTCCAAAAATATAACCTACAATAGCATCGTGAAATAAAACATAACAAATGACTGGGGTATGATGAGGAACACGAGCGGCTGTTAAATGGTATAATTCTTACTTCCTTGTCTTAGGAACTTTTTCACTGATTTAAGAAAAGCATGCCGCATCCGTGGACATACCGAAGCCGTGGTTTGCAAGCTCAATTAGCCAATCTGCAAACGACTTTTTTTCTTCATTTTTTATTTTAAAAGAAAAAGCTTGGGGAAGGGACCTCTATCCGACACGATTTCTTCATGCTCAGTCATGCTCACAATAAGCCTGCTTTTCTAGCACTAATTCCTCCTTCTTTCACATCTCTCAATCCTTTATGACATTTTTCAGACCGTTGCAACCCCATTCTAGCAGTCACAACTGGGGAAAGTATGAGAATTCCAGGTTCAACTCCGGCGCTTTCGCTTATATATAGAAAATGCAGTCACGCGAAACAAGCAGTGCGCACGAAATCAAGTCGTCTCTGAATGAGTGAAGAACATTTCCATACGGAGTTGACTAGTCATTACATTTTACGACTATATCATATATTTTAAGCTTTAATTATAGTTATAGATATGAAATAAATCTTATCCGGATAATGTACACAGTTAATTCATCGATTCTGTACGGCAAAGAAAAAAACTGTCCGGATACTGGGCACCTGACATCAATACTTAATGAATGTTTCTGGCCTCCGTTATTCCAAACAAATTGAATTTCAAGAATAATTAATAAACTCTTTGAGAACCCGACTTCTTCAGGTATCTTCACTTTAAATATAAAACAGTTTCTTTGAAAATATCACATATTACCTACCCTTTTCTGAGCAGTACTAATTTTACTGCGCAGTAAACAGCGTAAATATTAGCCATGAAAAGTTTACTCACCTGAACAGAACGACGTCTTCTGTGAGTGTTTCACAAGCTTTAAACTCGCCAAAACTTTCGTCTTAAGGTGATTCTATAGTAAAAGAACCTAACATAGATTGTAGATGAAACTTGGTACACTGATGTAACAAGTCAAGATAATGATAAAAAAGTAATAAAAAGTGGGGGTCACCGTGCTCGTTTTGACGTCACAATGGTGAGAAATACGGCTCTTTTGGACCCTTTGTCAAAAACCGCGCGCAGCCCAAAACTAGACAAAAAGGAGAGATTTTTTCGATGATGCATGTGGTATCGCACAGAATTTGACTTTATTGTATTGTTTATCCACTTACATGCCAGAAAAATACCTTTTAATGCTCCTGTTTTTATTTTACGCTCCAAAGTAGAATTGAATTGGACACGCGCTATTCGACCCGTGATAGCTCAATCCGTACAATTTAGTAAAATTGCCAAAAAACTGAACATAGATTTGTGCCAATTTTTTTCTCATCGAAAGGAAGCACTGTCCTTATTAAAATCATGAAATAAAAAATGGGGGTCACCGTACTCGTTTTTGCGGTAGAGCTGCAGAAAGTGCGCACCAAATGCATTTTCGCCGATATTTGAGAGAGGACTGGGGCGAGTTTCAAAATAAAATGTATGTGAAAGGGGGAAGAAAGCATTAAAAAATCTGTTTTTACAGAATTTACATCGAGATATCACATTTAGGGCGCAATGTGATAAAGAAAGCGTTTAAATGAAAACCAAAGTGAGTAAGCACAAGTTGAACAACCACTATCGAGGTTCTCCGGGAGGAAGTCGAACTCAGCAACACGCGTACTGCTTACGTTATGCACATTCCCAACACATTGAGTCTCACCTCGGCAAGAAACAACCGCAAGTAAAAATTCCAATAGCGTTTCTCTTTAGTCAACTTCATTTTAATAATGTTACTTCACATGCTCTTTTTTACGGCGGCCATCTTGTTATGCGCAGTAAGAGATGCGTAGTGCAAAACCAGGGAATCACCTTAAAGATGAAATGTCCAGCTTTCATTCGAAATACTTCGTTTACTGAGAACTGAAAACGGCGCCTCAAAAAGTGAGTTTTTGTTTTAAGTGTCCGGATACTGGTACCGTCCGAATACTGGGCAACATACTGTATAGTATTACAAACGGTCCTGGAAAATGTGTCAGCGCTGAAAATTTTAACAAAAACAATAAAAATAGTGATATTTGCCTTTCGATGTTGACAGCGTTCAAAACAAACCGTTGTTCAGCTGCTGACAGTCTACGGGCATCGAAAAATAACGAAGAGCAGGCACATCTCATAGATCAAGTTTTTTTTTTTGGCTTTTTGATCCACATCGTTTAAGGTGATGAATACATTGTTTATTTTCAACCGTTTTCATGTTCACGAAATGGCAATTTTCATTCA
Source organism: Porites cylindrica (assembly GCA_964035525.1). Classification (NCBI taxonomy): domain Eukaryota; kingdom Metazoa; phylum Cnidaria; class Anthozoa; order Scleractinia; family Poritidae; genus Porites; species Porites cylindrica. The sequence continues at coordinate 46,249,476 of OZ037776.1, read as the reverse complement.
GAGCACGGCACCATTGAGAGCGCATTTCATAGAATTTAATGTTTAATTGCTATACTGAATTCCAGTCTTTGTCAGTGAAACTAGTTTCCTTGAGCTGTATTCCGGATTCCACAAGCATTTTTTTCCGGATTCCGAATTCCACAGACCAAAATTTCCTGGATTCCAAAATCCAGTTGCTCTTACAAAAAGATTGCTCTCGATCAGCCTCAGGGAGTGCAGGACCATTGTTTTTATCTTTGACGTCTACTCAGCCCAAAAGGGTTAGTTTTCTGTTCCTTCAGCTATTCCTTTATTATTGATGTATTGATATCTAAATATGCTCTTCGTAATGCTGCATAATTATTCTAAAAAAATTGAAAAGGAAAATTCGCATTTGACGGGTCCAGAGTGATACTTTCCAGGTTCATTAATCACAGTTTAGCCATTTCGTGAACACCTAGTTTTTGTTTGACTCTTTATTTTCTGACTATCTACAGTTTCAATCTCTTTGCTCGTTCGCAGCTTTATCATTTAAAAATTTCCTTCCTAGATTGGAGTTCCAAAGGGAAGCAAAGAATTTTTTACGAAAAGCAGCTTTGAAGCTCATTCAGTGACTGGTAAATATACTTTTTTCTAATGATTTCTTGTATAAGTTTTTAATCTAATTTAGTTTGTGTATATAAGGAAAAATTAAACTTAAAAACGTTACTCAACGTTTCGATGTTTCAAACACCGTTATCAAAAGTGAGAAATGTTAAGTTTCAAAGTTGTTTAAAGAGCTGAAGTTTGAATAAATTAGACTGTATTCGTGCATGCTTCATTGTTCTGTACGTTTTTTTTTTTCAATAAAAGTTTAACAATAGGTGCAGTTGAACGGGACACTTTTACCGTGGTAAATTACCGCCTTTTACAGCGGAAAATTGGCGTGGTGCGTGTGACGGGACTGTCCCGTTGGGAAATATCCATGGTTACGTCAAAAAGAAGAAAGAAACTGCCCATGACATTTAACGTGGTGAATAGCTGGTGTCTTTCGATACCCAAGCCAAACAGAGCCAATCAGGTTTCCTCATTTAACACCAACATGAAACCGCAAAAAAATAGAATTTGTTTTTCGACCTTTTTGGCTAATTTTACCTCTTTGAGCTATTTTGAAAAAATAGCTCATTTGTCAGTGTGGTCGGAGTGTATGTATCTTTGTGGCTGTGTGTGTTATGATGAGTGTTGCAGGGGCCAATAAGGTTGAAAGTACTATGATTTTGATGCTAGGAACCAATGAGATCTTGCGTCTAAACCATGACATTGCCAAAAGCCAAACAAGGGCACTTTGAGACTGCCATCTTGGTTCTTCACAATTATTATTTTTTCGTCTTCTATTACGGCTAAAGGAGTTTAGAAGCATAACATATAAATATTGATCTTCATGTTTTAAACACTAAGTACAGTGATGGAGCTGTTTAGGGGGTTCGTGTTTTTGTGTGGGTGTTGCTTCAAGACATTTCTTTGCAAGAAGGTTGCTCATGCTCATGTTTTTAGATCAATTGTTTTACCGAAACTAACGTGCGGTCTTCCTGTATACTCCTCCTCAGGAACTGAATTAACAACGGTCCAGAATTTTCTACAGCGTTGCTTTAAACGCAGCTATATTTCGTACCAAAATGACATATATGACGTATAAGAAGAGGTAGATAGCTCACTGTTCAAGAAGATCTCCAGTATGCCCAGTCATCCTCAGTCTCTACCCTGCCCTCCCCAAAACGAAACAAAGTTCAGCTCGCCTCCGAGTTCCTAGCAGTCAACTCCCTAGGGTTAATACTTAGCGTTTTAGAAGTAGTTTTTTTTAATAGGCTATTTTTCAAATATAAAGTAGCTATTTAATGTAATGTGGATCTTGAATGTTAAATTCAATGCTTCGACGTGGAATTTTTTTAAGCCTTCTAATTCTTTCTGCTATTTTTAATGTCAGTGTTCTTGGTTTTAGCATGTATTTTTGCTTAAAAAACAATAAAGAGGCATATTTATTTATTTATTTATCTCTGACATAATTTGGCTATCGCGAACGGTACAACGTACGTACTTCATAATTTATGAGTTCTGTTTCACCTGCTTCAAGTAGAGTATAAAAGAACAGTTTTTCAAAGATCTTCAAATGAAACGTTAATAATTGATATTTAGATATGGACTTTAGTTCGGAAGTATGCGGCCTATAATTTGTGGTTTTAGAAGTTTGAAAAGCAGCTTATTTTTTTTGAAAGCTGTACCGAGTAGTTAATCCTGTAAACAAGCTTTATTCTCTCGCTTACAGAGTTCAACAGACATTTTTCGTCCCGGCAAACGTGAATTAAGTGAACAACATGATACATGCTTGCTTCCTAAGAGTCATTATAGTTATTGAAACGTATTTTTAACTTAAGTAAAAACAATTAGCGTTAGGGAATAAAATAGGTTTTCCGATTTAGCGGAAGTTCTTCGGAAGTGGAAGTAGCCAGTTACAAATGAGTTAAATTTCTAGCCTTTCTGTACGTGAAATTCGTTTAACGCCGACTACTGTAAGTAAATTGCTGGGTTGTTTACAACTTGCACTTCACGAGACCAACTGCAGCGCTCAACTTTATATTATTCTTGCAAAGTTACATATAATTAGATTCACCAAGAAAATCAGGATTCAAGGAAGTAATTTCCATGGCCAACTCTTTGGAGTCTCTTTTGTTCCAATAAATTTGAATAGATGCTGGCCACGTGAGTGAAAAAACAGAATAACTATGATTGCACATTCTGCAGTTTGTATAAATTTATTGAGCTTTTGCCATAGTTTTCAACCCTCACCCTAACCCACAAAATGCGCAGAGTCGAATAGATATCCACAAGTAGACGAAATTGCGAGATACGATCGCGATGCCTGAAGACTTCCCACCGTTTTTCCCAGTTTGTAGGAGAGGAGAAATACAATGTTGTTCCTTTTCTGTTTATAAATTATCTCAATCGATGAGGACAATGAAGACAATGAAAAAGATTCTTATTTACGTTTGACGTAGCAAATATAGAAATAACCTGCGATCAGGCCTGCCAAATTAAAGAAAATGGAAAAGTCTAAGGACCGCCTGATCGCAGGTTAATGAAGAAAAATCAGATATCGTGAGAGATAAACATTCCCCCTGCCCAGGATATCATCCAGTAAACAAAAGCAGAATTGTTTACTTTTTCCTTGTTAGCGTATATGCTTTATCTTTTTTAAACGACTTTTAAAAACCGTTAGCACCGAGGGTGACTTCATTTGCAGCATATGCGTATCGGCCAAATGCGACTGCTAGACGCAAATACTGCAAATGAGTCCCCTTGTTTTTAAAAAAATTTACCAAGCATGTTTGTGTTCATGTATCCTTTTACGAGCAAGATATTTTTCATAAACAATGACATCATGTAAAGATTTACTTATAAGGAAAAAAAAATCGAGATTACCTTTTACAGTATAGTCACCAATTTCACATCTCGGAAAAATGGCTCAAACTTCCGCTAAATCGGAAAACCCTAATTGCAAGAAGCTAGTTGACAAAAATGATTAGATATTGTTCAATTGAGCGGAATAACATGAGATGAGTAGGAATATATTTCAGCAGTTTGATAATTTTCTTGGAAGTAAATAAATGTTAGGCTATCAGCCTTAACCTTACATGAAGCATCATTTAATTGCAGATGTTGTAAAGCCGAGGTGATTTCTTAAAATCATTTGAGCAAATTTGCTAGTAAAAAATTTGCGTTCTTTTACTAACGAATCGTAAAAGAGACAAAGTCCAACATCTTCGCGTGCAAATTGTGTGCATGAGTTATTTTTATAATCCTGCTTACTAGATTACTTGACAATTAATGAATGAGGCTGAGTATCTTGTGAAGAATTATGGAGATCGAGGAGGGCGAGATCTTCATAATTCTTCATAAGATACGAAAGCCAAATTCAACAATTGTTTTATTATTCATTCAAAACGATCCCTAGTTTAAAAACATAGCTAAAACATGCTTACCTCCAACAATGTTTATTTCATCTTCGATAGTGCACGTTTAGGGTTTAGCTGTTTAGCTGTTGTTCAGCTCCGCAAATATTCTCCAAATAGCAGATGAGCAGATGTCGCCCTTCGAGTTGCTTGCATAGTGTTCTTGCCATGTTTCTAGCTATTATTTCGCCTAGTTCTTACTCTTGAAACGAGTGAAATGTCCGCCATTTTTGTTTTCACTACCAAAGCAACTCAACCTCGTCCCTAGGTCTTCTCGGTTAACGGTGCAGTAAGCTGCAAGAAAGCTGCACTTTTGACGTCATCGCTTCATTAAACGCAAAATTCTTCCAAATTTGGTCAGCAGTAGCTGGTTATGGTGAATTATGCTTCTGCTTTTAGCCAATCAGAATCGGGGAAATATTTTGAATGAATAATGTGTAATAACTCGAATTCCCTCACGTACGAACCACGAAAGGGGCAAACTTTGTGACTGTACATCTCATGCAGACTGGCTTTTCACAGTAATAACTGTAACTTGAATCGAACGTATGAAGATATTTTTAGTTTTGTAACTAGCGCCTTAAGTTAAAAGGCTTTTTTCTTTTAAGAAGCAATAACATATACCACTTGTAGAATCAAGTCGTCAGGGCTAAAGACTGTTTAATTAAGCAGAATCGCACGTGACAACCTCGTAAATAATGATGACGCAACTATCTACAACAATGATGAAAATCGTGACATTTCTCAGTTATTTGGTATTCGGCAATTCAAGCTTCATTATTTCATTCGAAACCATAAAAGAAACCTTGAAATCCTCGAGTCTTCCCACTAAGCAACGCCTGGTGAGTTGATATTAATATTCATAGTACTTTAACAATTTGTTTATTTTGCTACCAGATGTCCGAAGGAAAGACTATTAACAAAAAGTCAATCTATATAGTATGAGGATCGACTCAGCTGTGCGTAGCGTTTCGCGTTTTCGTTAATGTACAGCAATACCCAATTTCGCACAAAAAATGGTCTAAATTAGGATTAAAACAGTAGATTGTTGATACGGTTACATTAAAGCATCCAAAATAGCTCAAGGACGTTAAACGTGCCTATGTTTAATTAAGGTGGGCCTATTAATATAGGTATCTTCTGAATTCAAAATATCAAAAAGTAATTTGCGGAGTGTTTGTTTTGAATTTATTCTTAGCATGATGTCGGGTGTGACATGGTTTTCATTGTCAAAAAGAAAAACAATGTGCTGTATAGTAGCTAATTTTGTGTATGGTAATATAAAGTCTGGTGCTCGAAAAGAACCTCAAAGGGATTGATATGGGGATCCATTGGCTCTGACGAGCTAAAAATACGTACACATAAAGCCTTAAAGCACCCTTAATCTCGCTCGACGATAGAAAAGAATCTTTAAAATTCATTAAAATTCATTACACCACTGGACGTTTCATCCAATTACACTGGTTTTTTATGACGATAAAGGGATCTTACCAACGCTAAAGATATGAAATTGGAACAGAATATCCCTGAGAAATTCTTTGCTCGCCATTTTGAAAGTCAATGACGCGAAAACTGACGTTATATACTGGCACGAGGACTGCATCACCGATTTTCTTGGAGATACTTTCCCCCTGATTATGACAAAAACATCGTGTATTTATTGTTTAGAAAAAACTATAACTAGCAGAAACACATTCATTTTCTTATCTTGTTTGAATGTGCTTTTTTCATTTGTGCATTTTCACTCTATGTAGAATATTCCACAGAAAAGGATCTTTTAGAGAGCCTTGAAAATGGAATTGTGGACCAGATCTGGCTGTTTGACTGTAACGCTAAGCCAAACTTCTCGCTCATGGTTGTAAAAGTGCATAATGAAGCACCATATATCGGGGTACAAATAACGACACAAGCAAAAACAGAAGATGGTCGGAATTTCCCAGGCTTGGTTTATAGAAATGATTATTCGGAAAAAGAAGAAGGTGATCATAATGGTCATGATGATGAAGATTTGGAACGTCCGTTAAATGGGTCTCTGGTTGTGAGAAACTTTCATTTTCTGTTTTATTTTAGGCATCAGTTGTGTTATTGTCCCGAATTTTCCGATACGAAAACGCCCATTCAGCATGAGCTAAGTCGCAAGAAAACTGGAAAGATTGAAATAAGTACTTTAAAGTTAGTCCTTACCATCGCTAGCCCCCTAACCGTCTTTTGGCGTGTAAACCACCTCCTCCGACTAGCGTCACAATCTTTCTCTGTCACCCACTGCCCACTGATTTTCTTTCGTCCCAAGTAAGGCAATCCTAGACAGTTTTGGAACCTGGATTCCAAGCTGTGGACTCCGGATTCTACGTACTGAATTCCAGTCTTTGTCAGTGTAACTTGGATTCTGAATTCCAACAACAGTGAATGATTCTCTCTGGATTCCAATCGTAAGTGGGATTCCGGATTCCTTGAGCTGTATTCTGGATCCCAAAGCTCAGGATTCCGGATTCATCAAGCAAAATTTTCCCTAATTCCGTACAGTTCATCATGCAAAAATTCGGCGGATTCCGCCGGAATCCAGATTCCCTTGCAAAGGGCGCCTTTAGTCCTGATATTCAACATTGACAAACGTCGTTTTCCTCTTATCCCCCGTCTGCGCTTTAAGATGATTTCGACCGGACCACCAAAGAAAGAAACGCTTTTTGAAGTTTAGGGTTTCATTATATTGCCTTTATTCTAATTTAGGTTATTCGTCAGTAGCATGTAATAATAAAAGATAGATCCAAATACACTTTGATAGACTTTGTCTAAATGTTAATAAGATCATCGTTTAATAAGCGTTTGAAGAGGTGTGAGTGTCGATATATACTATCTTGGAGAACCCATCATGTTAGCAAAACATTCACAAATTTTCCAGTGCGGTCTAATAAGCGTAAAATACGAAGAAGGTATTAGCTGGTTGATAACTTACAAGTGTAAACATAAAGGATTTAAAATCGGGTGTTCCCTGTCAATTTTATCTTGTCAGTGGACCGGCGAGACTCGAATCAGGAGCATTCTTATAGTCTAATGCTCTAGCCAATCCACTCTGCTTTCTTCAATTTAATTTCTTATGTATTTGAATTCGTTTTTATCTTCAACAGCATCGCTGCTTTGATTTGTTCGACAATGGCAAATCCCGTGGCAGTCTGAAGAAAAATACGAAAAAGAAGATGGAATTGATCGATTACTTAATGTGTGGCTTGGCGGGACTGCTGGTTGTTCTTTTCATTGTTGGAGCACTGGCAGAAACCTGCTTAAAAGGGCTAAAAACAAAAACAAAGAAGCCTCCTGAAGGTTCGTTTTACATTCTTAAGATACGTAAAAGATTGTCTTGCAAAGCTCTTGACCCGAACTCAGCGACATAAGAGCGTCAAAACCGAGGCGCAGAGCTACAATAGTAGTGTGCGCCAGCGCACTAACTTAAAAAGTCATTAAACCGTTTTCTTCACAATGAATTTAACAATAAATAAGTCTTGCATGATATGATATGGTTAATAAGTAATTCCTGTGACATACGAATTAACGTCTAGTGACCAATCTAACCAGTGAACTTATCAAAACAAAAATAGCATCCTCCAATCAAACGATATTCAAAGGAGATCATGACCAAACTTGAGTTAAAATGAACGGCGGACTTGTCATTTGTCTCTAAATATTTTGAGCAGTGACGTTTGCGGCAATAGGTTACAGCGGTAATATAAGCTTTGGTTACCACTAAGAAGGGTTTACGGGATTAGGTTATTAGCCCACCGCCCGCATCGCGCAGAATGCAGGGACATCATTAATTATTCATAACTAGCGAAGCGGCAAATTTGAATGCGAGTTGGCTGGGAAAAGCTCCAATAAGAGAAGAAAGAGCTGAAATTGGTCCGGTAGCGCTGACAAAACTTGCTTTCAGTGCTTTCCAAAAGCCAAATCCTAAAAACCTAGGTGCGGCTTCTTGAAGAGAAATTGTGTACTTGCTATCTGAATCTAAACCGAAAAAGATGAACAACCTAAGAGTAAGCATTATCCCCTTTTAACTTGACAATACAGCAAGAATGGGCTTTTTTAGTATGGACTCCAGGCACTTTTGAAAGGGCAATTTTCTGAAAATTTACGCTGTTTTGAAAAAGCCTACACGCGGCTTTTGAAAGTTGGATCTTTTCCCGAACAGAATTCATTTTAATTTGAAAATCGGTTGAGTAGAACCACCATCCCTTTCACTTTGAAAACTTCTGGGAGGAGATGTGCTCGAAAACGGCGCGTCTCGAGCGCGCGAGCTATCATATTGTGTTAGGCCCACGAGTGAATAACAATGGTTGTCAAGACTGATACAATGCCCATTAAAGGAAACCAATCAGTTTTAAAATAGTTCACTATCGCCGCGAATTTTAAAGCCCGATTCAGTGCAACATCTGAATCATTCGAACTGCCGGTCAGATCTCGCAATAAATAAGGCGGATATCGAGAACATCAACGATCGATAGCTCTTTTCAGAGCTCTTAGACAACGCGATCAACGTTTCGTATCCACAAGGTGCCTCCTTTTGTGGATGTAAAAGATTTCATTTTCTGGGGTCTTCATATAAACGGAGAAGCAATCTGGGAATGGCGGTAAGTTTATGGGCGGCTCCAAGATGGAATTTGATTTGCTCCAACGAAGTATTTTATCGATTTTTAACACTAGGATACGAGCTGCTGAACTAATCTCGGGAACGTGTTGGCAACGTAGTAGCAGTGAGCATCGGGCGCTTTTGCTTTCCTCTCATTACAAAAAGTGAACCTATTACCCCGACATTAAGGTTAATATGGGAGCTAATTAAGTCTTTTGACCTCGCAGTAAGTTTATTTACGACATAATCAGATAAATGGAAAATTTCATTTTTCTTTCTGTTGTTTACTTTTGAAGAAACACAATTCCCGCAAAAAAAAAAAGCAAATAGCCTCCCCGCAGACGTCCTTTGGGGTTCTTTTGATGCGTGACAAACGAACCCTAAAGGACGTCTGCGGGGAGGCTAAAAAGCAAAGTGATTTTATTAACGTTAACTTTGAAATAGCCTCAAATGCGCGATTTTGCGAAAAAAAAAAGAGAGCAAAAAGGCGAAAACAATAATAGCGTGCTGCATTGCTTAGTTTTCCACCAACATCATATTAATTAGGATCGTCGTGCATTCTTGGCAACCAGTGGTTGAAGCGCTCTCATAGCGTCTAAGCATGACTGCCCGTAATATGACAGATCTAAGAGGTTTGGTGAACTGGAGGTAAATGTCCCGAGAACAATAGCCATTCTGCGCGATGAAACCCACCATGGAGGACCAGAGGATCACTCCGCTGGCCTCTCCCCTTCGATTGGTTTAGCACTGGTGGCTCTACACCCCACCAGGAGTATAAAATCCCAGCTGACATAAGCTCTTAGGATCAGAGAAGCAGTGCAAACGTCCCACCACGGTAGTGTAGTTATTCCCATGTGGAAGGGATTATAGCTGCCATTTATAAGTCTCATAAAAGGGAAAAACTCAGGCGTTTTTTTCCAACAGAGTTGTTTTCATTTTTTGCTCTCTATCAAGAGAGGATAATGAAACATTACTCTCTCTTATCTCTATTGATGCCTTTTTCCCTTACCCTTCCAGTGTAGTAGTAGTAGCCTTGAGGAAGAGACAAGGATCAAGGAAACACTTCAGCGGCATCTTAGCAGATTAACCGTAACTACCATCTTTATTTCTCAACAGCCTGCAATCGAGATGTCGAAAAGGGAGATACTCACGCAGAAGAAATGGAAAACCCTGAAAGCTTCATGTTAAAAAATATTTCAGAAACGGAAAACCCTGGAAGCCCCATGTTAAACAATATTTCAGAAACGGAGAACCCTGCAAGCCCCATGTAAAAAAATATTTCATAAAAGATTTTCCACATCGTACAGTTAATTTTTTTTATAGGATTGAGGGCCTCTTCACATGAGCCAGGCAGAACGGGCTGCATGGCCCGGTTCACGCCGGGAGCATTTTCGCCTTGGGTTCATACGAGAAATTTCAGCCCGGTTTCCGAAATGACTTTAAAAGGGCCAAAGATCCTGGGGACGAGTTATGGCGCCAATTTCGAGAAACAACGCAAACTTCGCGAAAAACGAAAATGAACGAGCATTCGCGCCTTTCATAGCTTTGGCAACTCTTATAGCTGTATCACTGCAGTGAAATGAAATTCTTATTATGTGGAAAATACAGCAGGCAATGGGACGATGCCGTCCAGGACGCCAGAATTCATCTCGCTTTCATCCCGGTAACCGGGCTGAAGTGCTCATATGGCCAAAAATTTTTAAAACACTCAACGAGATCCCGGTTGGAAAAACGGAGATCTCTGGAACCGAGCCAGCCCGCCCTCTCATATGAACACATCGAAATTTTATAAAGGATTTAGAGGTAAGTCGAGATCTCACAAAACAAGCTCGGTCAACCGGGCTCATGTGAAGCGGCCGTGAGAATCTCTTCTTGTAGTTTGAAATGTGCACGTGTGGTTGAATTATGATGCGTGGTTGTCCCTGTGATTCCGGCTTTAAGTAATATGTACTAACAGTAACAATGATGTCTTCATGAAAATAAAATAAAGAGCCGTTGTTAAATAATTGCGTATTATTTCTTATTGACCGATCATTTTATTTATATTTTCAAAACGTGCTGATTGCTCAATGCATCTCATGAAAATTCCGAAAACCCTTAGTAGCGGAAACGTCTTCAGAAAACTGAAATCACAACAGGCAAAAAAAAATATAAAGAAAATCATGAAAGAAATAAAGGAACAGCGCGTTTTGAAAATGGCAACATTTGTTTGCTTCGCTCTAGAAGCTAAGTTGCATGGTTTCAAGTTAGCACTTGATTTAAGTGCACTTGCATATCTTAAGTCGCTTTGTAGATAACATGGCTTCACACTTGTTGGCCAAGTATAATACTTGAAGTACAAGCTCTCAATCATCTTTCGCGGTAAAATCAGTCATGGATAAATCAAAACGCAATTGCCCACGACGTCGTGTTCTGTATTTATCTAGAATGGCTCAACAACGCTCTTTTCGTCAAAGAAACCGCCTGAAGCCTACGGTTTGGAGTCGTCAGCAAATTTGGTTTGGATTGGTCTTAGCTAACCGAGACGTGGATCCACGATATACGCCTTACTCATAAATGGTGGACGCGCGGTTAAGACTTGAGCCGAGTACACGAAAACAAGGCTTAAGAGGCCTCATAAAAATGATGGCGTTGAAATTTAATACTCACCGCTGTGTACCATTTTGTACACAAAGAGGCCCTGTTGGCCCCTGAGGGAGAAACACACTATTCGAAGAGATGTTGGTAGATTTTTTCTTATCACCGTGGCATCAAAAGTCTGTTCCTTACAACGAACAGACTTATCGAAGGATCTTAATTGGTGGTCGTTCGTCTGTCAAAACAGGCGTTTTTCCTTTGAATATTTCCTGGAAAAAGCGTCTACACGAAAACGTCCTTCTCCGCCGAAATGCCATATCAGCAAAAACGGGGGAAGTGTCAATTAGCTGAGTCTCTGTCCTCGGAGCATGAAATACTGGTCAACAAAACACCTAGGCCTGAAGCAGAAAACGATATTCGTGAGACGGGCACGAACTTCAATAACGAAACTGCAACGTCGTCAGTTTTCGCTAAACACTAACGCTTATTCAATTAAAAAAATTCCTTCTACTGACGACGAAAATAATCGCAGTAACTCTCCAGATCAATTTAGGTTACTCGACGAAAAATGAGCAGACCTTGAAAATAAGGTTTCGGATTTGGAAGGCAAGAATCGAACGCCTAATTCAAACGCCTTCTCTCTCAATCGGTTTACCTCTGATGAGGCAATGTTATATTCTATAGAGGCTTCCCTAAATATAAAGCGTTCTTGGCAACCTTGTAATATTTAGATCTAGGGAGTAATGGAGAAAATGTCCATACTGATTGTCATGTGATAATGACATATCAGTCGGGACATTATCTGTCTCCGCCCCAGATCGGTGTCAAAAGAGGGAGGCCAAGATTACTCGACTCTTACTTTGTGTCGCCTAAGGCAGGGATTTGCAGAAACCCACCTTTCTTACCTGTTTATTGTTTCTCAGGCAACAGTGAGTAGGATTGTTATCAGTTGGATCATTTTTATGTATCTTCGATTTGGAGTGATTATATCTGCCCTTCAAGAGAAGAAGTGTCAACAAAAAAAATCCTGAAGATTTCAGGAAAAAAAACCCAGCACTAGGTTATACTTGACTGTACTGAAGTGAAGTGTTGCATGCCCAGTAGCTTGCAGTAGCTACACCGTTTGTGCTTCAGCTCAGGCATCTATTTTATGGTCTTCTGGCCATTCAGTCCTAAGAAAATTGCCAAATTGTTGAAGAAGTCTGAACGATGACCTAACAAGTGGAGTCAAAAGTAAAGACCCTAGAAGACAAGCCAAGGAGTGAATGGCCGTTTTTTCACAAACTGTGTGAGAAATATTATCGAAAAAGCTGTAAGTATATGCGTAATAATTCCACAAAACAGAAAGGTAAAAAAATTTCAACTTCACATTATCGATCAAAGTTTCGAGCACAACGGTATGGGGATAAGTTACCAAAAAAAGTTTGGAAAGCCTTGAAGAGAAAAAAGCAGTGCACACTTCATGCAGGCATGGTGTCAGAAGGATTTGCCAACTTTACAACGAAGAGGATCGGCCGGCAAACTCACGTGATATGAACCCCCTAGAGACCATCTGGATTAACGTAGACGAGACAAAGTACAAAGATCCATCCCCCTAAACAATGGACAAACTAAGACAGTGATTACGCTTCGCCTGGAAGAATGTGACTTTGGACACGCGTTTGGAGTTTGTACGTTCTATACCTCAGAAAATATATAAGAAGACATTCTGGTTACTAATATTTTAGTTATCCCGGATACAGGGTGTTTCAAAAGTTCGTTCCGATTTTTTATTTGCTTAAATTTCACTAATTATTAAAAAAAAAACCTTTATTAAAACTTAGTATGTCATTCATTATTCATTTAAGATTTGCAATGTTAAATGAATAATGAATGATATACTAAGTTTTACAAAGGGTTTTTTTTAATAATTAGTGAAATTTAAGCGAATAAAAGATCGGAACGAACTTTTGAAACACCCTGTATATTTTAGTTCTATTACTCGCGACCGATCGCCACTGTCGATGTTCTTCCAAAACAAAAACAATTAAATACTGTTTAAAACACGAAGCAAAACCTCATCCGTGGCAAAACTAAAAGACCGCAGATGGCGTTTCATAACAAGATGACGTGCCGTATTTTATTAAATGCGTGCAACTCGTGCAAGGTGTTATGCTAATTTCAATCACCACCACCCTTCTTTTTTATTTTGACAAAACATCTCATATGTCTTTCTATTTCTTAAAAAACTTCAAAATTAGTTGCACCTCAGTTGTTACTATTTACTTTGTTGTGTTTTAGTGAAAAAACGAAGAAAAAACTTTCCAGTTAACTTTCAATAAGTTTGTTTACATGCGGTTGCCGGATTTGCGACGCATTGCGCGAATCACCATGGCGCTTTGCACCCAGTAGGCAAAGTTTGAAGTATATACGTCAATATATTCAAATATATCCAGCGAATTTTTTGTTTATACGTTATGATAAATTTGCCCCCTTTAATATTAATATACATAAGAATGTTAAAGTTGAGTAATTGTGAACTTTTTTAAACGGAACAGCGAAAGGCGATAAGGTCAACACTTTCAAATTGAACTCGAATTTAATTGGCTTTAATATACTACTAACAAGTTTGACTTATACGCATACAGACATAAGCATATGAAATCAAACTGTTCATCATCATTTCTTTGAAAACAAATTAACTTGTTTCACACTGTAGGCTTAAATTACTAGCCTGCGCATGCGTAGCAGGTGTCGAAAGGGGTAGGGGATTGTGAGGAAGGAAAAGAGGGAGGGAGATTGTAGGGAGAGAGGGTAAGGGACGGCCGCTATAACAGCCCACTTTTCTTCATTTCTAATTGTTTGATCTGTAATAAGTAACTTATTGACGTGCATTAGTAACAAACAACCATGAAGCAAAATCAAGGGAAACGTGTTCTACTGGCACAAGCTTTGGAAGGTCAAAATATTACCCCAATCATGTAGGAACGTTGTACGGTCGCAATTTGTAATAATCATAGCACTTTGTAATACCTGTCACGATTTGTAATAAATCCATCGCACTTTGTAATACCTGTCGCAATTTGTAATAAACCGTGTCGCACTTTGTAATAAAAAAGCTGTCGCAATTTGTAACAACTGTCCATCGCACTTTGTAATAAACTAAGCTGTCTCAATTTGTAATAATTCCATCGCACTTTGTAATAACGTTTTGAGAGTAATTAAACTTACTTCTTCAACATTAATATAACGCCAAAATATGCATGGTACTTCATAAACAAAGATGGAGATGACGTCTGCTAGTACGTAACGTCTCCACTCATTCAAACATTTAACTTTATTCACAGTCCTAAACATTTTTTTAGATTAATGTTGATTAGTTATCTGACTTACGAAATGCTGTATTCTTGAACCTTGCTATTGTACCAGGTGGCTTGCATTCAATGGTTACCCGGTGGGTGTACTTCCTTATATGGCCAATACGGGGATGTGCCTCTGGACAGAGCATTGCCAGTGTAGAGGATCTAGACAGAGCTAGACACACTAGATACAAACAAGCCATTAGTAAAAAGCATTTAATTTCCGCTAATCATAACATCCATCCTACATCATTCGAATAGGGACACCAGGAGAGTTCAAGCTTTCCTTGTTAGATCTTATAACAGGTTGACACATCACGTGGTACACCGTTCTTGTCTAACGAACAATCTTAAAGAAGTAATAGTGGCTTCCATATTTTGGCCAACTTAATCAAACGAGGCCTGGAAAGATTCAAAATGTTTACTGCAAACAAAAAAAAAGGCACCAGTGGCAAACCTTCGAACCACAACACAAACCTAAACACAAAATCCAATTAGTCGCTGGCCAATACCTTCGTATGTACCTGTTTTTATAACACTCACTTGGGGTCTTACACTGAGCCGGCTGGGCATTTGGTCCATTATTCTCACTTGATTTGGTCCCATATAGGAAGAAAAGGAGTACTCATTCCATCTTAAAACAATTGTTTTCTGTAAGGAGTCCTCTAAAGCAAATACCATGGGGATGGTAAAAAATTATCCTTCCCTGCGTATATACAACTCGTAAGACCTTGCAATTCTTCCGAGCGTGTTCTGGATTACTGTTTTTCTACAAAATGGAAAGGATGGAATAAACCATCCATTACTACTTGAGTTAGGCCAACAACGTAAAAAATGATACCCTATTAAAGGCTCGAGATCCTCAAAAACCATACCCTATCAGGCGGTACTTACCTATCTAGCCCATCCATACATGGGATTATCCTCCCCCCCGCCGTTGAAGACTTCACGTGCCACGTGGCAAGCAAACATGGATTTGGACGACGAATGCCAGGTCATTCATGAATTTTCTGTTGTTAAATGTTGCCTTTCTTATTTAAATATTTTTGAATTTAAACGTGATTCATATCTTTTTGGTGATATGTCACAGGAAGTTTCATGTCTTTCATAAAAGCGTTTCTAGTTAGTCACGTGATTAATCAAGGCAGAAAAATTTATAGCGGAAGACATGCATGTTTGACCAAAGAAAATGTTACGGACATGTTACATGCTAGCAGACGTCATCATCTTTGTTTATGAAGTGCCATGCATATTTTGGCATTATATTAATGTTGACCAAGTAAGTTGAATCACTCTCAAATAATTATTACCAAAGTGCGATGGAATTATTACAAATTGCGACAGCTTAGTTTATTACAATCAAAGTGCGATGGACTGTTATTACAAATTGTGACACCTTTTTTATTACAAAGAGCGACACGGTTTATTACAAATTACAACAGGCATTACAAAGTGCGATGGATTTATTACAAATTGCGACAGTACAAACGTCACGTTGAAACCCGAACTAGAACCAACTGTAATAGCTTGTTTAGAAGGTAGCAAATGCTCACGACGTTTGGTATACTGGATTTGTCCAAACACCGAGCGGCGATTCGAGGCAATTCTTGTCATCTGCAACGCCGATATTCACAGGCAAGAGCACAGGTTACAACTATTGGACGGATTTTAGAAGCTAGACACGCGACTTTCCCGCAATCTTATAACCCCTTGAATGAACTTCGAAATGGTTTGCAAAGATGTATATAATTTCCCTTAAATAAATTAATCGCGTTTCAGGCTGTCGACAGTTTTGTACTTTGCGACTATTGAGTTTGATGAGGCAAGACCAAAGTTTTTTTTCTGTATTCACAAGAAACTGATTTATTGTTTGTCGTGTTTGCTGAGCAAGAACAGTAAAAATGTTGTTATATATTGCACGAGTATGATATCATTTTTTTTAGGAGCCTCACGACTTGACCATTTCCTGTAAACAAAGAAATTAAGTTTGGACCATGCTAAGAAGCGCCCCCTACTTAATTGTGATTGATCACGTATATCGGATTAGGGAGGAAACTGGTGGGCGGAATATACAAGAACACGGGCTCTTATAGCGGGCGCTCCCCAACCTTTTCCCTTTTTTAGTAATCAAGTACCTCACACCTCTGATTTCAGTGGTCGACTAAAACAATATTATATTGTCTTTTTTTTTCAGGGATAGGACCATTGTCATGTCACCGTTTCTATAGTTTTCACAGCCAATTGTGTGAGCTGCTCAGTGAGGTGCTGCTTGACCCCCCTTTTCCCTTTCTCCTTTTTTCGCCAGCCACGCGGGCTAAAAATTACAGATAGAAAAAAGGGTTTCCGGTTTGCAAAAAAGGAAAATTTCGGAGGCCTTCAAACACACCGGAAGCGTGGAAAGAGGGCTCGTGCCAGTCCTACTCCTCATCACATATCACTTGAAGAGCGGAGTGCTCGTTTCATCTCCCAAACATTTATCCGCCCTAGTTCGGTCTTTTGCTTCCGTCTCCTTCCTGAACTTCCGGCCTCTCAAATGACCCTGACGACATTTTTCACAGGTAGGTTTTCGGTCGCTAAAACATAGGAAACATCTGCTTTCCAGAACTGGTGACAATTATTCCATGAAACTCTTAGCTAATAAGTTTTCTTTAACAGTCTGACACGTGATCTGATGTCACAAAAGGCCCTCTGAAAGCTTTTGACGCTGTAGATAGTTTTTTTCAAGGTGGAGAACCTCGCACAAAATGTCTTTCAAGACTGTCCTGTTTGCTTTCATTATCCTAAACGCTAAATTCTTCTGCATATCTAAAAACCCGTGCGATCGCGTAAGATTTCGCTGGGACAAAAGGTTTCAATTTCCCAGCGTCCTGCCAAAAGATTCTGAGGATTGGAAAGACCTTGTTTGCCGTTTCGCAAATTGTCTCCTCAACTCAGGCAACAGTTCTATAAAGTCGTCGCGAGAAAATTATCCAAAAGTCAATATGGATCATGGATAGATGTTACTTTTCCTGTCATATCTGAATCGCCAAACATAACATTTAAACGGCTGCCACGGCCTGTTTTGGTCGTCAAAGAGACTTCCTCAGGCACCGCAAGCCAGATGTTGAGGGCTCTCGGACAGATATGGAAACTATTCGCCTTTTGCCTTATAGCTGCCGCATTGTCGGGAATCATAATTTGGTTCTTTGTAAGTACTTCAATACTTACGAAAATACTTCCATTATTTGGAGAGAGCACTATTCATTAATAAGAATGCTTTAACTATTACGATCACGTTACCTTTCATTTTTCATGAAGAAGTTCAAAACGCGGTTTTACATTTGATCGGGGAAATGATGGCAAACAGTCATTGTACACATTAATAATCAACATAGACAATAGTGCCATGATCTACCACAGTTCAACAAATTTGTCGCCATATTTCCATTCAGCATGACATTCGTTTGGTGTTATTGGGTTGGAACGGTTAAATGCTAATATTTTTTGTTTATAGGATCACAAAGCAAACTCCGGTCATTTCCCTCCATCATTTTGGATCGGCATACGTGAAGGCTTATGGTGGGCCATTGTTACCGCGACAACCACGGGGTAAGTACTTTTATATATTTTTTACGGGTAGCAGGATCTTGAAAGAGGAGTTATTGTTTATATAGCAGAAACCTTTAAGATAATTTTTTCATCATC
Organism: Porites cylindrica; assembly: GCA_964035525.1. Lineage (NCBI taxonomy): Eukaryota > Metazoa > Cnidaria > Anthozoa > Scleractinia > Poritidae > Porites > Porites cylindrica. Next base: position 46,231,294 of record OZ037776.1, on the reverse strand, counting down.
AACCGTCAAGAAATTAATATTTATCATTTTATAACAGTCAACCACCTGCGTATTGCAGTCCACTCGTGCTTTTAGCGCTTCTAATATTTCTGAGAAAATTATCTTACTGAAATCAATTTGATGTAGCCCTAAATTGCTATCGATGTTATATACTGATTATAATAAACGTTCTCGTGCGGAAACGTAAATTGAAGCCAAAGCATACATATTCTTCAGCCTTTTGAGTGAAATTTGCATGATATATTTGGTACGTTTTCCAAATTATACTTTAGTAATTACGGCGACAAGGCTCCATAATCAATATGTAATTGCTAGAGCGGCGTCTCACTTTGCTATCAAAGATTTCAAAAGGGTTGAGGCTCTTACAGCGGTGATTATATTGGCATGAACACCTAAAATATGTATGGAATGTTTATTGTGTTGCAACCAATCACAGGTGAGATCTTCACAGGCAAAGAACGGTTTCCGATCGGTCATAGAACAAATTATTTTCGTTTTGTTTAAGGATACAAACTACCTTATTAGGAATTTAAAACACCGCTGTTCCCCAAGATCAGTGCCGAGGACCGCACCCAGTACATCGTTCGATTTTAGAAAGAAAAGTTTTAGAAGCCAACGCGACGCGACGGCGACCAGCTTTCCATGTAACGACATATCACATGGAGACAATAAAAAATGAACAATCGTGATGTTTTCGTTTCTGATAGCACAATCCTTGCTGACATTTTTTTGTAGAACAAGGGGATTTGATTTGTGTGAACTAACGATTGAACCTTCGAACTACTAGCTACTACCTACGATCAGGCGTAACTACCGATTTCGATCGTTACAAAACGTTTGAAAACTCGCGCGCCAAACCGTCGCCTGCGTAGGCCCGGCACATCGGCTTTGTAATTTATTTCAAAATCGCTCAAACCTGTATTCTTCGCTATTATAGCAAAATACTGTAAACAAATAGGAAGGAAAAGCAATTGTTTACTTGTAAAAAGACTGAATGTTAAAACAAAATGAAAATAATTTGTTCCGTGACAGATAGGAAACCGTTCGTTGCCTGTGGTTTCTGTGGTGTGATGATCTCGTCTGTAATTGGTTACATCACAATAAACATTCCAGACATATTTTAGGTGTTCACGCCAATATGATCACCGCTCTAAGCTACGTGCAAATGTGTTGACAGTGGTGTGTAAACGGTTCCAACAACTCCCAACAATGTTGCGGGGACCTGCAGTACCTAGTGGGAAGGATACAACCCATAAGACTTTGTAAACTTAAATTCGACAGCCATCTTGGCGCGTGCGTAGCCTCGTCAATGTTGGAAGAGCTGTGCAAAAGGATCCAACATTGTTGCACTACGTTTTGGCGATCAAGGAACAAAAGAAATGTTAGCAGTTGTTGGCTTAAACGTTCGACGCGTCAGTTTCAAACTTTGCGCAGCAACAACTCCCAGCAACATGCAACAGGGTGTGCAAACGGACACAAATTATAACATCCAACAATGTTTGCAAGGGGCTTTAAAAAACTGTCGATTTTACGAACGAGTTCTCCCAGCCAAGTGTCCACTTCGTATTCGTATTGAGTGTCGAGGTTTTGCTGCCAAAGGTGCAAATTCTCGCTTGTGAGTTTTGTTTAAATCACAAGAAAGTTTTCAATACACAAAATTTTCCATGGTCTATGCTCTTATCGACCACAGAAGTGGCGCTAAAATGTTTAAAACTCAAGGGGAACCACTGCAAAGCTTGACAATTTTTGACGTCATTTATCTGGCCGTTTTTTCAGTTTTTGATATCAATTTCCGGTTAAGGTGCCGGGAAAAAACACGCACGAAAGAAAAAGAAAAAATAGGCCATCATCATCACGTCATCCCCATGGATGATACTTTCATCAACAATAACTCTCGACCGCTCAGCGCGGAAAAATCGCTGAATTGTTGCAAAATGTTCAATCCACTGCTGGCTACGTTTTAATGTTTCTTCCGCAAGCTTCCTTGAACTCGTTCCCAGGGCCTCCTCCGTTGACCCTTCCTTGACCGTTGTGGCAAACAGGGAAAATTCGCAAAAGGTAAAGCAAAATACTTGAAAGCTGTGTTTATCGGTTTCACTGTTCATAAAAAAAGTTTAAAAGCATCTAAGTACTCCTTTTTCAATCTGAAGAAAACAGGTAGACGAAAAACCCTTTCTCTTTTAAGTTTAAGTCCATATATATTTAATTCAACAGACTTTTGTTTCAGATATTTCACAAACTAGTAACTTGTTGCATCTACTGTAGTAGGTGTACCTGCAATACTGACAATAATTAAATATTCCAGCTGACATGGCTGAGGGATATACATAAATGTGATGTGTTTTTCCATGAGATGAATACACTTTTACTAATCTTCAAAAGCTTTCAATAGTGATCTTAGTGATCAACATAACAATGAACTAACGGCGGTATCTCTACTGGTCTGTCAAATTTAATTGCCAAAAAAGTAGGCTTTTAAGACTTGAATTCTCTCCATACTCCGTGGTTCTTTTCCATTTTTGTTTTGATAGCGGTTTTTTTTTAGTTCATACTTTACTTTCAATCTATTTTCGATAACAATAACAAGTAGGAGAACCGGTGTCGGAGCTAAAAAACTCTCTATTGCTTTAAACAGCTGTCTGTGCCTAATTGTTTTTTTTTTGCTACTTCGATTCTTTGTATGTGTTTGGCATAGAAAAAACATTCATTGCCTCGTTTTAAATTCAACACTTATGATCGTTCCCTTAACTTTGCCTTCGTATAGCTATGGTGACAAGACTCCAAAATCCACGCTTGCTCGAGCATATGCTTCACTGTGGATGATCGCCGGATTGATGTTAATGTCAATCATTACAGCCCAGGTCTCTTCTATCATTACCGCGGATAACCTTCCACCTTTGAATGATGCATTAGGAGATGAGGTGAGTTGAGGTCGGGATAATTATACCGCAGTGCTATTTTTTTTTTGTTTTTATCACCTGGGTTTAAAATGAAACAAAACTTTTAGTTTACCCATTAGGAACAGTGCCTCGGTTTTTTTTCATGTATTAATTCATAATCGTCTTGATTATAAAGGGTCCTTGCACCTTACCCCTTTCCCGCAGTCATGGTGACCGTTGAGGCGCTACGGACCTAGCAACCCTTTCCCTCCATTTTATTTTGTATTCAGATTCTCTTAGGGCGTCACGTCGCAAAACTTCAAAAGCTGTTCACCAGAGATGTTTTTCTCCCAAAGTTTCTTTTGTCGGCCCTTTCTTCTCCCTCCTTGCACTGTTCCTTGTAAAATCGTCTTGGCAAGGCCTGGTAATCTTGATACATCCCCAAACCATTTTAACTTGCGTTTCTTTAGCGTGGTTAAGATGTCATTACATGGCCCGATGGCTTGCCTGATTCTGTTTCTGACTGCACCGTTAGTGATGTGGTCTCTGTATGAGATGCTAAGTAGTTTCTAAGTCATCTCATCTCAGTGGCCTGCAATTTTTTCAGGATATCCGCTGTCAATATCTACTGGGTTTCGCGGGCGTACAACAGTGCTGAGATAACCAGGGAGCGCAAAAGTTTGATCTTTGAGTTTAGAGACATATGCTTCTCGTTGCAGATGGTCCTCAGTCTCGCTAGTGCTGCTATTGTCTGTGCAATTCTGAATAGTATTCCGGCTTGGAACCTTGATCTGTGACGACTGCGCTGCGCCCAAATACATGAAGTAACCTCTTCCAATTTTTCGCCGTTGATTCTGATGTCAATGCTGACGCCATTTGTGACGTTGGTCATCACTTTGTCTTCTCTGCACTAATTTCAATGCCAAAGGCTGCAGAGGTGTTATCTAGGCCATCCATGGATACATGTTCCCAACATTGTTTGTGCGGTGAGGAGAGGGGTTGGGCCTGTGTGAATTGGAAAACGCCCAGAAATGCAAAAGTGTCCCAAGACTTTTGTCCATGATTGTAGTTCCTCCTCTTTTCCTGCCAAGCAATCAATGTCATGGGAAAAACGTAAGTTGATACTTGTTCTGTCTCCAATGCTGACTGTTCCCTGGTGATCTTCTAGTGCGTCAGTCTTAATTCTCTACAGAAAGATGTTGAAAAGAGTCGGTGATAGTAAACGTCCTTTTCTTACTCCGGCTGTGGTTCTGAACCAGTCTCCTATGCCGCCATTAAGCCTCATAGTAGTCCAAGGGGCTTTATGCCATACTCAATAAAGTAAATATAGACGTGATAGAGGTCTTGTTGATGTTAGAGGTACTTCTCACACAGTATCCTAAGACTGAAGATCTGTTCTGTCGCACTGCGTCCTGGTCTGAAGCCTGCCTTTTCTTCTGCAATGGTTGGTTCTGCCTGAGTCTTCAGCCTGTTGAACAGCACCTTCAGCTTGACCTTACGTGGGTGGCATATTAGGCCGATTGTGCCGTAGTTCTTGCATTGTTGAAGGTGACCTTTTTGGCGGAGGGTGATGATAAGAGACGGGTGGCGGGGGTCCATGGTATGAGCCACTTTCCAACAACAACAACAGCAACAACAATGTTTATTGTGTTCTTGATACGAAAGTGTAAAGACATTTAAAGGAAATAATTGTGAAAAAAAGAGAGCACAGCCACTCAGAAATAACAAAAGCTAATCGCGCTGAGTGGCTGTCCTGTCTGCCATATTTTATTGCTCTAAGATTTTGTGCAAGGCGCTTATCACGGCATATCCTCCTGCCTGAACCAGCTTTCCCGGGATATTGTCAGTCCCTGGAAATTTTCCTTTCTTGAGCCATTTCACAGCTGCTTCGACTCTTTCCGCAAGATTGGGTAGTTATCAGTCTTGGTTACTTATAAGACAATCAGCACCGCTGGGCCACCTTCGACTGTGTGTCTGTACAGTTCTGCGCAGTATTGTTTCCACTTCTTTGGAATGTTTCGGTAAGGGCAATTCTCGTCTTTGTACTGTATGGTGTTGGTTTGTCCTCGTTTGTGCTGGTTAGAGTTTTTAGAAATCCAACACCTTGTTTCTGTTTGACTTCCTTGCCACTGAAGAAAAATTTATGACCCTCCTAAGTGGATTTTTCGCCAAAGTTTTTCCATCGTACCTCGCAGAGACCTAAGATGTTCCAGCGGTACCTGCTCATCTGGTATGACAATTCTTCCAATTTGCCTGCCATTTGCAAGTTTGTCTCGTTCCAGGTGCCAATAATGATATTATCTCTGGGGCGTATTTTGCTAGTTGTTACACCAGTCGCATACTTTTCACCTCCGTTATTACGGAGCATCCCACAATTTGAATAGAAATTAGACATAACACAACATAACCCATAGCAGCCGATCGACCGTCACCAAACTGTGAGAAATATGTGATCGAACTGCTTCTAAAAAGAAGGAATATTTAAAAACACTTGGAAAAGCCTTAAAGATGAGGTTGAACTCTCTTTGTGTAAAGTACGAGCGTTAAACTGATTAACATTACGGCAAACATCAGGAGTAGTTCCATTGGCCATCATTGAGCTATAGCACATCTGTAAGTGATGTACTTTTCTGATCTATTGTAGGTTGGCGTGCCTTTGGGAAGCCTTACTTTTTTTAAGGATTACAGCAGCAATGCCCCATCCTTCAAAGGTACAATACCAAAGCTTGAATGGTTTTTATTATAATCTCTTATCAATATGACAGTAATCTCCATTTCATTACACAGCATATCTTCCCACTCATCTCAGAACTTGTAGGTAGCCCTCACATCTAAATACCTTTAAAGTGTTACAATGACTTTGAAATCGGAGGTCTGGTAATTTACTTTATTTGTTAAAAAGATAAAAATAATGCCTAAAACGATAAAAAACGTGAAACGCTAAGCGAGACAAAGCTTCAAGTTTATTCAGTGGCCAAAGCTGTGAACTGGAAAACTTGAACGATCTCTAATATCAGAGACATGGATATCGACATTCAGTTAGACACACTGCAGAGTGTCCTCATGAGTTGGAAATAAACGAGACCCTGCATGAACATTATAAATCATCAGAGAAAGGTGAGATGTATAGTGGCAAAGATTTTTACATAGTGCTTAATTATATATATGTGGGAGCCACGTGAGATTGGTGGAGAATGCAGCACAGGTAGCCGTGAACAGCAGGTGCAAGGGTACCTACTTTTCCATCGATACAATTAAGGGAGGCTTGAACCCTCTCGCAGTAGTCTTTTTCTGACGGGCTTGAACGTATATCTAAGGAAGGTTGCTGATGCAATATTAGGTAGACTCAGAAACTCATAAGGGGTTGAAACGTGTAACTCTCATATGTTTGCTTTGTCCGATGCTCGTGATTATTCATTTTCGAAAGTACCATATTTGGAAAGAAAAGAAGAGATAACTGACCAATCAAACTTCGTAAACAACGTGACGTAGTATTTACTTCATGTTCCCGCGCCCGCTTGTAAAAAAATGACCGACAAACGGGGGAAAACTCCCGAAAGCCGAGAAAGCTTTCAAAGGTTGAAACCAGGAATCTTACCGAAACACTGAGCAGGATATTATTGCCTTACCACCCGGGCCAAACATAACATTATGAAACCCACTGACGTTCTCGCAACTTCATGAAGTTGTCACTTCAAAAAACGATGCCTCGTTGACCCTCCACACAGTAAACTTATACTGCAAATAGGCTTTTAAAATTCTTATATTAAAAGTCTAGAATAAAAGTAAAAAATATTTTCAAATATTATTAATTAGCTGCGTATCGAAAAGTGTCTAAAACCTGAACCTGACATCTTCGCAAAAAGTGATGCGTGTAATGAATGTGAGAAGCATTTAAGCTTATAAATTCAGCTTGGATGTTGTAGTCACGATCGTGTTTTGAACTAATTTTATGAATGAGCAAACTCAAAACAATAGACAGAGAAGCCGTTTCTTGAAAATTTTTATTCAAAATCCAAAAAGTTAATCCTTTAAAGCAATTCGGAAAACACTATCTGGATCGTGGATCCGTTGACTGAAGTGAAATCGGCTGAGCACATGGCAAAATCCAACACAAAATCCATCTCAAATTGGGGCACATTTTGTAATTTTTCTTTAGCGCCGAAGAGAAAAATTTATAAAACGTCTATGAAACATTTAAAAATACATAAATTCCCTTTCAAACACGTAATTTTCTTGGCCATAGAGTGCGAAATGAACGTGAAAATTCAGCAAAAACTTCACTGCCTTGGTTGCATTTCAAAACAGACCATGCGCTCCGTCGAGAAAGAAACAAGGTTGAATTCCTCGAAGGACGATTTCTTGATGAAAAGCTTCCCTTCCTCCACAAAAAGAAAGCTGAGCATTCTTTCGAACTTTCTCTTTCCATTTTTTGTCTTTTAACGGTTTATTTTTAACCTTGAAATGCAGAACTCTTGCCTTAAAACATCTGCATGGTGATCGCGCAGCAGCCATTTGTTGAAAATGGATATCTGTCACTAAGGTTTCCAAACTGATGGTAAAAGTGAATATTCACGAGCATTGAACGCGAGTTACACGTTTCAACCCCTTATGAGTTTCTGATAGACTTCAATTTCAAGACGGCTGTACCCTGATACGAAACATTAAATTGAAGACTGCCATTTATTCCCTGTTTAAGTTTCTTCTTCAATAAAATTTGAAAGTTGAGACTGTGCATTGATTACAGTTTAGGAAACCTTGGGTTGTTTGGATAGGAACGCTACCAGGTGTTTCTGACCAGCACCAACCATCAGCACTGAAGCACACGTACTAACTCAGAGGTATTGGTTAGTACCTTACTCATGCGCACATCCATTAATCAACCGGGCAGTGGCAGCCATGGTGGTTGTTTTGTCCTCTTTGGGGCTCATCAGCATGGCTTAGCCGTCAGGCCGACGAACAGATAAAGCCATGTTTTTTTTTTCTGTTTCGAAGAGGGGTGTACGCAGCAGAGTGCAATTTCCCGCCACCCATTTAACCCATAGAACACCAACACAAGACCACTGCACTTAACAACACCAAACTATATGTTAAATGCCTCAGGATAGGACGGGTGCACAGGCACGCCAAAAATTCTCCTGGGTAATGACCTCTACATCCCCTACAAAAGTAGATGACAGGAAAAACAACTGCAAAGAGAAAAACGCCACAATCAGTCAAGTTAAAGGACGCGATAGGAACTGACCACTACAACTGACTAGAACTGGGTACTGCAAGCTAAGTGAACAGACAGACAAAGGACCTAATGTACCTCCACGACAATGATGGCGCGCTATGGAATGGAATAAAAGAGCCGGACAACGACGCAGGGGGTCAATATTCAGGGACAAAAACTAATTTAACAACGCCAATGAACACCAAAGGATATAAAACGCAGTAGGCAACACAAGAGCATTCACAAATGGACAACCAGCTGACCATCACCAACAGATGCCACAAAACCACGGGTACCCCACTGTCGAACAAAATAACCGCGACGACGAGAGGAACAAAAACGTTTGAAGAGCAGGGGAGGGTGAAAACGAATACGCAACCTTTACCTGCACAAGTTAATAATCGCCAGCCTCGAATAAGCGTCCATCCCGTCCTCCTCCCAATCAAACTCAATAAACGCTCACCCCCACCCCGCCGACCTGAGTGAATAAATTCTAATAAGAGACTTCCCCGATGACGGAGTTTTCAGAGTATTTTACAGAAACCTTGCTTTGTTACTTCTTCGCGTTTTTTTATTAGCATTTGTTGTTTTGTTGCAAAATAAAAATACTTCACTTGCTGAAAATGGTGAAAATTTGATAAGCGCCCAGCCTCGAATAAGCACCCACCTCGAGTAATCGCCCACTCTCAAGGTCCAGAAATTTAATATGCGCCCAGGGCGGTTAATCGAATAAATACGGTAGATACCCTTAGTTGATAACCGTAAAAATTGAAAACTTTTAATCGTTAGCCGTAAATAGGGTAAAAAAGAGTTAACCGTAAAAGAAATTTTTTCCTTAATTTGCTACTTTTGAAGGAGGTACTAAACTCACTTATGATTGCGCTTTTTATTTCCCGGCTAGTGTGACTCCGTACACACATTAGGCGAAGCGCCTTTTAGGTGTTGACCAAGACCTAGGCTCCATTTCCGCCGCTCTGTCGGGGAACTAATTTTTTCCGTAGCGAAAGCGTGGCTTCTTGCTGGGCATTAATATTTGCGATTTTCAGGAGGTCGTGCCATCGAAACACTAGTGAAACAACACGCAGAGATGTCACTGTTTGTAAAACACGTTGCCGATAAACAACATTTCCCTGTTTTTCTCTGACGCCACGGTAGACTTTGCCATGCCTAGTCCCTGTACAGTGTCTTCCCACTAAATCTCGGTCAAGGCATTTCGGTGGCGAACTCGCTCAGACCACGTGACCCTAAACGCATCAACCTCGTCCCCAGGGCTTTTCCCTTGAAGGCTGGAAACGCATTAGCCGCGCGGAATAATGAGACCTACGAACAAGGCAACGGCAGACAGTCGTTCTGTACAGTCCTTCGCTATCATTAAAAATACTGGACACGGGAATTTTGTTTTTGGCCGTTTTCACGCTAGAGCTAGAAATGGATTGTCCTGTATACAGTCGCGCCCTCCACACAGACACCCATTCTCCGATTTTTTCTGAGGGAACGGGGCGGCTGTAAACAGGCTATCTGGAACGGATAATCCGGTCCTCAAACTGTCCGTCGAAATTGACGGATAAAGTCAGCGGATTGTTCACTGAAAATTAAAACTATTCCCTTTTTCAGATTAAGACGTATTACCTATCTGACGCGAATCATCAAACGGATAACCCGTCTAACACGAATAATCCGTCTTTAGTGTGAAAACGGCCATTTCTGTTATAATGAGTGTCGCGGCCCGGCCTTGAGTTGAGCGTTTGCGTGTCTGCTTTTGCTTTTTCACAAAGATTATTTTTTAATTGACTATTGACATTTCTATGTTTAAAATAATATTAGAAGTGGAATACTTTATAAAAAGAATGATCTATCAAATGTTAAAATTTTTCAAAAGAATAGCTTACTTCATCCCGAGATGATCTGAAGACCTTTATTTTGATTTAAAGATACAAAAAATACAGGTTAATTAATATTTGACTTTTTGAAACAAAAGAAGTTAATTTTTAACTTTTTTGTTAACCGTAAGTAAAAAGAATTAACCGATAGCCGTAAAAGAGCCAAAATTTTAGCCGATAACCGTAAAAGCCGCCACCCCATTGAGACCCTCTTAATTAGATCACTAAATTTCAGTCTGTGTTTTATTCATTTTTAGTTCCAGTCTGCGAGGCTTTTTAATAGTTCAAGGTTTTTTTGTTTTTAGTAGATATGTTGTCCCTATACTTGTCTTTCTCCCTCCACGACTAGCTTTCCAGCTATTTGCAGGGCAAACTATGCAACTCCCGTATACAAAGAATAAAGTTGTTTTTGTTGTTGATGTTGTTGTTGTTGTACTAGCTAGATTTCAACTTTAAACAAAGCCTTTAAACCTATTTAAACCTTTTTTAAACTGTGCTGAAACAAGGCAAATTAGATAAGTTAAGCAAATGATGATGAGGAGGAGGATGCTGATGCTGATGATGAAATATAAACCTTTCTTGAACTAATTTTTTTTTTCATTCTATAGGTCATAAAATTGATTCGCAGAAAGTTGGACTTTTGCCTTCAATTCTTTGTTGGTCTCTCTTGTAAAAATCCTAACCATGCGTGGCTGGTCTTTTTTCATAAATTAATGTTAGTCGGCTTTGTTTTTCAGAATATCCGACGGAGAAAGAATTGTTTGAAAGTCTCAACAACGGGACTCAGGATAAGGTTTGGCTGCTCAATTGCCTTTCCAAACTAGACACCGACCCCGATTCAACCGTGATTGTACGAGAAGCAAAAACAGATGTCAAAATCGGCGCAGACATTAAGGTGCCACGGAAGATAAATAAAGATGAAGAGCTGTATAAAACGTGTTACGCTAACTGGTTTAACGAGACAGGGCAAACAAGTGAAAATATGATGGATGAAATCAAGGCAAGTTGTTAAATTAGTCATTACAAGCTAATTGGAGACCGTGCTAGCTTTTACAGATCCGCCGGTTCAACCGCAGCGATCACGTAGATCACGCTATTTTGAAGCTAGAAAAGCTCTCAAATTTGACGAACAATCTGAAACTTTCAAATACTCCCGCATAAGGTGGAAGACTTGCAACGTGGACAAAATTTCTGGACAAAAAAGGTCTGCTAAAATCACTGACCGTTTCGCATGCCTGTACTCTCAATGCAAAAATCTTTACATTCGAGCAACAGAACTAGGTGAGGGTATCCACGCACATTTTTCGAGATGCTGAAAAGATTATAACAAAAGATGCATCAAAACCCGTCGCGGCCATTCCAACATTCATAATTATTCTAGAAAAAACTTAGACTTGCCTTAAAATCGCAGAGCACCAGAGCTTCTTTTGAAACTTTAGAACCGTCCCTTCGAAGTCTAGCTATCGAGGTGAAGAGCTCGTTAGGTTTTCTCAAGCTAGGAGAAAAGCTGATATTAATTGTAAAGTACCTCAACAAATCCCGGAGAAATCCGAAAAAGTTGGAAAAAAGGCTGTAGACACTGTCACTCCATTGTTGGCTATGAGACAAAAAGGCTACCAAGAAATGCCCTCGTTTCTTGCTTCAGAGTTTAGTTGTCAAAAGTAGCAGGAGAACTTTGTGAGTGTTAAGCTGCGATCATGTCATCTAGTCTAGTTCACATCGCCAAGCCATTGCTGGTTTTTATCGTAACGTAGTCAATAATAAAACACAAAACCATTCATCACATATTAATTATTAAGAAAAGAATTTGACAGGTGAAAAAAGATAAATATGCAGAAAGACGGTAGTTCCTTGGTTTTGCGAATGCGTTTAATCACCAAATGTAATGAAGTATACTAAAGATTGAAAAGACATTGAACTGAATACCCAAATACATGCACAACAACACACAAGCAAACCCACAGTGGTTTTCGCAACACCAAGAAACAGCCAGAAAGTCTCGCCAAAATCCAGATCTGAATTGCGGTAAGTGTTTCTTCAGTGAACGCTTTCAAAATGTGAATAAAAATTTTCGTTTCTTACATCACAACAGAATAAATGCTTTAAGATATATAGCAGTGGAAAATACCGTTACACGATAAAGTGGACCACTGCAAATGAGAAGAAAGTTACTGAGTACATTTTGTTTGGCCTTGCCGGACTTCTTCTTGTTTTCCTGATTATCGGAACACTGTGGGAGACCTGGTCGAGGAGACAAAAGAAGCAGATCTCAAGAGGTTTGGTAGCCTTATTTTTAGCATTTATAGCTATTGAAACAGGTTAAGTATGTACATAACAATTATCCACCGAAGTGGAAGTGGCTAGTGGTGATGGATATATACCGAAGCTGCGAAGCGGCCAGGTAAATATCCCCACTACCAGCCACCGGTCGTCGCTTTTTCTTGCCGACAAATAAAACTTTTGAAGGCATTTGTTTAGCTCTTGAGGGGAAATTTCTTCAAAAGGGTTTGTGAATTCTTTTTGTATTTAAAATCATTCTGTAAAAAAGATTATTAAATTTAGTGCAGGATATTCACTGACTGAGTAGCCAATCAGAGCGCGCGAAAAACACTACCCACTGTTTTAGTATATACTAAAAAGAATTATGTATAGATCAAGGGGGTTGTTATCCACCTTGGCCTAATCCTTCATATCATATACGAATCAAAGCAGTACTTCAACCACTGTGTTATTATTCATTCGAAATGTTCTAGGTTACAGTCTTGTCGAAACCCGATGTAACTCGGTTCTAGGGAAAATCAAGCCCACTAGCTTGGTTATACATTGGAAACCTGCCTTACACCCATCTCGGTAATACGGTGGCCTTGTTACTACGGCTACTTATTTTTGCCCGGCAAAACGGCCATACATTTTCTTATAAAATATTACCCCGTTAATGTTGACACCCTTTAATACGGCCAACGGCCACATTTTAAAATCCCAAACAGTAGAATCTTTTATAATTTCACCCCGTTAACATGGCCAATCGTTCCAAATTTAGTAAATTAAAATGCCTGTGACCTGTCGATTTCATTGAACTAGTAAACTGACCCTGTTCTTGTGACGTTTTTAGACTACAGTACGCTCAAAAGGCATTTATCAAATTTATGGCGGTTTAAGAGTCGGTTTTTAAAAGGGTTTTGTGTTTTATCGAAGGAAAGTTTCCAGTAGTTTATACGTTTACTGTACGCGATAACGACATTCCTGTTCAAGTTGTTTATTAAGGAAAACAGTTGTTCTAGAAATGCGAAAGCGATGTATGGTGTATTTGTCATAATAGCCCTTAATTCATGAAATTTGACCCCGCCCCAGTAATACGGTCACCCCGTAAATACCGCCAAATTTATTTTGACCTACTAGTGACCACACTAAAGGGTTTCCCCTATATCTCTTTCCTCCTTTATTTTGCGGAATATTTAAAAAGTAATAATTATATATACAAGATATTTTCGTGCCAGGCAATACTTTTTTTCGCGTCTATTGTTAAAAGAAAGCTCCCGGAGACTCTCCGCCTCGTTTTTGTGCAATTTCGCAGCGCAAGTTTCGGGACTCTTGCTTTTAAACTATTGCACTTGGGCAAAGTTTTCATCTTTGCGGACTGAAAAACCACGAAAATTTGAAACCACAACCGGAAAAGAAAACTTTTAGTCAAGTCAAGGAGGGTCGATATCTCACTAGTAGTAGCCTGTTCCAGTTTCGTCCCGTTTTATTTTCCGTTTTATTTTACTAGTGTAGCCCGGAACAGGCTACACTTACTAGTCATTACTAGTGGGAATTAATTGTCATTAAGCGAGCCTCTATCAAGCGGTCACTTATCAAAATCCCGAAAACAGTTTCCCTTAATTACCTTAAAAATGACCTTTATTAACCGGTCACCTCCATTAGGGGGTCGTGGTCACCTTTTGCGAGGTCCCAACGAGTTATTTCTTATTGTCTTCACCTTTGAAACGGTCACTTCCAAAGTATGTACCATACTAGTGCAACAGTAGAGAGAGACTGAGCATGGCGTTTAGTGGTCCTTAAATTTTTCTGTTGTGGTACAAGTGGAGGTAGAGACAGTTCAAGGCCAAAACGGGCATCGGATAGATATTTCGCTCTTTCACCTGATCTTCATTCCTTAAATAACCCTTGATATATCGAGATATGTCTAACCTGTATTCAACGGTCAACCTGTATTAACCGGTCAGCAAGCCCTTCCTCAACGGTAATATAGTCTTGTGCGGTGTTTCGCCGTTTCTGATTGGCTCCAATCCCCCTGCTAATTCTTCATAACCAAAGGGTGCTTACCATATTTGGAAGACGGGAGCAAAATGCCATCGATTCGAAGATATAAATTGTGATATACCATTGACTAATTTCGTTTCCAGGCGCTGCAGACTAATTGTTTACAGGTATTCCTGAGAGAAGTGAAAAAGAAAATGGCGTTCACGGCTATCCTAAGACGAAATAGCTCAATTATCTGTGAAAAACCTTGTTTAAGGAAAGATAATGAAGGATGATTGTATGTATGTAAGCCCACGGGGGACACCTACTATTAATAATTCACGAGGCAAAATTTTGCTTGTGCTACGTCTTTTAAAACGCTTATATCTCGGCTGTTTTAAAATTTTACGGAGACATTGTGGAATGATGGAAGTTTAAGAGGGTTGTTCTTTATTTGGTTAGTTGTACCAAATTGGGAAGTTGTGAATTAATATGCTTGTGTCCAAGTTTGCAGAAAAAATGATTTTGAGTTGTACTTCGATAAAACGGCTTCCAAATGGCTGTTGAAGCAAAGACACAGTAAACAACAAACCTTTGCAAAACACAAGATGAGTCTTTTTTTTTTCTATTTTCGTCAAAAATGGAATTTAGGGAGTATTTTGTTTATTTCATACATTCTGTTACAAATTCAAAGTCTAAAGAACTCCCACAGCGTCTGGGCCGCCTGTAATTTCACGCCTTTTTTCGACTTTTTCATGGAACGTCCGCCGGCAAACGCCGTGTAAAACTGATCGAGACGCCAGTATTAAACACGAAATACGCAATTGAAAGGTATATTTCAGGAAAATGACCGGGCTGTTGACAGTAAAAAAACCGATGTAAACGCATTTCATGGCAATGAAAGAAAATATGCCCAACTTAAGCCGATACAACTCGTCTGCGAAGTAGGACGCAAAACATATGTTTACGCCATGATTTCCGCTGTTATTTAAATGGTCGAAATCATGTCCATTTTCTGTAAAAGGTTCTTCAACCTTCGAAGCCTGTCGTTAAAAGCATTTCTTGAACTCTTAAACGGCCGCTAAAGCAACGGGCCAGGTTTATGACGGTTTTGTTTACACGCTGCCTTGTACTCCTTGTAGTTACGTAACTGCGTTCGCCCAAACCGATAGAGAAAGAGATATTTATGACCAAAGCAAGACCACGCCTCGCTTAGCGATTGTTGTGCGGGTTGCACGCGAGAATAACAACCTGACCCCGGTTGTTCAAACGTTGGATAGCCCCGATCCATCGGATAAATCACCATCAAGAGCATAAGTATTAGGGAAACCAATTGCCTCATCCACTGGATAGATTTTTACCCGGTGGATAGCGAGGCGAAGCATTTACCATCTTTGTGCCAGATTTACTGCTTAGTTTTCAAAATTTTTCGACATATTTACAAAAAGAGTGCAAATTTGTGGCAATCTATTTTTTCGGGATCTGCTGTTTTTTTGGCCATCGCTGTTGTAAAATTTTAGATGAAACCAATTTTTTTAATCTTCTGTAATTTAAACTGTATCGTTTAATTATTAGCAACTCAAGTGTTTGACCCAACCCAATGCTCTTTCAAAATAGACTGGAACTACACGGCCCTGGACTCCTAATCTGTGACGAGGAAAATGAAGGTCTGCCCTCTGAATGAAAACATGTACTGCTATGATAGAGCGAAGCATTATTAAATACGTCAGGCCTTAAAGTAATTAAAAATGATAATGATGATGATGATGAACCGCGCAGACTCAGTAGGAAAGGATCAGCCTTTTCACTTATTTAGTTCAACATTCCGGAGACTGACAGGACATTGTCATAATATATATGTCGCGACAATAGAAGAAAAAAAGCTCTGTAACAACCGTAATAAATGTGGAGAAACTTAACGTTTTTGTAGATTTTTTTTGTTTTTGTTTGTTTTTGCTTCTACATTAATATTTGGTGTTGGGTGTTGATAATGTCAAATTCCCTTTTAAACTACCGATTTTTTGTTTTATTATATGCATTTTGATCCCTGCAATCTAATTGGCTCTCAGCGGAGTGATTTATTCACGAATTACGCGATTTTCACTCTAAATCACCTCTCTTGTAGTAAACCGCGTCATTCATGTTCTAAATCATGTCATTTCTGTTTTAAATCGCACCATTTTGCTCTATATAGGTGCTCTATATTGCACCATTTCTGTTTCGGGTACAAAAAGAGATGTAAAAGCCTTTTTGTTTCCGCTTTTCAACAAACCGGCCGCTTGGTAAAGTAAATATTGGTAATGAGTGAGAGTTGAGTTTTGATGATAACTTACTTGTGAGTTGAATGGTAATATTTCTTTGTTTCCGATTGGCTTGGACCTTTTCAGGTAATTCTACAGTTAGTGTTGACCATAAGTTTGGAAGATGTTTGCCAATATCCATAAAACTGACTCCCCTTTACAGATAATTGAGAGAAAATAGCCGAACTACTGCCTATAAGCAGTACCATTCGACTGATGACATAATGCCTTTTGAAAAATGTGTAATACAGAAGAGAAGGATGACGTCACAAGAATTCAATTTTTTGGAATTTATGGGAGTGGTTAGCATATTCAGAAAGAACAAGATGAAAAACGCCCGCTTCCCAAAAACCAGCCTGTACGTTAGTGCAAATTGGTGAGGAGATATAAGCACCGGTTTGCTCTGATTACTTTATACAACTCTACACAAATACTTCTAAGACGGGCTCGAAACCTAACTTTACCAACCACACCTATTTTATAAGTTTATATATCGAAACATCGGAGCATAACGTTGCTTATACCTCTTCACAAATTTGTACCAACAGGCTGATTTTTAGATAGTGAACAGCTAATGCTATAAAGGCCTTTTTGTTATTGTAATTTCATCCGTCGCAGCCTTTAATTTGTTAGTGGAATTTTATTGCCAGCAACCTTTCCACG
>OZ037776.1:46121615-46206615 GCA_964035525.1 Porites cylindrica | reverse complement strand
AAAAACGAAGGCATATCTGGCGGCCTTCTGTAAGTTGATTGGTTTAAGCACATTTGCGACACCACTGAGTTCAGGAAAAATGACCAACTTTCCTTCCTCCACACCTGCATTGACTCGATCGTGCTTCGTTCTAAACTTTGCTCTTCCCCATGTAACATTTATTTTGAAGCATTTTGAACCGCGGTTATTTCTTGGTGTTGTAAAGTTCTTTTCTGAACAGGTTACGTTTCTGGAACATTTAGATTTTATTTGGCTTAATGCGAAGGTAGTTAAATTTATCTGAGATCCGTTTTTCGCGCAAGAAGCAATCATCTGCTCCCTGCAGGAAACGTTGTAAAAGTGCTTTGGTAAAACGCATTCCTCAGCCTCATTACAGAATTGTTGGAAAGTTTCAGTTAGGTTGATGCGGCACTGGTTGCATTGCACAAGTCCTTACAGCCAATGTCTGATGACTCCTTTTGTAACATCATTTTGCGATCACCCGAAATCAATATTACAATGAACACTAGGGCAGTTGTTATTTTTCATTGTATCCCCAGACAAAAACGACTTATCGCTACAACGCACTTGCCTTGGTGTTCTTGAAAACGTTTTGTTTATACCTATTTCGAACAGGGTTGCCCACGTGAAACATGATCCATGATGGATAATCCATGTTTCATAGCCTGCACTATGGTCCCTTTTGGAGCGGGAAGTGTTCATTGGAATCATGGAGACCATGTACCATTTAGAAAAGTTGTTGGAAAGTTTGAAAGGTTTGAACCCAGGAGTCATTTCAAAAGTAGGTCGAGTTTGATCGTCCGGGTGAACGTAGTCCTGAATAGGACTGTTGTTGTTAACAGTGACTGACGTTTCGACAACCTGTGTGGTACGTCAGTTGATGGTATTATACTCTGGTTATTGATCTGATTGGTCAATTACGTCGTGATGTTATTGGTCGTCTGTCAGTTAAGCCGTGATGTTATTGGCTATGAAGACTCGTAATCAGTAATTGGTGCGTTTCGATCCGTCTATTGTCACAGTTAAACAGTCGCACCAATTACTGATTACTGATTACGAGTCTTCATAGCCAATAACATCACGGCTTAACTAACAGACGACCAATAACATCACGACGTAATTGACCAATCAGATCAATAACCAGAGTATAATACCATCAACTGACGTGATACAACTCACTTTGACTCTGAAGATAACTACCGCACAGGTTGTCGAAACGTCAGTCACTGTTAACAACAACAGTCCTATTCAGGACTACGTTCACCCGGACGATCACACTCAACCTACTTTTGTTGGAAAGTTTTAATAACCTGTGACAAGGCGCAAATGGTTGCGCAAATTCTCAAGCGCGATCGAGCTGAAGAATTTCATTTTTTAAATCGCACCGCAAGAAATTACAAGCCGTTTCGTTTAACAACTGCTACAGCATATAAACACTATTCTTTTTTATCTTGTTATTTATCATGTTCAACAAACGAATTGAACTTGATTTTAAAACTCCAACAAAAATTCCCACGTACACGAAAAAGTCTTTGAAAATTTGCAACAGTTGCATTTAACCTTTAAGTTACACCTAAACTTTAATCACTGTCGTCTTAAAAACGGTAACTGCTAAAGGCCTAGATTTCAGTGTTTTGAAATAATTTATCTTAACGTTCTGCTGACATAGCACTGGAGCGGTCAGTAGCGTTTGCTTTCTAGATTTCTAAGCTCGTTGTAGGCATGTAATTTACTAAACTTGCGCCTATAATGTACCATGGGCTATGAAACATTGATCATGCATCATTCTTCACCGAAGCGACTTTAATTGAAATATGTGTATCAAGAATGTATCAAGCAGATGGTGAGAAGGCTTTCGCAAACATCACGTACCAATGATACTGAATTATCATACGCTCTTTTTCTCCGGAGCGTAGCAGTCAAATGTTGCAATTAAGAACGCAGTATTTGTCAAGTTTGCGTCAAACTTTAATAGTATAGAAAGACAATTGACCATAGTTCTAATTGTGGAAATATTAGTAGATATATATGTGCAATATGATTTCACCTGTTTTAACAAATTAAAGTAAGTAGAATTCAATGTTTTGGTCAGAAGAAAAATACAGTCGAAACTTACTTTCCAAACTCTTCATTACAACGCAGGGACAGTTTCCCTGGTACCCAGGGAAAGCTCGATCTTACAACACCCAAAATTAATACTGTCTCTGAATTTAACGTTATTGATGCAGGCACCCGTCAATGCGAACAGTGGACATCGATCAACATCCTCACTGACATGACGCACACACTATTTTATTCACTGTGTGCTGCAATACGCCTTACTTATATATTGCATCAATTTCTCTTGCGGAATAAGAAACTCATTGACAATGATTTGTGTGCCAAGCTTTGCTCGTAGAAAGTTATGAAATAATAATAATAATAATAATAATAATAATAATAATAATAATAATAATAATAATAATACGATTATGCTGAATCTAACACAGCAGAAGTTTAAATTAAGATTTGAATATTCAATAAAAATGTCAATGTAAACTTTTACTTTTTTAAGCTTTTATATGATCTGAATTCAAATTTCGTACTAAACCTGGGTTATCTTCACCCAGCTTTGAAGAACCCTGCCCGGGGATTAACTTTTTAATAAAAGGTTTTAAATGAATTACGTCGTTGTTCAGTAACACCAAGAAGGTGCATGCTCAGAGTCAAAACAGTAAAAACAAGTTCAATTAATATTCTCAACAGAATTTCTTCGGGAAGACATTGGGTTTCGATACAATGATAATTTAAGACTAGACAACACACACATGGTTATTTTAAAATTTCTATTACAATATTACCGCTAGATAAAATATTAAAAAATAATTACAGAACGACAACTGAAATGCAGATTGGGTAAAGCAACCTGTTGAGAAGAAAGAGCCAAGAAACTGACTTGGGACTTTGACATTCTGAAGATACGATGTCATGATCACTAACTGCGAAAATTGACATGGAATAGAAACTGGGATACTTTGTTACAGTTTTGTGACAATTTGGCACAAAGAAAAAAATGTTGTGAACTTACTTACATGAAACAAAGGGGCACCTTGAAGCTCTCAGAAAGAGTTCCTTTTAAGGTGGCCGGACCTAATCTATATGTGCATTGGTTATGTTTTTGAATCATGTTTTTTTTGGCAGAAACGGTTTAACCGATTTCTATGATATTCTTAAAGTTGCATCATTCTCTATGTTAAGTGTGCCAAAAATCATAGAAATCGGTTAAACCGTTCCTGCCGAAAAACGTGATTCAAAAACATAACCAACGCGCATATAAATAGGTTCGATTCGGGGCCACCTTGAAAACAGCAAACAAAAGAAATAGATGAATTACGCTACAGCTAGTGGAACCTCGGTAAAACGAAGGGCCAAGGGACAGGCAAAATTTATTCGCTATAGCGAGGTCTCGTTATATCGATTTTTTTTCACTTGCTTTACTACTTCTGGGCCGGGATAAAGAAAACCGTTCGTTATACCGAGGACTTCGTTATATAGAGGTTGGTTATATCGAGGTTCCACTGTAGAAACTACAGAAGGTTTGTTTTCAAAGGCCAACGTAAACACTTTTATGGCATCATCAAATTTGGCGTCAATAACACTGGCAAGTTTTCAGTTAAGCCTTGAATTAAGTGAAAACCTGCCAGGGTTATTGACGCCAAATTTGATGATGACATAAAAGTGTTTACATTAGCCTTTGAAAACTAACCTTCTTTTGATCAGCTCATTTGCAGTAGGAACGTTATAACACCTGGCTCTGAAGTTGTCGCAATTGGTAGATGAGTAAATAGATTATTCAGCTGTTGGTTCATTTGGAATGCTCACTTTGCTAGAACTTTAGCTGAATAATCGCTGGAAGCAAAATTCGTCTTCCTTCTGAAAAATGTCTGTCGAATGGCTTCACTTTGTTTTCATTGTTCTAAATATGAATGTGCATGTTCTTGGTTCACCTGAAAAACGAGGAACTAATTGCTCATGTGTGAACTTCACTTGGGAAACATTCAGTTTCAGTTTTCTTCCTGAAGGTGAAAAGAATTGGAAAGAGCGCGTCTGCAGTCACATAACTAAGGGTCTTGAAGCCGAAAATGTGTCACTACTTACAGAGAATGCCACTTGCAAGTGGACGATAAATGTTTCGTTTCCTGTGATATCTAACGCGTTGCCCAACTTGACATTGAAATTGCTTCCCCTTCCAGTTCTGGCTAAGAAAGAAATTTCTTCAAACACCGCGAAAGACGTTTTAACTGCTCTTAGTCAGACATGGAAACTACTTACCTTTTGCCTTTTGGTTGCTGTCCTGTCAGGAATAATTGTTTGGTTTTTGGTATGTTTTTTGTATTGTTTGACCGTACTACATATTTATTCATCTATTCATTCGTATAAAACGCTTAATTGCTAACTTTTTGGCGCATAAATTTGCGAGTACTATATTTAGTCATATAACTCCTTCTGTTGTTAAATTTACGGGTTCCACGGTTTTTTCCTCAGTTAAGGCGAAGAAACTGAAAATTAAAAAAACATAAAAGGTGGGCACACACGTAATTCTTTACTGTATATTGTTGGTTTTCACATGACGTCACTAAAATTCAAACTACTAAACTATCGATCCTAGAGCAACTGAATTTCTAAGTTTTTGCGTTACTCGGCATTTACATGACGGCCAAGACAGCTGCCATGTAGGTAAAAAAAAGACTTATTTCAGGGAATTTTGCTATATATCTAAACATTTCATGCATCAAAAAAAAGTATTACGTTAATGTTTATGACTTTCTCGAAGAATAAATGCACGCTTTTGTAACAAAACTCGGTAACAGATGTTTCTGTTGGTTTCTGTCCGCCATGTTGGTGCTCATCCGAATGAGCACCAGCATGGCGTCTCCATACAAATCTCTAGAAGGTTGGGTAAAACATTTCTTCGGATATCTCGTATACGAAATATTCCTCTGACCTGAATCTGGGCGAGGGTCTTTGTATATTTACCTCCTTTCATTTCCCAGATTCTAGACTTTTATCTATTGAACGGTTTTGATTTTTATTTTGATCTATTTTGAATGGAGTGACACTGAAAACCAGCAATAATAGCAAAATCTAGGGGTGTTACTGTAGATACGTTCCATCGCAAAATATAAACCTTACAATTTTTCAGCCAGATAACGATTAAGGTGTTTTATTCATCATAGGATCACAAAACAAACTCCGGACACTTTCCAAAGTCGTTTAAGCACGGAATTCAAGAAGGCTTATGGTGGGCCACTGTTACTATGACAACCACAGGGTAGGGACATCATACTTTACAATTAATCTGCGCACCTGGGAATGGAGTTGACAGTAATGTTTAGCGAATACTCACAGCATTAATTTTGAGAAAAAAAAAAACAACAACAACAACAAAAAACAAAAAAACTTTCAATTTTTTCTTTATAAGGAAGTTTACAGAAGGCTAGGCGGTATATTTAATTGACTTTCGCTCAATTGCCATTATTTGAAAGTTTCCCAAACTAGATTATATTATCACAGAGCCTTCCTGGTTCCCTCCGGTGAGCTATTAAGGAGAACAAGATACGGTCACTGCGGACTGCAGACTACGGTAATATGCGGCGGGGACCTAGTTCGGGATTTACTGCGTATGCTCGTTAGCACGCGGGTTTCGAAGAACGTCGTCTGGTCACACGCTACGAGTGAGTAGTCGAGGAGATTCGCGTAGTGAGGACTACGTAAGTATTTTTTTTTTTTACCAATTTTTAACCTTTTAAACGTTACTTTTATGTTGAACAGTCTTTCGGCAATTAAAGTTGAGCGGAAAAGAGGTAAAAGTCGCATTTTTTACCTGTTTGTTGTTCTGATTACTGACGCCCTTCGAATTCTTTTTTATTACAACAGTGTGTTTACAAGCAGATTATGAGGTCAACAGGAGATGAAAGCAGGTAATTCACTTTCTTTTTCTACTTTTCAAAAGTGAACTGCGAACTTGTTGGAATCATGTACCTTTTCAAAATCAAAATAGATCGTAAAAGCTTTTATATATAACGGAAACTACATAGTGAATCATGACAGCTGCGTATTTATTTGTCTCTTTAGTGTGTGCTCCAGTGGCCAGTCACATTTCTGAAAATGGCATTTGTATAGATTGTTTTTCAAATGCTTATACATTAATTAATTTACTGGTTTTGTGTCCTAAAAATAGGCTGAGTAGATTGATATGCAGGAGGAGAGTTGAACCTTGGGAAGGGAAATGTGCCTCCGCTTCCGGTTTTGGCGCGTTCTTGATTGACAGTTAAATGAACGCGTGAAAATGAGGAAAGAACAGATGTGTTTTTGAGCCTTTTAAGAACAGTTTAGTTAATATATCTGTGTTTTATCGTGTCGATTAAGTGTTCGCTTTTAACAGTCGACTCATCGACATTTGGTCCACCCAGTCGAGATATTTTGTGTGAATTGGAGAGCGAAATGTGAAAAACGAAGGAGTATAGAGTTATTCAACCACCGAGTGAAATTCGTGTCAAACAGTGTAAAGCAAACAACAGCAACACGCGGGAACGTGGAAATAGATTTTGCAATTGTGTCTAAATTAAAATGAGTGTTTCAAACGGACTGAGAGACCGAACACTGAAGTTTTTTCCGTCCAGCGAGTTGGACAGTACGTCCAAAGCAAGTAAAAGCTCAATTCTCAGAAAGAAACCTCAAGCAGAGAAACTCGCCCTTCAGTTAAAAGTACCCGATCAAAAATGCGAAGAAGAAATCACAGGCTACTGCGTGCCGAGCTGCTAGACCTTAAGGGACCGATCTTTAATAACGTCCCAGAGGGGGGCGGGGGTTTTCAGAGAAGGGTGTATCAAACTTTACCTTCCCCAATTAATTACATATGAAAATTGTACCCCCCTTGGCAATAAAAATTTTTAAAATGCACCCTCCCCCTCCAACCCCTTCTAGGCCAAGTCTCTTCTTCCATCCTTGGGCATTGATTTCATAGCCTGTAAGATACCGGTAGTCAGCAGCGTAGCGTGAAATTTTGAAGTTTCACGCAGGGGAAGAAAAGTTAGCGCGCCGAAGGCGCCCCAAACCTAGGGGAGTCTGGGAGCATGCTACCCCACAAAATTTTTAACTTTAGGGTCTCCCAGGAAATGCCATCTCCTGCGTTCTCTGTAGGACATTCTCAGTAAATAAAGACGAGGGGAAATGCAGTAATAAGTTGTTTATTTTACCCATCTCTAGCGTTATCAGTAAGGTACAGTGCTTACGGCAAAAAAAGGGTAAAATCATGACGCCATAAAGGAGTCACAAACAAAGGGCGAGATGTGTACTCTTCAGACAGGCACACTCTGTTATAATACCATCAATATTAATTACGTCCTTCTGCTCATATGCCGAATTACAAGAGAGCTAAATCTCTCGTCTGCCTTGGTCCTCCTAAAGGGGTTTGCAGTCTCTTCATACGGCTGAAGCTACGGGATAAGTCAACAAAGTTATGAGAGCCCATGACATATAATCCGGGATAGAATTGGAGTTGGCTTGGTCAAAAGTCTCAACCAAGGTCTGTGCTTCGCATTCGAATCCATTTCACTCCACTTAATCAGTAAAAGGATAAAGCAAATCCTAACACAAAAACACCAATATAATGCGAAATATTTTTCCCGATTTAATGATAAAAATGCTCTCAGGAAATAAAATAAGCTACATAATCTATATTTTTTCCAGATTTCGGCTGTATGCATAGGCGTATGTGCGTACATGAAGTCGTACATGCATGCTACATTCCTGGTAGGAGAAATACCTGATAGGTTCCTTGGCCGAGCTTTATACGGGTAACATTTTGTTGCCGACAAAGAACCACCAAAGTGTATTTTTTTTGTCTTCTTTTGAAGGAAACGTGGATTTGCTTCAATCATAATATAGTTTGACAACTCTTACATAGAAGGCCAGTCCTGTGTCTTAATATTTCGCCCCCCCCCTCACATTCTGTGCATTTTCAAAACTGACCGCCCAAATCAAGCCTCTTAGAAAACTGTACCCCCCTCCCCCCCCCCCCCCCCGCCTCCGAAACCCCCGCACCTCCGGCATGTAATAAACGATCGTTTCCTAAAGGTGAGCTGAAGAAAAAAACTAGAAGTACGAAGATGCTCTTGCTATTGACGGTCGTGTTTCACGTTTACATCTGAGGTCAGCTTCCAACTCTCAGACTGTTGTTGATGATAAACGTTCCCTTGGTAAAGAATCCTTAACCGTTCCAGGCGTTGAAGAAGGCGATGACAATGGAGAAATTAAGCCAAATGTAAAACCGGAGACAAGAAAAGCTCGAGGAGATAATACGATGTGCAATCCGCCTGCCACGGTGAGCCCAGGTGAGCCACAAGTCAAGCTAGATCGTTTTTTTGAGAAAATGCCTCCAGCTTTCACTAAAATTGTCAAACCAAGTGTGCCAAAATTTAGCGGAGATCCACTGGAGTACGGCGAAGTTTAAAGCAGCATTTAGTGTGGAAGTTGACAAAAAGGAGGTTTATGATGCTACAGAGAGGCTTAAATCTCTGTTAGATGCAGAGAAAGAAAGTGCAAAGTCCTGTTTGGTAAAATTCATGCCAGGTTCTGATAAATATAAGAAGACATGGGCTGCGCTCGATGAACGTCTTGGTCGCCCGGACACTGTTGTTTCCGCAGCTAAAAGGCGTGTAGATCAATTCCCAATCATAAAGAAAGAAAATAGTTAGCAGATGAGGCAGTATCAAGAAATGGTGTCGGAGTTAATGGGCGTGTATAGGGAACACAGCTTTGTTCATGAATTAAACTCACAGATACCTGAAGCAAACGTTGCTAAGCTTCCTGTTTGTCTTTGCGGTAGATGGGCTGAGTCTGTGGAAGAGAGTCGTTTGCGAATTGGCTAGAAAAAGAAGCGAAAATATGCGAGTCAACATAGAGGTGGATGCAGGAGAAGCGAGAATGGAGAACGTTTGATTCGACTAGGCGTGATTTACCTAAAAGTGGTTCACGTAGGTCTGCTGGCAATGCGGTGCCAGGACTGTTTGCGGGAGCAACACAAGAGGCTCCCTCAGGTGATGAAAAGTTGACAAAAAACTGTCCAGTTCAAAACTCGACAAGTCATACGTTAGAGTAGTGTAAGAAGTCTAAGGAACTGCCCACTCTTGAGAAAGAGAAACTCGTTGAGGAACATATACAAACTTTGCCTGTCTTGTCTATAACCGGGCCATCGGTTGAACAAAGGCAATGCTAAGAAAGCATGCAAAGTTGAGGGCTGTGCTATGCGTCACCATAATCTAGTTCATGAGGTTGACTTGAACATTATTGAAGGATCAAGAGCCAGAAAGCAGAAAAACTGGCAGTGGGTGAAGGAGCCCAGAAACCGTTTGTTCCTTAGGGTGATAACAAACCTCTAAATCTGTCAGAGAAATCGTTGGAGCAGTCACGCTGGAGCAGTGTCATCACTCGGTGTGTTTAGGCTGTGAGGTTGGCGGTCGTGCGTTGGTTGAGGTGCTGCCTGTGGTTCTGTTCTCAGATAAAGGCGGGCAACAAGTTATGCCGTTGCGTGACTCAGGATGTAACACAAGACTTATGGATGAAGAATTGGCTCACTCACTTGGTCTTAAGGAACATAAAGAATTGCCTTATTGCTAGAGTTGGAAGAGAAGGAGTGAAGTACGTATTGAGAGACGTTAATAACTTTCCTAACCCACGTGGTCCGGACCAGAAGATAAAGTGGTCGGCAGTTAAACAGAACTTTAGCCACCTGAAAGACTTGGACTTAAAGGAAACAGACACGCGTCCAGTGCGACTGATAATAGGAAGCAACAACTCAGATTTGATTCTACCAATGCAGATTTTGAAACCTTCAGGACAGTCTCATGCTGACAAAGTACCATACGCAGTCGAGACACCTCTCGGTTGGGCAGTCAACAACTGGTTACCCGGTGAACAAAGAGTGGCATCACCATAAAACATGTTTAAAGTGTATGAAACAAGTGCAGGCGACGAGGAGGAGTTGCAGCGGTAGCCTACTGCTCAGTGGGAGGTAGTAGAGTCATTAGGTGTGGTGAGGCTAGCAGATCCCGTGCGTTCAGTTGAGGACAGACGCGCGTTGTCAGTAATGGAGCAGACGACTAAGAAACTGGAGGATGAAGACGATTATGTGTCAGGGCTGCTTTAGTCTGCTACACAGCCGTTTTTAGAGTCGTCATGCAACGCTCCTCCCCACTAACGGCTGCTCAAAACCGAACTACATTCCTTTCCCGTGATTAGCCAATTATAATTCAGCTCCCATTTTCCGGAAGGTGTTCGCGCCACGTTTGCGGTACTGTGACTCCTCCAATCACAGCTTTGCTTTTATCGGTGCTCAATGTGTGAATGACAGAATAATCAAAATCGTCGCGTGAAAACAAGCAATTAACTACAGTAGTGTTGTCGTAGTCGAGTCCTATTCAAAATTTAGGAGATAAGAAGCAGCAGCAAGCAAGTCGAGCAAGTTGCGATGCACAACATGGATGTGCTCACAAAGTTGCCAGGTTTAGTTTCGGGAAATCTCTCATCGATAATTTATAAGATTGCTTTTTGAATCAGTACCCTTAAGAGTTTAGTCTTCACAGGAACACAATGAGCGCATCCGGCACATTAAATTCTTCATTACATATCAGTACATATGCACGGTAAATGAGGAACCGACCGATCCTGGTAAAAATCTTCTAGGCCTATCAAACCTTTTTTTCACTTGGAACTTACTTGACCGCTTAAAACAAATTAACCTTTTCGTTGCTTGAAAACACAGAGCCCGTCTAAATTCAGCGACGATTGATTGATTCGTCGTAAACTGAGAACGTGCTCGCTTCCTAGCACCCTGCGGCTCACGTATTGTCAAATTTCTTATACATGATTGTTAGTTAGACCACAAACACAAAGGGAAAGGAATGTAGTTCGGTTTTCAGCAGCCGTTTGTGGGGAGGAGCGTTGCGGGACGACACTAAAAACGGCTGTGTAGCAGACTAGGCCTGCTTTGGCGCGAAAAAGACCCATCGCTTCCTTATAATCATGACATGGCTGTGCGGAGACTTCAGTCGTTAGAGAAGAAGGTAAAACTAATCTCGAAATTACGGACCGATATGCGAAGTCAATCCAGGATGACATTGAGAAGGGTTACGTGAGAAATCTAACTAAAGAGAAAGTATGCACTGACAGCAAAGTGACTTGGTACTTACCGCACCGTTTCGTAATCAATCCCGAGAAACCTGATCGTCTCAGGAGAGTATATAATACATCAGCGAAATTCATGGGTCAAAGTCTAAATGATAAAATGCACACAGGACCAGACTACTTGTCGTCGTTGTTTGGTGTTTTGCTTAGATTTTGCGAACTGAAGGAAGAATAGCATTAGCAGCAGACGTGAGAGAAATGTACCACATGTTGCGTTTCCCCTAGAGTGATCAGCCAGCGATGAGGTTCCTTTGGAGGGAATCGCCGAGCGAAGAACCAAGTGTTGATCAGTTTGAGAGAACAGACAGTTTTTGGAGAGAAGTGTCGGCGCCATCTCGGGGTAACTACACGATGAGGCGTAATGCAGATGAGAACGGGGGAGATTTGCCCCTCGGCGTCAAGACTGTTTACAAGCATTTTTACACGGATGACGGTTTACCCTCTATTGACTTGCGAGAAGAAGCTATTGAAATGCGGAAGCAGATGACAGAGTTATTGCGCTGTGGAGGTTTCAAATTACACAAGTGGCTAACAAATAACCCTAATGTATTAGCCACAATCCCGGTAGAGGATAGATCTCTTCGTTTCCTTGAGCTGAGTGAAAATAATTTACCATGACAGACCGAGCATTAGGAGTTACGTGGGATGCTCAAGAAGATTTATTCAGGTTCAATGCACTTAAACAAGAACCAGTACTACAAAGAGAACAATCTTAGGCCAAGCGTTCTCTGTTTGGGACCCTCGAGGACTTCTCCTGCCGTTTCCAATCAGAAGCAAGATTATCGTTCTAAATCTGAATCGCTTTAAGTACGGATGAGATGATGAGTTGAAAGAAGCTGATCTTCATGAGTGGTGCGAATGGTTTAAAGAATCAGAGCTGCTTGAAACTGTGCAAATTCTGCGGGCACTATTCAGCCGAAAGGAGCTATTTCGAGAAACTATCCTGAATGTGTTTTGTGACGCGAGCCAAGATGCGTACGGAGCGAGTGCGCACCGTAGACGAAAGTTTGAAGATGATGTAGTTGAATGCAGACTAGTCGCTGGGAAAGGTCGAGTTGTGCCACTTAAGGCACAGACTATCTGAAGAATTGAACTAATTGGAACTCTTATTGCTGCCTGTTTAGGTGAAACACTGGCAGCAGAGTTAATGACAAAGATAGAGAGGATAACCTTTTGGAGTCATTCTACCACCGTTCTTCACTGGTTTCACCAGACCAGCTCCAACTACAAGGCGTTCGTGGGAAATCGAGTATCCGAGACTTACACAATCATGAGTAACCTGGAGACTACACAAGGGGCGGGTGCGGCGAGTTGGAGATACGTGCCGACAGGTGATAATCCTGCAAAATGATATTACCCGGGAACTCCACCTTGTAGGACTATACGTGAAGCATCCCTACAGCCCTGGGCTGGAGTTCCTTTACAAAGCAGCCGAGTTGTGGCCAGAAAACAAAGTTGAAGTGCCCCTGGAAGAAGACAAGAGAGATACGAAAAGGCTAAGATGGGTCGGAGATTCCCAGGAAATTGAGCCTGTGTTGGAGTGGAAAAGATGTTCGTCCCTAGCGAAACTAGGAAGAGTGCTGGCGTACGTGATGCGATTTGTAAGGAATAGACGAGTAAAGAAGGAACTGCGTCAGACGGGACCAGTGACAGCAACAGACTTAAGGGACTAGTCAAAAAGTATTGGGGGGGATGGGCCGGAGCATTTGGAAATGTGGTTGATAAAAAACACATGGCCCACCCCCTCCCTTCGGCACAAAAATGACTTACCCACCCCTAAACCAAGGTTGGAAATCACATGACGCACCCCCTAATATTAAAACATGCATTATTGGTTTCCTCTTAAAAACCCAATAAAACCTGTTCTGTGCATGACAAAATCATAAATCTCTAGCCTCTTGCCTCGCTTGATAAGGAAACTAATACATTAAATACTGTGTTTGGTGAGCGTACTTAATGGGACATTGTCATTGTCACTGTAATCGCAGTTGTTGGATGCCAGTTTTGCAAGAGGTATATTGTTATCTTCATCATCCTCGGAGGAATCACTCCCAAATTCCTGCACAACATAGTCCTCACTACTCTCTTCACTTGCTTCTGAGCTGCTGTTTGCCTCAGAGCCACTTGCATCTTTTCTAGTGGAGACACTTTGTATGGCTGCTGACAACTGAATGTGAGCTGACACTACGTTCAGCTTATCTTTTTTAGACAATTTCTTTTCAGATGTCAGATTGTGGTGTCCAATATACAGGTTGAGGACCGAGACTCTTTGCTTTTTTAGCAGATCCTCACGAAGAAGTTTCTCCCACTCCACATCCTCGTAGCTCAGGTTTTGTTCCCTTTCGGCCTTCTCTCTTCTTTCTCTTTCCCTCTTTCGTTTCATCATTTCCAGGTATGCGAGATGATGCATGTATTTGACCACCAGGTCTTGATCAACTGCATACTTCTCAGAAAAAGCTTGAATACTGCTCTCTTTTTCTAGTGAAATTTCACCTACAGGGTGGCAGATAAATTCATAATTAACCAACTACTTCTCATTAGTGTTATGTATGTATGTATCTTTCCATCCATTTATCCATCCATCCATCCACCCACCCACCCATGGACAAAAGTGACTAAGATATGTCAAAGTGTTGGAAAGACAATCACCCACCCGCAGCAGTTTGACAGAATGGTGACAAAATTCGCAATTTCCGCTATCTAATAGCGCCTTTCTATTTTTAAAACACCTTTTCACACATTAGCTTTTAATATCTCTTAGATATTAAATATATTTGTATACTTTTAATATTTGTATAGTTTTAGGTTATTTATTGTTGTAATGTGCTTTTGATCACCTAGCATGTTAAGAAGCGCACTATAAATGATTAAATGATTAAATTATTATTATTATTATTACAAAGAGAACAATCTTAAGCCAAGTGTTCTCTGTTTGGGACCCTCGAGGACTTCTCCTCTCGTTTTCAATCAGAAGCAAGATTATCCTTCAAAATCTGAATCTCTTAAAGTACGGATGGGATGATGGGATAGAGAAGATAATCTTTTGGAGTGATTCTATCACCGTTCTTCACTGGTTTCACCAGACGAGCTCCAACTACAAGGCGTTCGTGAGAAATCGAGTATCCGAGACTGACACAGTCATGAGTAACCTGGAGACTACACTAGGGGCGGGTACGGTGAGTTGGAGATACGCGCCGACAGTTGATAATCCGGCAAATGATATTACCCGGGAACTCCACCCTGTAGGACTATACGTGAAGCATCCCTACAGCGCTTGGCTGGAGTTCCTTTTCAAAGCAGCCGAGTTCTGGCCAGAAAACAAAGTTGAAGTGCACCTGGAATAAGACAAGAGAGAAACGAAAACGCCAAGATGGGTCGGAGTTTCCCAGGAAATTGAGCCTGTGTTGTGGTGGGAAAGATATTCGTCCCCAGCGAAACTAAGAAGAGTGCTGGCGTACGTGATGCGATTTGCAAGGAATAGACGAGTAAAGAAGGAACTGCGTCAGACGGGACCAATGACAGCAACAGACTTAAGAGCTGCTCAGAACCAGCTAGTGAAGAGAGCGCAAGTAGAGTCTTTTGGCGAGGAGATAAGGTGCGTGGAAAACATGGTCAGGAGGTTCATAAGCGGAGCAGAATCAAATCTCTTGGTCCGAGAATGGAGGGAAGATTTCTAGTAGTCGGTGGAAGGTTGCAAAAGGCACAAGCACTCCCTTACAAGACACGACACCCGAAGATAATTGACTCACATCATGAATTTGCGCACCACAATCCACCAACCGAACATTTGCTGAATCAAATCATCCATTGGATCATCCATTGTCGTTAAGCTGTGAGGAGCGTGAAATTTAACTGCAATTACTGTTATCGTCAGACAGTAAGACTCCAGGAGCAGCAAATGGGAGACCTACCTGAGTGTAGACTTGAACCTGGAATTCAGGAACACTGGAGTTGATTTTTTTTTGGTCCTGTGATAATTAAGAAGAGACGCAGTGAAGTTAAAGTGTAGGGTTGTTTGTTTGTTTGCAAGGCTAAACTAGAGCTTGCCATCTTCAACTGGTGGACGATCTATCAACGGATTATTTCATTATTGCTTTGAAGAGGTTCAATGCGCGGCGTGGGAGACCACTAAGAATATACAGCGATAACGGAACTAACTTTGTAAGTGCCAATAATGCGCTGTTGAAATTTCTAAAGCAACTGAATGAAGAGAAAGTCCAAAACTTTTGTGAACCAAAGGAGATTGAGTAGAATTTCCAACCACCAAGGGCTCCCCACTTCGGTGGCGCGTGGGAGAGGTTAGGGCAGTGCGCAAAAAAAAAAAATTCTGCTTCTGCGAACAAATTCGAGTAATGAAGAGGCTGAAGTTAGTGAGAGAGAGATCAACGCAACGAAATTATGGCGACAGTCTCAAGTGCTTGTCAACACTTCTTTTCGAAGCGCTTAACCAAAGAGCATATGCCTAGTCTTACAGAGAGGAAGAAGTGGAGAGAGAAGAGAAGGAATCTGAAGGAAGGAGGCGTAGTGCTTGTTGCAGAACCGAACCAGCAACGAAGAATGTGGCCTTCGGGTAGGATTGTGTCTACTCCGGCCTGGATAAGATGGGATGGTCTGAGCAGTCACGGTGCATACTCAGTACGGGGAGTATAAGAGACCAATCACAAAAATGTGTTTCTTAGAGGAAGGCAAGACCTATTGTAGGTCTAGAAATTGTAAATCGACTTGACTTTGTGTCGCGACGAGGGGCGGGAATGTGCCTCGGCTTCCGGTTTTAAGCCCGATTTTGAGTGACAGTTAAATGAACACGTGACAATGAGGAATGAACACATGTGTTTTGAGTCTTTCGCATTAAGAACAGTTGAGTAAATATTTCTGTGTTTTATGGTGCGACTCCTCGACTGGGAAATTAATGGAGAACTACGGTGAATCGAAATCTGATACCATGACCAAATTGGGAGTGTTATGTTTTACTTTGGATTTAAAATTAATGTTTTTTGAATTTAAACTTGTTTCCCAAAATAAAATAATTTACTGTCTGTAGACAGCAGCCTAAGGACAACTTTTTATTGTGATCAGCTGGTCATAAAACATTGCCAGGATGCAGTTTTATAGCAAGAAAATATTTTTGATGTTACGTATTAACTTTATAAAATATCTTCCTTTTTTAGTGGGCCGTTTCGTTGGAATGAAGCAAAAAATACTCTTTAGAGACATACCTCGCGATCAGCGTAGTGTACGAGAACAAGTTAATAAGCTGTTAAAAGACTACAAGAACAAGAAAAACAGGTACGAACAAGCAAGTGGGATCAAGCCTGATCCACCAACAGAAAACGAAACATTGCTTGAGTAGCGTGCAAAGAAAGTACTGTCCGATAGCCCTGGGCGAGTGGATTTTGCAATCAGGCTAATGAATTCTGTTCTTAACTTGCCCGAAGGGCAAGTGAAGTTTTTTGGGAAATTCAAATTACAGAAGAACTGTAATCAATGCTGCGGTGCTTATGAAAAACATTTTTGGGCTACTTAAAAAGACTCTTGGGCTAGTCATACTAGTAGCAACTTTCCCGAATAGTAAGCCTTAAAACTAACTTTCTTTGCACCCTGTTGAGGAAATAGTTGAGACCATGGAGTCATTTAACAACACTTCGCGTAGGAAATGCAAGCAACAAAAACGACGACTAGAAGAGGAACGATGCACTTGCGTGTAGAGATAAACCCATGACGACATGGGCGAAGGCTAGAATAACTGGTGAAGCCTCTCATTCAAAGTGCCACAAAGAAGAAGACTGTAAAGAGAAGAGGACGAAAAAGAAGAGGTTAGTTCTGATCCTTTCCAGTATTAAGCAGAGAAAACAGCTAAGGAAACAGATCTCAGAAAAGAAGAGCTGGAACTTCAAAGACAGCAGCTGCAACTTCAGGCTGAGCAGCAAAAGGAGCAATTCAAAGTGAAACGAGCAGATGAAGCAAATGATGCAAAGTCAAATGAACACACAAAGCTTTATTCTTGCTCTAGTACTAAAACGTACAAGGTTATAACATTTAAGAGTTTTGTTGTTTGAGAGCTTGGTTATTTTTCCATCCCACACATTCAATTCACAGGAGCGTTTTGCGGTTTATGGACTTTCTAATATGTTGCTTTGTTTCACAGCACCTTTAACAAACTGTTGCATTTTTCTATTAGTTATCAGAAGATTCCCCCAAAATAAATAAGCGTGCGTGGTGAACTTTGTTTGGTAAATTGTTGTAAGTAGAAACAAGAGAAAGGATAACTTGTTTATTGTTCATGTTTTCCATAATACAGGAATTTATAATTTTTACCAAAGTGGTCATGAAATTGTTATTTCTTTGACAGTTTGGGTCCATTATCTTTTTCATACAGGAATTAAGTTAACAGTGAATAGTCACTGTATTGGTTGATAGTAAAGTTGTTGCACATACCATAGATGATTAAAAAGGCAACTTCATACCTAACTGCAAGGTTTACCAACTTCATTCCATTACAACAGTGGAAAATTAACTTAGTGTCAATCAGAGTTTTCTGTGCCCCCCTTCACCGATTCAGACCACCTCTCTGACCAATGTTTTAAAATCTGATCGGTGCTTCATAAGAACTTCATAGGTTATACTAATGGGCCGCTTTGTCCTGGTTTCAAGTGCACATTTCTTTTATTCTTTTTAAAGCCTCGTTGCTTTCTTTAGTTTAACTTTCCTTTTGACGGACTGAAGACTCACCAGACACTAGCAATGAACTTGTATGAAAAAATAAAACCTGGAATCCTGGATTAGCTTCTTGACCAACCTATTATATTTTGTGACTTGGCATGGGCTCAGACATCTCTATTTGATATAGTATGGTGCCAGTAGGCCAAATAATCTTGAACGGTTGGTGGCGATCAAGCACTGCACGAAAAATTGGATTTACTCACATTTACTCATGAGCAAATATAATGCAAACGCGGTGCAAATGTGTGGCAAACATGGTAAATGCCGTATTTACTTCACTTTTACATAGGGCTTGTAAATGTGTGAGTAAATACGGCATTTACCATGTTTGCCACACATTTGTACCGCGTTTGCATCATATTTGCTCATGAGTAAATGTGAGTAAATCCAATTTTTCGTGCAGTGAAGTTGAAAATGTGTTGATGTTGTGTTACTATAAAGGCAGGTAAGAATATTTCTAGACAATGCCGAAACTATATACTGCTTTCCAATTGCGCTTAATCCTAACTTTAAGTTTATCTTGAATCTATGAACTTGAAGGAGCTGGAGATATCGCCGAATAGCCATTTCACCGGGTTGTTACGAAAACTAAGACGCTCGAAACCTTAGACTTAAGACCTAAGGCCCCTCTCAGTTTTCGAGATTACGAAAAGGCTACTGAAGATCTCCTAAAATCGAATCCGTCGAAATATCAAGTCAAATTGTAACTGAAATAGGTCTAATCTAACAAATTATATTCTGTCCGATTTTTTCCATCGAGTTTTAGGTCAAATTTAACGGTAAATTTATAGGTCTTAGTTTTCGCAATTTCGAAAGCAAAGATCCCCCTACAAAACCAATCCGTGAAATATATATGATACTCAATTACGACCGTTCAAAGACTACCCGTAAAACAACCAAAAACGTGAAAAACTATCACGTGCGGACGATCCGCTTCTTCTAATAATTTGCAGACCGTATCAGTATTGAGGCTTGAAAAAGAGGATGAAAAGCCATAGAAAACCTGGGTATAATTGTACACTGAAAATATGCCTTACTCCGCCGATTGGTCTATGATTTTGGTTGTTTATCCTTAAAAATCGAAAAATTAGCTTTCCACTGGAGATGAATTTTTGCCTTCGTGTCTCTGCGGCCGTGATTGGGTTACCTAAATATCACCCAAGTGGTGTTTTGTTTTGATAGTTTGTTTATTTTATTTTTTCTGAAATTAAAAACGCAAAATTTTCAGGATGATGCCTTGCTAGTACAGGAATTCATTCATTCATTGATTTTAGCCAGTATCCCTCACAGACTATTTCTCCTTGCCCCTACCCTATCCCTCAACTACCCTGACATTGTAACTTTTCACCTAGTTTCTGGTGATCTCCGGGGCGGCGTGTAGCATATACTCATTTTTTCGCCCTTTTACTGAAAGCATTTTTCTGGCAATGGCTTGGGCCTGGCGTTCAAAAATGCGTTCAATAAAATCGCAATATCATCCTTGGCCACCCTGAAGTGAGCTTCGCACTCACAAGAGTCGAACACATCCCAACAGAATGGATTAAAATCCCAGTCTGGAAATGGGGAATTAACGGGTTGGTAATAATCGTAAGAATAATAAACTCTTCATCATCGAGAAAACCATCGGCAAAAGCCTCGATTAAAAGATTGTTTCTAACATCTTCGAAATACATTTTCTTTTCCAAGTGCAGCCGTAGTCTAAGTCTTCGTTGTCACGATCTTCAAACAACAGTCCAATTTTCGCGGCCTTTTAGCGTAGTCGGCCCAGTCCACGCCTGGCTTGGACTCTCACGTCCACAAGTAGTTCGTAGTCCGTAGTGACCGTACCTTAAAGTCCCTATTACCTCAGCACTACCGGCTGAAGATCTCGATTAGAGCCTATATCGCTTTGGACGAAAGTTTACTTATTAAAACGTTCGCTTTTGTAACTCAGCATATGTTTTCTTTTCAGATCATGGTATATTTAAGCAATAGACCACACTTTCTAAGGGTATACAGGCGTGATAAACCAGGCGGGATGTTGGGAGAACACGAAGAGAGCTTGTAAATTACGAGCCGAGTGATTTGCAAGCTTTCCAAGTGTTCTCCCAACATCCCAAGTGGGTTATCACGTCGGTAAGCCAATAGAAAGTGTGGTCTATTGCTTTTAAAAAATATCTTTAAGGTTTCTACGAGTTTACCGGCACATTAAACCATAGGTGTTTAACCAATCAGAACACGCGTACTATCTTAGTACTCTTTTCGATTCAAGCAATCTGACTGGTTTGCTATCTCTGAGTATGACGCTATATTCACCGCGCTAGGCGGTGAATATTAAGCAAAACAAAATCACTGTCGTAAACTGGGTGTTTTGCCAAAGTTTCAAAGTAAAAACTCTTTGAAAATAGAAGAAAGACCAATTTTGCCTATAAATAGAAGTTAATTTATGGAGAAAAAAAAGAAAGGCGAATATTAGCGGAGCACCATGGGTAAATAAATCTACCCATCCCAGCTCAGAAAATTTGGCAATCACGTGACCGACAGACCGACCGACGAACCGACCGTCCGCCGCACCACAGGCATACCAATGTTTACTCTCACACTTTCTAGCTTCTTTGGGAGCCTAGGAGAAAGCTGGTTGCACATCAATGTTGTCATCAATTGACAGCTGTCAAAACAGGGTATCCGCTGACCAGTATCACCTGACCGTATCGCGGGCTCAGGTGTCAACCCATCAAGGTCGAGTATTTTTTGAAGTTATCCGCTGACAATTTACTCGTTTTCAAAAGATCGCAGGCTCACGTTTACTTTTTTTAAAAATTCAAATTAAATATGTTGTGTTTATGTCAGTATCGCCCCGCACTATTACGATTTTGATTTCAAACTGACCTCAGACGCAAAAATTAAGCCAGTTTTTTTAAAAATACAGGCGGGGAAGACCTTTTCTTACCATGGTCACGTGTTGGTCACGCTCCACGTCCAATTTTTATGCTCTGATTGGTTAAAATTTGACAGGTGAGTTCATGCGTAAAATTTATGCAGCATCTTGAAAGTTGTTTACTTTGACAGCTGAAGCTGACAGAGTTTTGAGTCAACTTGTGATGGTTTTAACTGTCTTTTTCCACTGGATGTACAAAATGAAATACAGTTGCTATCGAGAGTGTTCTCTTATTCATGGCTGGTTTGTTTATTGGGTTTTTGGTTGAGAAGTGTGTCGCTTGTCAAAGCCGATAATCCGATTTCGGATGGCATCCCTTTTGTTTTTCACATTGCTGGATGCGCACGAGAATTATAAAGGCTCAAGGAATCCTTGCCTTACTTGATAGCTTTTAGGAGCTGCATCTCGAAATATGGTAAGCAGTGAGTAATTATTGTATTTAGATCTAATTTCATGAAGTCCAGCGGCGCAGTTTATGAAGCTAGTTTATGCACGTTTGTATTAAGATTTGACTGAGACACTGATCTGACCTAGTATGAGGTTTGATATAAGCTTAAGCTTACAGAACTTTAAAAAGCCTTTAGTCGATATTAATTTACCGCAAATAGATAGCCTGTGAACAGGCCTTTGGTCGAGCGGGGAACTGGGGAGAGGGAAAAGCGAAAAGGCCTGTGGACATGCCTTTGGGGCCGCCGTTCCACGGCACCCGCCGTGCATCAGATCCTGATGCAAGCTCCTATTGGCGAGAACAGTGACTGTTGACAGGTCTGATTGACATCGGCTTTTCGGTCGGCACGTACACGCGATTTGAGTAAACAGCTCTTCCCTATAGATTTGAGTGAACAGCTCTTCTCCATGTTTAACATGGCGTCTTCTCGATTGACCGATGAGCTGTTCGAAAGAGCGTTGAGTGATTCACTGAAGGATTTCCCTCACATTCCATGCCTCAAGGAAGAACAAAAGCGCTGCTTACGATCTGTGGCAGACAAAAAGGATGTGTTTGGAATTCTTCCCACAGGATTCGGCAAAAGTCTGATCTTTCAATTGCTACCTCGATTATCCAGAGAATTGTGGAAATTGAAAAGAACGACGGTCCTGGTCGTAACTCCTCTGGTTGCCATCATGAAAGATCAGGTCGAGGAAATGAACCGTTTAGGATTGAAAGCGTTTGGTATCGGCTTGGGCGACGAACGATCAGAACGTGATCTGCTTTCAAGCACGTCTGATGTCGACATTGACATTGTTTATGGTAGCCCAGAGAGTTGGTGTTCTCCCGAGTGGGCAAAAGTACTAAAAAATGGCTTCCTCGGGAAACAAACTGTCTGTTTAGTCGTGGATGAAGCACATGCTGTTTCTGCGTGGTAAGTCATTTGATGCCTTGTATCTTTGGTACTCACTTTGTTTGTATGCGCTGAAAACGTGTCGTCTTGCTCTTAGGAAATTAAACAACGCATGTCATTAACGCAAATCTTGGAATTCACGTTTATTTCACTCACCTTGCTATTTACCTAAGAAAGTTCTGTCGGAAAGCTTTAAAGAACCAGGCATATGACAATTTCATGATCAGGTAAAACCGGAAAAAAGGGCCCTGAATTCTAACGTTTGGCGGTTAGTAAAATATACAGTAAAATATGAATGATTTCCCAGCCCTGTTTGATTACACTTTGTAATATTTTTAAGACTCACGATTTCGGTAAGCTTTCTTACAGTTTATCACTTTACCAAAACAAACATCAGAACTTAAAGAGGCCTTATTATTTTTATTTGCAGGGGTGAGGTGTCTGTTAGGAGCAGAGGAAAGAGGCAGCCATTCAGAGAAGCCTTTGCTAGAGTGAAAGACATGCGGTCTTTTCTACCTGGTGTCCCTGTTCTTGCCCTAACTGCTTCTGTGAAAGTGAAAGATCGGTCTTGCTTGTGGAAATCGTGTGGAATGGTGAATCCTGTAATTGTTGATGTGGCAGCTAATAAGGACAATATTTGCCTTGAATTCTTAAGGATAACAGTGGAAAAAGAAGCCCTGAAAAATCTAAAGTGGATTGCCAGTATGATTGAGAAACAGAGGGAAGAAACATGCACCCCAAACAATTATATTTTGCAAAACGTTTAATGATATTGCCAGTGTTGTGAGTTATCTGCCGATGAACTTACGTCAGAATGCATTTGTAGAGAGGGAAGGGGAAAGGCTGCCATTACTTGGAGTTTATCATGCAAAAACTTGGGATACGCAAAAAAAAAGAAGAGAGGAAGACTTTAAGGAAAGTGGTGTGCAAAGAGTTGTTGTGGCAACGTGTGCTCTGGGAATGGGCATAAATTTCCAAAATGTGGAATATGTTATTCATTATGGTCCACCACATTCTGTCACTGAAATCATACAGCAGTCTGGTAGAGCTGGTCGCAGTGGCCAACAGGCATTTAGTATTGTGTACGCCACAAATCGACAGTTGTCACAGTGTGACAAAGATGTCAAAGATGTCATGAAAACTGAAAGTTGCATGAGAATTGCACTTTATCAACACTTCCAAGAAGACCCAACTTGCAAAGATCCAGGACATTTATGTTGCACTGTGTGCAGGGAAAAATGCAAGTGTACTGGTGATGGCTGTGCTGTGGGTGAAGTTTACCGCTTATCAGTCCCTCAAGACACAGAACAATCTTCGAGTCCTTCAACAAGGAAACTGAGTGCAGTTGATAAAGAAGACTTGCGTCTGGCTCTGAATGAACTGAGAGACAAGTATTCATCTGGAATAGTTTCCTTATTTCATGAAGAAACATGTCATGGTTTTTCACAAAGTCTGATAAATGATATTGTCAGCCACGCTGAGCATATTTTTTCTGGCAAATACTTAACAGAAAATCTTGCCATTTACTCAACAATCCATGCCATTGATGTGTTAGAGATTATTCAAGAACTTTTTGGTGACATTGCTGATTTTGACAGTGAAATGGATGAACTTCATCTACTGAGGAAGCACATCAATGAAATCGAGTATTATTTGGTTTCAAATTCCACTTCAGGAGATACTGCTCATGCCATTGTAGAGGAACTACCAGTAGCAGTTGCACATTATGATCTGGATTTTTAAAGTGTTTTGACTAGAAAACATTATGTTCAAAATTGGTAAGTTTGTCTTAAGCAGGCATTTGTAGAGTTTATTTTCTGCTTATCTTGCTGTCAATTTTTTATTCACAATGTTAGCTGCCAATGTTAGCAACCTGGTTATGAATTTATAAAAATGTCTGCACACCCCTTAATACATTATGCAGGTACAGTCAACTCTGTTTATAGCAGACATTGTGTGTACCTCAAGGTAGTGTGCTCATTAGCGAGAGTTTATTTCAGTGAAACATCTTTAATCTGATTTTACCAGGGATTTAGCTACTGTCCATATAATCGGGGTGTCAGTTATAGTGGGGTGTCCGGAAAACAAGAGTTGACTGTATTATGTTTGCCATTGTCCGTCCAACATGTAGTTCAGAGGGATTGTTTTATTATTTTCATAGAGTTTTTAGCCTCATTTTGTAAAATAAAAAGGAAGGCACTAAGTGGCATACTTATATAACCCTTAGCTTGAATCTCGATTAATTTTTTTACCTCAGCCAAGATTCTCTTTCACTCATTTGGAATATGCTGATTAAGATTTGTTGCACATCGTACAGTTCAGATGTCTTTAATAACAATACTCAGAATTTAACAGTATGCTTGTGAAGTTAGCCCTCAAATGAATTCAGGAATTAGATTTGTTCTTCACTACTTTATACACAACTGTAATTGCCATTGAAGCTGTGAAAACATTAAATGAAGGTATTGAAGATGTTGGTTTAATGTGTTCTTCCTGAAAACATCCATACTCCCCCAGTGGACGTCTTTTCTGGTCCAAATCCTCTTTACCCTCTGGAAAATTCCAGAAACATTCTGTCCTTTAAGAATTTAGGGCCCTTAAGATTCTTGGAATTCTCCCTGGGGTGGATATGGATATTTTCTGGCATTACAATATATCACAATATATTTTCCTTGCCTTAAATGAAAATTGACTTTTTTAATCACCTGCAACTGACACTGGATTTGCAAATAATTATACAAATAATAGCTGACCCTTTTCACTCCTTTACCGAGCTATGCACTATTGGATGAAAACCTGTGAAAATGCTGTGAAAAATATGTGAAATACCCTGTGACAAGAAAACACCCTGTGAAAAACCCTGTGAATTTTGCACAGCCTAAATTTTGAGAAAATTTCAAAATTTAGGACCCTGTGAAAAAACCTGTGACTAAAATAAGCCTGTGAAAAACCCTGTGAAAAAACCTGTGATCAAAGTTTAAGAAAATTGCCTACAAAACACCTCTGAAAAATCCTGTGAAAAAACCTATGAAAAAATTTTGAGAAAATTGCCTAAGAAACACCTCTGAAAAACCATATGAAAATACCTGTGAACAAAAAATGATTGAAATCGATAACAGCATGCAAAGATGCACTGAAAAAACCTGTGAATAATGAAGGAATGAACCATATGTGTGCTTTTATAAATTATTTTACACATATATATGCCTATAAATAAAACACATGCATAATTAAGTAAAATAAAAAGCTGGATGATTAAATCATGATGAAAGACATTTGTTTTGCTACTCAGAGTTTCATGCTGCCAAAAGTAACTGTTACAACGAAAGATTGATATAGAAAATAAACAACAATGGCATTAGGGTTTACATTGAATGTGGTTTTGCAAAAATTTTTAATTTACGTTGTTATGTTACAGTTTTACAAAACCAAGCAGTTTGTGGTATTTAGGAATACTCAGGTAATTTCAATGCAATTTGCATTGAAATTTCTGTACAGTGTTCCTACCCCCTTACGCTCCCATGTGATTATCAAGTCCCTATGACACAGTCATGTGTAACAAGAATAATTATGCTTTTGGTTTCTTGGGAAAGCGGCAAGTACAACAATCAATATAATTTCCAGGCAAAAATTGTATTCAGATAAGAACCCTTTCACTTGTCACTTAAAAAGACTTTTTCTCAGCTAAGAGGGACTTTACAGAAAACCAATGCTGGCTATATATCTGCTGCATGCTAATAGTGCAACTTAATGACATATGTGATATCTTCCACTTCCACAATTTGATGTTTAAGTTTGAGCATTTTTGGACCTATATGTTGAAACCTAGTTGAGAAAGTGTTGAAGGAAATCTAAATGTTGTTAAATTTCATTCGACATTGTGTCAACATCTTTGTTCTCAAGGATGTTTGTGTTAAAGCATGACGAGTTATCTCTGTTCTCACCATTTGGTTTAATGCTGGAACATGTTAAACAAGTATAATTATTAATAATTATACTTGTTTAACATGTTCCAGCATTGTTCTAAATGAGAAAGGCACATTAAATATTTCTCATTTATTATTTACCAGGATAATTAAATGAACACCATGACATTGCAAAGGTGACCACATGTTGAAACCAGCACTGAATTTAACAAAATGGTAAATGCTTATCTTGCAAGCATCAAGTTATGGATGCTTGTGGTTGGTTGCTAAGCACGAATGAAGCATAAGATCAGAGTTGCTTGATGTGATAGCCAAGAGCAATTCAGGTCTAAAACTGAGTCACTGACAAGGTATATTGTAAAATTTTCTTGGTTGTTCGCACAATATGCAACATCATGTATCACATCAGCAGCCATGTGCATTCAAATAATTATGTAGTAGGCTGTGTCATAAAAATCAGCCTTGCATTGGATGTGAGCCCATGACCCTCAGTGATGTGTTTTTGTTAGTTCATAAATAAATAAACTTGTCAGTGATGAATAAATGAAAGTGATAATTGAAAATCATATATTTTAACTAAATAAGCATTTGCTGTAAAGGAAACCTGCTTTGAAGTAGTGAACATGACTGCCATAATCTTTTACTAAATGGCCAGTAAGGGGAGATGGACTGACTTGTGTGACACTTTTTTTGGAAATAGAACATGTTTAGCTAATACTTGTTCTACCATCGTAACAAGCGACACCATGACCATGTCAGTCCGAGAGGGGAAATGGACTTCGGACAGATTTTTGCCCAGAACAAAATTGAATAAAGCAAATGATCAAGGGAAAAATTTGGCTTCAAGTAGTAGTATACTTTTT
The DNA here is from genome assembly GCA_964035525.1 of Porites cylindrica. Taxonomy (NCBI): domain Eukaryota; kingdom Metazoa; phylum Cnidaria; class Anthozoa; order Scleractinia; family Poritidae; genus Porites; species Porites cylindrica. Next base: position 46,179,623 of record OZ037776.1, on the reverse strand, counting down.
GCAAGGGAGGTCAATCATATTCGGTGATAAATGATGTACTTGTTCGTATTTTTGGTCATTGAAAGGATAGTTTTGGTCAAGCTGTTAAAAAAAAGGTCAAACCTAGAGCTAGTAAGTTAAAATAATGGAGCCGTGAAATGTTGTTAATTATATATCTGTTTATTGTTCATTCAAAGTATTTGTCTATTTCTGATTGGCTAAAATCTCCCAGATAATTCTCCATGACCAGCTACCATTGACCAGTCTAGGAAGACATAATGCTAATATCAGTACAGTTTCCCATATTGTACTGATAATCAAGGAAAAAGGGACAGCAGGAGCACAGAACTCCAACTGCTTTGGTGGAGATTCAGTCTTAAGTGTTATGAAGAAAAAATAACTTCAGTTGTACAGCCCCAGTAACTCAAACTCTGAAGGGAAACAAAAAACTGTTTGAGTTAGTAAGGAATTTAAGTTATCAGGGTAAATTTCATTGAAATTTAGAAAGCTAAGGGAAGGGAAATTTAGTTTGAGTTACTGGGGAATTCGAGTTATCTGAGGTTTTACTGTAAACTACTGCCTAAAGCAAGTAGGAATCAAGGATGACAACTGCTATTTGAAGAATATCTGCTATCAAAACTAAACATCCACTGCCAAAGAACATGCAAATACATGTATTATGAACATTGAGGCAGCAATGTACATAAGTTTTTTACTTGGAAATAATTTTGAATGAATAATAATTGTTTTAAAAACAATCATTATGCAGCTATCAAGGGGGCTCGATCCACATAATTCTTCGCAAAATAGTGACTCCAAACTGAATGCAAATAGAATATGTGAAACTCAATATAACTTTCACTCTTAGCTTCAAGAACCAAATTAAAGGTGCTAAGAAAAAATGAGACAGGAAAGGACTTATTTATCAAAGCGAGGTTGTGCATTTCCAAATGAAATTCATGTCAAAAAAGAAAGGAGAGTTTTTGATCACAAGAATAACAACTTAAAGAATCAAATAACTTAAAAGAAGGAAGCATCTTAGTCAGAGAAAAACAAAACTTAAGCTTACTGTAAAAGTTCAAATTTATGTGCTTATCTGTTTTCCCTAATTCAAGTGGCTAAATCTCCAGCCCGCTGTAAGAGTAAGTTCATTCACTGGATGACCCTATCATATGCAGCATCTTCAAGCAAGTCTGTCCACCCTAATTGAAGAACTGGTAAAGAATAACGAGAATTTATTAGATTTAAATGTGTGATAAATTTGTACAGGAAAAGGGAAAAGCTTTCAGATATGGAATTAATAAAGCGGCATCCGCTCAAGATTCGTTCATGCATTAAAGCTTAAATCAAAGAAAGAAAAAAAAATTGTGTTGTGTAATTAAAATGACCAAAAATACAGCCGTAAGTACTCACCTTAAAGAACTTTTTTTCTTCCATTCGGCATATCATTGAGCTTCTGCTTCTGTATAACAACAGGTAAAAATATCATAAACGGAGACTGACTTCACTTGTGAACTCAACTCTTTTGCTCCGACCTCAGTTTGGATCTCATGCTTGTTCCTCAAATATTTTTCTTTAATTTAACCGGTCAAACAAAAAGAATTTGCACCAAGACGATCTAGATCGATCCGAACGTTCAGAAACCAAGATGGCCGCACTCGGACGAGAAAGACTGGATCCTAGCACCCGTGTTTTGGCGGTTTTGGCGCGAATTTCTGAACGCGGCTTCCAAACTCTCTTCATTCGTTCAATCACAACAAAGATAGAGATGACGTGTAAAAGCTGAAAAGACAAAAACAAGACTTTATTTTTCCCTACATCGATTTGTAATCATAGCCTTTTCTTCGATGAAGTTTTCATTTGTAAAATAATCAAAGACTGGCTAAAAAGGTAAGTGCTATCCTTCCTTTAATTTTGATAAATGGGCCTTTTGTGCAAACATGTTGATACTGGTGAGTTTTAGAAAGGAACTACATATGTACATAGCTGTATAGCTTCTTATCTGCTTCTTCTTATCTTTTTTTTTTTTTTTACTATAAACAGGTCCTACGTTTATTTGAAGTTGAGCTATTAAGCTAGTGAATTGTATTAAACAACAACTGTGCAGCAAAGTTCTTGTAATGAACACTTTCAGTTTCTATATGGTCCATAATACAGGATTGATAAAACAAGCCTTTTTGTGTATTTAACTGTCGTACATGTTGTTTGGAGTATCTGATCTGGATTCTGGATTCCAGGTACTGGATTTCAGTCCTTGCGCTGTATTTTCGGGATTGTAAGGCCAAGGATTCCAGATTCCCTTACAAGGGGCGAGTTTTTAATAACTCAGTGATTTACTAAAATAATTCATTGGTTTGGATGCACGCCCTCATGGTATTAAAACTTAATCCTTAAACACCTTTTTATCTAACCGTAACAGTACAGTATTTCTTACAGTTTAGGACTTTTCTTTTCTGTTTTAGCTTGTAACAAGCACACCTCTCATCTGTTCTTTATTTCAGATTTTTATTTCAAATTGTTGTGAAACTAAATAGCTACTTCTTTTTATCACCTACCTGACTATGAAAACTACTTAACTAATGAAGTTAAATACTTTTTTATAAACAGTAACAAAGACTTCCGTAAAAATGCCTGTGTCTTGATGGCCAAGCTGAATCAAGCACTCAGTATATAGCATTCATGCACATCATGCCAGTTCATCTGACAAAAAGTTTGTGGTTTTTTGAAGACTACCAATGTGAGTATCTCTACATTTTTTTAAGTTAAGAAGACCATCATCAATCAGGATCCAATTTATTTTGTGTAGTTTTATATGAGATATTAGCTAACAAAATAATTAGATGTATTTACGCTGTATTAGCTAGGAAAATAATAAGATGTATTTACCTGTGTTCTTGTTTCTTTATGAGTTGTTGTGGAAGGGATTTGAATGCGATCGGAGACGGCAAACATTGCTAGCTGTTGCTGGTATCAAATGGCTGTTTGTCTAGTGCTTCATAAATAGGATGCAACAGTTACATATCAAGTTTCCAATATTGTTAACTAATATTAACTCGATCTCCATGGTAAAGAGAAGAAGAGAGAAAAGAGACAATAAATTAGTAAGGGATGAAACCTAAATAAGGGTAATTTTATTTTGAGACATAATTCCCTTGTTACTCAACAAAATCGGCTAGTATCCCACACCTCCATTAATTAAAGGTTAAATTATCCGCTGTTGATTGTATAGTTTGTTTTGACGCCCATTTTTCTGCTTAGAATTGTGTTGTTTTTAGAGGCTACTTTTCGCCCGTGCTGTGACTATATATACACTTGACTTGACCAGAAGCAAATTTGTCATAAGCATGTGCTTCGTCTGGATGACTCTATTGTTCTTGTCACAGTCACTTTTGTTTTGATTTGACAACTTGATGTGTGTCAGAAGTAGAAAAACAGACCATACCACACGGAATGAGCAAGATACATTTTAACACTCATGTAGTAAATTCTAATGTTTTAAACCAATTTGTCACTGATGAAAAGAAAAAATGTCCAATAATACTGTGACAAGGATCACTTGATAGCAATCTCTTGGTAAAAATATGCTATGATCGTAATATTAATTTCTGTTCTCTTATATCTGGACAACATTTGAGGACAATACCTGAAAAATATAATTGGACTCACAAGTAATAAAATTTTAAAACAACATTTCAATATTACCACGAACAGGAGATTGATTCATATAATGTCAAGTGTCCCTGAGATTACAGTCAAAGGCTGCTGGTCGCCAGATCAAGTTTCCATGCGCATTTCCATGGGTGAGACTGGTCAAGTCAACTGGAGTCATATATATATCGTACAAATACCCGGCTACAGTTGAGTTTCATCCTTTGTCTCTTTTCTCCTCTTGTGGCCGTTAAATTGAAATCCCAGACAAGCAAACATTTTATACTGGCAATGGTAACCATGTCCTGATCGGATTCAAATCCCTTCTAATTTAGAATGACATATATATAAAGACACAGGAACACAGGTAAATAAATCTTATTTTATTAGCTAATACAGCTTAAATGCATGCGTTCAGGTTCCCTGTGACTTGGGAACAGAAATCAGACTTCAACATTAATTTTTTGTTTGCGGAGTGGAGGGGAGATCTCTGGCAACATGCAGCTGCCAAGTAAACTCCTCCCATTTCAGAGGGTTTTTCACAGGTTCTGACCCTGTGAAAAATGCCCTGTTCACAGGTTTTGACATTTTGTACCCGGTGAAAAACACTGTAAAAGTTCACAGGTTTTTAACAGGGTCTTTCACAGGTTTTGTCACAAGGTAAAAACTCACAGGGTTTTTCACAGGGTTTTGCATGGGTTCTGACCCTGTGAAAAATGCCCTTTTCACAGGTTTTGACATTTTCTACCATGTGAAAAACACTGTGAAAGTTCACAGGTTTTTAACAGGTTTTTCACAGGGTCTTTCACAGGTTTTTTCACAGGGTAAAAATTCACAGGGTTTTTCACATGGTTTTGCATGGGTTCTGACCCTGTGAAAACTGCCCTTTTCACAGGGTCTCAACAGTTTCACACCCTGTGAAAAAGGTGTGAAAAACATGTGAGAAAACATGTGAAATTGAACAGTTCACATGTTTTTTCACAGTTTAATTCACAGGTTTTTCACAGCATTTTCACATGTTTTTATCCAATAGTGATGGGCTATTGAGTTGTCACTTTCACTTATACATCTGAGGATAAAATCCTGTGGTGTTACTATAAGATCAAAACCTCTTTAGCACAACTATTGCATAGTACTTCTACCATTATATTCTATTTTTATGATTTCACAGAAATTATAAAATTAAGAAAGTTCCTAGAATTTTTTACCTTGCCACTTGAGGAGCAAGTGGTTTTTTTTAAATGTACTATCCCTATAATTTTGTTATATGCTAAAAAGGATAGCACTCTGTGAAACTACCACTAAAGAAGCTCACACTTAAGGATTTCATCCACGGAGTCAAAAGTTACAACCACCTTACAAGACTCTCACATACACCATGGGAGTGAAAATAGGGTTTAGAAATTCTGTCAAATTTTCTAAGAAAACACTAATCTTCTTGTGCTGTATAATACATTGGCTCCCACACCTTAAAAAGGCGTCTCCCCCATTTAAAAAATTCCCTATGATCAAGTTTACTAAGAAGGTCAACTTTAAATTTCTTGAAGCACTGGTACTTTCTTCCAGGCTGCCAATCAAATACCTTTTCCTCAGTCAGATCATTTGTAATTTGAAGAACTGTCTCCCTTAAATGCTTGGCACTATGGTAACCACTTTTGCTTGCAAGGAGGCAGTCATTGTCTACATTGGCAATAAGATGTTCTAGTGCTGTCAAAGCTCTGGCAATTCTCTGCGCAGCCGATTCACTTACATTTGCTCCAAGCTGTTTTAAAGCGGTCTTCAGTAATTTATTGAGGTGTTCCATCCTTAAGTCAAGTGGTATGTTGCCCCCAATTTTTCCCAGTGCATTAAAAAATCTGTTATGAATGAGCTCAAATGCCATGCCAGGGGAGAGTATTGCATAAAATTTGGCTAGAAATAAAAGCACCACATAGGCATATTTCACCCGACCGTATGTGAAAAGAAATAGGAGAGCAATTTTAATAGAATGCAGTAGTCTTCTTGGATCTCCTTCTTTTACTGCATCAGTGAACAGCTTGATGAATAAGCCAAATGTCAGTCGGGCGGTGTGGTAGTTCCTTTTGTAGTCCTCTTCTGAGGTCTCTTTCTCACTCTGCTCATTTTCAGTTGTCATCTCCTCAGAACTTGAGGTAGGCAAGTCAGGGTGTGTTTGTCTCTCATGTCTGTTGAAATACAATAGGCCACTTATAAATGCCTAACCATCTTTACAACTAACCAACATTTGCTTGTACTTGCAGAGGTTTAGGGAGGCCCATACATTTAATTAATTTTACATACCTGTTTCTACCTTGCTTGGTTTTGTATGTTTTCCCACAGTTTCCTCTGCATCTGAAATAACCAAACTGGTCCATTTCCCCAGTGCTGTCCCCGGCTGGTTCTTCAATTACAAAGTTGTGCATTTGTCTCTCATGACTATGAGCATAAATATTGTACATGCATCAACAGTGGCAATATAAAAATAATGTGAAGAGATATAAAGTGTTAGTTATTAAAATTTAAAGTACTGAAAAAGATTATCTCACCATGCTTCCAAAAATAATTTTTTTTTTATAATTGCTGATAACTTATGTTCTAAATCCGAAGGAATTGTGAAAATAGTGAGGTTACTGAGCCTACTTTACTCTTGTGGAGTGGTACTTGAACCTCTGGCCACATTGCCTGCATGGGTATCCATTTCGATCAAGTTCATCTAGTTGACTGACATCAACACTGAGTATCTGAAGTTTCTCAGATGTGTGCCGAAACACGTACTGTTCTAAAAACGTTTTAATTTCACCAGAAAGCCATCGTTTTTTTTTTCTTCACTCCATTGTAATAACACTAATTCATCTGGTATGGCTCGCAGCTGTGGAGAGTCTGAACAAGAGAAATGTTTGCATTACTTTAGAAAGTCATTATAAACAGACACTAGAAAATAATCTGTCTAAAGTAAGTTCCTTTCATTGTCTTCATAGTATGGAACTTAAGAATCCTGAAATCCTCTCAAACATGATAACTAATGAAAAATTTATATAATACAAGCTTTAACTAATTTATAGTACAAAAACATCAACTAACATTAAATGTCTTGATGTCAAGATGGCCTCGGCACTGACCACTTTTTTCTTTTCTTCTATAACTAATAAAATAATTGACTGGCTTGAGGCTAATTAGAGCCCAGTGATCAAAACACATAAATTAATAAAAGAAATCATAGACAAATAATTTCCTGAAACCTTCTATGCCATTCATTCCAGTGAATTGCATCCAAGCGGCTAAAATGTGAGCTGTTGTCTCACTGTCATGAAAATCCTTGAATGCATTGTATTGCTTTGTTGGCCCCTGTTTGGCATTAGAACATGCAGATCTGTTCATCTCAGCAAAGGAGGTACCCTTTTCACTGGCCGATTTTTCTTCTGTGAATATTTTGTTGTTAATCTGCATAGATACAATAAGAATTCCAAACAATTTAACACTATAGAAAAGCAAACACCTTCGCTGGGACACTGTAGTGTATATATGTCAGAAAATGTTTCAAAACTCTTGATCAGAATACCTTACCCTAGGGATACTATACACTTCAAAATGAAGTGTCAGATGGGCTAAAACTACAACTCGACAATTTACTTCAACTGGAAACATTAGCTATATGATGGTTGAATAAAGGCCAATTAACTGTGCTATGTTAATAGCAATGTCATCATTTCATTTAGTAGACTTTGAGAAGGTTTATAGCTTTCCTTAGGAACAGTGGGGAAATATATGCCAGGAAGTTAAAATATGTACACTTTATCTGTTTGGATATCGAATGTGCCTAAAATATTTCCTTCTAATTAGCTATTTTCTCAACAATCATGTATTTCACTCAAGCTACTACTTCTGTCAAGAACTCTTCGTAGTCTTTTCATATAGACAATGCAGGGATGCTTGGAAAAATGACGCAGGTGGCTTTGGGAACAAAATGTTCAAGTCTGTTTGTTTTGTGCACAGGCACACACAATGCAATTTGTAAGAAGAACCTAAAAGTTAATTAGAGGTCAATAAGATTTTCTTTTCCCGGGCACCCCGTTCAGGTATTGTTAACGAAAACTTGTATTACCTCATAAAGACACATCTTTAAGTGAAACTCTGAAAATGTGGGTTCAATACCCTCAAGGCGTTCAAAAGAGGTATCTCCAAAATGATAGGTCCACTGAACATTCCGGGCACGTTCTTCAGTTAACTGATCTCCATGCATTATTGTTGGATGAAGAATATCTTGCCCATCTTTGGCAACATACTTCTCCTGAAAGTCTTTTACGATATCTGCCATTTCACCTGATTTGTTTGAATTCAGAAACTGCACTCCAAGCAGGCACTGTGAATAAACAAATACAGAAATGACAAAGATGGCATTTTTAAATATGATTCAACCTGTCATAAATCATGCTAATTTCAGTCATTGATTGTCATAATATATTCTCTTGATGAGATTTTGAATTGTTCTGGCATCATACCTGTCAGATTTTTCACTACATTTTGTTCATGACATTTATCATATTATCATCAAAAAGTTGAAAAAAATTCTATAATTCTAACAATACCTGATCTGATTTTTTTGACATTTCCTTAGTATGTGAATGCAAAATATGGTGCTGTACACCAGACTTGAAAGGAGCATAACAGGGCATAAATTCAACAATTTTCCGGTAAACAAGTGGGACCAAATCACAGCAGACCTCCTTTTGATCAGTTTCTGATGGTAAAATGTTGCACATTTCAAGATCTGTGACTTGTATCTGTGGTTTGTCATAATTGAGCATGCTATCAGGGTTTACTCTATTCTTCACTGCAAATGCATGAGTCCAATGCAAGGACTTGTTTTGTGATGCCTTTGTCTGATGGCGTGCATGGACAGTGAAGTCGACATTATCTGCCACAATTCTGAAATAAACAAAAATTGTTATCACCAGTCTGAAGGACATTGATATACTTGTTGTCAAAACTCGTATCATGAAGGAATGGTGACATCATTATGTAAGACTACCATTAGCTTTCTTCTGTGAACAAATGTTACCCAATTGCAACTATCCTCCAACTCAGTTCTGTGTACCCAGGTACCACTAACAGCATTAACAGCCACAAGAAAACAAGGAAGAAAAAATATAACGGCACTAAATTTTAGTTCAGAGTATATATAGATAATTAAGTACTATTAAAAGGCACCATTTTGTTGCAATGAAACCAATAAAAAGGAGATATTTTATTTATTTTTTAACAAGCATGGATGGCTAGCCTCTACAAGTTTAGCTAACTGTTATTCAAAGGCATGTTTCTTAGCCAGGCCTCGGTTTTTATTTTTGCCCTTCTACGATTTTTTCCCCTTTTTCCTAAAGTATTGATGAGCCTGTTCACAGGTTCCCTTTTCCTGGGCAATTTTTCAAAGATAATAAGGCTTATATTTTCTGACAAATATTAATTTTTTTTCCAATAGAACATTTTTAACTGAAAACACGAAAAAAAAAAAGGACAAAACACTAAAAAATGGATGTAGGGCAATGCCGGTCGTTGAAAACGTGAAGGCAAGAATAAATAAGCTCAAATTTGTACTTACTTGAAATGACTAATGCTTCCGCGAAGGTTATCAACTGCTTTTTGAAGCATATTTACAGAGACATTTACTGCACTTCCGAGTCCTTCACTTGAGATCGGACCTGCACTGACAGAACACTCTTTTTCTCTGATATCCTTCAACAAATTCAAACAATTTTGGTAGGTCGCCTCGTCGTAGTGATGGAATTCTTTGAGCTCCTCAACGCAACTGAAATTTATCGAGCACTCCGTTAGACTTTCTTTCTCGAGAAGCTGCACCCTCTGCTTTGCCTCCTCCAAAAAACGGATCATCAACTCTTTTTCCTTTGTTTCCTCTGTCTACTCCAACACTTTCTCGTCAAAGTTCCCACCAAATTTTTCTTGCATACGAATGCACGATTTCTGAGACACGGTTAAACCCAATTTGTAGCATCTATCCAGACTCGCCGCCTTCACACCTCCATGAAGTAACATCAGGCCATTTCGGTAATGGTAAACACTTAGGGTGCGTTTCTTTAAAAAAATCCAAGATTGGATTCTTAATCCGAGATCATGCGGATTCGTTATTTTTAAAGACACGAAAAATCCGAAAATGGATTTTTTTTTCAATTAGCCGTAACGACCCCAGCATGCAGTTCGCGTGTTTTGGGGGGAGTTTTCAAAATGGCGGAAAGTTTTGGTTTGATGTTTGAACTGTTCGAAGAAGTCCTTGCCGATGACCTTGAACAACAACAGGTTCTTTTAGGAGCCGATGACGAAGCAGTTTTATTCCTTTTGGCGGCCGGACAGCTCGTCCGAAAAGAACACGTTCGCACAAAGAATTTTTACGAAATAACCGTACCTAGTTACATACCGGAGGACTTCCGAAGTCACTTCCGCATGTCACGGCATACAGTTACAGTTCTCGAACATTTGCTTTCGGTCCACGGCGACTTACCTCAATACACCGGCGATAGAGGAAGACCACCGGTCGAGTTAAGAAAGCAAATCCTTATTACGCTGTGGATTCTTGGGAATCCAGAATGTTTACGCTCTGTTGCCGATCGATTTGATGTTTGCAGGGCAACTGCGTACAGAGTCTACAGACGAGTTTGCAAAGCAATAGTGAGGAACTTAATGGATGAGTTTATCAAGTTTTCAACTGGTCTAAAAGCCCAAGCGGTGATGGAGGCCTTTGAAGAGAAAAAGGGTTTTCCGGGTGTTTTGGGGGCTATTGATGGCACCCACATACCAATCAAAGCACCACATAACAATCATGAACAATACATAAATCGCAAAGATTTCTTTTCCGTCCAACTACAAGTCATTTGTGACCCGGATTTATTCATAACCGATGTTTTCTGTGGTTACCCTGGTTCAGTACACGATGCTCGCGTGTTTCGTAATTCTCCGATCTGCCGAGAAGTTGAAGTGAACCCAGACAATTATTTTCCTGGCAACTCCCACATTTTGGGAGACGCAGCATATCCCTTGAAGAGGTGGCTGTTGACCCCATTTCGAGACAACGGACGTTTGACTGCTCAACAAAGACGTTACAATACTGCCCACAGTTCCACCAGAATGGTGGTTGAGAGGTCCATAGGGCTTTTTAAGAACAGGTTTAGGAAGCTAAAAACAATGATGGATGTTGACAAAATTGAGGACATACCGGAAATTATTGTATCCTCTTGCATCTTACACAACATTTGCATTATTGAAGATGACATCGATGATTTTTTAGATGACTCTAATGATGATGATGACAATGATGACAATGATGATGACATCTTTCCACCAGGTGTAGGAGCAGTTGATAAGAGAAACATGATAATGAGACTGATCCCATAAACCTAGCATTTATAAGTGGTTTATGTATTGATACCTTTTGTACTGTGGTGTTTTCATGAACACTTCTTTCATAGGTGGTGTATGTCATTCATAAAGTTTATACTGTATAATAGTCTTTTTGCTATAAATATCAATATTTTATTTGTTTTTAAAAGTATATAAGAAAATAGTAGAGCCATGTACATGGATCACTTTATACTACCTGAAACATTTATGGTGTTGCTTGAAATGTAAACTTTCAACACAAATGTAACAGCCTAATACTCTGACAGTCCAGGTTGCTTGTGTCACGCACAGAAAGGAGGAAGTGCGTGACACAAGTGATCTGAAGCATCTGAGAATCAGGCTAAAAAAAGTAAAGGATATAAATAATATCAAAACCAGTTTAGTTAGGCCCTCTCACCTAATGTTGCTGTTGTAGTTCCTTGTATGTATGTGATAAAAAAAACATACAACTTGCAATAATACTGTTAACATGTATGATATAATAAACTTTTAGATAACTCAATACTGACAACAAACTCAGGTTTACTGTATCTATGTTCATGTTTGTGGTCAAATAATCCCATGTTCTGCAACACAATAAAAAATTATGGAATCAAGGTTACTCTTTGTTCAATGATTTTTCAAAAACATTCAAAAATCGGCCCATGAGTGCCATGCGTTCATTGTGCATATTTTCAAACTTTTTAATCTTTTCCTTTTCTTCCTCTTTCCTGTCTTGTGTAAATTCCTTAAAGAGCCCAACGAGGTCTTCTCTTTTCTTCCGCTCTGGTAACTTCTTTTTCTTTGCTTTTGTAACCACAGGCTCCTCTGTGTCACTACCTGTGGAACTCAATGTGGAACTGGAATTTTTAACACTCTTGACTGCATCTTTGCTCCGTTTACCATCAATGTTGCTGCACAATGTTTTTGGAGCGATGGCATCATCTTTCGAAAATATTTCGTGAAGTTCGTCATAGAAGTTGCATTTCTTTCGGTCATTTCCGCTGACTTTGTTGTGATCAACACAAGCAACATAACTTCTCTCCAGATTTTTCAATTTCGTCTCACACGCCTTGGCATTAAAGAACACTCCGTTCTTCTTTAATTCTTCGCTGATTTCTTCCCACAGGGACTTGTTCTTTTTGTTTATATCTTTAAATCGTTCTCTGCGTTCGACATAGCAGGAAATTAACAACAGCACATCAGCTCTAGACCAGCGTACAAGAGCTCTCGATTCGCCTTCGGTGCCTTCACTCGACTGACTGAACGTGGCTGCAGCTGTTTCCAAAGAAGAAAAACTTGGACCAGGCTGAGGTGATACTGATCTGACTGTTTCATGGCTGAACTGTGATGCCTGCGGTGGTGGAAACATGAACTGAGGAAGATAAGGTTGAATGCCCGGTTGAACGTGGCTTTCGTTCCACTGATATTCTGGATATTCACCTGCAGATAAACTGTGCGTCCAATATTGTCCTGTAGATAGAAATAAAAGATGCCAAGACGCATCAAACATCCGGAAAATTTATAAAAATACGTACAGGACGGAAAATTTCGGTGAAACTACACAAAAAACTCACCTTGTTTATTCGCCATGGCCGGCAGCAGCTAATATTTACAACAAAATTGCGGGAATGTGGCGGATTTTAAGAAGACGACCGCTTGCCAAACGTACTGCTTTTTGTATCCGTGCAATAAAGAAACGCACGGATCATGAATCCTAAAAATCCGGATTTAGATTTGATCTAATGAATCCACTCGGAGTGTGGATTCTATAGATTCAAAATCCATTTTCGGATTTTATTAAAGAAACGCAAAATCCATTTTTGGATTCAAGAATCCGGATTTGGATTTTTTTAAAGAAACGCACCCTTAGTATTGGGTTGTATTGGTGAAGACATACTGATGCGGCAGCGCATATTGCATTCCTTAGTTTTGGCTCCACGTCACATTTGCCAAGTTCGCTCAAGGGATTATTTTTCAGTGTCGCTGGCTTTCCAGACTTGCAAATCGCAGCAAGTAAACAAACCAACCGCGGACACATTCTACACAGTTGCTGATAGTACTGCGAGTTACTGAAAGTAGATACTGAATTAGGAGACGAAACTTTGAGCATATTATCGGCTTGCTTTGAATATATAGTTTACCACTTCCAACATAGTCAGCTTAGTGTTTTCTACAAAAATGTGAGACTTCATGGACTCCATGCTACATAGGGCCGCTGCCGCTGCAGAGAAATTTCCTTTCGCAATATTCTTTATCGCTTTTATCTCCCCGGGAACAGTGCACTCGTGTTCTTCCACTCTTCCCGTGTTTGGGTATGCAATGAAGATCTAAACAGAAAAAAGTAGAAAATTCTAAATTAAGGTTCCTCATGGTGAAAACTACCCAGAACTGAAATCCAAAATGAAAGTAAATTACTTGATTATCAGCTAATTCAATTTAGAACTAACCGTTACGACTGTTTTTGTATGCCCTTGTGGAATATCCATTGATTCCTGCATTTTTTCCTTCGATGTCAGAGGACTTTCCTCTTGTTCTTTAATTTTCTCATTGCTACTTGTAAAGGTGAGGGATCTGCGCGAAGTTTTAGCTGATGTCGACGATGTCTGATCACCTGAAGAGCGGCGAATTTCCGTGGTGATAATTTCATCTTTATTTCGTTTACCCCGGTAGGTGTAATTCCTGTCGGTGATCGAAGTGCTGCTGATCTCTTTGTACTTTGGCTTGTCTTCGAAGCTTCACGTTCTGGGGAAGTCATGATATCATCTTTTGCATTCCAAGTTCGCTCATTGCAGCGGCTTGTTAAATTGGAAACTGACTTCGCAAGACGAACGGCTTGTCGCGCACAAGTTAAGCAACTTAGATCGGAGAAGCTTTCTCCTTCCTCAAGGGGAAATCGTAGTGATTCAAATGATTGCGCTAGCACAACGCAGTCTTGGCCACTGTCAACCAGCAAGGTCTTATTTCTCCAAACGCCAAAGACCGGCACCGTATTTACTCTCTTACCGGAGATCAAGGACTTTTTACAAAAGCGACAATGAGGCTCGCGCTCCATTTCTCTGTTTTCTGACAGAGAAAAACAGCTCTACGTTTCTCCTCAGAAGGGATAATAATTTAAACTTTCGACGTTTTCTTTTAAACCATTGGTGCTAAAGACAAAGCTTACAAAAAGAATAGAACTATGATATATTTGCCATGTTTGAATATACAGCTGCAGTGTAAAGATCTAACTTTTGCGCATCTACTGTTTATTTACAGGTACATGTTCACGCGTAAATTCACTCGTCAATCAAACTAATCGTTTTTTCAATTGTTTCCTTGCCGATTCTGCTGAGATCACTTCGGGTGTATATACTAAATTAATTACCTCAGGTTCAGTTAATATATAATGTTGAATATTGTTAAGTTAAACGTGTTCATAATAGAGACCTTTAGATTCGAGGACGAGAACGACTACAAGTACGAGATTTAAGGTGGCTGAATACAGTTTTGCGGGCGGTCAGCGGTAACTCGCGTGACGGCGCGTGTTTTAAATTAGACAAACAAACATGGCAGCGAAAAAAGCAATGATATACACTGAAGACGATTTCTCAAAATCTACTCATTAAAATTTTGTGATATTTGGCAGAATTTTTACTTCTATCGTATTTTAAGTAATGAGAACTTTAAAATGGAAGTTGAACAGACGAATTTTGTGACACGTTTAATAATTACAGTATAATTATGTTATTGATTATCTAAAGTTTCAAATGGCAATGATTAATTATAGTAAGCTGTGTGCATGTTCACAGGAAAATCTAATGAGCGAATTTTATGTAGACTGAGAAAAAGTGAAATTTTAAGGTTGGATACAATCGTTCATATTGCCATGGAAACTTTGAAACGTCACATTTTGTCAATCAAAATCTTTTATCAGTATATTTTTCACTTGCCAAGTTTCAGCTTGTTAGCCGCAACCTTTCTCTTACCATGATTTGGCAAATGATATATACTCGATAACTGACAAAACTGTGTTCAGCCACCTTAACTTACAGCCGAATTCGTTGTATCGCCCTGCTCGTTTGCAAACTTCGAACAGGTTTTCTGTTCCGTCAATCATTTGAGCGTGGGTGGGGTTAATGCAAATCACAATGCAACGCGCTCGCCCAGCTTGGCCCGCAAAAACAAAACTGCGAATGACTCTAGACTGCTCAAGAATAGCGAAGGAATTCGCGATGATGAGTGGAATTTTTGTCGAGGGCAAGAGGTAGGCATTGCCTTTTTCTTGCACAAGACAAGAATAAGAAAGATTAGAAAAATCTTCGAAGAAAACTGATCGATTATTTCCCGAAACAGGGTGATCCAAAGCAACGAACCTTGAAACACAGAAACAAACAAAGTGGATGAAAATACACCAATCACAAGTAAACATGTGTTTCCTAAGAGGTCCGCCAAGATGATTGACGGAAAAAACCCAAAATTCCTTCGAAGTCTGCAAAACGCGCAGCACGATAGAACAAATTTGGCTGTAAATTTTTTTTGCATGTATTGTCAAAAAATAGACACCCCGGAAAGCTTAATTGTACTTTTTTTTTATTGGAAAAGACAGCACTGTTATCTATATTGAAGAATGGAGGTTAAACCCTCTCTCGATCGCAAAATGATAAAACTTCTAACATTTGATAACTCGTTTCCGCCATTACGACATTCTCGCTAAAACTCGTAGTATAATGAAGACGGCTACCAAGTTTTCCCGCCAAAATGACGCTGATCCACGCGCGCGCAATACTTAGTATTGAGGAAATCTTGTCCTCGTAGTCGTACTCGTCTTAGAATCTAAAGGTCTCTAATGTTTATTTTATTGGTAGCTATGGTGACAAGACTCCAAAATCCACACTTGCTCGGGTATATGCTTCGCTGTGGATGATCGTCGGATTGATGTTAATGTCAATCATTACTGCCCAGGTCTCCTCGACCATCACCTCTGAAAACCTGCGCCCCTTGGATGAAGAGTTTGGCAAAAAGGTACAATAGCCACTTATGAATTTATATATTTTTAAAAGCTTTAACAAGGAAACGAAGAAACTCTAAGTCATCTCGGCAAATCCTTATACAGCCTACAAACTCCTATTGAATGATCAGGTTGCTTTTTTTGTATGTTTTTTCTTCGCGGTATATGTGGTGTTTTAACCCTCGGACGTAAAATTCACACCCCCACCGTGGTACAAGAGCGGGAGTGGGTTTCATGGAACCCCTCCCTAGTATTTTTGAGTTTTTGCAGAATTTCGAAACGATTTTGCCCTCAGTGGAAAGCCTTTTACGGCCTCTCAACAAGATGAGGTATATTGTATGGGTGGTGGCTCTACTAGGAGCCGCCATCTTCGATTTTACCAGGAATTAGAAATCAGGTTAAAATCGCCATAAAAGGTAATTTTTTGTACTTTACATGTAAAATAACACATAAATAAGCACTTTGCATCATTATTCACAAGTTTTACATTTAGTATTGAAAAAAGTTGAAAAAAAAATGAATTTCCACTCAAAAATGGCTTGACCACCTGCTACTTATGACGTTATATCTCGAAACCATAGTAACTGACCATCACTAAACTTGTCCCAAAATGCGCGGGAAGGATAAACAAACAGCTACTGAAAACGGCAGGTGCTGATGTTCTATGCTCTAGGAAAAATTAAAAAAAAAAAGACCTCAGAGGTGGAGGGAGGGGGGGGGGGGGGGGGGGGTGGCAACCACCCCTCGTTGTACGTCCTAGGATTAAGACACCAGAAGACACCAAGTCGGAAACAAAGTCAACATGCTTTCTTTACTCTTTCTTCATCGCTTAACTTAAATTCCCGAATGTTACTACGAAGTACACCATAATCTTTCCTATGCTTCCGGGAAGCAAGCTTGACGACTCGCAAAAGCAAAACAGCCAATAAATTTATGACTATATATACTACAAACGGTCCTGGAAAATGTGTCAGCACTAAAACATTTAACAAGAACAATTAAAAAAACTGATATTTGCCTGTCGATGTTGACTGGCGTTCAAAACAAAACAGTTGTTCAGCTGCTGACAAAGTCTACGGACATCGAAAAATAACGAAGAACAGGCACATCTCGTAGATCAAGTATTTTCTTTCCATTTTGTTGCACATCGTTTAAGGTGATAGTCTACTACACAGCCGTTTTTAGTGTCGTCACGCAACGCTCCTTGTGGGGAAGAGCGTTGCGTGACGACACTAAAAACGGCTGTGTAGCGGACTATTAAGGTGATGGATGCAATATATATTTTCAACCGTTTTCGTGTTCGCGAAATGGCAGTTTTCATTTAAGAGCACAGTAACATTGAGAGCGCAGCTCATGGAACTTATACTTGAAGGTTACACTTGAAGACAAAATGCCAAAGTGTGAGAGAGAAAGACTATGTGATCCACAAACAAAGGATTCGTGCTAGGCAGAGGGAATCTAAAACAATCTTGGATTCTGGATTCTACGCCGTGGATTCCGGATTCCAGGTACTGGATTCCAAAATTTGCCAGTGAAACTAGAAGGCTGTTTACATGGAGGGAGGAAGATCCTAGTACCAGGAAGATCGTAGAAGGCGGAACAACTTTACGTTAGGTTTACATGCAGAAATTTTGGTCCGTGTGGTGCCCAAATATAGAAGATTCGAGAGGGAATTAAAAATGGCGGGCGACAAAAACAGACATACAATTTGGGCCCTTCTGTTCTCTTTACTGTCGTTAAAAACTACCTTTCAGGGGAATTATTGCAATAATCAGCTCGTGGTAAAGGCCAAACGAAATGGTTGGCGTTTATTACCGTGATTAGCCACTGAAAAAGCCGCCGCGCCATTTATGTCTGGTTTGTCATTAGTATTAGGATCTTCCTAGCGAAAGCAGCTTACATGGTGCTATAGGATCTTTCTACCTGTTAGCGCTAGGGACAAGTACAACCCTTTGCATGTACAGAAAACATATGGCGTTAGGATGATCCGCCCTCTAGCATCTTCCCGGTACTAGGATCTTTCTCCCTCCATGTAAACAGCCCCTAGGATTCTGGATTCCGAGCGTTTAAGTGGGAATACAGATTCCTTGAGCTGTATTCCGGATTCCACAGTCAAGCATTTTTTCCGGATTCCGAATTCCACAGCCAAAATTTCCTGGATTCCAGAATCCACATGCCCTTACAAAAAGATTGCTCACCATCGGCCTCAGGGAGTGAAACACCATCGTTTTTATCTTTGACGTTTACGCAGCCCAAAAGGGGTAGTTTTCTGCTCGGCTTCAGCTATTCCTTTAGTATTGATATCTAAATATGCTCTTCGTAATACTGCATAATGATTTTGAAAAAATTGAAAAGGAAAATTCGCATTTGACGGGTCTAGTATGATACTTTCCTGGTTCATTAACCACAGTTAGCCATTTCGTGAACACCTAGTTTTTGTTCGACTCTTTATTTTCTGACTATCTACAGTTTCAATCTCTTCGTCCGTTCTCAGCTTTATCATTTAAAAATTTCCTTCCTAGATTGGAGTTCCAATGGGAAGCAAAGAATTTTTTAAGAAAAGCAGCTTTGAAGCTCATTCAGTGACTGGTAAATATACTTTGTTCTAATGATTTCTTGTATAAGTTTTTAATCTAATTTAGTTTGTGTATGTAAGAAAAAATTAAACTTAAAAACGTTACTCAACGTTTCAATGTTTCAAACATCATTATCAAAAGTGAGAAATGTTAAGTTTCAAAGTTTTTTAAAGAGCTGAAGTTTGAATCAATTAGACTGTCTCGTGCATGCTTCATTTTTCTGTAGGTTTTTTCAAAAAAAGTTTAACAATAGGTGCAGTTGCACGGGACACTTTTACCTTGGTAAATGACCCTTTTACAGCGGGAAATTGGCATGGTGCGTGTGACGGGACTGTCCCGAGATAAATTTACCTTGGGAAATATCCATGGTTACGTCAAAAAGAAGAAAGAAACCGCCTATGACATTTAACGTGGTGAATAGCTGGGGTCTTTGGATACCCAAGCCAAACAAAGCCAATCAGGTTTCTTCATTTAACACCAACATGGAACCGCAAAAAGTAGAATTTATTTTCCGACATTTTTGGCTAATTTTACCTTTGAGCTATTTTGAAAAAATAGCTCATTTGTCAGTGTGGTCGGAGCATATGTATCTTTGTGGCTGTGTGTGTTATGATGAGTGTTGCACGGGCCAATAAGGGTTAAAGTACTATGATTTGATGCTAGGAACCATGATGAGATTTTGGCATCTAAACCATGACATTGCCAAAAGTCAAACAACTGGCACTTTGAGATTACCATCTTGGTTTTTCACAATTATTTCTTTTTTCTTTTATTAATGTTACGGTTAAAGGTGTTTAGAAGCATAACATTTAAATGTCTTCATGATTCAACCTTAAGTACAATGATGGAGCTGTTTAGGGGGCTCGTGTTTTTGTGTGGGTGCTGCTTCGAGACATTTCTGACCTAATTTAGCTATCGCGAACGGTGCAAAGCACGTATTTCATAATTTATGAGTTCTGTTTCACCTGCTTCAAGGTAGAGTATAAAAGAACATATATTTTTCAAAGTTCTTCGAATGAAACGTTAATAATTGATACTTAGATATGGACTTTAATTCGGAAGTATGCGGCCTATAAATTGTGGTTTTAGAAGTTTGAAAGGCAGCTTATTTTTTTTTTTTGAAAGCTGTACCGAGTAAGTTAATCCTGTAAACAAGCTTTATTCTCTCGCTTACAGAGTTCAACACACATTTTTCGTTCCGGCAAACGTGAACTAAGTGAGCAACATGATACACTTGCTGCTTACGAGTCATTATTAAAATATAGTTATTGACGCGTATTTTTAACTTAGATAGAAACAATTAGCGTTAGGGATTAAAATTGGAAGAAGCTAGTTGACAAAATGATTAGATACTGTTCAATTGAACGGAATAAGACGAGATGGGTAGAAATAAATTCCGGCAGTTTGATAATGTTTTTGGAAGTAAATAAATGTTAGTCTATCAACCTTAACGTTACATGAAGCATCATTTAATCGCAGATGTTGTACAGCCGAGGTGATTTCTTAAAATCGTTTGAACAAATTTTCTAGTAAAAAATTTGCGTTCTTTTACTTACGAATCGTAAAAGAGACAAAGTCCAACATCTTGAGGTGCAAATTGTGTGCATGAGTTATTTTATAATCCTGCTTACTAGATTACTTAACAATTAATGAATGAGGCTGAGTATCTTATGAAGAATAATGGAGATCGTACGGCCTCGACGGATAACACCCTCCGAGATCTCCATAATTCTTCATAAGATACGAAAGCCGCATTCAATAATTGTCTTATTATTCATTCAAAATAATCCCTAGTTTAACATAGCTAAAATATGCTTACCTCCATCGATGTTTAGTTCATCTTCGATAGTGCACGTTTAGGGTTGTTCAGCTCCGTAAATATATTCTCCAAATAGCAGATGTTGCCCTTCGAGTTGTCTTCTTAAAAAATTTTGGCATTAAACCAATCCTTATTTAAGTATCAGAAAAATAAGTAATATTTACAATTTGAAACTATATCGTATTGTTTTTACAAATTAAAAGCTAAATACATACATGTCCACGATAGAAAACAATTTACAATTGTGAACAATTTAAAAGTGAGAAAAGGAAAATCAAGCATCATGATTACTAAGAAAAAAACTATCAAAAATCTAGGCCTAAGATTATGAGTGCAGATGTAGACCAGCTACAGCGAAAGTAAAGTCGTCTGAGACCTCACGTGATTTGAATGGATATCTAGAACCTCTGACGCATCTGTGTACGGTTCCTAATATAGCAAATGAGAGCTGTATTCGAAGCCAGGATATAACGCTGGCGTAGGGTTCATTGTTCTTAGTCGAAAGCTTATTTGCAAGAGTTCTTAAAAAGTTCTGACAGTCGAGTCCCATGCACCAAACACCAGTGGTGTAAAAGTTTCCATCTCTACATCCATCACTCTCTGGTTGTATTTCCTCTTCTTCTCGTTTTCTAGCTCTTTGAAGATCATAGCCGAGTACTTGCCCTACTTACTCCTGGTGTCCAGAAACCTCCTGCCTTCATATCCAGCCTCGCTTCTCGACTTGTTACAGTGGACTGAAGGTTGAATGCTTCATTGTCGAGTGGTTTCAGGAGTGGCTCTGTCTCCACATTTCTGCACACTTCACTGATGTGTTATGTCAGAAGATCTCGTTGTCTTCTTGCTGTTCTTGCCATGTTTTTAGCTATTATTTCGCCTAGTTCTTACTCTTGAAACGAGTGACATGTTTTCACAACTAAAACAACTCAACCTCGTCCCCAGGTCTTCTCGGTTAACGGTGCATTAACCTGCGAGAAAGCTGCACTTTTGACGTCATCGGTTCATTAATCACAAAATTCTTCAAAATTTGGTCATCAGTAGCTGGTTATGGCGATTTATGCGTGTGCTTTTATAGCCAATCAGAATCGAGGAAATATTTTGAATGAATAATAATGTGTGATAACTCGAATTCCCTCACGTACGAACCATGAAAGGCGCAAAGTGCAACACTTTCACGTGCAAACTGTGGGACTGTACATCTCATGTAGACTGGCTTTTCACCGTGCCTAATAATAGTAACTTGAACGTATGAAGACATCTTTAGTTTTGTAACTAGTGACTTAAGTAAAGGCTTTTTTCTTTCAAGAAGCAATAACATAGACCACTTGTAGAATCAAGTTAAAGACTGTTTAATTAAGTAGAATCCCACGTGACAGCCTGGTGAATAATGAAGATGCAACTATCTACAACGGTAATGAAAATCGTGACATTTCTTAGCTATTCGGTATTCGACGAGTATCATTATTTCTTTAGAAACCATGAAAGAAACCTTGAAACCTTCCAGTCTTCCCTCTAAGCAACGCTTGGTCAGTTGATATTCATACTACTTTAACAGTTTGTTTAGTTTGCACTAGATGTCCGAATTGCGAAGGAAAGACAATTAAAGAAAAGTGAATCTATATAGCATGAGGATCGACTCAGCTGTGCGCAGCGATGTACAGGAATACCCAATTTCACACAAAAATGGTCTAAACTTAGGATTAAAACAGTAGATTGTTGATACGATTACACTAAAGCATTCAAAATAGCTCATGCACGTTAAACGTGCCTATGTTTAATTAAGGTAGGCGTATGAATATAGGCATCTTCTGAATTCAAAATATCAAAAAGTAGTTTGCGGAGTGACTGTCGCAATTTGTAATAATCATCGCACTTTGTAATACCTGTCACTATTTGTAATAAATCCATCCGGCATGTAATAGCTGTCGCAACTTGTAATAAGCCGTGTCGCACTTTGTAATAAAAAAGTTGTCGCAATTTGTAATAACTGTCCATCGCACTTTGTAATAAACTAACCTGTCGCAATTTGTAATAATTCCATAGCACTTTGTTGTAAACGTAAATTATTTTCTTTGCTCAAATATGCATGTCTTCCGTTATAAATTTTTCTGCCTTAATTAATCACGTGACCAACGGGAATCGCTTTTATGAAAGACATGAAACTTCCTGTGACATGTCACCAAAAAAAAGATATGAATCATTTCATATATTTGAATTCAAAAATATTTAAATAACAAAAGCAACATTTAACAACAGAAAACTCATGAATAACCTGGCTTTCGTCGTCCCAATCCATGTTTGCTCGCCACGTGATACGTGAAGTCTTCGGATGGGGGGTGAGGGGGGGATAATCCCATATACATGTATGGGCTAGGTACCGCTGAGGATCTCGAACCTTAAATAGGGTATCATGTTTTACCTTGTTGGCTTTGTGTCTTTGGTTTGATCCTTAGATCGGGTAACTGAAGTAGTAATGGATGGTTTAGTTTATTATCCTTTCCATTTTGTGGAAAAAAAATAATAATCCTGAACACGCTCGGAAGACTCGAAATTTGCAACATTACCAGAAATCGGCGACATTTTGCGCCCGCGAAGTATTTGGCACGCGGTTTCAAATTATCAAGATGGCGGCATAAAGAAAGCAGTACGTAGAAAAAACAAGGACTGAAATGACACACTATCAAAGGATCTGAATCAACTTAATTTCTTTTTTGAGGTAGTCAATACAAGGGAGAATGAAAAAGGGGAAACTAGAGTCCGGGCTCCTGTTCGAATGACGATTTTAGAGAGAAGAAACAACTTCGTCTCATGCGTGACTTGGCAGAGTAAAAATAATTTTCAAAAATCAGGGCCCACAGTACACTTAGCCAGCGATATTCTGTATAATAATAATCATATATGAAGTACGTACCTGTAAAGATGGCGATCAAAACAAACTGGAGACAGAAACCCTACTTTTCACAAGGAATAATAAGCGCAGTGGTGCGTTTTGTACCGCTTTTATCGCAGAAATGGATGTATTTTTACCTCTTTTATCGCAAATTTTGCGGCCATTTGGGGAATGGATCAAGGCTGATTTTTATCACGTTTTAAAGTTTGAACATCGATCGATGATTAGAGAGGTCGGCACCAAGGATTCACATCAACGAAATGTTCTAAAATGTGGAGAGAAGGTAGGCACCTCTAAGCTTTTTTGAAAGAATTAGAGAGCTCAAGGAACTGTAACCGCCGTTCGTAAAATGTGTTGTTTGCGGCCCGTTGGCGAACTTTCGAGAGACCAAAACTACCTTAAATAATGATATGGTACGTACACTTTACATTTAGAGGTCGGCAAATGCAAATGTCGTGTGTGCTACTTCAGATCTGAAATTTCCACTTCTTCAATTTTCTCCATACATTTCTCTATACGGATCGGCGGCCATTCTTAGAGAGCGGAAGGTCTGGGTCGAGTCTGGGCGTCCGCCATTTTGTCTTAAATTTCTGGTAATGAGGTCTTACGAGTTGTTAGCAGGGAAGGAGAATTTTTTACTCTTCCCACGATATTTGCTTCAGAGGGCTCCACAGAAAAAAAATTGTTTTAAGATGGAATGATGCTCCTTTTGCTCCTACATGGGACCAAATCATGAGGGAATAATGGACCAAATGGTCAGCCGGCTCAGTACATCAGCCCAAGTGAGTTTTATAAAAACAGGTACATACAAAGGTATTGGCCAGCGACTAATTATGATTGGATTTTGAGTTTATGTTTCTGTTGTACTGTGGTTCGACGGTTTGCCACTGGTGACGTTTTTGTTTATTTGCAGTAAATTATCGAAAATTATATTTTGAATTTTTACAGGCCTCGTCTGATTAAGTTGGCCAAAATATAGAAGCCACTATTACTTCTTTTAAGATTGCGCATTAGACAAGGACGGTGTTGTGTCGACCTGTTATAAGATCTAAAAAGGAAACCTTTCCCGGTGTCCTTATTTGAATGACGTAAGGATGAATGTTACGATTTGTGGAAATTAAATGCTTTTTAATAATGGCTCGTTTGTGTCTAGTGTGTCTAGATTCTGTACTCTGACAACGCTCTGTCCAGCGGCACATCCCCCTATTGGCCATATAAGGGAGTACGCCCCCCAGGTAACCATTGCATGCAAACCATCTAGTACAATAGCAAGGTTTAAGAATACAGAATTTCGGACGGCAGATAACTAATCAACATCAATTAAAAAAACATGTTTAGGACCGTGAATAAAGTTAAATGGTTTGAATGAGAAGAGATAAAAATAATGAAAGTAATTTTGTACGTAACGTGCTTGCAGACGTCATCATCTTTGTTTACAAAATGCCATTCGTATTTTGGCATTATATTTTTGTTGACAAAGTAAGTTGAATCACCCTCAAAAAATTATTACAAAGTGCGATGGAATTATTACAAATTGAGGCAGGTTAGTTTATTACAAAGTGCGATGGACAGTTATTACAAAAGGCGACAGTTTTTTTATTACAAAGTGCGACACGGTTTATTACAAATTGCGACAGGTATTACAAAGTGCGATGATTATTACAAATTGCGACAGTACAGAGTGTTTTTTGAAGTTATTCTTACTGGAAAATGTCGGGTGTGACAGGGTCTCTCATTGTCAAAAAGAAAAACAATGTGCTGTAGCTAATTGCCAAATTTTGTGTATGGTAATATAAAGTTTGGTGCTCGAAGCGAATCTTAAAGGGATTGATATGGGGATCCATTGGCTCTGACCAGATAAAAATACGTACAGATAAAGCCTAGTATCCTCACTCTCGCTTGACGATAGAAAGAATCCTTAAAATTCATTAAAATTCATTACACCACTGGACGTTTTATCCAATTACACTGTTTTTTTTATGATAATATAGGGATCTTACAAACGCTTAATATATGAAATTGGAAGAGAACATCCCTAAGAAATTCTTTGCTCGCCATTTTGAATGTCAATGACGCAAGACGTGACGTCTTATATACTGGCACGAGGACTGTATCACCGATTTCGTTGGAGATACTTTCCCCCCTGATTATGACAAAAACATCATATATTTATTATTAAGAAAAAAGTATAAGTAGCAGAAACACATTCTGCAATTCTTCATTTTCTTATCTTCTTTGAATGTGCTTTTTTTTATTTGTGCATTTTCCCTCTACGTAGAATATGGCACAGAAAAGGATCTTTTAAAGAGCCTTGAAAATGGAAGTGTGGACCAGATTTGGCTGTTTGAGTGCAATGCTAAGGCAAACTTCCCTCTCATGGTTGTAAAAGTGCATAATGAAGAACCATTTATGGGGGTACAAATAACGACACCAGCAAAATCAGAAGATGGTCGGAAATTCTCAGATTGGGTTTATGAAAATTTTTATTTGGAAGACGAAGGTGATCATAATGGTTATGATGATGAAGACTGCGAATATCTGTCAACGGTGGATCGCGACCAGGATATCCGGATGGTTGAAGCTCAGTGCTTAGATGTAAGAAACTTTCATTTTCAGTTTTATTTTAGGCATCAGTTGCGATTTTATCTCGAATTTTCCGATACTAAAACGCCCATTCTGCATGAACTAAATCGCAAGAAAACTGCAAAAATTGAAATAAGTACTTTAAAGTTTTTCCTTACCATCGCTAGCCCCTAAGCGTCTTGTGCATGTAAACCACCTCCTCCGACTAGCGTCGTAATCTTTCTCTGCCGACCCCTGCACACTGATTTTCTTTCGTCCCAAGTAAGGCAATCCAAGACAGTTTTGGAATCTGGATTCCAAGCCGTGGATTCAGGATTCTACGTACTAAATTCCAGTCTTTGTCAGGGTAACTTGGATTCTGGATTCCAACAAGAGTGAACGATTCTCTCTTGATTCCAATCGTAAGTAGGATTCCGGATTCCTTGAGCTGTATTCTGGATCCCAAAGCTCAGGATTCCGGATTCATCAAGCAAAAGTTTCCCTAATTCCGTACAGTTCCTCATGCAAAAATTCGGCGGGTTCCGCCGGAATCCGGATTCCCTTCCCCTCTGCGCTATAAGATGGTTTCGACCGGACCACCTTAGAAAGAAGCGCTTTTTAAAGTTTAGGGTTTCATTATATTGCCTTTGTTCTAATTTTGGTAATTCGTCAGTAGAATGTAATAATAAAAGATAGACCCAAATAGACTTTGATAGACTTTGTCTAAATGTGAATCAGCGTGTAATAAGCGTTTGAAGAGGTGTGAGTGTCGATGCTATCTTGGAACCCATTATGTTAGAGCATTCTCAAATTTTCCAGTGCGGTGTAATAAGCGTAAAATACGAGGAGGCAATTAGCTGATTAGTAACTTACAAGCGTACTCAAAGATTTAAAATTGGGTGTTCCCTGTCAATTTTAGCTTGTCAGTGGACCGGCGAGACTCGAGTCCGGAGCATCCTTATGCTCTGGCCAATCCACTCTGCTCTCTCAGTTTAATTTTTTATGTATTTGAATTCGTCTCTTCAACAGAAGCGCTGCTTTCATTTGTTCGACTATGGCAAATCTCGTGGCAGTCTGAAGAAAAATACGAAAAAGAAGATGGAATTGATCGATTACTTAATGTGTGGCTTGGCGGGACTGCTGGTTGTTCTTTTCATTGTTGGAGCACTGGCAGAAACCTGCCTAAAAGGGCTAAAAACAAAAACAAAGAAGCTTCCTGAAGGTTCGTTTTACACTCTTAAGATACGTTAAAGATTGTCTTGACAAGCTCTTGACCCGAACTCAGCTGACATAATAGCGTCAAAACCGAGGCGCAGAGCTACAACAGTAGTGTGCGCCAGCGCGCCAACTTAAAAAGTCAATAAACCGTTTTCTTCACTTTTTTTACTGCCCGGGTATTTTGGTCGCTCTGTGCTATTCACTCTTAAAGCACCGAGAACCAATAAATCGGAATCGGGCAGTAAGTTGCCTTGCCTCCACTGCACAATGAATTTGGCAGTAAATAAGTGTTGCATGATTTGATATGGTTAATAAGTAATTCCTGTGACATACGAATGAACGTCTAGTGACCAATCTAACCAGTGAACTTATCAAAACAAAAATAGCATCCTCCAATCATACGATGTTCAAAGGAGGTCATGACCAAACTTGAGTTAAAATGAACAGCGGACTTGTCCATGCATGTCATTTGTCTCTAAATATTTTGAGCAGTGACTTTTGTGGCAATAGGTTACAGTGGTAATATAAGCTTTAGTTACCACTAAGAAGGGTTTAAGGGATTAGGTTATTAGCCTACCGCCCACATGGCCCAGAATGCAGGGACATCTTTCATTATTCATAACCATCGAAGCTGCAAATTTGAATGCGAGTTGGCTGGGAAAAGCTCCAACAAGAGAAGAAAGGGCTGAAATTGGTCTGGTAGCGCTGACAAAACTTGCTTTCAGTGCTTTCCAAAAGCCAAATCCTAAAAACTCACGGGCGGCTTCTTGACGAAAAATGGTGTACTTGCTATTTGAATCTAAAACGAAAAAGATGAACAAGCTAAGAGTAAGCATTATCCCTTTTAACTTGAAAATACAGCAAGAATGGGCTTTTTTAGTATGGACTCTAGGCACTTTGGAAAGGAATTTCTGAAAATTTACTATGTTTTGAAAAAACCTACGTACGGCTTTTGGAAGGTGGATCTTTTGCCGGGGAACAGAATCTGTTTTAATTTGAAAATCGGTTGAGTAGAACCACTATCCCTTTCACGTACTTTGAAAACTTCTGGTAGGAGATGTGTTCAAAAATGGTGCTTCTCAAGCAAGCTAGCTATAATTGTCTTAGGCCCACGAGTGAATAACAATGGTTGTGACAAGACTAATATAGTGCCCATTCAAGAAAACCAATCAGTTTTAAAATAGTTCACTATTGCCGCGAATTTTAAAGCTGATTCAGTACAACATCTGAATCATTCGAACTGTCGGTCAGATCTCGCAATAAATAACGCCGAAATCGAGAACATCAACGATCGGTAGCTCTTTTCAGAGCTCTTAGACAACGCGATCAACGTTTCGTATCCACAAGGTGCCTCCTTTTGTGGATGTAAAAGATTTCATTTTCTGGGGTCTTCATATACACGGAGAAGCAATCTGGGAATGGCGGTAAGTTTATGGGCGGCTCCAAGATGGAATTTGATTTGCTCCAACGAAGTATTTTATCGATTTTTAACACTAGGATACGAGCTGCTGAACTAATCTCGGGAACGTGTTGGCAACGTAGTAGCAGTGAGCATCGGGCGCTTTTGCTTTCCTCTCATTACAAAAAGTGAACCTACTACCCCGACATTAAGATTAATATAGGAGCTAATTAAGTCTTTTGACCTCGCAGTAAGTTTATTTACGACATAATCAGATAAACGGAAAATTTCATTTTTCTTTCTGTGGTTTACTTTTGAAGAAACACAATTCCCGCAAAAAAAAGCAAATAGCCTCCCCGGAGACGTCCTTTGGGGTTCGTTTGATGCGTGACAAACGAACCCTAAAGGACGTCTGCGGGGAGGCTAAAAAGCAAAGTGATTTTATTAACGTTAACTTTGAAATAGCCTTAAATGCGCGATTTTGCGAAAAAAAAAAAAAAGAGAGCAAAAAGGCGAAAACAGTAATAGCGTGCTGCATTGCTTAGTTTTCCACCAACATCATATTAATTAGGATCGTCGTGCATTCTTGGCAACCAGTGGTTGAAGCGCTCTCATAGCGTCTAAGCATGACTGCCCGTAATATGACAGATCTAAGAGCTTTGGTGAACTGGAGATAAATGTCCCGAGAACAATAGCCATTCTGTGCGATGAAACCCACCATGGAGGACCAGAGGATCACTCCGCTGGCCTCTCCCCTTCGACTGGTTTAGCACTGGTGGCTCTACACCCCACCAGGAGTATAAAATCCCAGCTGACATAAGCTCTTAGGATCAGAGAAGCAGTGCAAACGTCCCACCACGGTAGTGTAGTTATTCCCATGTGGAAGGGATTATAGCTGCCAATTATAAGTCTCATAAAAGGGAAAAACTCAGGCGTTTTTTTCCTAACAGAGTTGTTTTCATTTTTTGCTCTCTATCAAGAGAGGAAAATGGGGCATTACTCTCTCTTATCTCTATTGATGCCTTTTTCCCTTACCCTTCCAGTGTAGTAGTAGTAGCCTTGAGGAAGAGACAAGGATCAAGGAAACACTTCAGCGACATCTTAGCAGATTAACCGTAACTACCATCTTTATTTCTCAACAGCCTGCAATCGAGATGTCGAAAAGGGAGATACTCACGCAGAAGAAATGGAAAACCCTGAAAGCTTCATGTTAAAAAATATTTCAGAAACGGAAAACCCTGGAAGCCCCATGTTAAAAAATATTTCAGAAACGGAGAACCCTGCAAGCCCCATGTAAAAAAATATTTCATAAAAGATTTTCCACATCGTACAGTTAATTTTTTTTTTATAGGACTGAGGGCCTCTTCACATGAGCCAGGCAGAACGGGCTGCATGGCCCGGTTCACGCCGGGACCATTTTCGCCTTGGGTTCATACGAGAAATTTCAGCCCGGTTTCCGAAATGAATTTAAAAGGGCCAAAGATCCTGGGGACGAGTTATGGCGCCAATTTCGAGAAACAACGCAAACTTCGCGAAAAACGAAAATTAACAAGCATTCGCGCCTTTCATAGCTTTGGCAACTCTTATAGCTGTATCACTGCAGTGAAATGAAATTCTTATTATGTGGAAAATACAGCAGGCAATGGGACGATGCCGTTCAGGCCGCCAGAATTCATCTCGCTTTCATCCCGGTAACCGGGCTGAAGTGCTCATATGGCCAAAAATTTTTAAAACACTCAACGAGATCCCGGTTGGAAAAACGGAGATCTCGGGAACGGAGCCAGCCCGCCCTCTCATATGAACACATCGAAAATTTTATAAAGGATTTAGAGGTAAGTCGAGATCTCACAAAACAAGCTCGGTCAACCGGGCTCATGTGAAGCGGCCGTGAGAATCTCTTCTTGTAGTTTGAAATGTGCACGTGTGGTTGAATTATGATGCGTGGTTGTCCCTGTGATTCCGGCTTTAAGTAATATGTACTAACAGTAACAATGATGTCTTCATGAAAATAAAATAAAGAGCCGTTGTTAAATAATTGCGTATTATTTCTTATTGACCGATCATTTTATTTATATTTTCAAAACGTGCTGATTGCTCAATGCATCTCATGAAAATTCCGAAAACCCTTAGTAGCGGAAACGTCTTCAGAAAACTGAAATCACAACAGGCAAAAAAAAATATAAAGAAAATCATGAAAGAAATAAAGGAACAGCGCGTTTTGAAAATGGCAACATTTGTTTGCTTCGCTCTAGAAGCTAAGTTGCATGGTTTCAAGTTAGCACGTGATTTAAGTGCACTTGCATATCTTAAGTCGCTTTGTAGATAACATGGCTTCACACTTGTTGGCCAAGTATAATACTTGAAGTACAAGCTCTCAATCATCTTTCGCGGTAAAATCAGTCATGGATAAATCAAAACGCAATTGCCCACGACGTCGTGTTCTGTATTTATCTAGAATGGCTCAACAACGCTCTTTTCGGCAAAGAAACCGCCTGAAGCCTACGGTTTGGAGTCGTCGGCAAATTTGGTTTGGATTGGTCTTAGCTAACCGAGACGTGGATCCACGATATACGCCTTACTCATAAATGGTGGACGCGCGGTTAAGACTTTAGCCGAGTACACGAAAACAAGGCTTAAGAGGCCTCATAAAAACGATGGCGTTGAAATTTAATACTCATCGCTGTGTACCATTTTGTACACAAAGAGGCCCTGTTGGCCCCTGAGGAGAAACACACTATTCGAAGAGATGTTGGTAGACTTTTTCTTATGACCGTGGCATCAAAAGTCTGTTCCTTACAACGAACAGACTTATCGAAGGATCTTAATTGGTGGTCGTTCGTCTGTCAAAACAAGCGTTTTTCCTTTGAATATTTCCTGGAAAAAGCGTCTACACGAAAACGTCCTTCCCCGCCGAAATGCCATATCAGCAACAACGGGGGAAGTGTCAATTAGCTGAGTCTCTGTCCTCGGAGCATGAAATACTAGTCAACAGAACACCTAGGCCTGAAGCAGAAAACGATATTCGTGAGACGGGCACGAACTTCAATAACGAAACTGCAACGTCGTCAGTTTTCGCTAAACACTAACGCTTATTCAATTAGAAAAATTCCTTCTACTGACGACGAAAATAATCGTAGTAACTCTCCAAATCAATTTAGGTTACTCGACGAAAAATGAGCAGACCTTGAAAATAAGGTTTGCGATTTGGAAGGCAAGAATCGAACGCCTAATTCAAACGCCTTCTCTCTCAATCGGTTTACCTCTGATGAGGCAATGTTATATTCTATACAGGCTTCCCTAAATATAAAGAGTTCTTGGCAACCTTGTAATATTTAGATCTAGGGAGTAATGGAGAAAATGTCCATACTGATTGTCATGTGATAATGACATATCAGTCGGGACATTATCTGTCTCCGCCCCAGATCGGTGTCAAAAGAGGGAGGCCAAGATTACTCGACTCTTACTTTGTGTCGCCTAAGGCAGGGATTTGCAGAAACCCACCTTTCTTACCTGTTTATTGTTTCTCAGGCAACAGTTAGTAGGATTGTTATCAGTTGGATCATTTTTATGTATCTTCGATTTGGAGTGATTATATCTGCCCTTCAAGAGAAGAAGTGTCAACAAAACAAATCCTGAAGATTTCAGGAAAAAAAAAACCCAGCACTAGGTTATACTTGACTGTACTGAAGTGAAGTGTTGCATGCCCAGTAGCTTGCAGTAGCTACACTGTTTGTGCTTCAGCTCAGGCATCTATTTTTATGGTCTTCTGGCCATTCAGTCCTAAAAAAATTGCCGAATTGTTGAAGAAGTCTGAACGATGACCGAACAAGTGGTCAAAAGTAAAGACCCTAGAAGACAAACCAAGGAGTGAATGGCCGTTTTTTCACAAACTGTGTGAGAAATATTATCGAAAAAGCTGTAAGTATATGCGTAGTAATTCCACAAAACAGAAAGGTAAAAAAATTTCAACTTCACATTGTCGATCAAAGTTTCGAGCACAACGTTGTGGGGATAAGTTACCAAAAAAAGTTTGGAAAGCCTTGAAGAGAAAAAAGCAGTGCACACTTCATGCAGGCATGGTGTCAGAAGGATTTGCCAACTTTACAACGAAGAGGATCGGCCAGCAAACTCACGTGATATGAACCCCTTAGAGACCATCTGGATTAACGTAGACGAGAAAAAGTACAAAGATCCATCCCCCTAAACACTGGACAAACTAAGACAGTGACTACGCTTCGCCTGGAAGAATGTGACTTTGGACTCGCGTTTGGAGTTTGTACGTTCTATACCTCAGAAAATATATAAGAAGACATTCTGGTTACTAATATTTTAGTTATCCCGGATACAGGGTGTTTCAAAAGTTCGTTCCGATTTTTTATTTGCTTAAATTTCACTAATTATTAAAAAAAAACCTTTATTAAAACTTAGTATGTCATTCATTATTCATTTAACATTTGCAATGTTAAATGAATAATGAATGATATACTAAGTTTTACAAAAGGTTTTTTTTTAATAATTAGTGAAATTTAAGCGAATAAAAGATCGGAACGAACTTTTGAAACACCTTGTATATTTTCGTTCTATTACTCGCGACCGATCGCCACTGTCGATGTTCTTCCAAAACAAAAACAATTAAATACTGTTTAAAACACGAAGCAAAACCTCATCCGTGGCAAAACTAAAAGACCGCAGATGGCGTTTCATAACAAGATGACGTGCCGTATTTTATTAAATGCGTGCAACTCGTGCAAGGTGTTATGCTAATTTCAAGCACCACCACCCTTCTTTTTTATTTTGACAAAACATCTCATATGTCTTTCTATTTCTTAAAAAACTTCAAAATTAGTTGCACCTCAGTTTTTACTATTTACTTTGTTGTGTTTTAGTG
This sequence comes from Porites cylindrica, assembly GCA_964035525.1. Taxonomy (NCBI): domain Eukaryota; kingdom Metazoa; phylum Cnidaria; class Anthozoa; order Scleractinia; family Poritidae; genus Porites; species Porites cylindrica. The sequence continues at coordinate 46,146,274 of OZ037776.1, read as the reverse complement.
AAAAAACGAAGAAAAAACTTTCCAGTTAACTTTCAAAAAGTTTGTTTACATGGGGTTGCCGGATTTGTGACGCATTGCGCTAATCACCATGGCGCTTTGCACCCAGTAGGCAAAGTTTGAAGTATATACGTCACTATATTCAAATATATCCAGCGAATTTTTTGTTTAAACGTTATGATAAATTTGCCCCCTTTAATATTAATATAGATTAGAATGTTAAAGTTGAGTAATTGTGAACTTTTTTAAACGGAACAGCGAAAGGCGATAAGGTCAACACTTTCAAATTGAACTCGAATTTAATTGGCTTTAATATACTACTAACAAGTTTGACTTATACGCATACAGACATAAGCATATGACATCAAACTGTTCATCAACATTTCTTTGAAAACAAATTAACTTGTTTCACACTGTAGGCTTAAATTACTAGCCTGCGCATGCGTAGCAGGTGTCGAAAGGGGTAGGGGATTGTGAGGAAGGAAAACAGGGGGGGAGATTGTAGGGAGAGAGGGTAAGGGACGCCTGCTATAACAGCCCACTTTTGTTCATTTCTGATTGGTTGATCTGTAACAAGTAACTTATTGACGTGCATTAGTAACAAACAACCATGATGCAAAATCAAAGGAAACGTGTTCTACTGGCACAAGCTTTGGAAGGTCAAAATATTACCCCAATCATGTAGGAACGTTGTACTGTCGCAATTTGTAATAATCATCGCACTTTGTAATACCTGTCACGATTTGTAATAAATCCATCGCACTTTGTAATACCTGTCGCAATTTGTAATAAACCGTGTCGCACTTTGTAATAAAAAAGCTGTCGCAATTTGTAACAATTGTCCATCGCACTTTGTAATAAACTAAGCTGTCTCAATTTGTAATAATTCCATCGCACTTTGTAATAACGCTTTGAGAGTAATTAAACTTACTTCTTCAACATTAATATAACGCCAAAATATGCATGGTACTTCATAAACAAAGATGGAGATGACGTCTGCTAGCACGTAACGTTTCTACTCATTCAAACATTTAACTTTATTCACAGTCCTAAACATTTTTTTAGATTAATGTTGATTATTTATCTCACTTACGAAATGCTGTATTCTTGAACCTTGCTATTGTACCAGGTGGCTTGCATTCAATGGTTACCCGCTGGGTGTATTTCCTTATATGGCCAATACGGGGATGTGCCTCTGGACAGAGCATTGCCAGTGTAGAGGATCTAGACAGAGCTAGACACACTAGACACAAACAAGCCATTAGTAAAAAGCATTTAATTTCCGCTAATCGTAACATCCATCCTACATCATTCGAATAAGGACACCAGGAGAGTTCAAGCTTTCCTTGTTAGAACTTATAACAGGTTGACACATCACGTGGTACACCGTTCTTGTCTAACGAACAATCTTAAAGAAGTAATAGTGGCTTCCATATTTTGGCCAACTTAATCAAACGAGGCCTGGAAAGATTCAAAATGTTTACTGCAAATAAAAAAAAAGGCACCAGTGGCAAACCTTCGAACCACAACAGAAACCTAAACACAAAATCCAATTAGTCGCTGGCCAATACCTTCGTATGTACCTGTTTTTATACCAGTCACTTGGGGTCTTACACTGAGCCGGCTAGGCATTTGGTCCATTATTCTCACTTGATTTGGTCCCATATAGGAACAAAAGGAGTACTCTTTCTATCTTAAAACAATTGTTTTCTGTAAGGAGTCCTCTAAAGGAAATACTATGGGGATGGTAAAAAATTATCCTTCCCTGCGTATATACAACTCGTAAGACCTTGCAATTCTTCCGAGCGTGTTCTGGATTACTGTTTTTCTACAAAATGGAAAGGATGGAATAAACCATCCATTACTACTTGAGTTACCCTATCTAAGGATCAAACCAAAGACACAAGGCCAACAACGTAAAAAATGATACCCTATTAAAGGCTCGAGATCCTCAAAAAACATACCCTATCAGGCGGTACTTACCTATCTAGCCCATCCATACATGGGATTATCCTCCCCCCCCGCCGCCGAAGACTTCACGTGTCACGTGGCAAGCAAACATGGATTTGGACGACGAATGCCAGGTTATTCATGAATTTTCTGTTGTTAAATGTTGCCTTTCTTATTTAAATATTTTTGGATTTAAACGTGATTCGTATCTTTTTGGTGATATGTCACAGGAAGTTTCATGTCTTTCATAAAAGCGTTTCTAGTTAGTCACGTGCTTAATCAAGGCAGATTTATAGCGGAAGACATGCATGTTTGACCAAAGAAAATGTTACGGACATGTTACATGCTAGCAGACGTCATCATCTTTGTTTATGGAGTGCCATGCATATTTTGGCATTATATTAATGTTGACGAAGTAAGTTGAATCACTCTCAAATAATTATTACCAAAGTGCAATGGAATTATTACAAATTGCGACAGCTTAGTTTATTACAAAGTGCGATGGACTGTTATTTCAAATTGTGACACCTTTTTTATTACAAAGAGCGACACGGTTTATTACAAATTACGACAGGTATTACAAAGTGCGATGGATTTATTACAAATTGCGACAGTACAAACGTCACGTTGAAACCCGAACTAGAACCAACTGTAATAGCTTGTTTAGAAGGTAGCAAATGCTCACGACGTTTGGTATACTGGATTTGTCCAAACACCGAGCGGCGATTCGAGGCAATTCTTGTCATCTGCCACGCCGATATTCACAGGCAAGAGCACAGGTTACAACTATTGGACGGATTTTAGAAGATGGACACGCGACTTTTGAGCAATCTTATAACGCCTTGAATGAACTTCGAAATGGTTTGCAAAGATGTATATAATTTCCCTTAAATAAATTAATCGCGTTTCAGGCTGTCGACAGTTTTGTACTTTGCGACTATTGAGTTTGATGAGGCAAGACCAAAGTTTTTTTTCTGTATTCACAAGAAACTGATTTATTTTTTGTCGTGTTTGCTGAGCAAGAACAGTAAAAATGTTGTTATATTTTGCACGAGTATGTTATCATTTTTTTTAAGAGCCTCACGACTTGACAATTTCCTGTAAACAAAGAAATTAAGTTTGGACCATGCTAAGAAGCGCCCCCTACTTAATTGTGATTGATCACGTATATCGGATTAGGAAGGAAATTGGTGGGCGGAATATACAAGAACACGGGCTCTTATAGCGGGCGCTCCCCAACCTTTTCCCTTTTTTAGTAATCAAGTACCTCACACCTCTGATTTCAGTGGTCGACTAAAACAATATTATATTGTCTTTTGTTTTCAGGGATAGAGCCATTGTTATGTCACCGTTTCTATAGTTTTCACAGCCAATTGTGTGAGCTGTTCAGTTAGGTGCTGCTTGACCCCCCTTTTCCCTTTCTCCTTTTTTCGCCAGCCACGCGGGCTAAAAATTACAGATAGAAAAAAGGGTTTCCGGTTTGCAAAAAAGGAAAATTTCGGAGGCCTTCAAACACACCGGAAGCGTGGAAAGAGGGCTCGTGCCAGTCCCACTCCTCATCACATATCACTTGAAGAGCGGAGTGCTCGTTTCATCTCCCAAACATTTATCCGCCCTAGTTCGGTCTTTTGCTTCCGTCTCCTTCCTGAACTTCCGGCCTCTCAAATGACCCTGACGACATTTTTCACAGGTAGGTTTTCGGTCGCTTAAACATAGGAAACATCTGCTTTCCAGAACTGGTGACAATTATTCCATGAAACTCTTAGCTAATAAGTTTTCTTTAACAGTCGACACGTGACCTGATGTCGCAAAAGGCCCTCTGAAAGCTTTTGACGCTGGAGATAATTTTTTCAAGGTGGAGAACCTCGCACAAAATGTCTTTCAAGACTGTCCTGTTTGCTTTCATTATCCTAAACGCTAAATTCTTCTGCATATCTAAAAACCCGTGCGATCGCGTAAGATTTCACTGGGACAAAAGGTTTCAATTTCCCAGCGTCCTGCCAAAAGATTCTGAGGATTGGAAAGACCTTGTTTGCCGTTTCGCAAATTGTCTCCTCAACTCAGGCAACAGTTCTATAAAGTCGTCGCGAGAAAATTATCGAAAACTCAATAATGGATCATGGATAGATGTTACTTTTCCTGTCATATCTGAATCGCCAAACATAACATTTAAACGGCTGCCACGGCCTGTTTTGGTCGTCAAAGAAACTTCCTCAGGCACCGCAAGCCAGATGTTGAGGGCTCTCGGACAGATATGGAAACTATTCGCCTTTTGCCTTATAGCTGCCGCATTGTCGGGAATCATAATTTGGTTCTTTGTAAGTACTTCAATACTTACGAAAATACTTCCATTATTCGGAGAGAACACTATTCATTAATAAGAATGCTTTAACTATTACGATCACGTTACCTTTCATTTTTCATGAAGAAGTTCAAAACGCGGTTTTACATTTGATTGGGGAAATGATGGCAAACAGTCATTGTACACATTAATAATGAACATAGACAATAGTGCCATGATCTACCACAGTTCAACAAATTTGTCGCCATATTTCCATTCAGCATGACATTCGTTTGGTGTTATTGGGCTGGAACGGTTAAATGCCAATATTTTTTGTTTATAGGATCACAAAGCAAACTCCGGTCATTTCCCTCCATCATTTTGGATCGGCATACGTGAAGGCTTATGGTGGGCCATTGTTACCGCGACAACCACGGGGTAAGTACTTTTATATATTTTTTACGGGTAGCAGGATCTTGAAAGAGGAGTTATTGTTTATATAGCAGAAACCTTTAAGATAATTTTTTCATCATCAACCGTCAAGAAATTAATATTTATCATTTTATAACAGTCAACCACCTGCGTATTGCAGTCCACTCGTGCTTTTAGCGCTTCTAATATTTCTGAGAAAATTATCCCACTGAAATCAATTTGATGTATCCCTAAATTGCTATCGATGTTATATACTGATCATAATAAACGAGCTCGTGCGGAAACGTAAATTGAAGCCAAAGCATGCATATTCTTCAGCCTTTTGAGTGAAATTTGCATGATATATTTGGTACGTTTTCCAAATTATACTTTAGTAATTACGGCGACAAGGCTCCATAACCAATATGTAATTGCTAGAGCGGCGTCTCACTTTACTATAAAAGATTTCAAAAGGGTTGAGGCTCTTACAGCGGTGATTATATTGGCGTGAACACCTAAAATATGTCTGGAATGTTTATTGTGTTGCAACCAATCGCAGGTGAGATCTTCACACCACAGAAACCACAGGCAAAGAACGGTTTCCGATCGGTCATAGAACAGATTATTTTCGTTTTGTTTAAGGATACAAACTACCTTATTAGGAATTTAAAACACCGCTGTTCCCCAAGATCAGTGCCGAGGACCGCATCCAGTACATCGTTCGATTTTAGAAAGAAACGTTTTAGAAGCCAACGCGACGCGACGGCGACCAGCTTTCCATCTAACGACATATCACATGAAGACAATAAAAAATGAACAATCGTGATGTTTTCGTTTCTGATAGCACAATCCTTGCTGACATTTTCTTGTAGAACAAGGGGATTTGATTTGTGTGAACTAACGATTGAACCTTCGAACTACTATCTACTACCTACGATCAGGCGTAACTACCGATTTCGATCGTTACAAAAAGTTTGAAAACTCGCGCGCCAAACCGTCGCCTGCGTAGGCCCGGCACATCGGCTTTGTAATTTATTTCAAAATCGCTCAAACCTGTATTCTTCGCTATTATAGCAAAATACTGTAAACAAATAGGAAGGAAAAGCAATTGTTTACTTGTAAAAAGACTGAATGTTAAACAAAATGAAAATAATTTGTTCCGTGACAGATAGGAAACCGTTCGTTGCCTGTGGTTTCTGTGGTGTGATGATCTCGTCTGTAATTGGTTACATCACAATAAACATTCCAGACATATTTTAGGTGTTCACGCCAATATGATCACCGCTGTAAGCTACGTGCAAATGTGTTGACAGTGGTGTGTAAACGGTTCCAACAACTCCCAACAATGTTGCGGGGACCTGCAGTACCTAGTGGGAAGGATACAACCCATAAGACTTTGTAAACTTAAATTCGACAGCCATCTTGGCGCGTGCGTAGCCTCGACAATGTTGGAAGAGCTGTGCAAAAGGATCCAACATTGTTGCACTACGTTTTGTCGATCAAGGAACAAAAGAAATGTTAGCAGTTGTTGGCTTAAACGTTCGACGCGTCGGTTTCAAACTTTGCGCAGCAACAACTCCCAGCAACATGCAACAGGGTGTGCAAACGGACACAAATTATAACATCCAACAATGTTTGCAAGGGGCTTTAAAAAACTGTCGATTTTACGAACGAGTTCTCCCAGCCAAATGTCCACTTCGTATTCGTACTGAGTGTCGAGGTTGTGCTGCCAAAGGTGCAAATTCTCGCTTGTGAGGTTTGTTTAAATCACAAGAAAGTTTTCAATACACAAAATTTTCCATGGTCTATGCTCTTATCGACCACAGAAGTGGCGCTAAAATGTTTAAAACTCAAGGGGAACCACTGCAAAGCTTGACAATTTTTGACGTCATTTATCTGGCCGTTTTTTCAGTTTTTGATATCAATTTCCGGTAAAGGTGCCGGGAAAAAACACGCACGAAAGAAAAAGAAAAAATAGGCCATCATCATCACGTCATCCCCATGGATGATACTTTCATAAACAATAACTCTCGACCGCTCAGCGCGGAAAAATCGCTGAATTGTTGCAAAATGTTCAATCCACTGCTGGCTACTTTTTAATGTTTCTTCCGCAAGCTTCCTTGAACTCGTTCCCAGGGCCTCCTCCGTTGACCGGGCCCTTCCTCGACCGTTGTGGCAAACAGGGAAAATTCGCAAAAGGTAAAGCAAAATACTTGAAAGCTGTGTTTATCGGTTTCACTGTTCATAAAAAAAGTTTAAAAGCATCTAAGTACTCCTTTTTCAATCTGAAGAAAACAGGTAGACGAAAAACCCTTTCTCTTTTAAGTTTACGTCCATATATATTTAATTCAACAGACTTTTGTTTCAGATATTTCACAAACTAGTAACATGTTTGCATCTACTGTAGTAGGTGTACCTGCAATACTGACAATGATTAAATATTGCAGCTGACATGGCTGAGGGATATACATAAATGTGATGTGTTTTTCCATGAGATGAATACACTTTTACTAATCTTCAAAAGCTTTCAATAGTGATCTTAGTGATCAACATAACAATGAACTAACGGCGGTATCTCTACTGGTCTGTCAAATTTAATTGCCAAAAAAGTAGGCTTTTAAGACTTGAATTCTCTCTATACTCCGTGGTTCTTTTCCATTTTTGTTTTGATAGCGGTTTTTTTTTAGTTCATACTTTACTTTCAATCTATTTTCGATAACAATAACAAGTAGGAGAACCGGTGTCGGAGCTAAAAAAACTCTCTATTGCTTTAAACAGCTGTCTGTGCCTAATTGTTTTTTTGTTGCTACTTCGATTCTTTGTATGTGTTTGGCATAGAAAAAACATTCATTGCCTCGTTTTAAATTCAGCACTTATGATCGTTCCCTTAACTTTGCCTTCGTATAGCTATGGTGACAAGACTCCAAAATCCACGCTTGCTCGAGCATATGCTTCACTGTGGATGATCGTCGGATTGATGTTAATGTCAATCATTACAGCCCAGGTCTCTTCTATCATTACCGCGGATAACCTTCGACCTTTGAATGACGCATTAGGAGATGAGGTGAGTTGAGGTCGGGATAATTATACCGCAGTGCTATTTTTTTTTTTGTTTTTATCACCTGGGTTTAAAATGAAACAAAACTTTTAGTTTACCCATTAGGAACAGTGCCTCGGTTTTTTTTCATATATCAACTCATAATCGTCTTGATTATAAAGGGTCCTTGCACCTTGCACCTTTCCCGTAGTCATGGTGAGCGTTGAGGCGCTACGGACCTAGCAACCCTTTCCCTCCATTTTATTCTGTATTCAGATTCTCTTAGGGCGTTACGTCGCAAAACTTCAAAAGCTGTTCACCAGAGATGTTTTTCTCCCAACGTTTCTTTTGTAGGCCCTTTCTTCTCCCTCCTTGCACTGTTCCTTGTAAAATCGTCTTGGCAAGGCCTGGTAATCTTGATACATGCCCAAACCATTTTAACTTGCGTTTCTTTAGCGTGGTTAAGATGTCATTACATGGCCCGATGGCTTGCCTGATTCTGTTTCTGACTGCACCGTTAGTGATGTGGTCTCTGTATGAGATGCTAAGCAGTTTCCAAGTCATCTCATCTCAGTGGCCTGCAATTTTTTCAGGATATCCGCTGTCAATATCTACTGGGTTTCGCGGGCGTACAACAGTGCTGAGATAACCAGGGAGCGCATAAGTTTGATCTTTGAGTTTAGAGACATATGCTTCTCGTTGCAGATGGTCCTCAGTCTCGCTAGTGCTGCTATTGTCTGTGCAATTCTGAACAGTATTCCGGCTTGGAACCTTGATCTGTGACGACTGCGCTGCGCCCAAATACATGAAGTAACCTCGTCCAATTTTTCGCCGTTGATTCTGATGTCAATGCTGACGCCATTTGTGACGTTGGTCATCACTTTGTCTTCTCTGCACTAATTTCAATGCCAAAGGCTGCAGAGGTCTTATCTAGGACATCCATGGATACATGTTCCCAACATTGTTTGTGGGGTGAGGGGAGGGGTTGGGCCTGTGTGAATTGGAAAACGCCCAGAAATGCAAAAGTGTCCCAAGACTTTTGTCCATGATTGTAGTTCCTCCTCTTTTCCTGCCAAGCAATCAATGTCATGGGCAAAACGTAAGTTGATACTTGTTCTGTCTCCTATGCTGACTGTTCCTTGGTGATCTTCTAGTGCGATCTTCTAGTGCGTCTACAGAAAGATGTTGAAAAGAGTCGGTGAGAGTAAACGTCCTTTTCTTACTCCGGCTGTGGTTCTGAACCAGTCTCCTATGCCGCCATTAAGCCTCATAGTAGACCAAGGGGCTTTATGCCATACTCAATAAAGTAAATATAGACGTGATAGAGGTCTTGTTGATGTTAGAGGTACTTCTCACACAGTATCCTAAGACTGAAGATCTGTTCTGTCGCACTGTGTCCTGGTCTGAAGCCTGCCTTTTCTTCTGCAATGGTTGGTTCTGCCTGAGTCTTCAGCCTGTTGAACAGCACCTTCAGCTTGACCTTACGTGGGTGGCATATTAGGCCGATTGTGCCGTAGTTCTTGCATTGTTGAAGGTGACCTTTTTGGGGGAGGGTGATGATAAGAGACGGGTGGCGGGGGTCCATGGTATGAGCCACTTTCCAACAACAACAACAGCAACAACAATGTTTATTGTGTTCTTGATACGAAAGTGTAAAGACATTTAAAGGAAATAATTGTGAAAAAAAGAGAGCACAGCCACTCAGAAATAACAAAAGCTAATGGCGCTGAGTGGCTGTCCTGTCTGCCATATTTTATTGCTTTAAGATTTTATGCAAGGCGCTTATCACGGCATATCCTCCTGCCTGAACCAGCTTTCCCGGGATATTGTCGGTCCCTGGAAATTTTCCTTTCTTGAGCGATTTCACAGCTGCTTCGACTCTTTCCGCAAGATTGGGTAGTTATCAGTCTTGGTTACTTATAAGACAATCAGCACCGCTGGGCCACCTTCGACTGTGTGTCTCTACAGTTCTGCGCAGTATTGTTTCCGCTTCTTTGGAATGTTTCGGTAAAGTCAATTCTCGTCTTTGTACTGTATGGTGTTGGTTTGTCCTCGTTTTGTGCTGGTTAGAGTTTTTAGAAATCCAACACCTTGTTTCTATTTGACTTCCTTGCCACTGAAGAAAAATTTATGACCCTCCAAAGTGGATTTTTCGCCAAAGTTTTTCCATCGTACCTCGCAGAGACCTAAGATGTTCCAGCGGTACCTGCTCATCTGGTATGACAATTCTTCCAATTTGCCTGCCATTTGCAAGTTTGTCACGTTCCAGGTGCCAATAATGATATTATCTCTGGGGCGTATTTTGCTAGTTGTTACACCAGTCGCATACTTTTCACCTCCGTTATTACGGAGCATCCCACAATTTCAATAGAAATTAGACATAACACAACATAACCCATTGCAGCCGATCGACCGTCACCAAACTGTGAGAAATATGTGATCGAACTGCTTCTAAAAAGAAGGAATATTTAAAAACACTTGGAAAAGCCTTAAAGATGAAGTTGAACTCTCTTTGTGTAAAGTACGAGCGTTAAACCGATTAACATTACGGCAAACATCAGGAGTAGTTCCATTGGCCATCATTGAGCTATAGCACATCTGTAAGTGATGTACTTTTCTGATCTATTGTAGGTTGGCGTGCCTTTGGGAAGCCTTACTTTTTTTCAGGATTACAGAATGGATGCCCCATCCTTAAAAGGTACAATATCAAAGCTTAAATGGTTTTTATTATAATCTCTTATCAATATGACAGTAATCTCCATTTCATTGCACAGCATATCTTCCCACTCATCTCAGAACTTGTAGGTAGCCCTCACATCTAAATACCTTTAAAGTGTTACAATGACTTTGAAATCGGAGGTCCGGTAATTTACTTTATTTGTTAAAAAGATAAAAATAATACCTAAAACGATAACAAACGTCAAACGCTAAGCGAGACAAAGCTTCAAGTTTATTCAGTGGCCAAAGCTGTGAACTGGAAAACTTGAACGATCTCTAATATCAGAGACATGGATATCGACATTCAGTTAGACACACTGCAGAGTGTCCTCATGAGTTGGAAATAAACGAGACCCTACATGAACATTATAAATCATCAGAGAAAGGTGAGATGTATAGTGGCAAAGATTTTTACTTAGTGCTTAATTACATATATGTGGGAACCACGTGAGATTGGTGGAGAATGCAGCACAGGTAGCCGTGAACAGCAGGTGCAAGGGTACCTACTTTTCCATCGATACAATTAAGGGAGGCTTGAACCCTCTCGCAGTAGTCTTTTTCTGACGAGCTTGAACGTATATCTAAGGAAGGTTGCTGATGCATTATTAGGTAGACTCAGAAACTCATAAGGGGTTGAAACGTGTAACTCTCATATGTTTGCTTTGTCCGATGCTCGTGATTATTCATTTTCGAAAGTACCATATTTGGAACGAAAAGAAGAGATAACTGACCAATCAAACTTCGTAAACAACGTGGCGTAGTTTTACTTCATGTTCCCGCGCCCGCTTGTAAAACAATGGCCGACAAACGGGGGGAAAACTCCCGAAAGCCGAGAAAGCTTTCAAAGGTTGAAACCAGGAATCTTACCGAAACACTGAGCAGGATATTATTGCCTTACCAACCGGGCCAAACATAACATTATGAAACCCACTGACGTTCTCGCAACTTCATGAAGTTGTCACTTCAAAAAACGATGCCTCGTTGACCCTCTACACAGTAAACTTATACTGCAAATAGGCTTTTAAAATTCTTATATTAAAAGTCTAGAATAAACAGTAAAAAATATTTTCAAATATTAATAATTAGCTGCGTATCGAGAAGTGTCTAAAACCTGAACCTGACATCTTCGCAAAAAGTGATGCGTGTAATGAATGTGAGAAGCATTTAAGCTTAAATTCAGCTTGGATGTTGTAGTCACGATCGTGTTTTGAACTAATTTTATGAATGAGCAAACTCAAAACAATAGACAGAGAAGCCGTTTCTTGAAAATTTTTATTCAAAATCCAAAAAGTTAGTCCTTTAAAGCAATTCGGAAAACACTATCTGGATCGTGGATCCGTTTACTGAAGTGAAATCGGCTGAGCACATGGCAAAATCCAACACAAAATCCATCTCAAATTGGGGCACATTTAGTAATTTTTCTTTAGCGCCGAAGAGAAAAATTTATAAAACGTCTATGAAACATTTAAAAATACATAAATTCCCTTTCAAAAACGTAATTTTCTTGGCCATAGAGTGCAAAATGAACCTGAAAATTCAGCAAAAACTTCACTGCCTTGGTTGCATTTCAAAACAGACTCCATGCGCTCCGTCGAGGAAAAAACAAGGTTGAATTCCTCGAAGGACGATTTCTTGATGAAAAGCTTCCCTTCCTCCACAAAAAGAAAGCTGAGCATTCTTTCGAACTTTCTCTTTCCATTTTTTGTCTTTTAACGGTTTATTTTTAACCTTGAAATGCAGAACTCTTGCCTTAAAACATCTGCTTGTAATTGAGGAGGCCTAATTAACATAAGCTCTATAGTTTCTTTTAGGCCTCCTCGCCATCTCTTCCTACATTTTTTTTTTTTTTTCTTTTGGCATCTTTAAGTAATGTAATTGTGTGGCAAATAAATAAAAATACCTAAATACCTAAATGGATATCTGTCACTAAGGTTTCCAAACTGACGGTAAAAGTGAATATTCACGAGCATTGAACGCGAGTTACACGTTTCAACCCCTTATGAGTTTCTGGTAGACTTTAATTTCAAGACGGCTGTACCCTGATACGAAACATTAAATTGAAGACCTGCCACTTATTCCCTGTTTAAGTTTCTTCTTCAATAAAGTTTGAAAGTTGAGACTGTGCATTGATTACAGTTTAGGAAACCTTGGGTTGTTTGGATAGGAACGCTACCAGGTGTTTCTGACCAGCACCAACTATCAGCACTGAAGTACACGTACTAACTCAGAGGTATTGGTTAGTACCTTACTCATGCGCACATCCATTAATCAACTGGGCAGTGGCAGCCATGGATGGTTGTTTTGTCCTCTTTGGGGCTCATCAGCATGGCTTAGCCGTCAGGCCGACGAGCAGATAAAGCCGTGGTTTTTTTTTTGTTTCGAAGAGGGGTGTACGCAGCAGAGTGCAATTTCCCGCCACCCATTTAACCCACAGAACACCAACACAAGACCACTGCACTTAACAACACCAAACTATATGTTAAATGCCTCAGGATAGGACGGGTGCACAGGCACGCCAAAAATTCTCCTGGGTAATGACCTCTACATCCCTTACAAAAGTAGATGACAGGAAAAACAACTGCAAAGAGAAAAACGCCACAATCAGTCAAGTTAAAGGACGCGATAGGAACTGACCACTACAACTGACTAGAACTGGGTACTTCAAGCTAAGTGGACAGACAGACAAAGGACCTAATGTACCTCCACGACAATGATGGCGCGCTATGGAATGGAATAAAAGAGCCGGACAACGACGCAGGGGGTCAATATTCAGGGACAAAAACTAATTTAACAACGCCAATGAACACCAAAGGATATAAAACGCAGTAGGCAACACAAGAGCATTCACAAATGGACAACCAGCTGACCATCACTAACAGATGCCACAACACCACGGGTACCCCACTGTCGAACAAAATAACCGCGACGACGAGAGGAACAAAAACGTTTGAAGAGCAGGGGAGGGTGAAAACGAATACGCAACCTTTACCTGCACAAGTTAATAATCGCCAGCCTCGAATAAGCGTCCATCCCGTCCTCCTCCCAATCAAACTCAATAAACGCTCACCCCCACCCCGCCGACCTGAGTGAATAAATTCTAATAAGAGACTTCCCCGATGACGGAGTTTTCAGAGTATTTTACAGAAACCTTGCTTTGTTACTTCTTCGCGTTTTTTTATTAGCATTTGTTGTTTTGTTGCAAAATAAAAATACTTCACTTGCTGAAAATGGTGAAAATTTGATAAGCGCCCAGCCTCGAATAAGCACCCACCTCGAGTAATCGCCCACTCTCAAGGTCCAGAAATTTAATATGCGCCCAGGGCGGTTAATCGAATAAATACGGTAGATACCCTTGCTAAACGCTTTAATGTCTGCTCTTCCTTTTCTGTGTTATCCATCAGAGTCAGTGGCTCCTTATCTACATAAATTAAGTGTGTCAGTAAGCGACGTGTAGTTAATTGGGGGTCTCAATGGGGGTTAACCGATAGGCGTAAAACGGCCAAAAATTTAGTGGATAACCGTAAAAATTGAAAAATTTTAATCGTTAGCCGTAAATAGGGTAAAAAAGAGTTAACTGTAAACGAAATATTTCCCTAGATTTGCTACTTTTAAAGGAGGTACTAAACTCACTTATGATTGCGTTTTTTATTTCCCGGCTAGTGTGACTCCGTACAGACATTAGGCGAAGCGCCTTTTAGGTGTTGACCAAAACCTAGGCTCCATTTCCGCCGCTCTGTCGGGGAACTAATTTTTTCCGTAGCGAAAGTGTGGCTTCTTGCTGGGGATTAATATTTGCGATTTTCAGGAGGTCGTCCCATCGAAACACTAGTGAAACAACACGCAGAGATGTCACTGTTTGTAAAACACGTTGCCGATAAACAACATTTCCCTGTTTTTTTCTGACGCTACGGTAGACTTTGCCATGCCTAGTCCCTGTACAGTGTCTTCCCACTAAATCTCGGTCAAGGCATTTCGGTGGCGAACTCGCTCAGACCACGTGACCCTAAACGCATCAACCTCGTCCCCAGGGCTTTTCCCTTGAAGGCTGGAAACGCATTAGCCGCTCGGAATAATGAGACCTACGAACAAGGCAACGGCAGACAGTCGTTCTGTACAGTCCTTCGCTATCATTAAAAATACTGGACACGGGAATTTTGTTTTTGGCCGTTTTCACGCTAGAGCTAGAAATGGATTGTCCTGTATACAGTCGCGCCCTCCACACAGACACCCATTCTCCGATTTTTTCTAAGGGAACGGGGCGGCTGTAAACAGGCTATCTGGAACGGATAATCCGGTCCTCAAACTGTCCGTCGAAATTGACGGATAAAGTCAGCGGATTGTTCACTGAAAATTAAAACTATTCCCTTTTCCAGATTAAGACGTATTACCTATCTGACGCGAATCATCAAACGGATAACCCGTCTAACACGAATAATCCGTCTTTAGTGTGAAAACGGCCATTTCTGTTATAATGAGTGTCGCGGCCCGGCCTTGAGTTGAGCGTTTGCCTGTCTGCTTTTGCTTTTTCACAAAGATTATTTTTTAATTGACTATTGACATTTCTATGTTTAAAATAATATTAGAAGTGGAATACTTTATAAAAAGTATGATCTATCAAATGTTAAAATTTTTCAAAAGAATAGCTTATTTCATCCCGAGATGATCTGAAGACCTTTATTTTGATTTAAAGATACAAAAAATACAGGTTAATTAATATTTGACTTTTTGAAACAAAAGAAGTTAATTTTTAACTTTTTTGTTAACCGTAAGTGAAAAGAATTAACCGATAGCCGTAAAAGAGCCAAAATTTTAGCCGATAACCGTAAAAGCCGCCACCCCATTGAGACCCTCTTAATTAGATCACTAAATTTCAGTCTGTGTTTTATTCATTTTTAGTTCCAATCTGCGAGGCTTTTTAATAGTTCAAGGTTTTTTTGTTTTTAGTAGAGTGTTGTCCCTATACTTGTCTTTCTCCCTCCACGACTAGCTTTCCAGCTATTTGCAGGGCAAACTATGCAACTCCCGTATACAAAGAATAAAGTTGTTTTTGTTGTAGACTGCAAAACAGTCCGTATTTTTGCGTATTCAAGTACGCGCGAGCAGTCAAACAAAAGGTCTGGAATGAGGCTGAAAACAGAGAGCGAGACTGGGGAGAGACGCTAAAAATACGGACTGTCCGTTTTGCATACGTTATATTCGTTCGAATTACCCGCTTCTCCCAGCCACGGGCAATTCCCATTGGCTAAATTTCGATGCAAGCTGTCACCAAGCTGTCAAGAATGTTTTCAACATGTCATTCACGTTGTTCCATACCGTGATGAATTGCTAAAGCTTTCGCTGTAAAATGACAGATGTTGATCGCCTGGATTTGCTCGCAAGAATTGGGATTTGTTTTTAAATCGGAGCAGAGGGAAGCTTTGGAGTTGCTACTCAGGGGAAAGGATGTTTTCTGTGTTCTACCAACAGGATTTGACAAAAGCCTTATTTATCAGATGTTTGTTCATGCAAAGAGTTCTTCAAGTTCCGTGCAACGGCCGACCGTCATTGTTATCTCGCCTGGCTAAAAAAGCGATCGGTCGGAAACACACGACTTTTACCTCATGCAAACATGCCGCTTGTTCCAATGAATTGTTTTCTCTGTCGAGTAGATTATGCTTTGGAGGAAAACGTTTTGACTGAGCAAATGTGAATTTTGGCCGCTTATTAAATATATTTCATACTGAGAGGTCGTGACACGCATATTGATTTTCTCTGGTAGGCATGATTTGCTCTCTGACGCAAGAGCATTTTCTTTCTTGGCCCCTTTAGAAATGTAAAGCTCTTCATTGCGGCTGATTAAGGGTTCTAGGTTGTTTTATTTCTCCAAAGTGCCTCCTGGATTTGAATAATTTTAAGCGATTTTCTTTGTGTCCGTGAATGTGACTTTTTCCTGCAATGTTTTGTCACGCTGGGCCCAGCTCGTTAGCGTTTTTGGCAGGATTTTAAATTCTCACAGATAGTAATTTACAGAGCTAAATCACCACGACGTGGTTTGGAATGAGGGGATTTGCTCATTCTTTTCAATCGCAATAATTGTTCATTGTCAGTTGGCGTGTTCAGTTCTTCTCTAATTTGCGAAAGCATCGCCGTGCAGTTTCCCTGGGCAATTTCTAACCGTTGTTCCGCACGGAGAGCAAACTGCTCTTGTGGAGAAAGATTCTCCTTCCTCGAGGACAACGAAAAGTTCGTTTTTCAGTAGGTCGGCCCACTTTGGTAACGTTTCCCTTTTTCTGGTAGGCGCTACAAACGCATTTTCCGAGCTTATCCATCCATTCGCAAAATTGCCGAACTGTGTTTTGAAACAACAGCCGCACATTCTACAATTTGTCCAAAACCCTCGGCTCTTTCGGCTTTCTCCCTCTTCGAGGAGCAGGCACAGGCTTTGTTGTCGTACTGCCACTTCCACTCAATTTTGATCCTCCACTATATATACTACATTTCACTATATACACTACATTTCACAGGAAAAAGCTGCTTTAGAATTACTGGATTACAGCGTCAATAATAACACGCGAGTCTATCAAATTCACAAAGAGGGCGGAGTTGCGAACAGATTTTTGACAGCTCGACGACATTTTTGAACCCCCTGGTCGGAACGAACTCATTGTATGGAAAACGGACAGTCGGTTTTTTTCTCTCGCCTCACACGCCCTACGGGCGTGTGAGGCTCGCGCGCTTCGCGCGCGTAAGACTCTTACGCCACGCTTTACCGATTTCTTTACTGATTTTGAGAAAAAAACCGACTGTTTTGCAGTCTATTTTTGTTGTTGATGTTGTTGTTGCTGTACTAGCTAGATTTCAACTTTAAACAAAGCCTTTAAACCTATTTAAACCTTTTTTAAACTGTGCTGAAACAAGGCAAATTAGATAAGCAAATGATGATGAGGAGGAGGATGCTGATGCTGATGATGAAATATAAACCTTTCTTGAACTAATTTTTTTTCCATTCTATAGGTCATAAAATTGATTCGCAGAAAGTTGGACTTTTGCCTTCAATTCTTTGTTGGTCTCTCTTGTAAAAATCCTAACCATGCGTGGCTGGTCTTTTTTCATAAATTAATGTTAGTCGGCTTTGTTTTTCAGAATATCCGACGGAGAAAGAATTGTTTGAAAGTCTCAACAACGGTACTCAGGATAAGGTTTGGCTGCTCAATTGCCTTTCCAAACTAGACACCGACCCCGATTCAACCGTGATTGTACGAGAAGCAAAAACAGATGGCAAAATCGGCGCTCGGCGCAGACATTAAGGTGCCACGGAAGATAAATAAAGATGAAGAGCTGTATAAAACGTGTTACGCTAACTGGTTTAACAAGACAGGGCAAACAACTGAAAATATGATGGATAAAATCAAGGCAAGTTGTTAAATTAGTCATTACAAGCTAATTGGAGACCGTGCTAGCTTTTACAGATCCGCCGGTTCAACCGCAGCAATCACGTAGATCACGCTATTTTGAAGCTAGAAAAGCTCTCAAATTTGACGAACAATCTGAAACTTTCAAATACTCCCGCATAAGGTGGAAGACTTGCAACGTGGACAAAATTTCTGGACAAAAAAGGTCTGCTAAAATCACTGACCGTTTCGCATGCCTGTACTCTCAATGTAAAAATCTTTACATTCGAGCAACAGAACTAGGTGAGGGTATCCACGCACATTTTTCGAGATGCTGAAAAGATTATAACAAAAGATGCATCAAAACCCGTCGCGCGCCATTCCAACATTCATAATTATTCTAGAAAAAACTTAGACTTGCCTTAAAATCGCAGAGCGCCAGAGCTTCTTTTGAAACTTTAGAACCGTCCCTTCGAAGTCTAGCTATCGAGGTGAAGAGCTCGTTAGGTTTTCTCAAGCTAGGAGAAAAGCTGATATTAATTGTAAAGTACCTCAACAAATCCCGGAGAAATCCGAAAAAGTTGGAAAAAAGGCTGTAGACACTGTCACTCCATTGTTGGTTATGAGACAAAAAGGCTACCAAGAAATGCCCGCGTTTCTTGCTTCAGAGTTTAGTTGTCAAAAGTAGGAGGAGAACTTTGTGAGTGTTAAGCTGCGATCATGTCATCTAGTCTAGTTCACATCGCCAAGCCATTGCTGGTTTTTATCGTAACGTAGTCAATAATAAAACACAAAACCATTCATCACATATTAATTATTAAGAAAAGAATTTGACAGGTGAAAAAAGATAAATATGCAGAAAGACGGTAGTTTCTTGGTTTTGCGAATGCGTTTAATCACCAAATGTAATGAAGTATACTAAAGATTGAAAAGACACTGAACTGAATACCCAAATACATGCACAACAACACACAAGCAAACCCACAGTGGTTTTCGCAACACCAAGAAACAGCCAGAAAGTCTCGCCAAAATCCAGATCTGAATTGCCGTAAGTGTTTCTTCAGTGAACGCTTTCAAAATGTGAATAAAAATTTTCGTTTCTTACATCACAACAGAATAAATGCTTTAAGATATATAGCAGTGGAAAATACCGTCACACGATAAAATGGACCACTGCAAATGAGAAGAAAGTTACTGACTACATTTTGTTTGGCCTCGCCGGACTTCTTCTTGTTTTCCTGATTATCGGAACACTGTGGGAGACCTGGTCGAGGAGACAAAAGAAGCAGATCTCAAGAGGTTTGGTAGCCTTATTTTTAGCATTTATAGCTATTGAAACAGGTTAAGTATGTAAGTGGTGATGGATATATACCGAGGCTGCGAAGCGGCCAGGTAAATATCCCCACCACCAGCCACCGGTCGTCGCTTTTTCTTGCCGACAAATAAAACTTTTGAAGGCATTTGTTTAGCTCTTGAGGGGAAATTTCTTCAAAAGGGGTTGTGAATTCTTTTTGTATTTAAAATCATTCTGTAAAAAAGATTATTAAATTTAGTGCAGGATATTCACTGACTGAGTAGCCAATCAGAGCGAGCGAAAAACACTATCCACTGTTTTAGTATATACTAAAAAGAATTATGTATAGATCAAAGGGGTTGTTATCCACCTTGGCCTAATCCTTCATATCATATACGAATCAAAGCAGTACTTCAACCACTGTGTTATTATTCATTCGAAATGTTCTAGGTTACAGTCTTGTCGAAACCTGATGTAACTCGGTTCTAGGGAAAATCAAGCCCACTAGCTTGGTTATACATTGGAACCCTGCCTTACAGCCATCTCGGTAATACGGTGGCCTTGTTACTACGGCCACTTATTTTTGCCCGGCAAAACGGCCATACATTTTCTTATAAAATATTACCCCGTTAATGTTGACACCCTTTAATACGGCCAACGGCCACATTTTAAAATCCCAAACAGTAGAATCTTTTATAATTTCACTCCGTTAACATGGCCGATCGTTCCAAATTTAGTAAATTAAAATGCCTGTGACCTGTCGATTTCATTGAACTAGTAAACTGACCCTGTTCTTGTGACGTTTTTAGACTACAGTACGCTCAAAAGGCATTTATCAAATTTATGGCGGTTTAAGAGTCGGTTTTTAAAAGGGTTTTGTGTTTTACCGAAGGAAAGTTTCCAGTAGTTTATACGTTTACTGTACGCGATAACGACATTCCTGTTCAAGTTGTTTATTAAGGAAAACAGTTGTTCTAGAAATGCGAAAGCGATGTATGGTGTATTTGTCATAATAGCCCTTAATTCATGAAATTTGACCCCGCCCCAGTAATACGGTCACCCCGTAAATACCGCCAAATTTATTTTGACTCTTGTTTTGACCTGCTAGTGACCACACTAAAGGGTTTCCACTATATCTCTTTCCTCCTTTATTTTGCGGAATATTTAAAAAGTAATAATTATATATACAAGATATTTTCGTGCCAGGCAATACTTTTTTTCGCGTCTATTGTTAAAAGAAAGCTCCCGGAGACTCTCCGCCTCGTTTTTGTGCAATTTCGCAGCGCAAGTTTCGGGACTCTTGCTTTTAAACTATTGCACTTGGGCAAAGTTTTCATCTTTGCGGACTGAAAAACCACGAAAATTTGAAACCACAACCGGAAAAGAAAACTTTTAGTCAAGTCAAGGAGGGTCGCTATCTCACTAGTAGTAGCCTGTTCCAGTTTCGTCCCGTTTTATTTTCCGTTTTATTTTACTAGTGTAGCCCGGAACAGGCTACACTTACTAGTCATTACTAGTGGGAATTAATTGTCATGGTTTTGAAACATTGAGAACTAAATTAGCCAGATACCTGAGAGAAAATATATCTCTTCGTTGTCCGATCATTTGTAATAGGAACGTTTTCATCCTTTCCCAGTCAGTTCGGGAGGGTGGGAGAGATAAAGAAAATAAAGTGCTTGGCTGCGAATACATTTGGCTCGGAGAATAATAACAAGCCCGTGACGGTACTTGCTTGGGTAGACTGTAATTGGCTTGCCTGTAGAAAGTTCCCGTAAAAAGACAGTTACCGCTGTGATTCCCACTGTTTAGCTCGAGTTTTCCAAAATCTACCTGCCCAACCAAGCACTACAGCGTCTTTGATGTTTTTTTTGCGATTTTCAAAGTTTTTTCCGACTTGAAAACTTGGGGTCGCACTTGCGCAATGTGCCCCATGACAGATTTCTACCGCAAGGTAAACAAATTCTTCCAGAAATTTGCCAAGTGCGACCCTAAAAAACAAATAAAACCTAACCTCTGGCACCCTGTGATTTTGATTTTTTGCGGGATTTATTTGACGGCACGGACATAGACTAATGTTACCTTGGCCTTTCGCAACACCAGTGTGATGACACCTAATTATATCATTTTGTCTTTCCACAGCCTACAATGTTGATGTGGAAACGGCAACAACTTCACCAGGACAAGAAATGAAAACAATGAGCACATTATTTCAGAACGAGAAGATTTTCAATTAATTTAGTACAGAAAGAACGTAAGAAAATGTGTTTAAACTTTGATAACTTGGCTCAGTTATTGTAAATGTTTAATTATTATTTATTCAAAATACAGTTAAACCTGTATTAAGCGAGCCTCTATCAAGCGGTCACTTATCAAAATCCCGAAAATAGTTTCCCTTAATTACTTTAAAAATGACCTTTATTAACCGGTCACCTCCATTAGGGGGTCGTGGTCACCTTTTGCGAGGTCCCAACGAGTTATTTCTTATTGTCTTCACCTTTGAAACGGTCACTTCCAAAGTATGTACCATACTAGTGCAACAGTAGAGATAGACTGAGCATGGCGTTTAGTGGTCCTTAAATTTTTCTATTGTGGTACAAGTGGAGGTAGAGACAGTTCAAGGCCAAAACGGGCATCGGATAGATATTTCGCTCTTTCACCTGATCTTCATTCCTTAAATAACCCTTGATATATCGAGATATGTCTAACCTGTATTCAACGGTCAACCTGTATTAACCGGTCAGCAAGCCCTTCCTCAACGGTAATATAGTCTTGTGCGGTGTTTCGCCGTTTCTGATTGGCTCCAATCCCCCTGCTAATTCTTCATAACCAAAGGGTGCTTACCATATTTGGAAGACGGGAGCAAAATGCCATCGATTCGAAGGTCTAAATTGTGATATACCATTGACTAATTTCGTTTCCAGGCGCTGCAGACTAGTTGTTTACAGGTATTCCTGAGAGAAGTGAAAAAGAAAATGGCGTTCACGGCTATCCTAAGACGAAATAGCTCAATTATCTTTGAAAAACCTTGTTTAAGGAAAGATAATGAAGGATGATTGTATGTATGTAAGCCCACGGGGGACACCTACTATTAATAATTCATGAGGCAAAATTTTGCTTGTGCTACGTCTTTTAAAACGCTTATATCTCGGCTGTTTTAAAATTTTACGGAGACATTGTGGAATGATGGAAGTTTAAGAGGGTTGTTTTTTATTTGGTTAGTTGTACCAAATTGGGAAGTTGTGAATTAATATGCTTGTGTCCAAGTTTGCAGAAAAAATGATTTTGAGTTGTACTTCGATAAAACGGCTTCCAAATGGCTCTTGAAGCAAAGACACAGTAAACAACAAACCTTTGCAAAACACAAGATGAGTCTTTTTTTTTTTCTATTTTCGTCAAAAATGGAATTTAGGGAGTATTTTGTTTATTTCATACATTCTGTTACAAATTCAAAGTCTAAAGAACTCCCACAGAGTCTGGGCCGCCTGTAATTTCACGCCTTTTTTCGACTTTTTCATGGAACGTCCGCCGGCAAACGCCGTGTAAAACTGATCGAGACGCCAGTATTAAACACGAAATACGCAATTCAAAGGTATATTTCAGGAAAATGACCGGGCTGTTGACAGTAAAAAAACCGATGTAAACGCATTTCGTGGCAATGAAAGAAAATATGCCCAAGTAAAGCCGATACAACTCGTCTGCGAAGTAGGACGCAAAACATATGTTTACGCCATGATTTCCGCTGTTATTTAAATGGTCGAAATCACGTCCATTTTCTGTAAAAGGTACTTCAACCTTCGAAGCCTGTCGTTAAAAGCATTTCTTGAACTCTTAAACGGCCGCTAAAGCAACGGGCCAGGTTTATGACGGTTTTGTTTACACGCTGCCTTGTACTCCTTGTAGCTAGGTAACTGCGTTCGCCCAAACCGATACAGGAAGAGATATTTATGACCAAAGCAAGACCACGCCTCGCTTAGCGATTGTCGTGCGGGTTGCACGCGAGAATAACAACCTGACCCCGGTTGTTCAACGTTGGATAGCCCCGATCCATCGGATAAATCACCATCCAGAGAAAAGCGTGCAAATTTGTGGCAATCTATTTTTTCGGGATCTACTGTTTTTTTGGCCATCGCTGTTGTAAAATTTTAGATGAAACCAATTTTTTTAATCTTCTGTAATTTAAACTGTGTCGTTTAATTATTAGCAACTCAAGTGTTTGACCCAACCCAATGCTCTTTGAAAATAGACTGGAACTACACGGCCCTGGACTCCTAATCTGTGACGAGGAAAATGAAGGTCTGCCCTCTGAATGAAAACATGTACTGCTATGATAGAGCGAAGCATTATTAAATACATCAGGCCTTAAAGTAACTAAAAATGATAATGATGATGATGATGAACCGCGCAGACTCAGTAGGAAAGGATCAGCCTTTTCACTTATTTAGTTCAACATTTCGGAGACTGACAGGACATTGTCATGATATATATGTCGCAACAATAGAAGAAAAAAAGCTCTGTAACAACCGTAATAATTGTGGAGAAACTTAACGTTTTTGTAGATTTTTTTTGTTTTTGTTTGTTTTTGCTTCTACATTAATATTTGGTGTTGGGTGTTGATAATGTCAAATTCCCTTTTAAACTACCGATTTTTTGTTTTATTATATGCATTTTGATCCCTGCAATCTAATTGGCTCTCAGCGGAGTGATTTATTCACGAATTACGCGATTTTCACTCTAAATCACCTCTCTTGTAGTAAACCGCGTCATTCATGTTCTAAATCATGTCATTTCTGTTTTAAATCGCACCATTTTGCTCTATATAGGTGCTCTATATTGCACCATTTCTGTTTCGGGTACAAAAAGAGATGTAAAAGCCTTTTTGTTTCCGCTTTTCAACAAACCGGCCGCTTGGTCAAGTAAATATTGGTAATGAGTGAGAGTTGAGTTTTGATGATAACTTACTTGTGAGTTGAATGGTAATATTTCTTTGTTTCCGATTGGCTTGGACCTTTTCAGGTAATTCTACAGTTAGTGTTGACCATAAGTTTGGAAGATGTTTGCCAATATCCATAAAACTGACTCCCCTTTACAGATAATTGACAGAAAATAGCCGAACTACTGCCTATAAGCAGTACCATTCGACTGATGACATAATGCCTTTTGAAAAATGTGTAATACAGAAGAGAAGGATGACGTCACAAGAATTCAATTTTTTGGAATTTATGGGAGTGGTTAGCATATTCAGAAAGAACAAGATGAAAAACGCCCGCTTCCCAAAAACCAGCCTGTACGTTAGTGCAAATTGGTGAGCAGATATAAGCACCGGTTTGCTCTGATTACTTTATACAACTCCACACAAATACTTCTAAGACGGGCTCGAAACCTAACTTTACCAACCACACCTATTTTATAAGTTTATATATCGAAACATCGGAGCATAACGTTGCTTATACCTCTTCACAAATTTGTACCAACAGGCTGATTTTTAGATAGTGAACAGCTAATGCTATAAAGGACTTTTTGTTATTGTAATTTCATCCGTCGCAGCCTTTAATTTGTTAGTGGAATTTTATTGCCAGCAACCTTTCCACGGCAGCCACTTTT
>OZ037776.1:46049115-46114115 GCA_964035525.1 Porites cylindrica | reverse complement strand
ACAAACACGCCACAATAGTCTAGTTTGAAAGAAATTTTTTTTGTAAAACTGACAGTGAAAATTTGCTTATTTATTGGTTAACGAACAATGCAGGGGGAAGCTAAGCAGAAACTAAGGTAAAAGAATCTTAAATACTCAAATGTTCGTAATTGCATAGACAGGAGCATGATTTGCATTCGTTGAAAAGATGTTTATGTTTCGGCCCGGCAGGCGAAATCCAGAAAACTTGTTTTTTTTTTAGCGAAGACAACTGTCATCCTTCGTTATTTTCATTTACGAACAAGAAGTCTTACATATACTGCCAGGTCATTAAGGCTTCTTGAGGGGACCTGCTAGCAGTTGTTTTTGTGAGTTATAAATTTGTCTTCTTCTACGTTATTGCAAGAAAACGTTTCCTGCCTCAGCCGGATTGTTCGGTTATAACAAAAGTAAGTGATTTTTCGCTACGACTTTATAATTAACTTGTTTTCAAAAGGGTAAACAAACGTTAAAAACGGAGGAGACTTTATATATACAAATTGGGTTTTTCCTCGGCGACACCGACCAATTTGTGGTCTTTTTCCACCTGAATGTCAGAAGTCTTTACGGCAGACTTCTCAGACTTTTCAACGACTCAGGCTCTATTATTTGCAAAGCATCTTCACCGCTTTTGTCGATGGTTTGAGTGGCTAGAAGCTCAATTCCAAAAATTTTAGAAAGTTCTTCATCATTGCCGTCGATTTGTTGCCTCTTAGTTGAGAAAAAGAGACGAAAATCCGAGTGTGATAGTTACATCTTTTAGATGTTTCGCGGACTTTTTTCAGCACTGCTTCCAGTCACGTTCAGGAAAGCCACTTTTCCTTTACACCTTTTGCAATGTCCGCATAAACGTCTGCGTTTCGGCGACTTTTGTCTGTTTTATCGTGAATCCGACGGTTACCCCAAGCAGCGATAAGAGCTCTTTTCTCCACCTTTCTCCTTCTTTGCATACATTTTTTTGCAACTTGCAAAACCAACACTCCATACGTGCGACTGACTTACGTGACTCTCAATGAGGGAAGGCTACTAAGCTGGATCGCTTTAAGGACGTGTTTGCGTTCTCACTCAGCACGGAACAACGTAGATCGATCTTGGACCGATCTCAGACCACCTCTTGAAGCGATCCAGGCTGGATCGATCCCAGATCGATCTCAAAAAAGTGCGAACGTTCACATTCAGCTCGTATGAAAGGCCAGATCGATCTGAGATCGAGTAGCCCCTAAGTGTGAATGGGGCCTTACGGGCTCTATTAATTTCTTGATTTCTATGGCGGGCGCACCATTTAGTAAAAAGCATTATACATTTTAACTAGTATTGGCTTCCTTTCAGCTCAGTCAGCCAAGAAGGAGTCTTGGGGAGTAGTTAGTTCAATATCGCACTTACTGCGCGCCACATAATTACAACAACTAGTATATAAAAGATAAGAAACCGAGATATGATATCAACATCCACGTGATACAAGGAACAGTGTTACCCACATTCGGCTAAAGGAGGTAAAGACCAAATCTATCAAATATGCCAGCGGAGACTTATAACAAAACACAGTCTTGCTTCTATCGTCAGTGTAGTAGGGGTACATATACGAAGGCATATCTGGCGGCCTTCTGTAAGTTGATTGGTTTAAGCACATTTGCGACACCACTGAGTTCAGGAAAAAATGACCAACTTTCGTTCTTCCATACCTCATTGACTCGATCGTGCTTCGTTTTAAACTTCACTCTTCCCCATGTAACATTTATTTTGAAGCATTTTGAACCGTTATTTCTTGGTGTTGTAAAGTTGTTTTCTGAAAAGGTAACGTTTCTGCAACATTTAGATTATATTTGGCTTAATGCAAAGGTAGTGAAATTTATCTGAGATCCGTTTTTCGCACAGAAAGCAATTATATGCTCCCTGCAGGAAACGTTGTAAAAGTGCTTTGGCAAAACGCATTCCTCAGCCTCATTACAGCATTGTTGGAAAGTTTCAGTTAGGTTGATGCTGGCTCTTGTTGCATTGCGCAAGTCGTTACAGCCAGTGATGACTCGTTTTGTAACATCATTTTTGCAATCATCCGAAACCAATATTGCAATGAACTCTAGGGCAGTTGTTATTTTTCGTTGTATCCCCAGACAAAAACGAATTACCGCTACAACGCACTCGCCTTGGTGTTCTCGAAAACGGTTTGTATATACCTACATTTTCAAACAAGGTTGCTCCCGTGAGACATGATCCATGATGGATGATCCATGTTTCATAGCCTGCACTATGGTCCCTTTTGGAGCGGGAAGTGTTCGTTGGAATCATGGAGACCATGTGCCATTTAGAAAACTTGTTGGAAAGTGTTAATAACCTGTGAGAAGGCGCAAATGGTTGCGCAAATTCTTAAGCGCGATCGAGCTGAAGAATTTCATTTTTATAATCGCACAGCAATAAATTACAAGCTGTTTCGTTTAACAACTGATTATAAACTGAGGGTTTTGCTGCTTGATTAAGCTGCGCTTTTCGGCCAAAATGATGATTATTTCAATAAAGCAAATGAACAAAATTCCTTTTTATCTTGTTATTTATCATTGTTCAACAAACGACTTGAATTTGATTTTAAAACTCCAACCAAAATTCCCACGTGCACGAGTCAAGCAGAGTCTTTGAAAATTTGCAATATTTGCAAATTACCACAGACAGAGTTACACCTAAACTTTAATCACTATCGTCTTAAAAAGCGGCAACTGCTAAAGGCCTAGATTTCAGTGTTTTGAAATAATTTATCTAAACGTTCTGCTGACATAGCACTGGAACGGTCAGTAGCGTTCTCTAGGCTCGTTGTGGGCATGTATTAAATTTACTAAACTTGCACCCATAATGTACCGTGGGCTATGAAATATTGATCATGCATGATTCTTCATCGAAGCAACTTTAATTGAAATATGTGTATCAAAAATGTATCAAGCAGATGGTGAGAAGGCTTTCGCAAACATCACGTACCAATGATACTGAATTATCATACGCTCTTTCTCTCCGGAGCGTAGCAGTTAAATGTTGCAATTAAGAACGCAATATTTGTCAAGTTTGCGTCAAACTTTAATAGATAGAAAGACAATTGACCATAGTTCTAATTGTGGAAATATTAGTACATATATAATGTGTAACATGATTTCACATGTTTTAACAAATTAAAGTAAGTAGAACTAAATGTTTTGGTCAGAAGAAAAATACAGTCGAAACTTACTTGACAAACTCTTCATTACAACGCCGGGACAGTTTCCCTGGTACCCAGGGAAAGCTCGATCTTATAACACCCAAAATTAATACTGTCTCTGAATTTAACGTTAGTGATACAGACACCCGTCAATGCGAACAGTGGACATCGATCAACGACCTCACTCATGATGCACACACTATCCACAGCAATAAGCCTTACTTAATATTGCATCAATTTCTCTTACGGAATAAGAAACTTAATGACAATGATTTGCGTGTCAAGCTTTGCTCGTAAAAAGTTATAAAATAATAATAATAATAATAATAATAATAATAATAATAATAAAATGACTATGCGGAATCTAACACAGCAGAGGTTTAAATTAATATTTGAATATTCAAAAAAAATGTCAATGTAAAGTTTTACTTTTTTAAGCTTTTATATGATCTGAATTCAAATTTCGTACTAAACCTGGGTTATTTTAACCCATCTTTGAAGAACCCGGCCCAGGGATCAACTTTTTAATAAAGGTTTTTAAATGAATTACGTCGTTGTTCAGTAAGACCAAGAAGGTGCATGCCCAGAGTCAAAACCGTAAAAACAAGATGAATCTTCTCAACAGAATTTCTTCGGGAAGACGTTGGGTTTCGATACAATGATAATTTAACCTGCAAAAAGGTGAATACCCAATATAATTCGAAAACTAATATCGGCACTATTTCCTAACTACAGGTTAACCAGGTGTTATCAGCGTTTTAGCAGCAAACAAGCTACTTGTTAATGTTAATGCTGTCGACGTTTCTGACAAACGGATGCAAATAAAGTAAATGACTTGAAATTTCACTTTACCCATGTAGATGATTATGGATTAATCGGACCAATTTAAAACATACACTGGTTGCTAGGAACAAATTTAAATTTATTTCTTCTTACTATGGGAAACAACTTTGAGAATCATGAATCTTGTACTCAGGAACCTCTAGCTACTCATACAAGGGACGTGACATAATTTATCCTTAAAGCAAATTATTTAGAAACTGAAGAAACATTACTTAGGAAAGTAGACTGTTCTATGCTATCTTGCGAGTAAGACTAATCTGTGGAACTGCAGACCGCGGAACCGCGGAACCTGAGGAACCTACGGAACCTAAAGAAATGACCATTTTATTACAACTTCCTTTGGCTAACGTGATAAAATAATTAGTTACAATCAATTACAAACTTGATAGACTGTTCATAGTCCCTTATTTTTCCTTAAGATCGTCCCAAAGCGTCCCCCGCCCTTTAAGTAGTTCAAGCTAGACTCGGTCAAGATGGTCGCCTATAGCAAAAAAAATACAAACAAAACAAAACAAATCAAAAAACGTGACGTGTTTGTGAATATAATACAAATATCCCTACAATGTTGGATGTAAGTTGTCGGTTAATTTGTTTCTCCTGTCCTCGGTAGTAGGTAATTTTTTTCTTCGTTTTGTCGCGTCATCAGTTATATTTTGCCGTTTGTCGCTAGTCGGTTAACCCCATTCAGACCCTCTAAAAATAACCGGTGCTCAGAACCGATTCAAGAAGGAACAAGTAACATGGCAAATACAAAAGGCACAGATGGCAAACTTGAAAAAGATTGAAACGGATTGCAATTTTGGTTTTTTGAAAACTTGTTAGCCTGACAGTTTTTCAAAGTTTATTTGTTGTTGTTTGTAACGTTTGAAATCAAGCTTGGAAGGCAGTATACATACATATTTTGCACGAAGCTAGGATTTGATTATTCACTGGAAATTTCTCGAGTTCTATAGCGAATGAAGACTAGACAACACACACATGGTTATTTTAAAATTTCCATTACAATATTACCGCTAGATAAAATATTAAAAAATAATTACAGCACGACCACTGAAATGCAGATTGGGTAAAGAAACCTGTTGAGATGAAAGGGCCAAGAAACTGACTTGAGACTTTGACGTTCTCGAAGATACGATGTCATGATCACTAATTGCCAAAATTGACATGGAATAGAAACTGGGATACTTTGTTGCAGTTTTCTGAATGTTTGGCACAAAGAAAAAATTTGTTGTGAACTTACTTACATGAAACTTACTTATATGTAAGTTGGTTATGTTTCTGAATCATGTTTTTTGGCAGAAACGGTTTAACCGATTTCTATGATTTTCTTAAAGTTGCATCATTCTCTATGTTAAGTGTGCCAAAAATCATAGAAATCGGTTAAACCGTTCCTCCCGAAAAACGTGTTTCAAAACATAACCAACGCGCACATAAATAGGTTCGGGCCACCTTAAAAATATCAAACAAAACAATAGATGAATTACTCTACAATGGAACCTCGATGAAACGAAGTGCCAAGGGACTGTCAAAATTTTTTCTCTATAGCGAGGTTTCTTTATATATCGAGGTTTTTTTCACTTTCTTTACTACCTCTGGGCGGGGGAAAAAGAATCGTTCGTTATGCCGAGAGGACTTCGTTATATAGAGGTTCGTTATACTGAGGTTCCACTGTCGAAGCAACAGAAGGTTTATTTTAAAAAGCCAATGTAAACACTTTTATGGCATTATCAAATTTCGCGTCAATAACACTGGCACGTTTTCAGTTAAGCCTTTAATTAATTGAAAACTTGCCAGGGTTATAGACGCCAAATTTGATGATGACATAGAAGTGTTTACATTGGCCTTTGAAAACGAACCTTCTGTTTTTTCTACAATTAGCTCATTTGCAGTAGGAACGTCATAACACCTGGCTCTGAAGTTGTTGCAGTTGGTAGATGAGTAAATAGATTATTTCGCTATTGGTTCATTTGGAATACTCACTTTGCTAGAACTCTAGCTGAATACTCGCTGGAAGGAAAATTCATCTTCCTTCTGAAAAATGTCTGTCGAGTGGCTTTACTTTGTTTTCATTGTTCTAAATATGAATGTGCACCTTCTTGGTACATTTGAAGAACGAAGAATTAATTGCTCATGTGTGAACTTCAATTGGAAAAAGTTTAATTTCAGTTTTCTTCCTGGTGGTGAAAAGAAGTGGAAAGAGCTCGCCTGCAATTACATAACTGATGGTCTTGAAGCCACAAATGTGTCACCACTTACAGAAAATGCCACTTGCAAGTGGGCGATAAATGTTTCGTTTCCGGTGATATCTTACGATCCTCGGCCTAACTTGACATTGAAATTCCTTCCCTCTCCTGTTCTGGCTAGGAAAGAAATTTCCTCAAACACCGCGAGAGATGTTTTCATTGCTCTTAGTCAGACATGGAAACTACTTACCTTTTGCCTTTTGGCTGCTGTCCTATCAGGAATAATCGTTTGGTTTTTGGTATGTTTTGCAAAAAATTCTTCTACTCTTATACCTCTTTTTAAAAACCAAGAGTAGTAATATGAGATCACTCAATAGTTGAATAAAAGGTATGCGTTTAGGCCAAACGAGAACCAATTTAATTGCCGGACGAGTGCCATCACTCGGCCTAAGTACATGTTTATTCATCTATTCATTCGTGCAAAACGCTTAATTACTAACTTTTTGAGGCATAAATTTGCCAGTGCTATATTTAGTCATGTAACACTTTATGTTGTTAAATTTACGGGTTCCACGGTTTTTGCTCAGTTAAGGCGAAGAAACTGAAAATTAAAAAAACATTAAAACTGTGCACACGTAATTCTTTACCGTATATAATAGAAAAATCTAAGAGTGTTACTGTATATACAATCCATCGCAAATTATATACTTTAAAATTATTCAGCCAGATAACGATTAAGGCGTTTTTTTCATCATAGGATCACAAAACAAACCCCAGACACTTTCCAAAGTCGTTTAAGAACGGAACGCAAGAAGGCTTATGGTGGGCCATTGTTACCATGACAACCACAGGGTAGGGACTTATTATACTTTACAGTTAATGTGCACACCTGCGAATGGAGTTGACAGTAGCGTTTAGCGAATACGCACGGCATTAATTTTGGAAAAAAAAAAACTTTCAATTCTTTCTTTATAAGAAAGTTTACAGAAGGCTAGTTGGCTTTCGCTCAATTGCCATTATTTGAAAGTTTCCCAAACTAGATTATATTATCACAGAGCCTTCCTGGTGCTCTCCAGTTAGCTATTAGCGAGTACAAGATACGGTCACTGCGGACTACATGGCTCTTGGGACTATAGACTACGGTAATACACGGCGCGGACCTGGTTCGAGATTTACTGCGCATGCTCGTTAGCACGTGTGTTTCGCGGCCCGTTCACCGGCGAAAAACGTCGGATTGGTCGACGCGCAACCACGTGACATTGCCAAAATTAAAATGGCGGCAATACCTCCATCGTTTGTTTATTCCAGTGGAAAGAAGATTAATTGCGGCTTAAGGTGATTCCCTGGTTTTGGACTGCGCATAACAAGATAACCTCCGTAAAAAAGAGCATGTGAGGTAACAATATTAAAATGAAGTTGACCGAAGAGAAACGCTATTGCAATTTTTGCTTGCGGTTGTTTCTTGCCGAGGTAAGAGTCAATGTGGTGGGAATGTGCATAACGTAAGCAGTACGTGTGTTTCTGAGTTCGACCTCCTCACGGAGAACCTCGATAGTGGATGTTTAATTTCTGCTTATTCACTTTGATTTTCATTCAAACGCTTTATTTATCACATTGTGTCCTAAATGTGGTATCTCGCTGTAAATTCTGTACAAACGGATTTTTTAATACTTTCTTCCCCCTTTCGCATACATTCTATTTTGAAACTCGCCCCAGTCCTCTCTCAAAAATCAAGAAAAATGCATTTGGTGCGCACTTTCTGCAGCTCTACCGCAAAAACGAGTACGGTGACCCCCATTTTTTATTTCAGAGCCTCCTTTTGGTGAGAAAAAAATTGGCACAAATCTAAGTTCAGTTTTTTCGCAATTTTACTAAATTGTACGGATTGAGCTATCACGTGTCGAATAGCGCGTGTCCAATTTAATTCTACTTTAGAGCGTTAAGTAAAAACAAGGGCATTAAAAGACATTTTTCTGGTACGCAAGTGGATAAACAATACATTAAAGTCAAATTCTGTGCGATACCACATGCATCATTGAAAAAATCTTTCCTTTTTGTCTAGTTTTGGGCTGCGCGCGGCTTTTGTCAAAGGGTCCAAAATAGCCGTATTTGTCAGCATTGTGACGTCAAAACGAGCACGGTGACCCCCAGTTTTTATTACCTTTTTATCATCTTCTTGACTTGTTACATCAGTGTACCAAGTTTCATCTACAATCTATGTTAGGTTCTTTTACCAGGGAATCACCTTAATATGAGTTGTAAATGCATATACAGATATTTTTAGAATAGCTAGACTTTTTATTATCCTTTTTCACCTATTCCTGTGGGATTCGTTCCCTGCGAGGCTCGCGTTTTGGCAGGTTTACCGCATTCAACCTTGAACTCTTCACGATCAGGAAGGACAACAATATTTTCGGGATGAAAGCCAGGTAACTAGAAAGAGCGGCCTTTGTTAACAGGTCACTGCAGCGGAGGAATAAGACACTAGGGTCCTTTGAAATTGCTTAGACACCTGGAAGTTATTTTATTATTATTATTTTTTTACCGAAAAGATAAAGCAAAATTATGTTTACTCCAGCAAGACAAAAAATCTTGAACATGAGCTAAATGAACTGTAGTGTCTGCATTCATGTTCTTTTCATCGCAATTTTAATATCAAAACTTTAAAGTCGTCTATGACCGAGCAGGTTTTTCTTTCTTTTTTCTTTTCACTGGTTACTGTGCTTGATCCGAATAAGGGGAATACTACATATAAAAGAAGAGAACTTTGATTACAAATATGTTAGTTGGAAAAAATACTGATTATACTATATGATCTTTTTACTATATAGGTTAGAAAAGTGATGCTAGTCAAAAGTGCTACAAAGGAGTAGAAACCCAGATCTTTCCATTAATAAATTTTATTGACGCTGTCAGGGACATATAATTTGCTTGAGTACACATTTGTTCGTCAAAAATCTTGTTTTTGAAGCTGCACTTTATTTGATTCAGGATCAATCAATCTTTTCTGAAGAGAAATGAACAATGAAGTATGTTAACATGTCAGATACTTCAACACTGCCTTAGCCAACAACTAAGAAGAAACTCAACTTCATATCAAAAAAACAAAGTGAAAAATACTTTACTGTGAAACAACAACCCCTTCAAATATATATCACATTAAATTGATACAAAATGTAGACCTGATGAGAAGTTTATAGGAAAAGAAACAAACGATAATTATAATGAAACTATAATGTTTGAATGAGATCTGTATTTGAGTGTTCTCTCATAATTCTGACAGAAGATCAAAATTGGAAACTGCATATCCTACACAACTGCATTCATCAACATGATCCAACTAAAATTTCATTATGACTCAAAGTTTACTCCAAACTTTAAACTCCTGTAAGTTTAATTTGTGAGGATTATTTTTTTTCTCGCAAAGACCTTTTGAATACTTAATAGCATGTTAACACTATAATTCATTCATAACTTTGCGCCAAACAAAATTAAGCCGAAAAGGATGGACAGAAAAACAAACGAATTCACAGGAATATTACCCTGTTCATCTCCTTCCAGGATCCAATTTTCAAGCAAAGAAACACCCCCGACAGAAAGCCTTGTGTGCAAAAATTTAGTACTAAAAAATTGTACACGGAGGAAATCATGTACGTAAGTGCGGTTCCTAACGAAGTAACTCGTTGTCTGGATAATCCCAAGCCAAATTTTATGAGCAAAATAATCTAAACTTCGATCCGTCAAGTATAAAATTGCAAGCCTAAATGTACAGCAGCTGTGCACATTGTAAACAGAATTTTTTTTCACCAATCAGAATGTTGCTGGACCTATCGAACTGTAGCTCCAAGACGATCTAAGTGTTTTAATGAAAACACTCTCACATTTTCTCATTTGACAGTTCGCATAAAACTCAAATTTCTATACGGTAACGTACAAAGCTGTAATAACGTGCAACAACAATGAAATTTGCATCGATCGACAAAATCACGTTTCGAACTACGCACCTAGAAAACTGTCGGAACCCGGCCGCTTTCGATCCACTAGCCACAAGTCAATTTACACATTAAGACAATCGCTAAGATTTCTTTACCTTCTCTATAATTTCCCTTTGTACGGAGTGACAAGAGATTAAGTTGAACCAAGCGTAAGCGTATTTTCCGGCCTTAAACAGTGCAGACATGCGGAGATTAAGCATCTAAATATAGATTTTCCAGCAACAAAGTACACGCTAAGTCATATTAACAAAACAAAGCCCAAAATGTCTGTCCCTCTACTTTTTTTTGTTGAATCCCTGATAAGAAACTTGATCTAAACAACAAAAACATTTTGGATAGCATTGTAATACGCTCTTCGATCAACAGTCGAATGTTATCGAATGTTAGATTAACGATCAAAGTCGAATTTTGACGGAAAAAACGGGATACACATTTAATAAAACTGTCCCTTCCGCTCAACTCGGTACAAGCTAATTTATATACCAAAACAAAGCCCAATAATTTTTCTTCCACTACTTTAATAATTTCTTTTTGTACCGAGTTCCACGGAACATGCAGTAAACAAAAAGAGCAAAAATTACCACCTTTTCGGCATGTCTTCCAAATGCAAACCAGCGATCTCAACGCCAATAACACCGAATCGTACCATGCCAATGCGATTTTTCGCCAGTTTCAGGACGCTATATTCTCTAGAGAACACACTTACGTCAAAACTTTGACCAAAATAATTTTTGATCTCTTACAGTGGCAAGAAATTGCAATGCTGTCATTGCCAAACAAAGCTGCCATCTCTTCTTTCATCTCAACAACATCTCGCGGGCATTTTCGCCTCGGAGTCAATGACATTACCCGAAATCGATCACGTGTCATTTTTTCCAGAGCATGCGTAGACATTTTTAGCCGGTGAATCGTGGTCCGTCGTCTGGTCGCTCGCTACAGGGAGTAGTCGAGGAGATTCGCGTAGTGAGGATTACGTACGTATTTTTTTTTACCGATTTTTAACCTGTTAAACGTTGCTTTTATGTTGAACAGCCATTTGGCAATTAAACTTGAGCGGAAAAGAGGTAAAAATTGCAGTTTTTTGCCTGTTTCTCTTTCTGATTACTGACGCCTTTCGAATTCTGTTTTATTACAACAGTGTGTTTACAGCAGATTAGGATGTCAACAGGAGATAAAAGTAGATAATTCACTATCGTTATTCAGCCACCGAGTGAGATTCTTGTCAAACCGTGTAAAGCAAACAACAGCAACACGCGGGAACCTCGAAAGTGATTTTGTAATTGTGCCTAAATTAAAATGAGTGTTTCAAACGGACAGAGAGACCGAACACTAAAGTTTTTTCCATCCAGCGGGTCTAACAGTACGTCCAAAGCAAGTAAAACCTCAATTCTGAGAAAGAAACCTCAAGCAGCAAAACTCGCCCTTGAGTTAAAAATAGCCAAGCAAAAGTGTGAAGAAGAAATCAGTCAGGCTACTGCGTGCCCAGGCGGAGCGACGTGCCGAGCTGCTAGACCTTAAGGGACCGATCGTTTATTACGTCCCAGAGGGGGGCGTGGGTTTTCAGAAAAGTGTTGTGTTTCAAAACTTTACCTCCCCCCCCCAAAAAAAATTGTTACATATGAAAATTGTACCCCCCTTGGCAATAAAAATTTTTAAAATGCACCCCCTCCCCCAATCAACCCCTTCTAGCCAAAGTCTCTTCTTCCATCCTTGGGCATTGATTTCATAAGATGCAAGATGCCGGTAGTCAGCAGCGTAGCGTGAGATTTTGAAGGTGCACGCAGGGGAAGAAAAGTTAGCGCACCGAAGGCGCCCCAAACCTGAGCGAGTCTGGGGGCGTGCTAGCCCCGAAAATTTTTAAATTTAGGGTCTCCCAGGAAATGTCATCTCCTACGTTTTCTGCAGGACATTCTCAGTAAATAAAGACGAAGGAAAATGCAGTAATAAGTTGTCTATTTTACTCATCTCTAGTGTTATCAGTAAGGTACAGTGTTAACGGCAAAAAGGGTAAAACAGTGACGCCATAAAGGAGGTTACAAGCAAAGGGCGAGATGTGTACCCTTCAGACAGGCAAACTCTGTTATAATGCCATCAATATAAATTACGTCCTTGTGCTCATATGCAGAATTGCAAGAGAGCTCAATTATGCAATCTCTCGTCTGTCTTGGTCCTCGTAATGGAGTTTGCAGTCTCTTCAAACCGCTGAAGGCTACGCTCAGCTGTGTATATTGACACAGGATAAGTCAAAAAAGTTATGAGAGCCCATGACATATACTCAGGGATTGAATCGGAGTTGGCTTCGTCAAAAGTCTTAACCAAGGTTGGTGGCCTCACATTCGGATCCATTTCACTCCACTTAGTCAGAAAAAGGATAAAGGGAATCCTAACACAAAAACACCAATATAATGCAAAATATTTATCCCGAAATTAATGATAAAAACGTTTTCAGGAAATAAAAAACTCTATATAATCTATATTTTTTCCAGATTTCGGCTGTATGCATAGTTGTATGTGCGTACATGCATGCTACATTCCTGGTAGGAGAAATAGCTGATAGGTTCCTTGGCCGAGCTTTATACGGGTAACATTTTGTTGCCGACAAAGCCACCAAAGTGTATTTTTTTGTCTTCTTTCCACGATTTGCTTCAATCATAATATAGTTTGACACATTTTACATAGAAGGCCAGTCCCGTGTCTTCGTGTCTTAATATTTCGACCCCCCTCACATTCTGTGCATTTTCAAAATTGACCCTCCAAAATCAAGCCTCTTATAAAATTGTACCCCCCCCCCCCCCCCCCTCCGAAACCCCGTCCCTCCCGGGACGTAAACAATCGAGAGCTGAATAAACAACATTAGAAGTGGCTCACGAAGATGCTCTTGCTATTGAGGATTCTAATCATGGAGATATTGACGATAAAGTTTTGTCTGGACTACCTATTGACGATGTAGAGGATCGTCTTTTACGTTTACTTCTGAAGTCAGCTTCCAACACTCAGACTGTTGCTGATGATAAACGTCCCGTTGGTAAAGAATCTTTAACCGTTCAAGGCGTTGAAGAAGGCAATGACAATGGAGAAATTACGCCAAATGTAAAACCGGAGACAAGAAAACCTCGAGGCGAAAATACAATTTGAAATCCGCCTGCCACAGTGAGCCCAGGTGAGCAACAAGTCAAGCTAGATCAATTTTTTTGAGAAAATGCTTTCAGCGTTCACTAAAATTGTCAAACCAAGTGTGCCAAAATTTAGCGGAAATCCACTCGAGTACTCGAAGTTTAAAGCAGCATTTAAAGTGGAAGTTGACAAAAAGGAGGTTTATGATGCTACAGACAAGCTTAAATCTCTGTTAGATGCAGAGAAAGAAAGCAAAGTCCTGGTTGGTAAAATTCATGCCAAGTTCTGATAAATATAAGAAGACATGGCATTGGTCGCGTGGACACTGTTGTGTCCGCGGCTAAAAGGCGTGTAGATCAATTCCCAATCATAGTGAAAGAAAATAGTTAGCAGATGAGGCAGTATCAAGAAATGGTGTCGGAGTTAATGGGGGTGTATAGGGAACACAACTTTGTTCATGAGTTAAACTCGCAGATACCTGAAGCCAACGTTGCTAAGCTTCCTGTTCGTCTTTGCGGTAGATGGGCTGAGTCTGTGGAATTAAGGAAAATCGAAACGGTCTGCCTGGTAGTCGTTTGCGAATTGGCTAGAAAAGGAAGCGAAAATATGCGAGTCATAGCAGAGGTGGATGCTGGAGAAGCCAGAATGGAGAAGGTTTGATTCGAATAGGAGTGATTTAACTAAAAGTGGGTCACGTAGGTCTGCTGGCAATCCCGCGGTGCTAGGACTGTTGGTGGGAGCAACACAAGAGGCTCCCTCAGGTGATGAAATTAAAAGTTAACAAAAAACTGTCCAGTTCATAACTCGGCATATCATGAGGTAGAGGAGGGTAAGAAGTTTAAGGAACTGCCCACTTTTGAGAAAGAGAAACTCGTTGAGGAACATAAACTTTGCCTGTCTTGTCTGTTGCCGGGCCATCGGCTGAACAAATGCAATGCTAAGAATGGATGCAAAGTTGAGGGCTTTGCATGCGTCACCATACTCTAGTTCATGAGGTTGACTTGAACATTATTGAACGATCAAGAGCGAGAAAAGCAGAAAAACTGGCAGTCGGTGAAGGAGCCCAGAAACCTTTTGCTCCGGAGGGTGATAACAAATCTATAAATCCGTCAGAGAAATCGTGGGAGCAGTGTCATCAATCGGTGAGTTTAGGCTGCGAGGTTGGCAGTCGTGCGGTGGTTGAGGTGCTGCTTGTAGTTCTGTTCTCATAGAAAGGGGAAGCAACAAGTTATGGCGTTGCGTGACTCAGGATGTAACACAACACTTATGGAATGAAGAATTGGCTAAGTCACTTGGTCTTAAGGTGTTAATGGAGAGAAGGCGTTGACCTTGCGGCACGTAAAGAACTGCCGTATTGCTAGAGTTGGAAGAGAAGGGGTGAAGTACGTATTGAGAGATGTAAAAACGTTTCCTAACCTGGTCCGGATCAGAAGATAAAGTGGTCGGCAATTAAACAGAACTTTAGCCACCTGAAAGATTGGACTTGAAGGACACGGACACGGATCCAGTGCGATTGATAATAGGAGCAACAACTCAGATTTGATTCTACCAATGCAGATTGTGAAACCTTCGGGACAGTCACATGCTAACAAAGTACCATACGCAGTCGAGACACCTCTCGGTTGGGCAGTCACTAACTGGTTTCCCGGTGAACAAAGAGTGGCATCACAATGCAATGCGTGTAAAGTGTATGAAACAAGTGCAGAAGAAGAAGAGCAGTTGCAGCGGTTGCTTACTGCTCAGTCGGAGGTAGTAGAGTCATCAGGTGTGGTGAGGCTAGCAGAACCCGTGCGTTCAGTTGAGGACAGACGCGCGTTGGCAGTAATGGAGCAGACGACTAAGAAATTGGAGGGTGAAGACGCTTATGTGTCAGGGCTGCTTTGGCGCGAAGAAGACCGATCGCTTCCTTATAACTATGATATTGGCTGCCCGGAGACTTGAGTCGTTAGAGAAGAAGTTTAAAAATAATCCAGGATGACATTGAGAAGGGTTACGTGAGAAAACTAAATAAAGAGAAAGTACACGTATCGCTGACAGCAAAGTATCCTGAGATCAGGAGTTATTATTATTTTTGTTGCTTCTTTGCTTCTTTGGCCCGAGAGGGAAAAAAAATAACGCCTGATACATTCATTTAACAAGCCGTCAACCGCCCCCTAATTTTCATAATCTAACGTCTCCCTTGACTTGTCATGTTATTAGCCAATCAGCGTTTACCAGACGGGAATCAAATTTTGGCGGGAATGTTCAGATGGCGCTTCCCAAAAATATTTTTAAATGTTTTTTTTTTGTGATGACATGGAGCTGCCGTACCTTTATTTAACAGCTACAAATAATAAAGAATCTACTGGTAAAAGCTCGTTGATTTCACGAAATGAAAAGTGTTGTGAAAGCGAAGATCGCTCAGAATAATTCGCAGGGTTCTGAAGGAGGAATTAACGCCAAACCAGGTCAAGATTCCAATCATGAATTGATTATTTGAAAAGTGAACCCGTTTGTCGCCTCTGTAACTTGTAGCCGGTATCAAACTGCATTCAAATGATCGGTGAATTTTTGACTGCAACTTTTAAGTATACGATGAGATGGAAAATATTTCAATGGATGAAATTTC
The DNA here is from genome assembly GCA_964035525.1 of Porites cylindrica. Classification (NCBI taxonomy): domain Eukaryota; kingdom Metazoa; phylum Cnidaria; class Anthozoa; order Scleractinia; family Poritidae; genus Porites; species Porites cylindrica. The sequence continues at coordinate 46,098,176 of OZ037776.1, read as the reverse complement.
TATTTAGACATTCTTCAAATTCAAAAAAACTGAGCCGGCAGAAATTTGATAACGAACTCGCGTGTCTACATACGCAAGCAAAAATGCAGACTGAAAATCAACAACAACTAACGGATGGCGGCATTTTGGCCAATCGGAACAGCGCAAATCATCCGTATTGTTTCCTATCCAATCAGAAAAAAGTCCAGATTCTGGCTTTTTTGCATGTGATCCCGAAAGCAGTTTACAGAGACAAAGGGAGAGGGCATGATCGCAGGCTAACAGCAAAGTGACTTGGTACTTACAGCTCCGTTTCGTTATCACTCCCAAGACACCTGATCGTCTCAGGAGAGTATATGATGCATCAGCGAAGTTCAGGTGTCAAAGGCTAAATGATAAAATGTACACAGAACCAGACTACTTGTCGTCGTTGTTTGGTGTTTTGCTTAGATTTTGCGAACTGAAAGAAGGATAACGTTAGCAGCAGACGTGAAAGAAATGTACCACATGTTGCGTTTACCTGAGATTGATCAGCCAGCCATGAGGTTCCTTTGGAGGGAATCGCCGAACGAAGAACCAAGTGGTTATCAGTTTGAGAGAACAGTTTAGGAGAAGTGTCGGCGCCATCTCGGGCTAACTACACGATGAGGCGTAATGCAGATGAGAACAGGGTAGATCTGCCCCTCGGCGTCAAGGCTGTTTATCTACTGACTTGCGAGAAGCTATTGAAATGCGGAAGCAGATGACAGAGTTATTGCGCCGTGGAGGATTCAAATTACACAAGTGGCTAACAAATGACCCTAATGTATTGGACTAGATCCCGGTAGAGGATAGATCTCCGCGTTTCCTTGAGTTGTGTGAAAATAAATTACCTGTCAATCAAAATCTTTCATCAGTATATTTTTCACTTGCCAAGTTTCAGCTTGTTAACCGCAACCTTTCTCTTGCCATGATTTGGCAAATGATATATACTCGATAACTGACAAAACGGTGTTCAGCCACCTTACCTTACAGCCGAATTCGTTGTAACGCCCTGCGCGTTTGCAAACTTCAAATCGGTTGTCTGTTCCGTCAATCATTTGAGCGTGGGTGGGGTTAATGCAAATCACAATGCAACGCGCTCGCCCAGCTTGGCCCGTCAAAGCAAAATTGAGAATGACTGAAGACTGCTCAAGAATAGCGAAGGAATTCGCGATGATGAGTGGAATTTTTTGTCGAGGGCAAGAGGTAGACATTGCCTTTTTCTTGCAAAAGACAAGAATAAGAAAGGTCTGAAAAATCTTCCAAGAAAACTGATCGATTATTGTCCGAAACAGGGTGATACAAAGCAACGAACATTGAAACACAGAAACAAACAAATTGGATGAAAATGCACCAATCACGAGTAAACATGTGTTTCCTAAGAGGTCCGCCAAGATTATTAAAGTTTTTTTTTTTTTCACACCCCGGAAAGCTTCATTGTACTTTTTATTATTAGAAAGGATAGCACTGTTATCTATACTGTTGAAAGATGGAGGTTAAGCCCTCTCTCGATCTCAAAATGATCAAACTTCTAACATTTGATAACTCGTTTCTGCCATTACGACATTCTCGCTAAAACTCGTAGTAGAATGAAGTCGGCTATCACGTTTTCACGCCAAAATGACGCTGGTTCACGCGTGCGCAATACTGTATTGAAGAAATCTCGTCCTCGTAGTCGTACTCGTCTTAGAATCTAAAGGTCTCTAATTTTTATTTTATTGGTAGCTATGGTGACAAGACTCCAAAATCCACACTTGCTCGAGCATATGCTTCGCTGTGGATGATCGTCGGATTGATGTTAATGTCAATCATTACTGCCCAGGTCTCCTCGACCATCACCTCCGAAAACCTGCGCTCCTTGGATGACGAGTTTGGCAAAAAGGTACAATAGCCACTTAAGAGTTTATATATTTTTAAAAGTTTTAACAAGGAAAGGAAGAAACTCTAAGTAATATCGGCAAAGCCCTATACAGCCTACAAACACTAGTTGAATGATCAGATTGCTTTTTTTATAGGTTTTTTCTTAGCGGAATTAGGCCTTGGAGGATTGTGCTAGCATAATTTTTGGCATAATTGGAGCAAAAAAGCATATTTTTTTAAACGAGCACTGCCACGGCATAATTAGCGAATTTTAGCCCCTTTTGGAGCATAAATTCTTAAAATTTAGTAAATATGGTGTATTTTCTACAGAAATAAATTAAATCAGCCGGCGTGAAGCAGGTACTATTGGTGCAGCCTTCCTCTGCTGCAGCTGAGCGAGCCTTCTCCCTACTCTCAGCGGCATTTAACGATCAGCAGTACAGCGCTCTGGCAGACTATCTCCTGGCCAGCGTAATGTTGCAGGACAATAAGCGCTGATGTTGACTTGTGTAAACTATTCTTATCCATGTTTATTCAAGCAATTATTGGTGCTGAAAGAACTCAGAACTGTCTAGACAAGTTGATTTACTTCGTGGTTTGATTCTTTCAACGTTATAGTTCGCTATAGTTTGAGTTAGTTTAAATCAAGAGAGTACTATATTCTTTTGGTTCAGTCAGCATATGCAAGTGTGATCGTTAAGTCGTTGAAGGCATTTTACAAACGGTTCAGAGATGCGAGCAGCTAATTTGGACAGCTGCGGGCCGAGATAAACTGCCATAAAACACAAATAAAGTTACAACAACAGTTAATTTGAAAAACATCATAATTTGGTGTCGTTATTGCGCGCCTATATGTACCGAATCTACGTCATTTTGTGAGCATAATTTTGGAAATCAGGAGCATATTTTGGGAATTCTGGCATAATTTTGGCATAATTTGGCAAAATTTCGAGCACTGCTAGTAGCATAATATGCCACTTTTAGGAGCACAATCCGCCAAGGCCTAAGTGGTATATGTTGTGTTTTAACCCTCGGACGTAAAATTCACCCCCCTCCACCGTGGTACAAGGGGGGGAGGGGTTTCATGGAACCCTTCCTCAGAGTTTTTGATATGTTGCAGTATTTCGAAACGATTTTGCCTTCAGTGGAAAGCCTTTGATCCTCTCAACAAGACGAGGTATATTTTAAGGGGTGGTAGCGCTGCTAGAGGCCGCCATCTTGGATTTTACCAAGAATTAGAATTCAGGTTAAAATTGCGATAAATGGCAATTTTTTGTACTTGATATGTGAAATAACACATAAATAAACACTTTGCATCATTTTATTCACAACTTTACTCTTGGTGTTGAAAATAGTTGAAAAACTATGCATTTTCACTCAAAAATGGCTTGACCCTCCTGTTACTTATGACGTTATATCTCGTAACCATAGCAACTGACCATCACTATACTTGTCTCAAAATGGGCGCGAGGGATAAACGAACAGCTACTGAAATCGGCAGGTACTGATGTGTTATCGCCAGAGGGGGGGGGGGGGGGGGGGAAGGGGAGGGTGGCAACCACCCCTCGTTGTAAGACACCAGATTAGATTAAGACAACAGGCCCCGGTTGTTCAAACGTTGGATAGCGCTATCCACTGGATAAATCACTATCCAGCGGATAAGTATTACGGAAATCAATTACGCTATCCGCTGGACAGTGATTTATCTGGTGGATAGCGCTATCCGACGTTTGAACAACCGGGGCCTGAAGACACCAAGTCGGAAACAAAGCCAACATGTTTTCTTTACTCTTTCTTCATAGCTTAATTTTCAATTCCCGGAAGCAGGCTTGACGACTCGCAAAAGCAAAACAGCCAATGAATTAATAAAAGTATATACAGTGTGTTGCCCAGTATCTGGACACTTCAGTTTAACATTGCAATAACTTTCCTTTGTTTCTGTTGTCTGTCGTAAGAGCTCTGAAATTTTGCCCAGAGAAAATCTATTTAGTCCTTAATATGACGAAAGACAGTTTTACTTCTTTGCCTTTGTCTCCATCGCGAAATTAATATTTTTGCAGAGCTCCTATGTTGCCCAGTATCCGGACAGCTGACCCAGTATCCGGACACAACAATAATAGAGTAATTGTACATAAATTTCGACAGGCAAGCGACTTAGAAGCTTCTCTTGCACTTGCAAAGTAGTCTGACAATCGATTCCAAAAATATAACCTACAATAGCATCGTGAAATAAAACATAACAAATGACTGAGGTATGATGAGGAACACGAGCGGCTGTTAAATGGTATAATTCTTACTTCCTTGTCTTAGGAACTTTTTCACTGATTTAAGAAAAGCATGCCGCATCCGTGGACATACCGAAGCCGTGGTTTGCAAGCTCAATTAGCCAATCTGCAAACGACTTTTTTTCTTCATTTTTTATTTAAAAAGAAAAAGCTTGGGGAAGGGACCTCTATCCGACACGATTTCTTCATGCTCAGTCATGCTCACAATAAGCCTGCTTTTCTAGCACTAATTCCTCCTTTTTTCACATCTCTCAATCCCTTTATGACATTTTTCAGACCGTTGCAACCCCATTCTAGCAGTCACAACTGGGGAAAGTATGAGAATTCCAGGTTCAACTCCGGCGCTTTCGCTTATATATAGAAAATGCAGTCACGCGAAACAAGCAGTGCGCACGAAATCAAGTCGCCTCTGAATGAGTGAAGAAAATTTCCATACGGAGTTGACTAGTCATTACATTTTAAGACTATATCATATATTTTAAGCTTTAATTATAGTTATAGATATGAAATAAATCTTATCCGGATAATGTACACAGTTAATTCATCGATTCTGTATGGCAAAGAAAAAAACTCTCCGGATACTGGGCACCTGACATCAATACTTAATGAATGTTTCCGGCCTCCGTTATTCCAAACAAATTGAATTTCAAGAATAATTAATAAACTCTTTGAGAACCCGACTTCTTCAGGTATCTTCACTTTAAATATAAAACAGTTTCTTTGAAAATATCACATATTACCTACCCTTTTCTGAGCAGTACTAATTTTACTGCGCAGTAAACAGCGTAAATATTAGCCATGAAAAGTTTACTCACCTGAACAGAACGACGTCTTCTGTGAGTGTTTCACAAGCTTTAAACTCGCCAAAACTTTCGTCTTAAGGTGATTCTATAGTAAAAGAACCTAACATAGATTGTAGATGAACCTTGGTACACTGATGTAACAAGTCAAGATAATGATAAAAAAGTAATAAAAAGTGGGGGTCACCGTGCTCGTTTTGACGTCACCATGGTGAGAAATACGGCTATTTTGGACCCTTTGTCAAAAATCGCGCGCAGCCCAAAACTAGACAAAAAGGAGAGATTTTTTCGATGATGCATGTGGTATCGCACAGAATTTGACTTTATTGTATTTTTTATCCACTTACATGCCAGAAAAATACCTTTTATGCTCCTGTTTTTATTTTACGCTCCAAATTAGAATTGAATTGGACACGCGCTATTCGACCCGTGATAGCTCAATCCGTACAATTTGGTAAAATTGCCAAAAAACTGAACATAGATTTGTGCCAATTTTTTTCTCATCGAAAGGAAGCACTGTCCTTATTAAAATCATGAAATAAAAAATGGGGGTCACCGTACTCGTTTTTGCGGTAGAGCAGCAGAAAGTGCGTACCAAATGTATTTTCGCCGATATTTGAGAGAGGACTGGGGCGAGTTTCAAAATAAAATGTATGTGAAAGGGGGAAGAAAGCATTAAAAAATCTGTTTTTACAGAATTTACATCGAGATATCACATTTAGGGCGCAATGTGATAAAGAAAGCGTTTAAATGAAAACCAAAGTGAGTAAGCACAAGTTGAACAACCACTATCGAGGTTCTCCGGGAGGAAGTCGAACTCAGCAACACGCGTACTACTTACGTTATGCACATTCCCAACACATTGAGTCTCACCTCGGCAAGAAACAACCGCAAGTAAAAATTCCAATGGCGTTTCTCTTTAGTCAACTTCATTTTAATAATGTTACTTCACATGCTCTTTTTTACGGCGGCCATCTTGTTATGCGCAGTAAGAGATGCGCAGTGCAAAACCAGGGAATCACCTTAAAGATGAAATGTCCAGCTTTCATTCGAAATACTTCGTTTACTGAGAACTGAAAACGGCGCCTCAAAAAGTGAGTTTTTGTTTTAAGTGTCCGGATACTGGTACCGTCCGAATACTGGGCAACATACTGTATAGTACTACAAACGGTCCTGGAAAATGTGTCAGCGCTGAAAATTTTAACAAAAACAATAAAAATAGTGATATTTGCCTTTCGATGTTAACAGCGTTCAAAACAAACCGTTGTTCAGCTGCTGACAGTCTACGGGCATCGAAAAATAACGAAGAGCAGGCACATCTCATAGATCAAGTTTTTTTTTTTTGGCTTTTTGATCCACATCGTTTAAGGTGATGAATACATTGTTTATTTTCAACCGTTTTCATGTTCACGAAATGGCAATTTTCATTCAGAGCACGGCACCACTGAGAGCGCATTTCATAGAATTTAAGGTTTAATTGCTATACTGAATTCCAGTCTTTGTCAGTGAAACTAGTTTCCTTGAGCTGTATTCCGGATTCCACAAGCATTTTTTTCCGGATTCCGAATTCCACAGACCAAAATTTCCTGGATTCCAAAATCCAGTTGCCCTTACAAAAAGATTGCTCTCCATCAGCCTCAGGGAGTGCAGGACCATTGTTTTTATCTTTGACGTCTACTCAGCCCAAAAGGGTTAGTTTTCTGTTCCTTCAGCTATTCCTTTATTATTGATGTATTGATATCTAAATATGCTCTTCGTAATGCTGCATAATTATTCTAAAAAAATTGAAAAGGAAAATTCGCATTTGACGGGTCCAGAGTGATACTTTCCAGGTTCATTAATCACAGTTTAGCCATTTCGTGAACACCTAGTTTTTGTTTGACTCTTTATTTTCTGACTATCTACAGTTTCAATCTCTTTGCTCGTTCGCAGCTTTATCATTTAAAAATTTCCTTCCTAGATTGGAGTTCCAAAGGGAAGCAAAGAATTTTTTACGAAAAGCAGCTTTGAAGCTCATTCAGTGACTGGTAAATATACTTTTTTCTAATGATTTCTTGTATAAGTTTTTAATCTAATTTAGTTTGTGTATATAAGGAAAAATTAAACTTAAAAACGTTACTCAACGTTTCGATGTTTTAAACACCGTTATCAAAAGTGAGAAATGTTAAGTTTCAAAGTTGTTTAAAGAGCTGAAGTTTGAATCAATTAGACTGTATTCGTGCATGCTTCATTGTTCTGTACGTTTTTTTTTTCAATAAAAGTTTAACAATAGGTGCAGTTGAACGGGACACTTTTACCGTGGTAAATTACCGCCTTTTACAGCGGAAAATTGGCGTGGTGCGTGTGACAGGACTGTCCCGAGATAAATTTACCTTGGGAAATATCCATGGTTACGTCAAAAAGAAGAAAGAAACTGCCCATGACATTTAACGTGGTGAATAGCTGGTGTCTTTCGATACCCAAGCCAAACAGAGCCAATCAGGTTTCCTCATTTAACACCAACATGAAACCGCAAAAAAATAGAATTTGTTTTTCGACCTTTTTGGCTAATTTTACCTCTTTGAGCTATTTTGAAAAAATAGCTCATTTGTCAGTGTGGTCGGAGTGTATGTATCTTTGTGGCTGTGTGTGTTATGATGGGTGTTGCAGGGGCCAATAAGGTTGAAAGTACTATGATTTTGATGCTAGGAACCAATGAGATCTTGCGTCTAAACCATGACATTGCCAAAAGCCAAACAAGGGCACTTTGAGACTGCCATCTTGGTTCTTCACAATTGTTATTTTTTCGTCTTCTATTACGGCTAAAGGAGTTTAGAAGCATAACATATACATATTGATCTTCATGTTTTAAACACTAAGTACAGTGATGGAGCTGTTTAGGGGGTTCGTGTTTTTGTGTGGGTGTTGCTTCAAGACATTTCTTTGCAAGAAGGTTGCTCATGCTCATGTTTTTAGATCAATTGTTTTACCGAAACTAACGTGCGGTCTTCCTGTATACTCCTCCTCAGTAACTGAATTAACAACGGTCCAGAATTTTCTACAGCGTTGCTTTAAACGCAGCTATATTTCGTACCAAAATGACATATATGACGTATAAGAAGCGGTAGATAGCTCACTGTTCAAGAAGATCTCCAGTATGCCCAGTCATCCTCAGTCTCTACCCTGCCCTCCCCCAAACGAAAGAAAGTTCAGCTCGCCTCCGAGTTCCTAGCAGTCAACTCCCTAGGGTTAATACTTAGCGTTTTAGAAGTAGTTTTTTTTAATAGGCTATTTTTCAAATATAAAGTACCTATTTAATGTAATGTGGATCTTGAATGTTAAATTCAATGCTTCGACGTGGAATTTTTTTAAGCCTTCTAATTCTTTCTGCTATTTTTAATGTAAGTGTTCTTGGTTTTAGCATGTATTTTTGCTTAAAAAACAATAAAGACGCATATTTATTTATTTATTTATTTATCTCTGACCTAATTTGGCTATCGCGAACGGTACAACGCACGTATTTCATAATTTATGAGTTCTGTTTCACCTGCTTCAAGTAGAGTATAAAAGAACAGTTTTTCAAAGATCTTCAAATGAAACGTTAATAATTGATATTTAGATATGGACTTTAGTTCGGAAGTATGCGGCCTATAATTTGTGGTTTTAGAAGTTTGAAAAGCAGCTTATTTTTTTTGAAAGCTGTACCGAGTAGTTAATCCTGTAAACAAGCTTTATTCTCTCGCTCACAGAGTTCAACAGACATTTTTCGTCCCGGCAAACGTGAATTAAGTGAACAACATGATACATGCTTGCTTCCTAAGAGTCATTACAGTTATTGAAGCGTATTTTTAACTTAAGTAAAAACAATTAGCGTTAGGGAATAAAATAGGGTTTTCCGATTTAGCGGAAGTTCTTCGGAAGTGGAAGTAGCCAGTTACAAATGAGTTAAATTTCTAGCCTTTCTGTACGTGAAATTCGTTTAACGCCGACTACTGTAAGTAAATTGCTGGGTTGTTTACAACTTGCACTTCACGAGACCAACTGCGGCGCTCAACTTTATATTATTCTTGCAAAGTTATATATAATTAGATTCACCAAGAAAATCAGGATTCAAGGAAGTAATTTCCATGGCCAACTCTTTGAAGTCTGGGGCTGAAGAAGACGAGAAGAAAAATGGAATATTCCTCTTCAGCCCCCAACAAATCACAGCACGTAAATACGTAGTAAAACGTAGCAAAAATCCCAATAGACTGTGAAATTCGGGCTTTGCACTCTCAGAGACAAAGGTGTTGAAGTATGGAAAGCGATAATGTTTCTAATGTTGGGTCTTTATACGGAACGTAGGAAGAAGGTTTTCACCGTATTCTTTCTACCATCAAAACTAAGCAGGCACTCAGCCTAATTTGTTTAAACCTTCATTTTGAAATAGCTTTAAAAGTGTATTGTTTCAAAGAATAAGCATGTAACATATGTGCTGCTTTGTTATTCTTTTGCTATTCAATAAGTTGTCATATGTGAGGGTTTCTTCTGCATCCCGCACCTTAGTGGGAACTTTGTGGATTGCACCAATTGTGTGTTTCCACTTGACCTCATGGCGGCCATATTTGTGTCCCAAAACAATGAAACGGCGGCATGTTTGTGTCCCAAACCAGTCCTGTGGGAGTTGAACTCTTTTCTTATGTAAACGCTCTCTTTTGTTCCAATAAATTTGAATAGATGCTGGCCACTTGAGTGAAAACACAGAATAACTATGATTGCACATTCTGCAGTTTGTATAAATTTATTGAGCTTTTGCCATAGTTTTCAACCCTCACCCTAACCCACAAAATGCGCTGAGTCGAATAGATATCCACAAGTAGACGAAATTGCGAGATACGATCGCGATGCCTGAAGACTTCCCACCGTTTTTCCCAGTTTGTAGGAAAGGAGAAATACAATGTTGTTCCTTTTCTGTTTATAAATTATCTCAATCGATGAGGACATTGAAGACAATGAAAAAGATTATTATTTACGTTTGACGTAGCAAATATAGAAATAACCTGCGATCAGGCCTGCCAAATTAAAGAAAATGGAAAAGTCTAAGGACCGCCTGATCGCAGGTTAATGAAGAAAAATCAGATATCGTGAGAGATAAACATTCCCCCTGCCCAGGATATCATCCAGTAAACAAAAGCAGAATTGTCTACTTTTTCCTTGTTAGCGTATATGCTTTATCTTTTTTAAACGACTTTTAAAAACCGTTAGCACCGAGGGTGACTTCATTTGCAGCATATGCGTATCGGCCAAATGCGACTGCTAGACGCAAATACTGCAAATGAGTCCCCTTGTTTTTAAAAAAATTTACCAAGCATGTTTGTGTTCATGTATCCTTTTACGAGCAAGATATTTTTCATAAACAATGACATCATGTAAAGATTTACTTATAAGGAAAAAAAAAATCGAGATTACCTTTTACAGTATAGTCACCAATTTCACATCTCGGAAAAATGGCTCAAACTTCCGCTAAATCGGAAAACCCTAATTGCAAGAAGCTAGTTGACAAAAATGATTAGATATTGTTCAATTGAGCGGAATAACATGAGATGAGTAGGAATATATTTCAGCAGTTTGTTAATTTTCTTGGAAGTAAATAAATGTTAGGCTATCAGCCTTAACCTTACATGAAGCATCATTTAATTGCAGATGTTGTAAAGCCGAGGTGATTTCTTAAAATCATTTGAGCAAATTTGCTAGTAAACAATTTGCGTTCGTTTACTAAGAATCGTAAAAGAGACAAAGTCCAACATCTTCAAATTGCAAATTGTGTGCATGAGTTATTTTTATAATCCTGCTTACTAGATTACTTGACAATTAATGAATGAGGCTGAGTATCTTGTGAAGAATTATAAAGATCGAGGAGGGCCAGATCTTCATAATTCTTCATAAGATACGAAAGCCAAATTCAACAATTGTTTTATTATTCATTCAAAACGATCCCTAGTTTAAAAACATAGCTAAAACATGCTTACCTCCAACAATGTTTATTTCATCTTCGATAGTGCACGTTTAGGGTTGTTCAGCTCCGCAAATATTCTCCCAATAGCAGATGAGCAGATGTCACCCTTCGAGTTGCTTTCTCAGTGTTCTTGCCATGTTTCTAGCTATTATTTCGCCTAGTTCTTACTCTTGAAACGAGTGAAATGTCCGCCATTTTTGTTTTCACTACCAAAGCAACTCAACCTCGTCCCTAGGTCTTCTCGGTTAACGGTGCAGTAAGCTGCAAGAAAGCTGCACTTTTGACGTCATCGCTTCATTAAACGCAAAATTCTTCCAAATTTGGTCATCAGTAGCTGGTTATGGTGAATTATGCTTGTGCTTTTAGCCAACCAGAATCGGGGAAATATTTTGAATGAATAATGTGTAATAACTCGAATTCCCTCACGTACGAACCACGAAAGGGGCAAACTTTGTGACTGTACATCTCCTGCAGACTGGCTTTTCACAGTAATAACTGTAACTTGAATCGAACGTATGAAGATATTTTTAGTTTTGTAACTAGCGCCTTAAGTTAAAAGGCTTTTTTCTTTTAAGAAGCAATAACATATACCACTTGTAGAATCAAGTCGTCAGGGCAAAAGACTGTTTAATTAAGTAGAATCGCACGTGACAACCTCGTAAATAATGATGATGCAACTATCTACAACAATGATGAAAATCGTGACATTTCTCAGTTATTTGGTATTCGGCAATTCAAGCTTCATTATTTCATTCGAAACCATAAGAGAAACCTTGAAATCCTCGAGTCTTCCCACTAAGCAACGCCTAGTGAGTTGATATTCATAGTACTTTAACAATTTGTTTATTTTGCTACCAGATGTCCGAAGGAAAGACTATTAACAAAAAGTCAATCTATATAGTATGAGGATCGACTCAGCTGTGCGTAGCGTTTCGCGTTTTCGTTAATGTACAGCAATACCCAATTTCGCACAAAAAATGGTCTAAATTTAGGATTTAAACAGTAGATTGTTGATACGGTTACATTAAAGCATCCAAAATAGCTCATGGACGTTAAACGTGTCTATGTTAATTAAGGTGGGCCTATTAATATAGGTATCTTCTGAATTCAAAATATCAAAAAGTAATTTGCGGAGTGTTTGTTTTGAATTTATTCTTAGCATGATGTCGGGTGTGACATGGTTTTCATTGTCAAAAAGAAAAACAATGTGCTGTATAGTAGCTAATTTTGTGTATGGTAATATAAAGTCTGGTGCTCGAAAAGAACCTCAAAGGATTGATATGGGGATCCATTGGCTCTGACGAGCTAAAAATACGTACACATAAAGCCTTAAAGTACCCTTAATCTCGCTCGACGATAGAAAAGAATCTTTAAAATTCATTAAAATTCATTACACCACTGGACGTTTCATCCAATTACACTGGTTTTTTATGACGATAAAGGGATCTTACCAACGCTAAAGATATGACATTGGAACAGAATATCCTTGAGAAATTCTTTGCTCGCCATTTTGAAAGTCAATGACGCGAAAACTGACGTTATATACTGGCACGAGGACTGCATCACCGATTTTCTTGGAGATACTTTCCCCCTGATTATGACAAAAACATCGTGTATTTATTGTTTAGAAAAAACTATAACTAGCAGAAACACATTCATTTTCTTATCTTGTTTGAATGTGCTTTTTTCATTTGTGCATTTTCACTCTATGTAGAATATTCCACAGAAAAGGATCTTTTTGAGAGCCTTGAAAATGGAATTGTGGACCAGATTTGGCTGTTTGAGTGCAACGCTAAGCCAAACTTCTCGCTCATGGTTGTAAAAGTGCATAATGAAGCACCATATATCGGGGTACAAATAACGACGCCAGCAAAAACAGAAGATGGTCGGAATTTCTCAGATTGGGTTTATAAAAATTATTATTTGGAAGAAGAAGAAGGTGATCATAATGGTCATGATGATGAAGATTTGGAACGTCCGTTAAATGGGTCTCTGGTTGAATGGGTCTCTGGTCCAGATGTAAGAAACTTTCATTTTCTGTTTTATTTTAGGCATCAGTTGTGTTATTGTCCCGAATTTTCCGATACGAAAACGCCCATTCTGCATGAGCTAAGTCGCAAGAAAACTGCAAAGATTGAAATAAGTACTTTAAAGTCCTTACCATCGCTAGCCCCCTAACCGTCTTGTGGCGTGTAAACCACCTCCTCCGACTAGCGTCACAATCTTTCTCTGTCACCCACTGCCCACTGATTTTCTTTCGTCCCAAGTAAGGCAATCCTAGACAGTTTTGGAACCTGGATTCCAAGCCGTGGATTCCGGATTCTACGTACTGAATTCCAGTCTTTGTCAGTGTAACTTGGATTCTGAATTCCAACAACAGTGAATGATTCTCTATGGATTCTAATCGTAAGTGGGATTCCGGATTGCTTGAGCTGTATTCTGGATCCCAAAGCTCAGGATTCCGGATTCATCAAGCAAAATTTTCCCTAATTCCGTACAGTTCATCATACAAAAATTCGGAGGATTCCGCCGGAATCCAGATTCCCTTGCAAAGGGCGCCTTTAGTCCTGATATTCAACATTGACAAACGTCGTTTTCCTCTTATCCCCCGTCTGCGCTGTAAGATGATTTCGACCGGACCACCAAAGAAAGAAACGCTTTTTGAAGTTTAGGGTTTCATTATATTGCCTTTATTCTAATTTAGGTAATTCGTCAGTAGCATGTAATAATAAAAGATAGATCCAAATAGACTTTGATAGACTTTGTCTAAATGTTAATAAGATCATCGTTTAATAAGCGTTTGAAGAGGTGTGAGGGTCGATATATACTATCTTGGAGAACCCATCATGTTGGCAAAACATTCACAAATTTTCCAGTGCGGTCTAATAAGCGTAAAATACGAAGAAGGTATTAGCTGGTTGGTAACTTACAAGTGTAAACATAAAGGATTTAAAATCGGGTGTTCCCTGTCAATTTTATCTTGTCAGTGGACCGGCGAGACTCGAATCAGGAGCATTCTTATAGTCTAATGCTCTGGCCAATCCACTCTGCTTTCTTCAATTTAATTTCTTATGTATTTGAATTCGTTTTTATCTTCAACAGCATCGCTGCTTTGATTTGTTCGACAATGGCAAATCCCGTGGCAGTCTGAAGAAAAATACGAAAAAGAAGATGGAATTGATCGATTACTTAATGTGTGGCTTGGCGGGACTGCTGGTTGTTCTTTTCATTGTTGGAGCACTGGCAGAAACCTGCTTAAAAGGGCTAAAAACAAAAACAAAGAAGCCTCCTGAAGGTTCGTTTTACATTCTTAAGATACGTAAAAGATTGTCTTGACAAGCTCTTGACCCGAACTCAGCTGACATAAGAGCGTCAAAACCGAGGCGCAGAGCTACAACAGCAGTGTGCGCCAGCGCACTAACTTAAAAAGTCATTAAACCGTTTTCTTCACAATGAATTTAACAATAAATAAGTCTTGCATGATATGATATGGTTAATACGTAATTCCTGTGACATACGAATTAACGTCTAGTGACCAATCTAACCAGTGAACGTATCAAAACAAAAATAGCATCCTCCAATCAAACGATGTTCAAAGGAGATCATGACCAAACTTGAGTTAAAATGAACGGCGGACTTGTCCATGCATGTCATTTGTCTCTAAATATTTTGAGCAGTGACGTTTGCGGCAATAGGTTACAGCGGTAATATAAGCTTTGGTTACCACTAAGAAGGGTTTACGGGATTAGGTTATTAGCCCACCGCCCGCATCGCGCAGAAAGAAGGGACATCATTAATTATTCATAACTAGCGAAGCGGCAAATTTGAATGCGAGTTGGCTGGGAAAAGCTCCAATAAGAGAAGAAAGAGCTGAAATTGGTCCGGTAGCGCTGACAAAACTTGCTTTCAGTGCTTTCCAAAAGCCAAATCCTAAAAACCTAGGTGCGGCTTCTTGAAGAGAAATTGTGTACTTACTATTTGAATCTAAACCGAAAAAGATGAACAAGCTAAGAGTAAGCATTATCCCCTTTTAACTTGAAAATACAGCAAGAATGGGCTTTTTTAGTATGGACTCCAGGCACTTTTGAAAGGACAATTTTCTGAAAATTTACGCTGTTTTGAAAAAGCCTACACGCGGCTTTTGAAAGTTGGATCTTTTCCCGAACAGAATCCATTTTAATTTGAAAATCGGTTGAGTAGAACCACTATCCCTTTCACTTTGAAAACTTCTGGGAGGAGATGTGCTCGAAAACGGCGCGTCTAAGTAAATGGCAGCTATAATCCCTTCCACATGGGAATAACTACACTACCCTGGTGGGACGTTTCTCGCAGTAAGTTTATTTACGACATAATCAGATAAATGGAAAATTTCATTTTTCTTTCTGTGGTTTACTTTTGAAGAAACACAATTCCCGCAAAAAAAAAGCAAATAGCCTCCCCGCAGACGTCCTTTGGGGTTCGTTTGATGCGTGACAAACGAACCCTAAAGGACGTCTGCGGGGAGGCTAAAAAGCAAAGTGATTTTATTAACGTTATCTTTGAAATAGCCTCAAATGCGCGATTTTCCGAAAAAAAAAAAGAGAGTACAAAGGCGAAAACAATAATAGCGTGCTGCATTGCTTAGTTTTCCACCAACATCATATTAATTAGGATCGTCGTGCATTCTTGCCAACCAGTGGTTGAAGCGCTCTCATAGCGTCTAAGCATGACTGCCCGTAATATGACAGATCTAAGAGCTTTGGTGAACTGGAGGTAAATGTCCCAAGAACAATAGCCATTCTGCGCGATGAAACCCACCATGGAGGACCAGAAGATCACTCCGCTGGCCTCTCTCCTTCGATTGGTTTAGCACTGGTGGCTCTACACCCCACCAGGAGTATAAAATCCCAGCTCTTAGGATCAGAGAAGCAGTGCAAACGTCCCACCACGGTAGTGTAGTTATTCCCATGTGGAAGGGATTATAGCTGCCATTTATAAGTCTCATAAAAGGGAAAAACTCAGGCGTTTTTTTCCAACAGAGTTGTTTTCATTTTTTGCTCTCTATCAAGAGAGGAAAATGGGACATTACTCTCTCTTATCTCTATTGATACCTTTTTCCCTTTCCCTTCCAGTGTAGTAGTAGTAGCCTTGAGGAAGAGACAAGGATCAAGGAAACACTTCAGCGACATCTTAGCAGATTAACCGTAATTACCATCTTTATTTCTCAACAGCCTGCAATCGAGATGTCGAAAAGGGAGATACTCACGCAGAAGAAATGGAAAACCCTGAAAGCTTCATGTTAAAAAATATTTCAGAAACGGAAAACCCTGGAAGCCCCATGTTAAACAATATTTCAGAAACGGAGAACCCTGCAAGCCCCATGTAAAACAATATTTCATAAAAGATTTTCCACATCGTACAGTTAATTTTTTTTATAGGATTGAGGGCCTCTTCACATGAGCCAGGCAGAACGGACTGCATGGCCCGGTTCACGCCGGGAGCATTTTCGCCTTGGGTTCATACGAGAAATTTCAGCCCGGTTTCCGAAATGACTTTAAAAGGGCCAAAGATCCTGGGGACGAGTTATGGCGCCAATTTCGAGAAACAACGCAAACTTCGCGAAAAACGAAAATGAACGAGCATTCGCGCCTTTCATAGCTTTGGCAACTCTTATAGCTGTATCACTGCAGTGAAATGAAATTCTTATTATGTGGAAAATACAGCAGGCAATGGGACGATGCCGTCCAGGACGCCAGAATTCATCTCGCTTTCATCCCGGTAACCGGGCTGAAGTGCTCATATGGCCAAAAAATTTTAAAACACTCAACGAGATCCCGGTTGGAAAAACGGAGATCTCTGGAACCGAGCCAGCCCGCCCTCTCATATGAACACATCGAAATTTTATAAAGGATTTAGAGGTAAGTCGAGATCTCACAAAACAAGCTCGGTCAACCGGGCTCATGTGAAGCGGCCGTGAGAATCTCTTCTTGTAGTTTGAAATGTGCACGTGTGGTTGAATTATGATGCGTGGTTGTCCCTGTGATTCCGGCTTTAAGTAATATGTACTAACAGTAACAATGATGTCTTCATGAAAATAAAATAAAGAGCCGTTGTTAAATAATTGCGTATTATTTCTTATTGACCGATCATTTTATTTATATTTTCAAAACGTGCTGATTGCTCAATGCATCTCATGAAAATTCCGAAAACCCTTAGTAGCGGAAACGTCTTCAGAAAACTGAAATCACAACAGGCAAAAAAAAATATAAAGAAAATCATGAAAGAAATAAAGGAACAGCGCGTTTTGAAAATGGCAACATTTGTTTGCTTCGCTCTAGAAGCTAAGTTGCATGGTTTCAAGTTAGCACTTGATTTAAGTGCACTTACATATCTTAAGTCGCTTTGTAGATAACATGGCTTCACACTTGTTGGCCAAGTATAATACTTGAAGTACAAGCTCTCAATCATCTTTCGCGGTAAAATCAGTCATGGATAAATCAAAACGCAATTGCCCACGACGTCGTGTTCTGTATTTATCTAGAATGGCTCAACAACGCTCTTTTCGGCAAAGAAACCGCCTGAAGCCTACGGTTTGGAGTCGTCGGCAAATTTGGTTTGGATTGGTCTTAGCTAACCGAGACGTGGATCCACGATATACGCCTTACTCATAAATGGTGGACGCGCGGTTAAGACTTGAGCCGAGTACACGAAAACAAGGCTTAAGAGGCCTCATAAAAATGATGGCGTTGAAATTTAATACTCACCGCTGTGTACCATTTTGTACACAAAGAGGTCCTGTTGGCCCCTGAGGGAGAAACACACTATTCGAAGAGATGTTGGTAGATTTTTTCTTATCACCGTGGCACCAAAAGTCTCTTCCTTACAACGAACAGACTTATCGAAGGATCTTAATTGGTGGTCGTTCGTCTGTCAAAACAGGCGTTTTTCCTTTGAATATTTCCTGGAAAAAGCGTCTACACGAAAACGTCCTTCCCCGCCGAAATGCCATATCAGCAACAACGGGGGAAGTGTCACTTAGCTGAGTCTCTGTCCTCGGAGCATGAAATACTAGTCAACAAAACACCTAGGCCTGAAGCAGAAAACGATATTCGTGAGACGGGCACGAACTTCAATAACGAAACTGCAACGTCGTCAGTTTTCGCTAAACACTAACGCTTATTCAATTAAAAAAATTCCTTCTACTAACGACGAAAATAATCGCAGTAACTCTCCAGATCAATTTAGGTTACTCGACGAAAAATGAGCAGACCTTGAAAATAAGGTTTCGGATTTGGAAGGCAAGAATCGAACGCCTAATTCAAACGCCTTCTCTCTCAATCGGTTCACCTCTGATGAGGCAATGTTATATTCTATACATGCTTCCCTAAATATGAAGCGTTCTTGGCAACCTTGTAATATTTAGATCTAGGGAGTAATGGAGAAAATGTCCATACTGATTGTCATGTGATAATGACATATCAGTCGGGACATTATCTGTCTCCGCCCCAGATCGGTGTCAAAAGAGGGAGGCCAAGATTACTCGACTCTTACTTTGTGTCGCCTAAGGCAGGGATTTGCAGAAACCCACCTTTCTTACCTGTTTATTGTTTCTCAGGCAACAGTTAGTAGGATTGTTATCAGTTGGATCATTTTTATGTATCTTCGATTTGGAGTGATTATATCTGCCCTTCAAGAGAAGAAGTGTCAACAAAACAAATCCTGAAGATTTCAGGAAAAAAAAACCCAGCACTAGGTTATACTTGACTGTACTGAAGTGAAGTGTTGCATGCCCAGTAGCTTGCAGTAGCTACACTGTTTGTGCTTCAGCTCAGGCATCTATTTTTATGGTCTTCTGGCCAGTCAGTCCTAAAAAAATTGCCAAATTGTTGTAGAAGTCTGAACGATGACCAAACAAGTGGTCAAAAGTAAAGACCCTAGAAGACAAACCAAGGAGTGAATGGCCGTTTTTTCACAAACTGTGTGAGAAATATTATCGAAAAAGCTGTAAGTATATGCGTAATAATTCCACAAAACAGAAAGGTAAAAAAATTTCAACTTCACATTATCGATCAAAGTTTCGAGCACAACGTTATGGGGATAAGTTACCAAAAAAAGTTTGGAAAGCCTTGAAGAGAAAAAAGCAGTGCACACTTCATGCAGGCATGGTGTCAGAAGGATTTGCCAACTTTACAACGAAGAGGATCGGCCAGCAAACTCACGTGATATGAACCCCCTAGAGACCATCTGGATTAACGTAGACGAGACAAAGTACAAAGATCCATCCCCCTAAACACTGGACAAACTAAGACAGTGACTACGCTTCGCCTGGAAGAATGTGACTTTGGACATGCGTTTGGAGTTTGTACGTTCTATACCTCAGAAAATATATAAGAAGACATTCTGGTTACTAATATTTTAGTTATCCCGGATACAGGGTGTTTCAAAAGTTCGTTCCGATGTTTTATTTGCTTAAATTTTACTAATTATTAAAAAAAAACCTTTATTAAAACTTAGTATGTCATTCATTATTCATTTAACATTTGCAATGTTAAATTTATAATGAATGATATACTAAGTTTTACAAAAGGTTTTTTTTTAATAATTAGTGAAATTTAAGCGAATAAAAGATCGGAACGAACTTTTGAAACACCCTGTATATTTTCGTTCTATTACTCGCGACCGATCGCCACTGTCGATGTTCTTCCAAAACAACAACAATTAAATACTGTTTAAAACACGAAGCAAAACCTCATCCGTGGCAAAACTAAAAGACCGCAGATGGCGTTTCATAACAAGATGACGTGCCGTATTTTATTAAATGCGTGCAACTCGTGCAAGGTGTTATGCTAATTTCAAGCACCACCACCCTTCTTTTTTATTTTGACAAAACATCTCATATGTCTTTCTATTTCTTAAAAAACTTCAAAATTAGTTGCACATCAGTTGTTACTATTTACTTTGTTGTGTTTTAGTGAAAAAACGAAGAAAAAACTTTCCAGTTAACTTTCAATAAGTTTGTTTACATGCGGTTGCCGGATTTGTGGCGCATTGCGCTAATCACCATGGCGCTTTGCACCCAGTAGGCAAAGTTTGAAGTATATACGTCACTATATTCAAATATATCCAGCGAATTTTTTGTTTAAACGTTATGATAAATTTGCCCCCTTTAATATTAATATACATAAGAATGTTAAAGTTGAGTAACTGTGAACTTTTTTAAACGGAACAGTGAAAGGCGATAAGGTCAACACTTTCAAATTGAACTCGAATTTAATTGGTTTTAATATACTACTAACAAGTTTGAGTTATACGCATACAGACATAAGCATATGAAATCAAACTGTTCATCAACATTTCTTTGAAAACAAATTAACTTGTTTCACACTGTAGGCTTAAATTACTAGCCTGCGCATGCGTAGCAGGTGTCGAAAGGGGTAGGGGATTGTGAGGAAGGAAAAGAGGGAGGGAGATTGTAGGGAGAGAGGGTAAGGGACGCCTGCTATAACAGCCCACTTTTGTTCATTTCTGATTGGTTGATCTGTAACAAGTAACTTATTGACGTGCATTAGTAACAAACAACCATGATGCAAAATCAAAGGAAACGTGTTCAACTGGCACAAGCTTTGGAAGGTCAAAATATTACCCCAATCATGTAGGAACGTTGTACTGTCGCAATCTGTAATAATCATCGCACTTTGTAATACCTGTCACGATTTGTAATAAATCCATCGCACTTTGTAATACCTGTCGCAATTTGTAATAAACCGTGTCGCACTTTGTAATAAAAAAGCTGTGGCAATTTGTAACAACTGTCCATCGCACTTTGTAATAAACTAAGCTGTCTCAATTTGTAATAATTCCATCGCACTTTGTAATAACGTTTTCAGAGTAATTAAACTTACTTCTTCAACATTAATATAACGCCAAAATATGCATGGTACTTCATAAACAAAGATGGAGATGACTTCTGCTAGCACGTAACGTCTCTACTCATTCAAACATTTAACTTTATTCACAGTCCTAAACATTTTTTTAGATTAATGTTGATTATTTATCTCACTTACGAAATGCTGTATTCTTGAACCTTGCTATTGTACCAGGTGGCTTGCATTCAATGGTTACCCGGTGGGTGTACTTCCTTATATGGCCAATACGGGGATGTGCCTCTGGACAGAGCATTGCCAGTGTAGAGGATCTAGACAGAGCTAGACACACTAGACACAAACAAGCCATTAGTAAAAAGCATTTAATTTCCGCTAATCGTAACATCCATTCTACATCATTCGAATAAGGGCACCAGGAGAGTTCAAGCTTTCCTTGTTAGAACTTATAACAGGTTGACACATCACGTGGTACACCGTTCTTGTCTAACGAACAATCTTAAAGAAGTAATAGTGGCTTCCATATTTTGGCCAACTTAATCAAACGAGGCCTGGAAAGATTCAAAATGTTTACTGCAAATAAAAAAAAAAAGGCACCAGTGGCAAACCTTCGAACCACAACAGAAACCTAAACACAAAATCCAATTAGTCGCTGGCCAATACCTTCGTATGTACCTGTTTTTATAACACTCACTTGGGGTCTTACACTGAGCAGGCTAGGCATTTGGTCCATTATTCTCACTTGATTTGGTCCCATATAGGAACAAAAGGAGTACTCATTCCATCTTAAAACAATTGTTTTCTGTAAGGAGTCCTCTAAAGCAAATACCATGGGGATGGTAAAAAATTATCCTTCCCTGCGTATATACAACTCGTAAGACCTTGCAATTCTTCCGAGCGTGTTCTGGATTACTGTTTTTCTACAAAATGGAAAGGATGGAATAAACCATCCATTACTACTTGAGTTACCCCATCTAAGGATCAAACCAAAGACACAAGGCCAACAACGTAAAAAATGATACCCTATTAAAGGCTCGAGATCCTCAAAAAACATACCCTATCAGGCGGTACTTACCTATCTAGCCCATCCATACATGGGATTATCCTCCTCCCCGCCGCCGAAGACTTCACGTGTCACGTGGCAAGCAAACATGGATTTGGACGACGAATGCCAGGTTATTCATGAATTTTCTGTTGTTAAATGTTGCCTTTCTTATTTAAATATTTTTGAATTTAAACGTGATTCGTATCTTTTTGGTGATATGTCACAGGAAGTTTCATGTCTTTCATAAAAGCGTTTCTAGTTAGTCACGTGATTAATCAAGGCAGAAAAATTTATAGCGGAAGACATGCATGTTTGACCAAAGAAAATGTTACGGACATGTTACATGCTAGCAGACGTCATCATCTTTGTTTATGAAGTGCCATGCATATTTTGGCATTATATTAATGTTGACGAAGTAAGTTGAATCACTCTCAAATAACTATTACCAAAGTGCGATGGAATTATTACAAATTGCGACAGCTTAGTTTATTACAAAGTGCGATGGACTGTTATTTCAAATTGTGACACCTTTTTTATTACAAAGAGCGACACGGTTTATTACAAATTACGACAGGTATTACAAAGTGCGGTGGATTTATTACAAATTGCGACAGTACAAACGTCACGTTGAAACCCCGAACTAGAACCAACTGTAATAGCTTGTTTAGAAGGTAGCAAATGCTCACGACGTTTGGTATACTGGATTTGTCCAAACACCGAGCGGCGATTCGAGGCAATTCTTGTCATCTGCAACGCCGATATTCACAGGCAAGAGCACAGGTTACAACTATTGGACGGATTTTAGAAGATGGACACGCGACATTTGCACAGTCTTATAACGCCTTGAATGAACTTCGAAATGGTTTGCAAAGATGTATATAATTTCCCTTAAATAAATTAATCGCGTTTCAGGCTGTCGACAGTTTTGTACTTTGCGACTATTGAGTTTGATAAGGCAAGACCAAAGTTTTTTTTCTGTATTCACAAGAAACTGATTTATTGTTTGTCGTGTTTGCTGAGCAAGAACAGTAAAAATGTTGTTATATTTTGCACGAGTATGATATCATTTTTTTTTAAGAGCCTCACGACTTGACAATTTCCTGTAAACAAAGAAATTAAGTTTGGACCATGCTAAGAAGCGCCCCCTACTAAATTGTGATTGATCACGTATATCGGATTAGGAAGGAAATTGGTGCGCGGAATATACAAGAACACGGGCTCTTATAGCGGGCGCTCCCCAACCTTTTCCCTTTTTTAGTAATCAAGTACCTCACACCTGTGATTTCAGTGGTCGATTAAAACAATATTATATTGTCTTTTGTTTTCAGGGATAGGACCATTGTCATGTCACCGTTTCTATAGTTTTCACAGCCTATTGTGTGAGCTGCTCAGTGAGGTGCTGCTTGACCCCCCTTTTCCCTTTCTCCTTTTTTCGCCAGCCACGCGGGCTAAAAATTACAGATAGAAAAAAGGGTTTCCGGTTTGCAAAAAAGGAAAATTTCGGAGGCCTTCAAACACACCAGAAGCGTGGAAAGAGGGCTCGTGCCAGTCCTACTCCTCATCACATATCACTTGAAGAGCGGAGTGCTCGTTTCATCTCCCAAACATTTATCCGCCCTAGTTCGGTCTTTTGCTTCCGTCTCCTTCCTGAACTTCCGGCCTCTCAAATGACCCTGACGACATTTTTCACAGGTAGGTTTTCGGTCGCTAAAACATAGGAAACATCTGCTTTCCAGAACTGGTGACAATTATTCCATGAAAATCTTAGCTAATAAGTTTTCTTTAACAGTCTGACACGTGATCTGATGTCACAAAAGGCCCTCTGAAAGCTTTTGACGCTGTAGATAGTTTTTTTCAAGGTGGAGAACCTCGCACAAAATGTCTTTCAAGACTGTCCTGTTTGCTTTCGTTATCCTAAACGCTAAATTCTTCTGCATATCTAAAAACCGTTGCGATCGCGTAAGATTTCACTGGGACAAAAGGTTTCAATTTCCCAGCGTCCTGCCAAAAGATTCTGAGGATTGGAAAGACCTTGTTTGCCGTTTCGCAAATTGTCTCCTCAACTCAGGCAACAGTTCTATAAAGTCGTCGCGAGAAAATTATCCAAAACTCAATCACGGATCATGGATAGATGTTACTTTTCCTGTCATATCTGAATCGCCAAACATAACATTTCAACGGCTGCCACGGCCTGTTTTGGTCGTCAAAGAAACTTCCTCAGGCACCGCAAGCCAGATGTTGAGGGCTCTCGGACAGATATGGAAACTATTCGCCTTTTGCCTTATAGCTGCCGCATTGTCGGGAATCATAATTTGGTTCTTTGTAAGTACTTCAATACTAACGAAAATACTTCCATTATTTGGGGAGAACACTA
This sequence comes from Porites cylindrica, assembly GCA_964035525.1. Taxonomy (NCBI): domain Eukaryota; kingdom Metazoa; phylum Cnidaria; class Anthozoa; order Scleractinia; family Poritidae; genus Porites; species Porites cylindrica. Next base: position 46,073,978 of record OZ037776.1, on the reverse strand, counting down.
TTCATTAATAAAAATGCTTTAACTATTACGATCACGTTACCTTTCATTTTTCATGAAGAAGTTCAAAACGCGGTTTTACATTTGATAGGGGAAATGATGGCAAACAGTCATTGTACACATTAATAATGAACATAGACAATAGTGCCATGAACTACCACAGTTCAACAAATTTGTCGCCGTACTTCCATTCAGCATGACATTCGTTTGGTGTTGTTGGTTGGAACGGTTAAATGCTAATATTTTTTGTTTATAGGATCACAAAGCAAACTCCGGTCATTTCCCTCCATCATTTTGGATCGGCATACGTGAAGGCTTATGGTGGGCCATTGTCACCGCGACAACCACGGGGTAAGTACTTTTATATATTTTTTACGGGTAGCAGGATCTTGAAAGAGGAGTTATTGTTTATATAGCAGAAGCCCTTAAGATAATTTTTTCATCATCAACCGTCAAGAAATTAATATTTATCATTTTATAACAGTCAACCACCTGCGTATTGCAGTCCACTCGTGCTTTTAGCGCTTCTAATATTTCTGAGAAAATTATCCCACTGAAATCAATTTGATGTAGCCCTAAATTGCTATCGATGTTATATACTGATTATAATAAACGAGCTCGTGCGGAAACGTAAATTGAAGCCAAAGAATGCATATTCTTCAGCCTTTTGAGTGAAATTTGCATGATATATTTGACACGTTTTCAAATTATACTTTAGTAATTACGGCGACAAGGTTCCATAATCAATATGTAATTGCTAGAGCGGCGTCTCACTTTACTATAAAAGATTTCAAAAGGGTTGAGGCTCTTAACGCGGTGATTATATTGGCGTGAACAACTAAAATATGTCTGGAATGTTTATTGTGTTGCAACCAATCACAGGTGAGATCTTCACACCACAGAAACCACAGGCAACGAACGGTTTCCAATCGGTCATGGAACAAATTATTTTCGTTTTGTTTAAGGATACAAACTACCTTATTAGGAATTTAAAACACCGCTGTTCCCCAAGATCAGTGCCGAGGACCGCATCCAGTACATCGTTCGATTTTAGAAAGAAAAGTTTTAGAAGCCAACGCGACGCGACGGCGACCAGCTTTCCATGTAACGACATATCACTTGAGGACAATAAAAAATGAACAATCGTGATGTTTTCGTTTCTGATAGCACAATCCTTGCTGACATTTTCTTGTAGAACAAGGGGATTCGATTTGTGTGAACTAACGATATAACCTTCGAACTACTATCTACTACCTACGATCAGGCGTAACTACCGATTTCGATCGTTACAAAAAGTTTGAAAACTCGCGCGCCAAACCGTCGCCTGCGTAGGCCCGGCACATCGGCTTTGTAATTTATTTCAAAATCGCTCAAACCTGTATTCTTCGCTATTATAGCAAAATACTGTAAACAAATAGGAAGGAAAAGCAATTGTTTACTTGTAAAAAGACTGAATCTTAAAACAAAATTAAAATAATTTGTTCCGTGACAGATAGGAAACCGTTCGTTGCCTGTGGTTTCTGTGGTGTGATGATCTCGTCTGTAATTGGTTACATCACAATAAACATTCCAGACATATTTTAGGTGTTCACGTCAATATGATCACCGCTCTAAGCTACGTGCAAATGTGTTGACAGTGGTGTGTAAACGGTTCCAACAACTCCCAACAATGTTGCGGGGACCTGCAGTACCTAGTGGGAAGGATACAACCCATAAGACTTTGTAAACTTAAATTCGACAGCCATCTTGGCACGTGCGTAGCCTCGACAATGTTGGAAGAGCTGTGCAAAAGGATCCAACATTATTGCACTACGCTTTGGTGATCAAGGAAGAAAAGAAATGTTAGCAGTTGTTGGCTTAAACGTTCGACGCGTCGGTTTCAAACTTTGCGCAGCAACAACTCCCAGCAACATGCAACAGGGTGTGGAAACGGACACAAATTATAACATCCAACAATGTTTGCAAGGGGCTTTAAAAAACTGTCGATTGTACGAAGGAGTTCTCCCAGCCAAGTGTCCACTTCGTATTCGTATTGAGTGTCGAGGTTTTGCTGCCAAAGGTGCAAATTCTCGCTTGTGAGTTTTGTTTAAATCACAAGAAAGTTTTCAATACACAAAATTTTCCATGGTCTATGCTCTTATCGACCACAGAACTGGCGCTAAAATGTTAAAACTCAAAGGGAACCACTGCAAAGCTTGACAATTTTTGACGTCATTTATCTGGCCGTTTTTTCAGTTTTTGATATCAATTTCCGGTGAAGGCGCCGGGAAAAAACACGCACGAAAGAGAAAGAAAAAATAGGCCATCATCATCACGTCATCCCCATGGATGATACTTTCATCAACAATAACTCTCGACCGCTCAGCGCGGAAAAATCGCTGAATTGTTGCAAAATGTTCAATCCACTGCTGGCTACGTTTTAATGTTTCTTCCGCAAGCTTCCTTGAACTCGTTCCCAGGGCCTCCTCCGTTGACCCTTCCTTGACCGTTGTGGCAAACAGGGAAAATTCGCAAAAGGTGAAGCAAAATACTTGAAAGCTGTGTTTATCGGTTTCACTGTTCATAAAAAAAGTTTAAAAGCATCTAAGTACTCCTTTTTCAATCTGAAGAAAACAGGAAGACGAAAAACCCTTTCTCTTTTAAGTTTACGTCCATATATATTTAATTCAACAGACTTTTGTTTCAGATATTTCACAAACTAGTAACTTGTTTGCATCTACTGTAGTAGGTGTACCTGCAATACTGACAATAATTAAATATTTCAGCTGACATGGCTGAGGGATATACATAAATGTGATGTGTTTTTCCATGAGATGAATACACTTTTACTAATCTTCAAAAGCTTTCAATAGTGATCTTAGAGATCAACATAACAATGAACTAACGGCGGTATCTCTACTGGTCTGTCAAATTTAATTGCCAAAAAAGTAGGCTTTTAAGACTTGAATTCTCTCCATACTCCGTGGTTCTTTTCCATTTTTGTTTTGATAGCGGTTTTTTTTTAGTTCATACTTTACTTTCAATCTATTTTCGATAACAATAACAAGTAGGAGAACCGGTGTCGGAGCTAAAAACTCTCTATTGCTTTAAACAGCTGTCTGTGCCTAATTGTTTTTTGTTTTGCTACTTCGATTCTTTGTATGTGTTTGGCATAGAAAAAACATTCATTGCCTCGTTTTAAATTCAACACTTATGATCGTTCCCTTAACTTTGCCTTCGTATAGCTATGGTGACAAGACTCCAAAATCCACGCTTGCTCGAGCATATGCTTCACTGTGGATGATCGTCGGATTGATGTTAATGTCAATCATTACAGCCCAGGTCTCTTCTATCATTACCGCGGATAACCTTCGACCTTTGAATGATGCATTAGGAGATGAGGTGAGTTGAGGTAGGGATAATTATACCGCAGAGCTATTTTTTTTTGGTTTTATCACCTGGGTTTAAAATGAAACAAAACTTTTAGTTTACCCATTAGGAACAGTGCCTCGGTTTTTTTTTTCATATATTAACTCATAATCATCTTGATTATAAAGGCTCCTTGCACCTTGCATCTTTCCCGTAGTCATGGTGACCGTTGACGCGCTACGGACCTAGCAACCCTTTCCCTCCATTTTATTTTGTATTCAGATTCTCTTAGGGCGTCACGTCGCAAAACTTCAAAACCTGTTCACCAGAGATGTTTTTCTCCCAACGTTTCTTTTGTCGGCCCTTTCTTCTCCCTCCTTGCACTGTTCCTTGTAAAATCGTCTTGGCAAGGCCTGGTAATCTTGATACATGCCCAAAACATTTTAACTTGCGTTTCTTTAGCGTGGTTAAGATGTCATTACATGGCCCGATGGTCTGCCTGATTCTGTTTCTGACTGCACCGTTAGTGATGTGGTCTCTGTATGAGATGCTAAGCAGTTCCTAAGTCATCTCATCTCAGTGGCCTGCAATTTTTTCAGGATATCCGCTGTCAATATCTACTGGGTTTCGCGGGCGTACAACAGTGCTGAGATAACCAGGGAGCGCATAAGTTTGATCTTTGAGTTTAGAGACATATGCTTCTCGTTGCAGATGGTCCTCAGTCTCGCTAGTGCTGCTATTGTCTGTGAAATTCTGAACAGTATTCCGGTTTGGAACCTTGATCTGTGACGACTGCGCTGCGCCCAAATACATGAAGTAACCTCGTCCAATTTTTCGCCGTTGATTCTGATGTCAATGCTGACGCCATTTGTGACGTTGATCATCACTTTGTCTTCTCTGCACTAATTTCAATGCCAAAGGCTGCAGAGGTCTTATCTAGGCCATCCATGGATACATGTTCCCAACATTGTTTGTGGGGTGAGGGGAGGGGTTGGGCCTGTGTGAATTGGAAAACGCCCAGAAATGCAAAAGTGTCCCAAGACTTTTTTCCATGATTGTAGTTCCTCCTCTTTTCCTGCCAAGCAATCAATGTCGTGGGCAAAACGTAAGTTGATACTTGTTCTGTCTCCAATGCTGACTGCTGTTCCTTGGTGATCTTCTAGTGCGTCAGTCTTAATTCTCTACAGAAAGATGTTGAAAAGAGTCGGTGAGAGTAAACGTCCTTTTCTTACTCCGGCTGTGGTTCTGAACCAGTCTCCTATGCCGCCATTAAGCCTCATAGTAGGCCAAGGGGCTTTATGCCATACTCAATAAAGTAAATATAGACGTGATAGAGGTCTTGTTGATGTTAGAGGTACTTCTCACACAGTATCCTAAGACTGAAGATCTGTTCTGTCGCACTGCGTCCTGGTCTGAAGCCTGCCTTTTCTTCTGCAATGGTTGGTTCTGCCTGAGTCTTCAGCCTCTTGAACAGCACCTTCACCTTGACCTTACGTGGGTGGCATATTAGGCCGATTGTGCCGTAGTTCTTGCATTGTTGAAGGTGACCTTTTTGGGGGAGGGTGATGATAAGAGACGGGTCGCGGGGGTCCATGGTATGAGCCACTTTCCAACAACAACAACAGCAACAACAATGTTTATTGTGTTCTTGATACGAAAGTGTAACGACATTTAAAGGAAATAATTGTGAAAAAAAGAGAGCACAGCCACTCAGAAATAACAAAAGCTAATCGCGCTGAGTGGCTGTCCTGTCTGCCATATTTTATTGCTCTAAGATTTTACGCAAGGCGCTTATCACGGCATATCCTCCTGCCTGAACCAGCTTTCCCGGGATATTGTCGGTCCCTGGAAATTTTCCTTTCTTGAGCGATTTCACAGCTGCTTCGACTCTTTCCGCAAGATTGGGTAGTTATCAGTCTTCGTTACTTATAAGACAATCAGCACCGCTGGGCCACCTTCGACTGTGTGTCTCTACAGTTATGCGCAGTATTGTTTCCACTTCTTTGGAATGTTTCGGTAAAGGCAATTCTCGTCTTTGTACTGTATGGTGTTGGTTTGTCCTCGTTTTGTGCTGGTTAGAGTTTTTAGAAATCCAACACCTTGTTTCTGTTTGACTTCCTTGCCACTGAAGAAAAATTTATGATCCTCCTAAGTGGATTTTTCGCCAAAGTTTTTCCATCGTACCTCGCAGAGACCTAAGATGTTCCAGCAGTACCGGCTCATCTGGTATGACAATTCTTCCAATTTGCCTGCCATTTGCAAGTTTGTCACGTTCCAGGTGCCAATAATGATATTATCTCTGGGGCGTATTTTGCTAGTTGTTACACCAGTCGCATACTTTTCACCTCCGTTATTACGGAGCATCCCACAATTTGAATAGAAATTAGACATAACACAACATAACCCATAGCAGCCGATCGACCGTCACCAAACTGTGAGAAATATGTGATCGAACTGCTTCTAAAAAGAAGGAATATTTAAAAACACTTGGAAAAGCCTTAAAGATGAGGTTGAACTCTCTTTGTGTAAAGTACTAGCGTTAAACTGATTAACATTACGGCAAACATCAGGAGTAGTTCCATTGGCCATCATTGAGCTATAGCACATCTGTAAGTGATGTACTTTTCTGATCTATTGTAGGTTGGCGTGCCTTTGGGAAGCCTTACTTTTTTTCAGAATTACAGCATGGATGCCCCATCCTTCAAAGGTACAATATCAAAGCTTGAATGGTTTTTATTATAATCCCTTATCAATATGACAGTAATCTCCATTTCATTGCACAGCATATCTTCCCACTCATCTCAGAACTTGTAGGTACCCCTCACATCTAAATACCTTTAAAGTGTTACAATGACTTTGAAATCGGAGGTCCGGTAATTTACTTTATTTGTTAAAAAGATAAAAATAATACCTAAAACGATAAAAAACGTGAAACGCTAAGCGAGACAAAGCTTCAAGTTTATTCAGTGGCCAAAGCTGTGAACTGGAAAACTTGAACGATCTCTAATATCAGAGACATGGATATCGACATTCAGTTAGACACACTACAGAGTGTCCTCATGAGTTGGAAATAAACGAGACCCTGCATGAACATTATAAATCATCAGAGAAAGGTGAGATGTATAGTGGCAAAGATTTTTACATAGTGCTTAATTACATATATGTGGGACCCACGTGAGATTGGTGGAGAATGCAGCACACGTAGCCGTGAACAGCAGGTGCAAGGGTACCTACTTTTCCATCGATACAATTAAGGGAGGCTTGAACCCTCTCGCAGTAGTCTTTTTCTGACGGGCATGAACGTATATCTAAGGAAGGTTGCTGATGCAATATTAGGTAGACTCAGAAACTCATAAGGGGTTGAAACGTGTAACTCTCATATGTTTGCTTTGTCCGATGCTCGTGATTATTCATTTTCGAAAGTACCATATTTGGAACGAAAAGAAGAGATAACTGACCAATCAAACTTCGTAAACAACGTGACGTAGTTTTACTTCATGTTCCCGCGCCCGCTTGTAAAAAATGGCCGACAAACAGGGGAAAAACTCCCGAAAGCCGAGAAAGCTTTCAAAGGTTGAAACCAGGAATCTTACCGAAACACTGAGCAGGATATTATTGCCTTACCACCCGGGCCAAACATAACATTATGAAACCCACTGACGTTCTCGCAACTTCATGAAGTTGTCACTTCAAAAAACGATGCCTCGTTGACCCTCTACACAGTAAACTTATACTGCAAATAGGCTTTTAAAATTCTTATATCAATGCTTGATCTGCGAAATGCTTTTTATCCAGGAAAAGAAACCCAAACTGAACACTCAATCAGACTCAATAAAAGCGAAACTAGTTAATAAATAATTAACACTCACTACATTCCACATTGTAGTTTTTAATCACGTGCAACGAGACTTCACACGCATTCTTAATATATAAAGAACTTTTAACAATCTAATTTTTTAGAATTTGAAAATGATGAGCGAATCATCGAAACGTCATTCAAAATTTTTATCGTTGATTTTTATTCTTAAATGTTTATCGAAAGCGTCTGTTATTAAAAAATATTTTCAAATATTATTAATTAGCTGCGTATCGAAAAGTGTCTAAAACCTGAACCTGACATCTTCGCAAAAAGTGATGCGTGTAATGAATGTGAGAAGCATTTAAGCTTAAATTCAGCTTGGATGTTGTAGTCACGATCGTGTTTTGAACTAATTTTATGAATGAGCAAACTCAAAACAATAGACAGAGAAGCCGTTTCTTGAAAATTTTTATTCAAAATCCAAAAAGTTAATCCTTTAAAGCAACTCGGAAAACACTATCTGGATCGTGGATCCGTTTACTGAAGTGAAATGGGCTGAGCACATGGCAAAATCCAACACAAAATCCATCTCAAATTGGGGCACATTTTGTAATTTTTCTTTAGCGCCGAAGAGAAAAATTTATAAAATGTCTATGAAACATTTAAAAATACATAAATTCCCTTTCAAAAACGTAATTTTCTTGGCCATAGAGTGCAAAATGAACCTGAAAATTCAGCAAAAACTTCACTGCCTTGGTTGCATTTCAAAACAGACTCCATGCGCTCCGTCGAGAAAAAAACAAGGTTGAATTCCTCGAAGGACGATTTCTTGATGAAAAGCTTCCCTTCCTCCACAAAAAGAAAGCTGAGCATTCTTTCGAACTTTCTCTTTCCATTTTTTGTCTTTTAACGGTTTATTTTTAACCTTGAAATGCAGAACACTTGCCTTAAAACATCTGCATGGTGATCGCGCGGCAGCCATTTGTTGAAAACGGGATATCTGTCACTAAGGTTTCCAAACTGATGGTAAAAGTGAATATTCACGAGCATTGAACGCGAGTTACACGTTTCAACCCCTTATGAGTTTCTGGTAGACTTCAAGACGGCTGTACCCTGATACGGAACATTAAATTGAAGACCTGCCATTTATTCCCTGTTTAAGTTTCTTCTTCAATAAAATTTGAAAGTTGAGACTGTGCATTGATTACAGTTTAGGAAACCTTGGGTTGTTTGGATAGGAACGCTACCAGGTGTTTCTGACCAGCACCAACTATCAGCACTGAAGCACACGTACTAACTCAGAGGTATTGGTTAGTACCTTACTCATGCGCACATCCATTAATCAACCGGGCAGTGGCAGCCATGGATGGTTGTTTTCTCCTCTTTGGGGCTCATCAGCATGGCTTAGCCGTCAGGCCGACGAACAGATAAAGCCGTGTTTTTTTTTTGTTTCGAAGAGGGGTGTACGCAGCAGAGTGCAATTTCCCGCCACCCATTTAACCCACAGAACACCAACACAAGACCACTGCACTTAACAACACCAAACTATATGTTAAATGCCTCAGGATAGGACGGGTGCACAGGCACGCCAAAAATTCTCCTGGGTAATGACCTCTACATCCCTTACAAAAGTAAATGACAGGAAAAACAACTGCAAAGAGAAAAACGCCACAATCAGTCAAGTTAAAGGACGCGATAGGAACTGACCACTACAGCTGACTAGAACTGGGTACTGCAAGCTAAGTGAACAGACAGACAAAGGACCTAATGTACCTCCACGACAATGATGGCGCGCTATGGAATGGAATAAAAGAGCCAGACAACGACGCAGGGGGTCAATATTCAGGGACAAAAACTAATTTAACAACGCCAATGAACACCGAAGGATATAAAACGCAGTAGGCAACACAAGAGCATTCACAAATGGACAACCAGCTGACCATCACTAACAGATGCCACAACACCACGGGTACCCCACTGTCGAACAAAATAACCGCGACGACGAGAGGAACAAAAACGTTTGAAGAGCAGGGGAGGGTGAAAACAAATACGCAACCTTTACCTGCACAAGTTAATAATCGCCAGCCTCGAATAAGCGTCCATCCCGTCCTCCTCCCAATCAAACTCAATAAACGCTGACCCCCACCCCGCCGACCTGAGTGAATAAATTCTAATAAGAGACTTCCCCGACGACGGAGTTTTCAGAGTATTTTACAGAAACCTTGTTTTGTTACTTCTTCGCGTTTTTTTATTAGCATTTGTTGTTTTGTTGCAAAATAAAAATACTTCACTTGCTGAAAATGGTGAAAATTTGATAAGCGCCCAGCCTCGAATAAGCACCCACCTCGAGTAATCGCCCACTCTCAAGGTCCAGAAATTTAATATGCGCCCAGGGCGGTTAATCGAATAAATACGGTAGATACCCTTGCTAAACGCTTTAATGTCTGCTCTTCCTTTTCTGTGTTATCCATCAGAGTCAGTGGCTCCTTATCTACATGTGTCAGTAAGCGACGTGTAGTTAATTGAGGGTCTCAATGGGGGTTAACCGATAGGCGTAAAACGGCCAAAAATTTAGTTGATAACCGTAAAAATTGAAAAATTTTAATCGTTAGCCGTAAATAGGGTAAAAAAGAGTTAACCGTAAAAGAAATTTTTTCCTAGATTTGCTACTTTTAAAGGAGGTACTAAACTCACTTATGATTGCGCTTTTTATTTCCCGGATAGTGTGACTCCGTACACACATTAGGCGAAGCGCCTTTTAGGTGTTGACCAAGACCTAGGCTCCATTTCCGCCGCTCTGTCGGGGAACTAATTTTTTCCGTAGCGAAAGTGTGGCTTCTTGCTGGGCATTAATATTTGCGATTTTCAGGAGGTCGTGCCATCGAAACACTAGTGAAACAACAAGCAGAGATGTCACTGTTTGTAAAACACGTTGCCGATAAACAACATTTCCCTGTTTTTCTCTGACGCTACGGTAGACTTTGCCATGCCTAGTCCCTGTACAGTGTCTTCCCACTAAATCTCGGTCAAGACATTTCGGTGGCGAACTCGCTCAGACCACGTGACCCTAAACGCATCAACCTCGTCCCCAGGGCTTTTCCCTTGAAGGCTGGAAACGCATTAGCCGCGCGGAATAATGAGACCTACGAACAAGGCAACGGCAGACAGTCGTTCTGTACAGTCCTTCGCTATCATTAAAAATTACTGGACACGGGAATTTTGTTTTTGGCCGTTTTCACGCTAGAGCTAGAAATGGATTGTCCTGTATACAGTCGCGCCCTCCACACAGACACCCATTCTCCGATTTTTTCTGAGGGAACGGGGCGGCTGTAAACAGGCTATCTGGAACGGATAATCCGGTCCTCAAACTGTCCGTCGAAATTGACGGATAAAGTCAGCGGATTGTTCACTGAAAATTAAAACTATTCCCTTTTTCAGATTAAGACGTATTACCTATCTGACGCGAATCATCAAACGGATAACCGGTCTAACACGAATAATCCGTCTTTAGTGTGAAAACGGCCATTTCTGTTATAATGAGTGTCGCGGCCCGGTCTTGAGTTGAGCGTTTGCGTGTCTGCTTTTGCTTTTTCACAAAGATTATTTTTTAATTGACTATTGACATTTCTATGTTTAAAATAATATTAGAAGTGGAATACTTTATAAAAAGTATGATCTATCAAATGTTAAAATTTTTCAAAAGAATAGCTTATTTCATCCCGAGATGATCTGAAGACCTTTATTTTGATTTAAAGATACAAAAAATACAGGTTAATTAATATTTGACTTTTTGAAACAAAAGAAGTTAATTTTTAACTTTTTTGTTAACCGTAAGTGAAAAGAATTAACCGATAGCCGTAAAAGAGCCAAAATTTTAGCCGATAACCGTAAAAGCCGCCACCCCATTGAGACCCTCTTAATTAGATCACTAAATTTCAGTCTGTGTTTTATTCATTTTTAGTTCCAATCTGCGAGGCTTTTTAATAGTTCAAGGTTTTTTGTTTTTAGTAGATATGTTGTCCCTATACTTGTCTTTCTCCCTCCACGACTAGCTTTCCAGCTATTTGCAGGGCAAACTGTGCAACTCCCGTATACAAAGAATAAAGTTGTTTTTGTTGTTGATGTTGTTGTTGTTGTACTAGCTAGATTTCAACTTTAAACAAAGCCTTTAAACCTATTTAAACCTTTTTTAAACTGTGCTGAAACAGGGCAAATTAGATAAGCAAATGATGATGAGGAGGAGGATGCTGATGCTGATGATGAAATATAAACCTTTCTTGAACTAATTTTTTTCCATTCTATAGGTCATAAAATTGATTCGCAGAAAGTTGGACTTTTGCCTTCAATTCTTTGTTGGTCTCTCTTGTAAAAATCCTAACCATGCGTGGCTGGTCTTTTTTCATAAATTAATGTTAGTCGGCTTTGTTTTTCAGAATATCCGACGGAGAGAGAATTGTTTGAAAGTCTCAACAACGGGACTCAGGATAAGGTTTGGCTGCTCAATTGCCTTTCCAAACTAGACACCGACCCCGATTCAACCGTGAGTGTACGAGAAGCAAAAACAGATGTCAAAATCGGCGCAGACATTAAGGTGCCACGGAAGATAAATAAAGATGAAGAGCTGTATAAAACGTGTTACGCTAACTGGTTTAACGAGACAGGGCAAACAAGTGAAAATATGATGGATAAAATCAAGGCAAGTTGTTAAATTAGTCATTACAAGCTAATTGGAGACCGTGCTAGCTTTTACAGATCCGCCGGTTCAACCGCAGCAGTCACGTAGATCACGCTATTTTGAAGCTAGAAAAGCTCTCAAATTTGACGAACAATCTGAAACTTTCAAATACTCCCGCATAAGGTGGAAGACTTGCAACGTGGACAAAATTTCTGGACAAAAAAGGTCTGCTAAAATCACTGACCGTTTCGCATGCCTGTACTCTCAATGCAAAAATCTTTACATTCGAGCAACAGAACTAGGTGAGGGTATCCACGCACATTTTTCGAGATGCTGAAAAGATTATAACAAAAGATTGATCAAAACCCGTCGCGCGCCATTCCAACATTCATAATTATTCTAGAAAAAACTTAGACTTGCCTTAAAATCGCAGAGCACCAGAGCTTCTTTTGAAACTTTAGAACCGTCCCTTCGAAGTCTAGCTATCGAGGTGAAGAGCTCGTTAGGTTTTCTCAAGCTAGGAGAAAAGCTGATATTAATTGTAAAGTACCTCAACAAATCCCGGAGAAATCCGAAAAAAGTTGGAAAAAAGGCTGTAGACACTGTCACTCCATTGTTGGCTATGAGACAAAAAGGCTACCAAGAAATGCCCTCGTTTCTTGCTTCAGAGTTTAGTTGTCAAAAGTAGCAGGAGAACTTTGTGAGTGTTAAGCTGCGATCATGTCATCTAGTCTAGTTCACATCGCCAAGCCATTGCTGGTTTTTATCGTAACGTAGTCAATAATAAAACACAAAACCATTCATCACATATTAATTATTAAGAAAAGAATTTGACAGGTGAAAAAAGATAAATATGCAGAAAGACGGTAGTTCCTTGGTTTTGCGAATGCGTTTAATCACCAAATGTAATGAAGTATACTAAAGATTGAAAAGACACTGAACTGAATACCCAAATACATGCACAACAACACACAAGCAAACCCACAGTGGTTTTCGCAACACCAAGAAACAGCCAGAAAGTCTCGCCAAAATCCAGATCTGAATTGCCGTAAGTATTTCTTCAGTGAACGCTTTCAAAATGTGAATAAAAATTTTCGTTTCTTACATCACAACAGAATAAATGCTTTAAGATATATAGCAGTGGAAAATACCGTTACACGATAAAGTGGACCACTGCAAATGAGAAGAAAGTTACTGAGTACATTTTGTTTGGCCTTGCCGGACTTCTTCTTGTTTTCCTGATTATCGGAACACTGTGGGAGACCTGGTCGAGGAGACAAAAGAAGCAGATCTCAAGAGGTTTGGTAGCCTTATTTTTAGCATTTATAGCTATTGAAACAGGTTAAGTATGTACATAACAATTATCTACCGAAGTGGAAGTGGCTAGTGGTGATGGATATATACCGAAGCTGCGAAGCGGCCAGGTAAATATCCCCACTACCAGCCACCGGTCGTCGCTTTTTCTTGCCGACAAATAAAACTTTTGAAGGCATTTGTTTAGCTCTTGAGGGGAAATTTCTTCAAAAGGGGTTGTGAATTCTTTTTGTATTTAAAATCATTCTGTAAAAAAGATTATTAAATTTAGTGCAGGATATTCACTGACTGAGTAGCCAATCAGAGCGCGCGAAAAACACTACCCACTGTTTTAGTATATACTAAAAAGAATTATGTATAGATCAAGGGGGTTGTTATCCACCTTGGCCTAATCCTTCATATCATATACGAATCAAAGCAGTACTTCAACCACTGTGTTATTATTCATTCGAAATGTTCTAGGTTACAGTCTTGTCGAAACCCGATGTAACTCGGTTCTAGGGAAAATCAAGCCCACTAGCTTGGTTATACATTGGAACCCTGCCTTACACCCATCTCGGTAATACGGTGGCCTTGTTACTACGGCTACTTATTTTTGCCCGGCAAAACGGCCATACATTTTCTTATAAAATATTACCCCGTTAATGTTGACACCCTTTAATACGGCCAACGGCCACATTTTAAAATCCCAAACAGTAGAATCTTTTATAATTTCACCCCGTTAACATGGCCAATCGTTCCAAATTTAGTAAATTAAAATGCCTGTGACCTGTCGATTTCATTGAACTAGTAAACTGACCCTGTTCTTGTGACGTTTTTAGACTACAGTACGCTCAAAAGGCATTTATCAAATTTATGGCGGTTTAAGAGTCGGTTTTTAAAAGGGTTTTGTGTTTTACCGAAGGAAAGTTTCCAGTAGTTTATACGTTTACTGTACGCGATAACGACATTCCTGTTCAAGTTGTTTATTAAGGAAAACAGTTGTTCTAGAAATGCGAAAGCGATGTATGGTGTATTTGTCATAATAGCCCTTAATTCATGAAATTTGACCCCGCCCCAGTAATACGGTCACCCCGTAAATACCGCCAAATTTATTTTGACCTACTAGTGACCACACTAAAGGGTTTCCCCTATATCTCTTTCCTCCTTTATTTTGCGGAATATTTAAAAAGTAATAATTATATATACAAGATATTTTGGTGCCAGGCAATACTTTTTTTCGCGTCTATTGTTAAAAGAAAGCTCCCGGAGACTCTCCGCCTCGTTTTTGTGCAATTTCGCAGCGCAAGTTTCGGGACTCTTGCTTTTAAACTATTGCACTTGGGCAAAGTTTTCATCTTTGCGGACTGAAAAACCACGAAAATTTGAAACCACAACCGGAAAAGAAAACTTTTAGTCAAGTCAAGGAGGGTCGATATCTCACTAGTAGTAGCCTGTTCCAGTTTCGTCCCGTTTTATTTTCCGTTTTATTTTACTAGTGTAGCCCGGAACAGGCTACACTTACTAGTCATTACTAGTGGGAATTAATTGTCATTGTTTTGAAACATTGAGAACTAAATTAGGCCAGATACCTGAGAGAAAATATATCTCTTCGTTGTCCGATCATTTGTCATAGGAACGTTTTCATCCTTTCCCAGTCAGTTCGGGAGGGTGGGAGAGATAAAGAAAATAAAGTGCTTGGCTGCGAATACATTTGGCTCGGAGAATAATAACAAGCCCGTGACGGTACTTGCTTGGGTAGACTGTAATTGGCTTGCCTGTAGAAAGTTCCCGTAAAAAGACAGTTACCGCTGTGATTCCCACTGTTTAGCTCGAGTTTTCCAAAATCTACCTGCCCAACCAAGCACTACAGCGTCTTTGATGTTTTTTTTGCGATTTTCAAAGTTTTTTCCAACTTGAAAACTTGGGGTCGCACTTGCGCAATGTGCCCCATGACAGATTTCTACCGCAAGGTAAACAAATTCTTCCAGAAATTTGCCAAGTGCGACCCTAAAAAACAAATAAAACCTAACCTCTGGCACCCTGTGATTTTGATTTTTTGCGGGATTTATTTGACGGCACGGACATAGACTAATGTTACCTTGGCCTTTCGCAACACCAGTGTGATGACACCTAATTATATCATTTTGTCTTTCCACAGCCTACAATGTTGAAGTGGAAACGGCAACAACTTCACCAGGACAAGAAATGAAAACAATGAGCACATTATTTCAGAACGAGAAGATTTTCAACTAATTTAGTAGAGAAAGAACGTAAGAAAATGTGTTTAAACTTAGATAACTTGGCTCAGTTATTGTAAATGTTTAATTATTATTTATTCAAAATACAGTTAAACCTGTATTAAGCGAGCCTCTATCAAGCGGTCACTTATCAAAATCCCGAAAATAGTTTCCCTTAATTACCTTAAAAATGACCTTTATTAACCGGTCACCTCCATTAGGGGGTCGTGGTCACCTTTTGCGAGGTCCCAACGAGTTATTTCAGACCAATTTATGTCCTCATAAATTTAAGTTAATGGGACAACCATGAGAGATTACGTGCCGGTTGTGTGACATGCTTTAAGGTATGGGGTAGGGTTTCACAGTCCAAAGTTTAGCGTGATCACATGCATTTGTAACGCAAACTGTTCGCTGAGCCAATCAGAATCGGCTGGTATTTCACTGTCAATCAATCCTCAGACATCGAGCACGAGTTGTGTGTTCATTCATTCCTTCGCTGCGAGCTAGCAACTGTATTTGTCTTGTTCTACAATGTGTTTTTCCCTCCCTCCCACCCTATGGTTTAAGCATGTCACACCCAAATTAACACTAGTATTACACAATGCTTATGAATTTACGAATAGTTGTAATATATCTTACTTAAGCTGTTAAGCTGGGCCTTTGGCCCCCATGTTAGGGATCATTGACTAGCTTTCCTATGTACAGCCACTGTTCATGTTTCTAATTTTCAGATTCACAGCAATCTGTATTGATATCTCTTTATACAAAACGTTACAGTTATGAGCTATTTTTTGTTACTGTTAGCAACCAGTGCTGTTGGTATTAATTTTATGCAGTTTACATGCATCAAAGACACTGAATGAACTGTTTAGCCTTGTCTAATCCCAAGGACTACATAATTGTAGTAATGAGCTAGTCTACAATTTTGATCTGTCTAATTAAAATACAGAAATAAACTTTGGGTTGGGATGAAGTGCTCCCTTACAGGCACTCTTGGCCCCATAGACTCACAGAATTGATGGGTTACCATGGTAACCATGAGTCTAAACTCCCTTAGCCATAGGACTAGGAACCTCTTTCAGGGTATTGTGACCTGCAGCCCTGAGGGGGAGTAGGGACCTTTTCAGGGTATTGTGACCTGCAGCCCTGAGGGGGAGTAGGGACCTTTTCAGGGTATTGTGACCTGCAGCCCTGAAAGGGAGTAAGGACCTCTTTCGGGGTATTGTGACTGCAGCCCCGAAGAGGATTAGGAACCTCTCCCAGGGGTTTGTGACCTGCATCCCCGGAGAGGAGGGGGCTTTGACCCCCCTTACCAAGCCAGATTAGTGATTTATCTATTGATGGCATTTAGTTCCACCGGCCTGCTATTGGAGTACTTCATTCCCAACCCCTTACCCCACATATTGTTGTTGTGTTCTTATTTCTCATGGGTTGGGAGCATTAATTATTGTCTTCACCTTTGAAACGGTCACTTCCAAAGTATGTACCATACTAGTGCAACAGTAGAGAGAGACTGAGCATGGCGTTTAGTGGTCCTTAAATTTTTCTATTGTGGTACAAGTGGAGGTAGAGACAGTTCAAGGCCAAAACGGGCATCGGATAGATATTTCGCTCTTTCACCTGATCTTCATTCCTTAAATAACCCTTGATATATCGAGATATGTCTAACCTGTATTCAACGGTCAACCTGTATTAACCGGTCAGCAAGCCCTTCCTCAACGGTAATATAGTCTTGTGCGGTGTTTCGCCGTTTCTGATTGGCTCCAATCCCCCTGCTAATTCTTCATAACCAAAGGGTGCTTACCATATTTGGAAGACGGGAGCAAAATGCCATCGATTCGAAGATATAAATTGTGATATACCATTGACTAATTTCGTTTCCAGGCGCTGCAGACTAGTTGTTTACAGGTATTCCTGAGAGAAGTGAAAAAGAAAATGGCGTTCACGGCTATCCTAAGACGAAATAGCTCAATTATCTGTGAAAAACCTTGTTTAAGGAAAGATAATGAAGGATGATTGTATGTATGTAAGCCCACGGGGGACACCTACTATTAATAATTCACGAGGCAAAATTTTGCTTGTGCTACGTCTTTTAAAACGCTTATATCTCGGCTGTTTTAAAATTTTACGGAGACATTGTGGAATGATGGAAGTTTAAGAGGGTTGTTCTTTATTTGGTTAGTTGTACCAAATTGGGAAGTTGTGAATTAATATGCTTGTGTCCAAGTTTGCAGAAAAAATGATTTTGAGTTGTACTTCGATAAAACGGCTTCCAAATGGCTGTTGAAGCAAAGACACAGTAAACAACAAACCTTTGCAAAACACAAGATGAGTCTTTTTTTTTTTCTATTTTCGTCAAAAATGGAATTTAGGGAGTATTTTGTTTATTTCATACATTCTGTTACAAATTCAAAGTCTAAAGAACTCCCACAGAGTCTGGGCCGCCTGTAATTTCACGCCTTTTTTCGACTTTTTCATGGAACGTCCGCCGGCAAACGCCGTGTAAAACTGATCGAGACGCCAGTATTAAACACGAAATACGCAATTCAAAGGTATATTTCAGGAAAATGACCGGGCTGTTGACAGTAAAAAAACCGATGTAAACGCATTTCGTGGCAATGAAAGAAAATATGCCCAACTTAAGCCGATACAACTCGTCTGCGAAGTAGGACGCAAAACATATGTTTACGCCATGATTTCCGCTGTTATTTAAGAGGGAGTCTCCCTAAAACCGGTCCACTGCCTTGCGGGTCGGAAAATCAATTTCCTTTAAACTTTGCCCATGAATATATCTTAGTCCAAAAGTAATTTAAACCGCATTAGTTTTTGAAAATATTTCAAAATAAAATTTTTCGGGAGGAAAATCACTTCAGCACTCGGCGGCCAAATTTTCGCAGTGACAAAGAGTGAAAATAGCCCAAATTGCCGAGTTCACCACTTCAAAGTTTTGCACTTTCAACGATTTTTTTCACTTCCTAGGACTAAATTGGTCCTTAAATGATGTAAAGGACACAATTTTGTTCTTTCAAAAACAACTCGTGTCTACTAAATATTTTTTGATTTACACCCACTTTGCCGTACGCAGGAAATGACTCAAAAATGCATATTTTCATCCTTGCACTGTGCAAAATCCCCACATCTTCTAAACAAAATGTCTTTTCAGACCAACAAAGGGAATGTCCAAAAACATAGAAACATAAAAATATGTTGTGATTTTAACGATTTATCAGCACAGCTGATCGACGAAATATGCCTATTTTCTGTTATGACTGTTTACAATACACGATGCAAGGTCTTAATGCAAAGCCCGAATAACACAATAATTCATCAAATGTATCAAGTATTTTAAACTTTTTGTGACTTTTGACATAATAGAACATCATGCAGGAAAGGAAAGCCTTTAAGCCGAACGCATTAATACTACAGGTGTACCTGTTTACAGCACTTGATCCGATCGAATCGTCTTCGCTGTGTACACAAAACTGATATCACATGATGGCGCCTGTCACGCATTCCTATATCTGGAATCGTTACGCCGCGAAAACACTTTTTGCTAGTCTGACTAAAACTGACAGGCAGGAAATTATCTTATCAATAGAGCATTCTATTATATTCATTGCTGTTTTCGTTGACAAGCTACAATATCAAGAATCATGCATGCATAAGTGCCCAGTGCATTAACAACAGCAACTTTTTAGTTTTCCAGGAACTGGCTCCTATCCATTCAGGTTAGGATTTATAAAACAATTGGTCGTCGCTATGAGCTTTCACTTTGTTTTGTTTTATGTTTGTCGTTAATGTTTTTATTTAGTATTTTTTTAAATATGTTTCATATTTCTGGTAGCCCGTGGTATTAAACCGACGAGTACCTGTTCTCAGGTCTTATCAAGCTCCCTGACTCAGGGTGGGGTTAGGAATAGGGGTGGAGTGTGCTTGCTAGCAGGAGGTCCGCAAGACTGTTCACAGTCCTCTATTTTTCCGTAAATCGTCGGTATCAAGCACATTCTCTAACAGGTGGCCTTCTTGGTTTTAAAATGTACCGGGTTTAGCCTGGGGATGACTATGAAATCTACTCTTGGGGCAGCGGACCCAAGAAGGCCCGCACATCTGGACGATTTTACGGAAAGATAAGGGACAGTGAACAGTCTAGTGGCCCGCAAGCAAACATCCCCCTTGCTATTATCCTAGAACAAATACTGTATCTTTGAAATTAGGTTACCCTGCATTTAAAACTGGCGTGCTGGTTTACCTCGTTTAGGGCTTTCGATTTTGACTCTATTCCTTCCGTTTCCGACTAGTAGTTTTAGCCAGGGCTAAAAGCGCCGCTCTGACTCGTTAATATACTAAAAGTTGTACCCCAGAAAAAAAAATTAATAAAAATCGTGTAATGCTAACCGGTGACGGCAACGAGAAATGCAATAAAAAATCAATAGGGCTTAAGAGCGAAAAAAAAGTTTGCACATGCAGCACATTTTTTTGTACATTTCTTTGCCATTGTTTTGCACGACTTCAAAGTACGTGAAACGTCCTAGTTGCACGTTTTATGGAGAAAAAATCGTATATGTTCCCACGTTCCATTTTTGTTTCACTGCCGCTCATTTTAACCTTGCTGGCCGCTAACATTTGTCATTTTCTCATCGCAGCTTTGAATTTTTTTTATGTTTTTTTCTTCCGCGATGAACTTCGTCTGCTTTCTTTTTTTTCTTTTTGTTTTGTTTTGTCAGTTTCGCTCTAGCTCTTTCTCTGTTATCGGTGTCAGTGTAATGGTAGTAGGGGGAAACAGTCGAACACACGATCACGTGATTACGAAATTTTCTCGCATCTTACAGGTTACCAATTTTTTTTTTTTCGCGCGCGCGAGAGCTTCGCTAATACTTATTCTCTATTACGGAAAGTGGTTAATTATTAATAGTGCCATATTTTCAAATTCTTGTCCCGTTATTGCCGAAATGCACATATTAAGCTAGCGATTTTCCTGAAAGGTTGTGAATTCACAGTGAGCCCGCGGAAGAAAAATGAGTAATAATAGGCAGGGTACAAACTCACCGAGGTAGAGTCGTTTTAACTTCTTCTCGCGTCTTTTCCAACAATCTTTTTCACTACTCAAGAGCACTCTACAACCATTTTAGTTATCTTTTGAAGAAGATCAGATTTCCAGGTTCTTGTGCCAAATGAAATCCCAAGCAAATTGCTTTTGAAAGAAAAAGAGTGATTTCTGTGAGCCATCTCGCACATACATCAGAGGACGTTTGTCAGCAATTGTTTCCACAGCTTCGCTGCCATTTCTTTCTCCAGGTTCCTCATCGTCCGCTTAGTATGTATAGTCTTTTATTTTTTTTTTCAAATGATTTTGTTATAAAAATATTGCGAAAAAAATCGTTAAATTTTTACTTTTGAACCACTCGGCTTTGGTAAACATTCGTGTGCGATCTGCGTTGCCAGCCCTCTGCCCCTCAAGGGGCACCTCTTCAGCTCAAAAATGGTATACAAAAGGTGGGTTGGACGATCAGTCTGGAGTCTCCCAGTATAACACTTTGTTGTATACCCCACCCCCTCCGATAGAACGGAAAGGTAAGTTCGCTAATTAGACATATTGGTGTTGTTGTTGTTGTTTTGTTTTTGCAATTCTCGTTGCCGTTGCAGGTTAGCATCACACGATTTTCTTTTTTGCTGGAGTACAACTTCAAGTATATCAACAAGAGCTGCTCTTTTAGCCCTGTCTAAATCTATATATTAGCGAGTTTGAAAGAAATCGAAAGCGCTAAACGAGGTAAACCACCATGCCACTTCACAGTCCTTAAATTCTTTACTAAGTCCTTAAATTTTCCGTAAATTCGTCGGGATCAAGCACATTCTCTAACAGGTGGCTATCTTGGTTTCAAATGTACCGGGTTTAGCCTGGGGACGATAATGATACAGATACAGTATTTGTTCTAGAATAATAGCAAGGGGGGTATTCGCTTGCAGGCCACTAGACTATTGTTAATCCCGGGGGGTACTTCCTCATAAGAGGTTACTAGGGATGTGCCGCTTGATGGGGTCGTATTTTCACGACTGGATTAACTGTAATGGGGTCGCATTTTCAATAGAGTTACTAGAATGGGGTGGCACATTTTCGGATTTTTTGAGGTAAGACTTCTTCATATTTACGGTTAGCAAACGTACCAGAATGTTTGAACTGTAGATGAAAGGTGAAGTGTTCTTTATTCTAAAAAATGGGCATCCTGAAATGGGTCAATTCATAAAAATAGAGAGTGCCTAATTTGGGATCGCGAAAAATTACATATTTGCCCAAAAGTGGCTAAGATGGGGTCTATAATTGATTGGCCACAGAATAGACTATAATGGGGTAGGGGCTCTGAGAGGGCAGCGGCACGTACATACATACATACACACCCAGCAAACTCCTCCAACCCCCCCCCCCCCCCCCTCCCCGGGTTGTTTACGCACTATAGGTTCTTATGCATGCATGATTCTTGATTTTGTAGCTTGTCAACGAAAACAGCAATAAATATAATAGACTACTCTATTGATAAGATAATTTCCTGCCTTTCAATTTTAGTCAGACTAGCAAAAAGTGTTTGCGCGGCGTAACGATTCGAGATGTAGGAATGCGTGACAGGCACCATCATGTGATATCAGTTTTGTGTACACAGCGAAGACGATTCGATCGGATCAAGCGCTGTAAACAGGTACACCTGTAGTATTAATGCGTTCGGCTTAAAGGCTTTCCTTCCCTGCATGATGTTCTATTGTGTCAAAAGTCACAAAAAGTTTAAAATACTTGATACATTTGATGAATTATTGTGTTATTCGGGTTTTGCATCAAGACCTTCCATCGTGTATTGTAAACAGTCATAACAGAAAATAGGCATATTTCGTCGATCGACTGTGGTGATAAATCGTTAAAATCACAACATATTTTTATGTTTCTATGTTTTTGGACATTCCCTTTGTTGGTCTGAAAAGACATTTTGTTTAGAAGATGTGGGGATTTTGCACAGTGCAAGGATGAAAATATGCATTTTTGAGTCATTTCCTGCGTACGGCAAAGTGGGTGTAAATCAAAAAATATTTAGTAGACACGAGTTGTTTTTGAAGGGCCAAAATTGTGTCCATTACATCATTTAAGGACCAATTTAGTCCTAGGAAGTGAAAAAAATCGTTGAAAGTGCAAAACTTTGAAGTGGTGAACTCGGCAATATGCGCTATTTTTACTCTTTGTCACTGCAAATATTTGGCCGCCGAGTGCTGAAGTGATTTTTCTCCCGAAAAATTTTATTTTGAAATATTTTCAAAAACTAATGCGGTTTAAATTACTTTTGGACTAAGACATATTCATGGGCAAAGTTTAAAGGAAATTGATTTTCCGACCCGAAACGCAGTGGACCGGTTTTAGGGAGACTCACTCTTAAATGGTCGAAATCATGTCCATTTTCTGTAAAAGGTTCTTCAACCTTCGAAACCTGTCGTTAAAAGCATTTCTTGAACTCTTAAACGGCCGCTAAAGCAACGGGCCAGGTTTATGACGGTTTTGTTTACACGCTGCCTTGTACTCCTTGTAGTTACGTAACTGCGTTCGCCCAAACCGATAGAGAAAGAGATATTTATGACCAAAGCAAGACCACGCCTCGCTTAGCGATTGTTGTGCGGGTTGCACGCGAGAATAACAACCTGACCCCGGTTGTTCAAACGTTGGATAGCCCCGATCCATCGGATAAATCACCATCAAGAGGATAAGTATTAGGGAAACCAATTGCCTCATCCACTGGATAGATTTTTACCCGGTGGATAGCGAGGCGAAGCATTTACCATCTTTGTGCCAGATTTACTGCTTAGTTTTCAAAATTTTTCGACATATTTACAAAAAGAGTGCAAATTTGTGGCAATCTATTTTTTCGGGATCTACTGTTTTTTTGGCCATCGCTGTTGTAAAATTTTAGATGAAACCAATTTTTTTAATCTTCTGTAATTTAAACTGTATCGTTTAATTATTAGCAACTCAAGTGTTTGACCCAACTCAATGCTCTTTCAAAATAGACTGGAACTACACGGCCCTGGACTCCTAATCTGTGACGAGGAAAATGAAGGTCTGCCCTCTGAATGAAAACATGTACTGCTATGATAGAGCGAAGCATTATTAAATACATCAGGCCTTAAAGTAACTAAAAATGATAATGATGATGATGATGAACCGCGCAGACTCAGTAGGAAAGGATCAGCCTTTTCACTTATTTAGTTCAACATTCCGGAGACTGACAGGACATTGTCATAATATATATGTCGCGACAATAGAAGATAAAAAGCTCTGTAACAACCGTAATAAATGTGGAGAAACTTAACGTTTTTGTAGATTTTTTTTGTTTTTGTTTGTTTTTGCTTCTACATTAATATTTGGTGTTGGGTGTTGATAATGTCAAATTCCCTTTTAAACTACCGATTTTTTGTTTTATTATATGCATTTTGATCCCTGCAATCTAATTGGCTCTCAGCGGAGTGATTTATTCACGAATTACGCGATTTTCACTCTAAATCACCTCTCTTGTAGTAAACCGCGTCATTCATGTTCTGAATCATGTCATTTCTGTTTTAAATCGCACCATTTTGCTCTATATAGGTGCTCTATATTGCACCATTTCTGTTTCGGGTACAAAAAGAGATGTAAAAGCCTTTTTGTTTCCGCTTTTCAACAAACCGGCCGCTTGGTCAAGTAAATATTGGTAATGAGTGAGAGTTGAGTTTTGATGATAACTTACTTGTGAGTTGAATGGTAATATTTCTTTGTTTCCGATTGGCTTGGACCTTTTCAGGTAATTCTACAGTTAGTGTTGACCATAAGTTTGGAAGATGTTTGTCAATATCCATAAAACTGACTCCCCTTTACAGATAATTGAGAGAAAATAGCCGAACTACTGCCTATAAGCAGTACCATTCGACTGATGACATAATGCCTTTTGAAAAATGTGTAATACAGAAGAGAAGGATGACGTCACAAGAATTCAATTTTTTGGAATTTATGGGACTGGTTAGCATATTCAGAAAGAACAAGATGAAAAACGCCCGCTTCCCAAAAACCAGCCTGTACGTTAGTGCAAATTGGTGAGGAGATATAAGCACCGGTTTGCTCTGATTACTTTATACAACTCTACACAAATACTTCTAAGACGGGCTCGAAACCTAACTTTACCAACCACACCTATTTTATAAGTTTATATATCGAAACATCGGAGCATAACGTTGCTTATACCTCTTCACAAATTTGTACCAACAGGCTGATTTTTAGATAGTGAACAGCTAATGCTATAAAGGCCTTTTTGTTATTGTAATTTCATCCGTCGCAGCCTTTAATTTGTTAGTGGAATTTTATTGCCAGCAACCTTTCCACGGCAGCCACTTTTTCCTTTATTTTTTTAAAATTGAAATTGGGATTGCAGCTGTTTTCGGTAATTACAATGTGATAAATCTATAAGTCAATTAATTTGATTTTATAGACTGTTTTAAATTTGCTTAA
>OZ037776.1:46021615-46029115 GCA_964035525.1 Porites cylindrica | reverse complement strand
AGTGGGCGATAAATGTTTCGTTTCCTGTGATATCTAACGCGTTGCCCATCTTGACATTGAAATTGCTTCCCCTTCCAGTTCTGGCTAAGAAAGAAATTTCTTCAAACACCGCGAACGACGTTTTAACTGCTCTTAGTCAGACATGGAAACTACTTACCTTTTGCCTTTTGGTTGCTGTCCTGTCAGGAATAATTGTTTGGTTTTTGGTATGTTTTTTGTATTGTTTGACCGTACTACATATTTATTCATCTATTCATTCGTATAAAACGCTTAATTGCTAACTTTTTGGCGCATAAATTTGCGAGTACTATATTTAGTCATATAACTCCTTATGTTGTTAAATTTACGGGTTCCACGGTTTTTTCCTCAGTTAAGGCGAAGAAACTGAAAATTAAAAAAACATAAAAGGTGGGCACACACGTAATTCTTTACTGTATATTGTTGGTTTTCACATGACGTCACTAAAATTCAAACTACTAAACTATCGATCCTAGAGCAACTGAATTTCTAAGCTTTTGCGTTACTCGGCATTTACATGACGGCCAAGACAGCTGCCATGTAGGTAAAAAAAAGACTTATTTCAGGGAATTTTGCTATATATCTAAACATTTCATGCATCAAAAAAAAGTATTACGTTAATGTTTATGACTTTCTCGAAGAATAAATGCACGCTTTGTAACAAAACTCGGTAACAGATGTTTCTGTTGGTTTCTGTCCGCCATGTTGGTGCTCATCCGAATGAGCACCAGCATGGCGTCTCCATACAAATCTCTAGAAGGTTGGGTAAAACATTTCTTCGGATATCTCGTATACGAAATATTCCTCTGACCTGAATCTGGGCGAGGGTCTTTGTATATTTACCTCCTTTCATTTCCCAGATTCTAGACTTTTATCTATTGAACGGTTTTTATTTTTATTTTGATCTATTTTGAATGGCGTGACACTGAAAACCAGCAATAATAGCAAAATCTAGGGGTGTTACTGTAGATACGTTCCATCGCAAAATATAAACCTTACAATTTTTCAGCCAGATAACGATTAAGGTGTTTTATTCATCATAGGATCACAAAACAAACTCCGGACACTTTCCAAAGTCGTTTAAGCACGGAATTCAAGAAATCTTATGGTGGGCCGCTGTTACTATGACAACCACAGGGTAGGGACATCATACTTTACAATTAATCTGCGCACCTGGGAATGGAGTTGACAGTAACGTTTAGCGAATACTCAGAGCATTAATTTTGAGGAAAAAAAAAACAACAACAACAACAACAAAAAACAAAAAAACTTTCAATTTTTTCTCTATAAGGAAGTTTACAGAAGGCTAGGCGGTATATTTAATTGACTTTCGCTCAATTGCCATTATTTGAAAGTTTCCCAAACTAGATTATATTATCACAGAGCCTTCCTGGTTCCCTCCGGTGAGCTATTAAGGAGAACAAGATACGGTCACTGCGGACTACAGACTACGGTAATATGCGGCGGGGACCTAGTTCGGGATTTACTGCGTATGCTCGTTAGCACGCGGGTTTCGAAGAACGTCGTCTGGTCACACGCTACGAGTGAGTAGTCGAGGAGATTCGCGTAGTGAGGACTACGTAAGTATTTTTTTTTTAACCAATTTTTAACCTTTTAAACGTTACTTTTATGTTGAACAGTCTTTCGGCAATTAAAGTTGAGCGGAAAAGAGATAAAAGTCGCATTTTTTACCTGTTTGTTGTTCTGATTACTGACGCCCTTCGAATTCTTTTTTATTACAACAGTGTGTTTACAAGCAGATTATGAGGTCAACAGGAGATGAAAGCAGGTAATTCACTTTCTTTTTCTACTTTTCAAAAGTGAACTGCGAACTTGTTGGAATCATGTACCTTTTCAAAATCAAAATAGATCGTAAAAGCTTTTATATATAACGGAAACTACATAGTGAATCATGACAGCTGCGTATTTATTTGTCTCTTTAGTGTGTGCTCCAGTGGCCAGTCACATTTCTGAAAATGGCATTTGTATAGATTGTTTTTCAAATGCTTATACATTAATTAATTTACTGGTTTTGTGTCCTAAAAATAGGCTGAGTAGATTGATATGCAGGAGGAGAGTTGAACCTTGGGAAGGGAAATGTGCCTCCGCTTCCGGTTTTGGCGCGTTGTTGATTGACAGTTAAATGAACGCGTGAAAATGAGGAAAGAACAGATGTGTTTTTGAGCCTTTTAAGAACAGTTGAGTTAATATTTCTGTGTTTTATCGTGTCGATTAAGTGTTCGCTTTTAACAGTCGACTCATCGACATTTGGTCCACCCAGTCGGGATATTTTGTGTGAATTGGAGAGCGAAATGTGAAAAACGAAGGAGTATAAAGTTATTCAACCACCGAGTGAAATTCGTGTCAAACAGTGTAAAGCAAACAACAGCAACACGCGGGAACGTGGAAATAGATTTTGCAATTGTGTCTAAATTAAAATGAGTGTTTCAAACGGACTGAGAGACCGAACACTGAAGTTTTTTCCGTCCAGCGAGTTTGACAGTACGTCCAAAGCAAGTAAAAGCTCAATTCTCAGAAAGAAACCTCAAGCAGAGAAACTCGCCCTTCAGTTAAAAGTACCCGATCAAAAATGCGAAGAAGAAATCACAGGCTACTGCGTGCCGAGCTGCTAGACCTTAAGGGACCGATCTTTAATAACGTCCCAGAGGGGGGCGGGGGTTTTCAGAGAAGGGTGTATCAAACTTTACCTTCCCCAATTAATTACATATGAAAATTGTACCCCCCTTGGCAATAAAAATTTTTAAAATGCACCCTCCCCCTCCAACCCCTTCTAGGCCAAGTCTCTTCTTCCATCCTTGGGCATTGATTTCATAGCCTGTAAGATACCGGTAGTCAGCAGCGTAGCGTGAGATTTTGAAGTTTCACGCAGGGAAAGAAAAGTTAGCGCGCTGAAGGCGCCCCAAACCTAGGGGAGTCTGGGAGCATGCTACCCCACAAAATTTTTAACTTTAGGGTCTCCCAGGAAATGCCATCTCCTGCGTTCTCTGTAGGACATTCTCAGTAAATAAAGACGAGGGGAAATGCAGTAATAAGTTGTTTATTTTACCCATCTCTAGCGTTATCAGTAAGGTACAGTGCTTACGGCAAAAAAAGGGTAAAACCATGACGCCATAAAGGAGTCACAAACAAAGGGCGAGATGTGTACTCTTCAGACAGGCACACTCTGTTATAATACCATCAATATCAATTACGTCCTTCTGCTCATATGCCGAATTACAAGAGAGCTAAATCTCTCGTCTGCCTTGGTCCTCCTAAAGGAGTTTGCAGTCTCTTCATACCGCTGAAGCTACGCTCAGCTGTGTATATTGACACAGGATAAGTCAACAAAGTTATGAGAGCCCATGACATATAATCTGGGATAGAATTGGAGTTGGCTTGGTCAAAAGTCTCAACCAAGGTCTGTGCTTCGCATTCGAATCCATTTCACTCCACTTAATCAGTAAAAGGATAAAGCAAATCCTAACACAAAAACACCAATATAATGCAAAATATTTTTCCCGATTTAATGATAAAAATGCTCTTAGGAAATAAAATAATCTACATAATCTATATTTTTTCCAGATTTCGGCTGTATGCATAGGCGTATGTGCGTACATGAAGTCGTACATGCATGCTACATTCCTGGTAGGAGAAATACCTGATAGGTTCCTTGGCCGAGCTTTATACGGGTAGCATTTTGTTGCCGACAAAGAACCACCAAAGTGTATTTTTTTTGTCTTCTTTTGAAGGAAACGTGGATTTGCTTCAATCATAATATAGTTTGACAACTCTTACATAGAAGGCCAGTCCTGTGTCTTAATATTTCGCCCCCCCCCCCCCCTCACATTCTGTGCATTTTCAAAACTGACCGCCCAAATCAAGCCTCTTAGAAAACTGTACCCCACTCCCCCCCCCCCCCCCCCCCGCCTCCGAAAACCCCGCACCTCCGGCATGTAATAAACGATCGTTTCCTAAAGGTGAGCTGAAGAAAAAAACTAGAAGTACGAAGATGCTCTTGCTATTGACGGTCGTGTTTCACGTTTACATCTGAGGTCAGCTTCCAACTCTCAGACTGTTGTTGATGATAAACGTTCCCTTGGTAAAGAATCCTTAACCGTTCCAGGCGTTGAAGAAGGCGATGACAATGGAGAAATTAAGCCAAATGTAAAACCGGAGACAAGAAAACCTCGAGGAGAAAATACGATGTGCAATCCGCCTGCCACGGTGAGCCCAGGTGGGCCACAAGTCAAGCTAGATCGTTTTTTAGAGAAAATGCCTCCAGCTTTCACTAAAATTGTCAAACCAAGTGTGCCAAAATTTAGCGGAGATCCACTGGAGTACGGCGAAGTTTAAAGCAGCATTTAGTGTGGAAGTTGACAAAAAGGAGGTTTATGATGCTACAGAGAGGCTTAAATCTCTGTTAGATGCAGAGAAAGAAAGTGCAAAGTCCTGTTTGGTAAAATTCATGCCAGGTTCTGATAAATATAAGAAGACATGGGCTGCGCTCGATGAACGTCTTGGTCGCCTGGACACTGTTGTTTCCGCAGCTAAAAGGCGTGTAGATCAATTCCCAATCATAAAGAAAGAAAATAGTTAGCAGATGAGGCAGTATCAAGAAATGGTGTCGGAGTTAATGGGCGTGTATAGGGAACACAGCTTTGTTCATGAATTAAACTCACAGATACCTGAAGCAAACGTTGCTAAGCTTCCTGTTTGTCTTTGCGGTAGATGGGCTGAGTCTGTGGAAGGGAGTCGTTTGCGAATTGGCTAGAAAAAGAAGCGAAAATATGCGAGTCAACATAGAGGTGGATGCAGGAGAAGCGAGAATGGAGAACGTTTGATTCGACTAGGCGTGATTTACCTAAAAGTGGTTCACGTAGGTCTGCTGGCAATGCGGTGCCAGGACTGTTTGCGGGAGCAACACAAGAGGCTCCCTCAGGTGATGAAAAGTTGACAAAAAACTGTCCAGTTCAAAACTCGACAAGTCATACGTTAGAGTAGTGTAAGAAGTCTAAGGAACTGCCCACTCTTGAGAAAGAGAAACTCGTTGAGGAACATATACAAACTTTGCCTGTCTTGTCTATAACCGGGCCATCGGTTGAACAAAGGCAATGCTAAGAAAGCATGCAAAGTTGAGGGCTGTGCTATGCGTCACCATAATCTAGTTCATGAGGTTGACTTGAACATTATTGAAGGATCAAGAGCCAGAAAGCAGAAAAACTGGCAGTGGGTGAAGGAGCCCAGAAACCGTTTGTTCCTTAGGGTGATAACAAACCTCTAAATCTGTCAGAGAAATCGCTGGAGCAGTCACGCTGGAGCAGTGTCATCACTCGGTGTGTTTAGGCTGTGAGGTTGGCGGTCGTGCGTTGGTTGAGGTGCTGCCTGTGGTTCTGTTCTCAGATAAAGGCGGGCAACAAGTTATGCCGTTGCGTGACTCAGAATGTAACACAAGACTTATGGATGAAGAATTGGCTCACTCACTTGGTCTTAAGGAACATAAAGAATTGCCTTATTGCTAGAGTTGGAAGAGAAGGAGTGAAGTACGTCTTGAGAGACGTTAATAACTTTCCTAACCCACGTGGTCCGGACCAGAAGATAAAGTGGTCGGCAGTTAAACAGAACTTTAGCCACCTGAAAGACTTGGACTTAAAGGAAACAGACACGCGTCCAGTGCGACTGATAATAGGAAGCAACAACTCAGATTTGATTCTGCCAATGCAGATTTTGAAACCTTCAGGACAGTCTCATGCTGACAAAGTACCATACGCAGTCGAGACACCTCTCGGTTGGGCAGTTAACAACTGGTTACCCGGTGAACAAAGAGTGGCATCACCATAAAACATGTTTAAAGTGTATGAAACAAGTGCAGGCGACGAGGAGGAGTTGCAGCGGTTGCTTACTGCTCAGTGGGAGGTAGTAGAGTCATTAGGTGTGGTGAGGCTAACAGATCCCGTGCGTTCAGTTGAGGACAGACGCGCGTTGTCAGTAATGGAGCAGACGACTAAGAAACTGGAGGATGAAGACGATTATGTGTCAGGGCTGCTTTAGTCTGCTACACAGCTGTTTTTAGAGTCGTCATGCAACGCTCCTCCCCACTAACGGCTGCTCAAAACCGAACTACATTCCTTTCCCGTGATTAGCCAATTATAATTCAGCTCCCATTTTTCGGAACGTGTTCGCGCCACGTTTGCGGTACTGTGACTCCTCCAATCACAGCTTTGCTTTTATCGGTGCTCAATGTGTGAATGACAGAATAATCAAAATCGTCGCGTGAAAACAAGCAATTAACTACAGTAGTGTTGTCGTAGTCGAGTCCTATTCAAAATTTAGGAGATAAGAAGCAGCAGCAAGCAAGTCGAGCAAGTTGCGATGCACAACATGGATGTGCTCACAAAGTTGCCAGGTTTAGTTTCGGGAAATCTCTCATCGATAATTTATAAGATTGCTTTTTGAATCAGTACCCTTGAGAGTTTAGTCTTCACAGGAACACAATGAGCGCATCCGGCACATTAAATTCTTCATTACATATCAGTACATATGCACGGTAAATGAGGAACCGACCGATCCTGGTAAAAATCTTCTAGGCCTATCAAACCTTTTTTTCACTTGGAACTTTCTTGACCGCTTAAAACAAATTAACCTTTTCTTTGCTTGAAAACACAGAGCCCGTCTAAATTCAGCGACGATTGATTGATTCGTCGTAAACTGAGAACGTGCTCGCTTCCTAGCACCCTGCGGCTCACGTATTGTCAAATTTCTTATACATGATTGTTAGTTAGACCACAAACACAAAGGGAAAGGAATGTAGTTCGGTTTTCAGCAGCCGTTTGTGGGGAGGAGCGTTGCGGGACGACACTAAAAACGGCTGTGTAGCAGACTAGGCCTGCTTTGGCGCGAAAAAGACCCATCGCTTCCTTATAATCATGACATGGCTGTGCGGAGACTTCAGTCGTTAGAGAAGAAGGTAAAACTAATCTCGAAATTACGGACCGATATGCGAAGTCAATCCAGGATGACATTGAGAAGGGTTACATGAGAAATCTAACTAAAGAGAAAGTATGCACTGACAGCAAAGTGACTTGGTACTTACCGCACCGTTTCGTAATCAATCCCGAGAAACCTGATCGTCTCAGGAGAGTATATAATACATCAGCGAAATTCATGGGTCAAAGTCTAAATGATAAAATGCACACAGGACCAGACTACTTGTCGTCGTTGTTTGGTGTTTTGCTTAGATTTTGCGAACTGAAGGAAGAATAGCGTTAGCAGCAGACGTGAGAGAAATGTACCACATGTTGCGTTTCCCCTAGAGTGATCAGCCAGCGATGAGGTTCCTTTGGAGGGAATCGCCGAACGAAGAACCAAGTGTTGATCAGTTTGAGAGAACAGACAGTTTTTGGAGCGAAGTGTCGGCGCCATCTCGGGGTAACTACACGATGAGGCGTAATGCAGATGAGAACGGGGGAGATTTGCCCCTCGGCG
>OZ037776.1:46009115-46016615 GCA_964035525.1 Porites cylindrica | reverse complement strand
GCGAGTAGTTTAAAGTGCACAGAGTACATGTATTCATAATAAATATGTGGGGTTATGCGAAGAACTTACCACTGCCTCTTCAGTACATCAATAGCAGCAAAGACAACTTTACACATTCCCATCCAAAATTAATAGTTGCCAATTATGTGTAAGAGGCTATTGTTAGGGATGTATCTTAAGTTATGGTTTGGACAGTATACAGGCCAAACAGGTATCTGCTTTTTATGGTTGAAAGCTAGCTGAAGGTAGGAACAATTCTTTCATGTATAAAATGAAAGTATAACAAAAACACCAGGGGCAAAAAATATAATTCGGTGCAAAAGAAGTTTGCAGCAAATAGCACATTCTTTAATATAGAGATCTATTGAAAAGTAAACAGTAAATTACGAAGTGACATCAATGTTTACATGAATGGAACTTGCGCCATTTTACGGACAACAAAGGAAGTACTGCCAGGATCATCGTCTTCTCCAAGGATCTGTAGACTAAAGGAATGTTGGAAACGTGAGTTACCTTTTATTTCAATGGGTTGACAAAGTAAGTAAGGTACTGCGTGCAACTCGCGCAAGCCTAGATCGAGAATCTTGTTGAGTAACAACACATAGCGAACGACAAAAATCTCCAAGGAAGGAGTGTTCCATAATTAAACAAAGAATGGTACATTCGACTTACCTTTATTTAACAGCTAGTGATTCCAGAAACCAAACCAGGTTTGAGGAAATCAACTACATAGACGTCGGGACGTTTCGAGTGGCATCACGAAACCTTCCTTTTTGTTATACCCTTCACAAAAAATTACACGAGCATTACGAAAAACAAGTTCAATGCATCCCTGAGCAAAAGGCCGAATAGACTAATCGTCCTTTGAAACGTAGCGGATCTGTGACAGCCGCGAATTTCTAACAACACATTTCGCCATGTTGCTCTGACTTGTTCAAGCGTCTGACCCGAATGATGACGTCACGAAAATGTTGATATATTATTTTGAATCGCAAAGCATTCTGGGAAGACGTTCACTCCTCCTCTGATTGAAACCAAAAGATCTTACCATGTTGCAAAATAACCTCAAAACAGTTGAAGAAATAGAGCTAAGCGCGAATAAAGTTCGCAACGTGATTTCAAATGCCAACGCGTTACTATTTTCCAAGACCACTTCTAAACTCAAGACGGGTAACGAATGTGCGCACCAGTTCCATGAGAAGTGTTTTGGGACACTTCGCGAGAATGAAGCAATGGCCCGAGAAATCAAGCAAACGTTACTAGACCTGATAACTAAAGCACAATCAATTGTATAAGTTTACGACCAGAGGAAACCTCAAAACAAACAGCAGGCGGGTAAAAGAAGGAAGAACAAAGGCAAGGACGAGGAAAATGAAAAGGATGTCAGTTAATATCGACAAGATACTTTCCATTATTTCTCCCTCATACAGAAGCGGTGGCGTTGTTACTGATCTTGACCTGAATAAGGTACAGCTTCTCCAACTTCGCCAAGTTAAGTGGATTAAAGCCATCCTCAGGAGCGAAAAACTTCCGAAGAACGTTAGAAGCGAGTTTCTTCAGAACCTGAAGGCAGTTGTGCACAAGGCGATAGCCGAGGATCTCAGCAAAAGCGAGGACGACAGTAGAGGAAGAACAGATGAAGAAAGCAGTGACAACGAGAGCGGTGATGAAGAGGGCAGTGGTGAAGGGAGAAGTGACGAGAGCAGTGATGAAGATTTTGAAGAGCAAGAGATGATGACGGTTGAACAGGCCGAGCTTATGGAACAATATGTTAACGGTGATTTATAAACAGAAATATCAAGACAATCCTAACAAACGTATTCAAAATACCAGAAACTTTTACATCGCAGTGTTACATGTATCTATTCAGACTGTTTTGTTCGTTCGTTTGTTTTTTCCATTTTACAAACCGTCATAATATTGATACCTATTGTTATGAAAAGAAATAGGACCTCGTGTTTCTTTGTTTGCTTTCTTTCAAGAATATATGTAACAAGTTACAACATAGACCACACTAAGGCATCAGGATTTTAAACAGCAAAGAAATGTTAAAACAAAAATCGTACATTTTATTAAAATTGCATTTTAAAAAGGACACAACAGATTTGAGAGTGTTTTTAGCAGTAATTTCAGCTGGCTGTGTTTTATATATCAAAACAGTGTGGTCAACTGTCCCGTTAGTACGAAGACTTAAATGTGTGCCCGTCTATGTTATAAAATAGGGTGACCCACCCCCTAAGGGTAGCTGAAAATTGCACGACCCACCCCTTGCACAAGGCTCAAAACCTCATGACCCACCCCCTCTCTGCTCCGGCCCACCCCCCCATACTTTTTGACCAGTCCCTAAGAGCTGCTCAGAACCAGCTAGTGAAGGGAGCGCAAGTAGAGTCTTTTGGCGAGGAGATAAGGTGCCTGGAAAATGGTCAGGAGGCTCATAAGTGGAGCAGAATCAAATCTCTTGATCCGAGAATGGAGGGTGGATTTCTAGTAGTCGGTGGAAGGTTGCAAAAGGCACAAGCCCTCCCTTACAAGACACGACACCCGAAGATAATTGACTCGCATCATGAGCTTGCGCAGCTGATCACTGAGGAAATGCATCGTACCTACCACGATCCACCAACCGAACATTTGCTGAATCAAATTAGACAGGACTATTGGATCATCCATCTGTAATGAGCGTGAAATTTAACTGCAATTACTGTTATCGTCAGACAGTAAAACCCCAGGAGCAGCAAATGGGAAACTTACCTGAGTGTAAACTTGAACCTGGAATGGTATTCAGGAACTCTGGGGTTGATTTTTTTCGGTCGTATGATAATTAAGAAGAGACGCAGTGAAGTTAAAATGTACGGTTGTTCGTTTGTTTGCATGGCTAAACTAGAGCTTGCCATCTTGAACTGGTGGACGATCTATCAACGGATTAGTTCATTATGGCTTTGAAGAGGTTCATTGCGCGGCGTGGGAGACCACAAAGAATATACACCCATGATGGAACTAGCTTTGTAGGTGCCAATAATGAGCTGTTGAAATTTCTAAGGCAACTGAATGAAGATAAAGTCCAAAACGTTTGTACACCAAAGGAGATTGACTAGAATTTCCAAACATCAAGTGCACCTCACTTCGGTGGCGCGTGGGAGAGGTTAGTGCAGTGTGCAAAGAAAACCTTGAAGTCTCTGTTGCAAAACAGGATTTTTGGAAAAGATGCTCTTAGAAATGCTCTGGTCGAAGCAGAAGGGGTACTAAACAGTCGCCCCATCACACATGTCTCAAACGATGCGGGTGATATAGAAGCGCTGACGCTAAATCATTTGCCGTGTAATGAAGAGGCTGAAGTTAATGAGAGAGAGATCAACGCAACGAACCAGCCACGCGGAATATGGCCTTCGGGTAAGATTGTGTCTACTCCGGCCTGGACAAGATGAGATGGTCCGAGCAGTCACGGTGCGTTCTCAATGTGGGGAGTACAAGAGACCAATCACCAAACTGTGTTTCTTAGAGGAAGGCAAGACCTATTGTAAGTCTAGAAACTGTAAATCGACTTGACTTTGTGTCGCAACGAAGTGCGGGAATGTGCCTCCGCTTTCGGTTTTAGGCGCGATTTTGATTGACAGTTAAATGAACACGTGACAATGAGGAATGAACACATGTGTTATGAGTCTTTCGCGTTAAGAAACGTTGAGGAAATATTTCTGTGTTTTATGGTGTTGACTCCTCGACAGGGAAATTAATACAGAACTATGGTGAATCGAAATCTGATACCATGATCAATTTGGGAGTCTTAGGTTTTACTTTGGATTTAAAATTAATGTTTTTTTGAATTTAAACTTAACTTGTTTCCCAAAATAAAATAATTTACTGACTAGAGACAGCAGCCTAAGGACAGCTTTTTATGTTGTTATTGATCAACAGGAGATAAAACATTTCCA
The DNA here is from genome assembly GCA_964035525.1 of Porites cylindrica. Lineage (NCBI taxonomy): Eukaryota > Metazoa > Cnidaria > Anthozoa > Scleractinia > Poritidae > Porites > Porites cylindrica. The sequence goes on along the minus strand of OZ037776.1, from coordinate 46,012,689 downwards.
GGATGCAATTTTATAGCAAGAAAATATTTTTGATGCTACGTATTAATTTTATAGAATATCTTCCTTTTTTAGTGGACCGTTTCGTTGGACTGAAGCAAAAAATACTCTGCTCCTACGTGAATTATACTCCTTGGAGCCATCTCTGCACAAAGTTGGCTGCAAAAAAGATGACCAGAAGAGGAAGATGCACTTGCATGCTGAGATAAAGCCATGACCACATGGGCGAAGGCTGGAAAAAGTGGTGAAGCCTCTCATTCTGGGGAAAAAAGAGCCACAGAGAAGAAGACTGTAAAGAGAAGAGGAAGAAAAAGAAGAGCTAGTTCTGATTGTTTCCAGTATTTAGCAGAAAAAACACCTAAGGAAACAGACCTCAGAAAAGAAGAGCTGGAACTTCAAAGACAGCAGCTGCATCTTCAGGCTAAACAAAAAAAACAGCAATTCAAAGTGCAACAAGAGCAGATGAAGCAAATGATGCAAAGTCAAGTGAGCACACAAAGCCTTATTCTCGCTCCATTACAAAAACGTACAAAGTGATAACATTTGACAGTTTTATTCTTTGAGAACTTGGTTATTTTGCATCCCACACATTCAAGACAATTCAAAGGCGCATTTTGGAGACTCTAATATGTTGTTTTGTTTCACAGCACCTTTAACAAACTGTTGCATTTTTCTGTTAGTTAACAGAAAATTCCCCCAAAATACATAAGCATGCGTGGTGAACTTTGTTTGGTAAATTGTTGTAAGTAGAAACAAGAGAAAGGATAACTTGTTTATTGTTCATGTTTTCCATAATACAGGAATTTAATAATTTTTACCGAAGTGGTCATGAAATTGTTATTTCTTTGACAGTTTGGGTCCATTATCTTTTTCATACAGGAATTAAGTTAACAGTGAATAGTCACTGTATTGGTTGATTGTAAAGTTGTTGCACATACCATAGATGATTACCATGGCAACTGCATACTTAACTCCAAGGTTTACCAACTTCATTCCATTACAACAGTGGAAAAGTAACTTAGTGTCAATCAGAGTTTTCTGTGCCCTCCTTCACCGGTTCAGACCCCCTCCCTGACCAAACACCCGGCAAACAAAGACAACGCTGACCAATGCTTTAAAATGTGAACAGTTCTTTATAAGAACTTCCTAGGTTATACTAATCGGCCGCTTTGTCCTGATTTCAAGTGAACATTTCTTTTATTCTTTTTAAAGCCTTGCTGCTTTCTCTTTTTAACTTTCATTTTCACGGACTAAAGACTTACCAGACACTAGCAATGAACTTGTATGAAAAAATAAAATCTGGAATCCTGGATTAGCTGCTTGAACAACCTATTATTATTATATTTTGTAACTTGGCATGGGCTCAGACATCTCTATTTGATACACTATGGTGCCAGTAGGCCAAATAATCTTGAACAGTTGGCGGATCAAGTTGAAAATGTGTTGATTTTGTGTTACTATAAAGGCAGGTGAGAATATTTCTAGACAGTGCCGAAACTATATACTGCTTTTCAATTGCGCTTAATCCTAACTTTAAGTTTTTCTTGAAATCTATGAACTTGAAGGAGTTGGAGATATCGTCAATAACAGCCATTTCACCGGGTTTTACGAAAACCTAAGACCCGTCTCACTGTTTGGAGATTACGAAAACTACCGAAGATCCCCTAAAATGGAATCCGTCGAAATATGAAGTCAAATTGTAACCGACATAGGTCTAACCTGTCAAATTATCTTCTGTCCGATTCTTCCCACCGAGTTTTAGGTCAAATTTAACGGTGAATTTACGGGTCTTAGTTTTCGCAATTTCGAAAACAAAGATCCCCCTTAGTTTTCGTTAATACAAAAACTAAGACCTCCTACAAAACCAATCCGTAAAATATATATGAAGCCGAATTACGGCCGTTGAAATACTATAATCCGTAAAACAACCAAAAACTATCATTCGCGTGCTGACGATCCGCTTCTTCTAATAATTTGCAGACCGTATCAGTATTGAGGCTTTAAAAAGAGGATGAAAAGCCATAGACTACCTGGGTATAATTGTACACTGAAAATATGCCTCACCTTGCCGATTGGTCTATAATTTTGGTTGTTTATCCTTAAAAATCGTAAAATTGGCTTTCCACTGGAGATGGATTTTCGCCTTCGTGTCTCTGAGGCCGTGATTACGTTATGTATTGTAAAGAATATACTCTATAGCAGAAAATTCTTGTGTTTTGTTTAATTTTATTTTTTCTGAAATTAAAAAAGCAAAATTTTCAAGATGATGCCATGCTAGTACAGGAAATTCATTCATTCATTGATTTTAGCCAGTACCCCTCACAGACTAGTTCTCCTTGCCCCCACCCTACCCCTCAACTACCCTGACACTGTAACTTTTCACCTGGTTTCCGGTGATCTCCGGGGTGTGGAGTGTGGCATATACTCTTTTTTTTTCGCCCTTTTAATGAATTGAAGCATTTTTCTGGCAATGGCTTGGGCATGGCCAGAAAACGAAAAAGAAAACTGTTTTGTGTGATATGTAACGGATAACGCCGTTGACCATAAGTGCGACAAACGCGGACTGCAGACTTGCAGACTGGCAGGTAAACGAGGTAAACCTTGATGTGGAATGCTTCAAAGGATTCTATTCTAAGAATCTATTTTAGGGATAGGGAATCTGTTTAAGCATTTCACAACAATGTTTACCTCGTTTACCTGCCAGTCTGCAGTCTGCGTTTGTCGCACACCGGTACGAAGTGGGTAAGCCGGGTCTCCATAGAGACATAGGACCTCCGCCCTTGGACTTAATGTGTTTGCAGCAGGCCAGCGTCTTTGAGCATCCCTGCATCGTGGTGTGCACCCTCTGACCGGACCATAGAGATTTGCTATCAAACCATTTGGCAGTACTATAGAATTTTAGCCAAGGAACACGCTTGTGCCCGTTGTATACAACGCTCTGTTTTTCTCTAGAGCGGCACATTGGGCCAACCGTGCTGTCAGTGAAATCACAACAATTGGTAAGTGGACTTCCTTGTCTTGTTATAGCAGAGACGTATTCTTGAAGGCAGGCAGGCGTGAGAAATGGCTGATTCCAGGAGGTTAAACGAAACCCGTGTTCATTAAAAACCCAAACTATCATGCACAGCTCTGGCACCGGACGTCCAAAAGTTGAAATTAAATCGAAATAGCGGCATGGGTATGCTAATAATTTTAGCAGTAAACCGACGTCCTTCTAAGCTACTGCAAGCTGTTCCCTGTGGGCACTTGAATCTCGCAGGAATCCGAAATGCATTCAATAAAATCGGAATATCATCCTTGGCCACCCTGAAGTGAGCTTCGCTCTCAAGAGTTGAACACATCCTAACAGAATGGATCAAAATTCCAGTCTGGAAATTGAGGATTAACGGGTTAGTAATAATCGTAAATAATAATAAACTCTTCATCATGGAGAAAACCACCGGCAAAAGCGATTAAAAGCGTGTTTCTAACATCTTCGAAAGAGAATTTCTTTTCCAAGCGCAGCCGTAGTCTAAGTCTTCGTTGTCACGATCTTAACATCAAACAACAGGCCAATTTTCGCGGCCTTTTAGCGTAA
>OZ037776.1:45904115-46004115 GCA_964035525.1 Porites cylindrica | reverse complement strand
TGGCTAATTTTACCTCTTTGAGCTATTTTGAAAAAATAGCTCATTTGTCAGTGTGGTCGGAGTGTATGTATCTTTGTGGCTGTGTGTGTTATGATGAGTGTTGCAGGGGCCAATAAGGTTGAAAGTACTATGATTTTGATCAGTGTTAGGAACCAATGAGATCTTGCGTCTAAACCATGACATTGCCAAAAGCCAAACAAGGGCACTTTGAGACTGCCATCTTGGTTCTTCACAATTGTTATTTTTTCGTCTTCTATTACGGCTAAAGGAGTTTAGAAGCATAACATATACATATTGATCTTCATGTTTTAAACACTAAGCACAGTGATGGAGCTGTTTAGGGGGTTCGTGTTTTTGTGTGGGTGTTGCTTCAAGACATTTCTTTGCAAGAAGGTTGCTCATGCTCATGTTTTTAGATCAATTGTTTTACCGAAACTAACGTGCGGTCTTCCTGTATACTCCTCCTCAGTAACTGAATTAACAACGGTCCAGAATTTTCTACAGCGTTGCTTTAAACGCAGCTATATTTCGTACCAAAATGACATATATGACGTATAAGAAGAGGTAGATAGCTCACTGTTCAAGAAGATCTCCAGTATGCCCAGTCATCCTCAGTCTCTACCCTTCCCTCCCCAAAACGAAAGAAAGTTCAGCTCGCCTCCGAGTTCCTAGCAGTCAACTCCCTAGGGTTAATACTTAGCGTTTTAGAAGTAGTTTTTTTTAATAGGCTATTTTTCAAATATAAAGTACCTATTTAATGTAATGTGGATCTTGAATGTTAAATTCAATGCTTCGACGTGGAATTTTTTTAAGCCTTCTAATTCTTTCTGCTATTTTTAATGTAAGTGTTCTTGGTTTTAGCATGTATTTTTGCTTAAAAAACAATAAAGACGCATATTTATTTATTTATTTATTTATCTCTGACCTAATTTGGCTATCGCGAACGGTACAACGCACGTATTTCATAATTTATGAGTTCTGTTTCACCTGCTTCAAGTAGAGTATAAAAGAACAGTTTTTCAAAGATCTTCAAATGAAACGTTAATAATTGATATTTAGATATGGACTTTAGTTCGGAAGTATGCGGCCTATAATTTGTGGTTTTAGAAGTTTGAAAAGCAGCTTATTTTTTTTGAAAGCTGTACCGAGTAGTTAATCCTGTAAACAAGCTTTATTCTCTCGCTTACAGAGTTCAACAGACATTTTTCGTCCCGGCAAACGTGAATTAAGTGAACAACATGATACATGCTTGCTTCCTAAGAGTCATTATAGTTATTGAAACGTATTTTTAACTTAAGTAAAAACAATTAGCGTTAGGGAATAAAATAGGGTTTTCCGATTTAGCGGAAGTTCTTCGGAAGTGGAAGTAGCCAGTTACAAATGAGTTAAATTTCTAGCCTTTCTGTACGTGAAATTCGTTTAACGCCGACTACTGTAAGTAAATTGCTGGGTTGTTTACAACTTGCACTTCACGAGACCAACTGCGGCGCTCAACTTTATATTATTCTTGCAAAGTTACATATAATTAGATTCACCAAGAAAATCAGGATTCAAGGAAGTAATTTCCATGGCCAACTCTTTGGAGTCTGGGGCTGAAGAAGACGAGAAGAAAAATGGAATATTCCTCTTCAGCCCCCAACAAATCACAGCACGTAAATACGTAGTAAAACGTAGCAAAAATCCCAATAGACTGTGAAATTCGGGCTTTGCACTCTCAGAGACAAAGGTGTTGAAGTATGGAAAGCGATAATGTTTCTAATGTTGGGTCTTTATACGGAACGTAGGAAGAAGGCTTTCACCGTATTCTTTCTACCATCAAAACTAAGCAGGCACTCAGCCTAATTTGTTTAAACCTTCATTTTGAAATAGCTTTAAAAGTGTGTTGTTTCAAAGAATAAGCATGTAACATACACAGGACCAAATTTCAAGAATTCGTAAATGGAAACTTAACGTAAACACGTAAAACCGTTGCGGAAACATGACGGTAATCACATGTTTCCGTTAGCGGATACATTACGTTTACCCGTGTTTCCGTCGCTGCGGTTTCGGCGGAATCGTACCACTTTTTTCTACGTTTCCGTCAAATTTCCGTCTAAGCAAACACGTGTTTCCGCAAGAGTAAATGCGTGGCATCCTCGCGGAAACACGCGAAAACGTTCCGGAAACAAGTCAATTTCATGTTTCCGTCAACGTAATCGGATGTAACTATTGCGGAAACACGAGTTTACGAGTCGGAAACTGGTGTTTTCAAGTTATTTCCGTCGTGAAAAAAGCCCTTTTCACCATCTTGGGGTGGTTTTCCCGCCATCTATAGTTACAAAAACCCATTCTCTCGACATTTTCATTGCACAAAATAATACCACAGCAATCTTTCCAAGTACTTTCTTTATTCTTCTTGCTTCCTAAACTGACAATCAGGTCTTCTTATGGTATTTATTCATTACAGTGGTTAAGTTAAATTACATTTTAAATGTGAGTGCCTATTCACACTAGCAATGAACAGGAATAGTAAGAGCTTCCTTTAGGAAATCCACTAGAAATTTTCTGTAGGACTACGTAGTGTTTTTTTTGGCAAAGAAAATGTCAAATCTGTTAACAAATTAATACCCTTTATAGCAGATAGTGATAAACACTTTCATGTGCAGTTTATGGCTAGTGATATGTTGGCTGTCTATAATAATTATTTCAACAAAGTGGAATATGATTTGTCGGGTGAATGTACATTGTAGTCTTGAGCAGGACTGTTGTTGACAGCGACTAACGTTTAGACAACAAGGTGATCATCATTTTCATGGGCATTGTCAAAACATCAGTTCCTGTCAACAGTCCCACTAAGTGCTATACTAACCTGTATGACCATATACCACTTACTCATATGACCATTCTGCTTCAGGATAATTTTATAATTATGGTGTCAGGAAATATTCTTACTCTTCTAACATGGTGGTCTAAACTACACAATTTTCTATGACCACTGCAAAGATTGAAATGCAAAAAAATACATCAACAAACAAAGTATGGCTACAGTTTTACATAATACAAGTCTGCTAAAACGGTATATGTGTTTCATGTGTACGTTTTAGGTCACTTCTATGCTGAAGTCATTACTTAGGGCGCTTTCCATTTGTCAAAACTGACCGGCCAGAACATTCCAGTAGTAACGAGAATTTCACTTTTAATCACAACTATCCAACTAGATCAGTCAAAACCTAAATACTAATGCACAAAGGTGATGGTTTTTCAGCAAAAACTCTTCGGAAAAAGCTATTTCATTGTCAGAACGACTGCTCCAGCCATGGTCCGGCCGGCCAGTTCCGACTTTTGGAAAGCGCTCTTAGTGTCTTTACCCTTACACAAAATGCTTGACTTGTAGAGTTATGAAGAAGATACATGCATCAAGCCAATTTCATCAAGTAGCACAAACCATAATAATTCTTGGTGATTTATGCAGTCACAGCATTATTTTAACCTCGAAAAAGTTGGCCAAGTTTCAATCCATGATCATCTTTGTCATACATAGCAAGAGGTGATGGGAAACAGTGCCAATGCCTCAATTAAGTTTTAAATAACAGAACTGGACCATTATTTTTGGAACTTAATTTAAGCCAAGACACATTTAAGCCTCTCAAAGAACAAAATATAGCATAGCATAACCTAGCCCTTTTAAACCAATATAAAATGCCTTTCTGGAAAAGATGTTCACAAAGTTCTAATAATTATTATTGTTATAAATGATTATGCATTACTGACCAACATTCAGTCAAGATGCCTGGATATTGGCCAGGCTCTTTTTTGCGAGGCCAATACCCAGCCATCTTCACCGAACAAGCTTGATTGGTTTGCCCACTTGAGTAGCCAATTAGAACACAGGATTTGCTTCACCTTGCCCGCTCATGGATTCAACCATAAAATTGTAATAAATAATTACGCTTTATTGACCGGGTGTGAGGTTAAGATGGCTGGATATTTGCGTCTTTATTGACCCTGCCTTCCCTTGCCAGGCTGTGCTCTAAGAAAAATTGAAGGCAGCCCAGCACTCTGAACTTGTGAAATCCAGTGTGCCCAGCAAATGATTTCTATGAAAAAGCAAAGATTTTCTAGTCGCCTGAAAACAAAAGTTACAGATGTAGGCGCAATGGGCCACAGAGCACAGCCTGGTCTTCGTCAATAAAAATACAAAAATGAATGAGGTCAATATTCAGCCATCTTGAATGAACAAGCTTGGTCAATAAATGAATTATTACATGGCCAAGAAGAGAACTTTTACTTGTGGGACCAACGCAGGAAATCCCAAGTGGGCAAAATGGGCTCACCTTGCCCCCTTGGGTAGCCAATCAGAATGCAAGGTTTACTTCACCTTGCCCACTCGAGGTAGCAGTTGGACATTTTTTGTCTTTAGCATAGAAGTAGTATTTCAAGATTAACATTTGCAGAACTTGACTAAGCATAAAGCACAGTAACTTGAGACTGAAATTAAGTTCCATGAACCAGCCTGCTTTGAGAGAACGTTCTGCACCAACATCACATACCAAGGTGATCTGCCTGGCCTGTTGAATGAAAAACAAAACAAAGTGCTAATAAGTAATACACAGAAGCTATTCCCCAGGCTATCGGGCGGAGGGGGGGGGGGGGGGGGGGGGGAGGGAGAACCTTTTAGCAGTAAGACAACTTTACTAATGTAGATATTCTCATACGAATAAAAAATACTAAATGAGTAATATACATATAATTTACTGGCCGCTTATTATTTTTGACAACTCAGCTGTCTACTTCAAAACTTTCTGACAACCCTGATTCATCACATTACAATAATTTTACATGCATACAGTTGTGTTTCATAGTAATAGCTAGTACATTATGTTGCCCGCAACCTGCAACGTTAAGACTATGGACCAGGGGTTGGTTACATGTACATGTAAATGTAAACAGAGGCTGTCTATGATTACCAGTACCAGTAACAAAAAGCCTACTTTTCAAGGGCACAACCTCCCTCAGGTTGTACATTATCATCTACACGTACAGGGTCAATACCAGGGGAAGCAGGGGAAAGTAACAAGGTCTGGGTGCAAGAAATGATGTTCTCACAACTTGTAAAGCGATAACCCTGGTGGGCAGCAGATAATTTACTGCAGTAAATGTATACTTCCGGTGTACAATGTATTATGCAAAACAAAGTTCCCATCAAACTCCCCCGAACAAAACAGTTTGGCCATCAAACAATATCAAACCGGCTTTCTGGAGAGTTTGATGCCTGAACAAAATCGAAACAAACCAAATTTTATTGGAAAAAAATAAAATGTGAAAACTGAGTCAACTCAACAAGCCAGGGAAATCTGGCAAGTGCTGGATTCAGAATATGCTACAATATTATTGAGGCCAATTAAGGAGTGAAGAGTAATAACTGAGATGATTCCCAACATGATTTCAACTTGCAGATTTAAAGACTTTTTCCTTGGTAAACAAGATAAATGTATTGACATTTTCACAGAAAATGTTTATTTTAGAATTTAACTCTGAAATGGAAATAATAAAAGAAGCAGGATCTTACATCGTCTTGACTGCTTTCACACTAGATCAATAATTAACACACTTGTCATCAATTGCTTGGAACTGAAACGCTTGTTTTTGTTCCATTCGAGTGTTCCTTATGTGAGTTCCACTTTGTTTGATAACCCAACTCAATGTTTGACTGACTTCAAAAATCAAATGATCTATTCAATTTTTTTTTGTGAGTGGGTTTTGTTGAATGGCTGAGCTGCATCAAACTCTTTCATTTGAAAGAGTTTGATCTAGCTTGAAAGCCAAACATTCAATGTGATATGCTGGATATACACGTACATGTGTTTCCTAAAGTAAATATTCTAGCAGTGAGAGGCGAACCAACAGAGAAAATAAGTCAATAATTGACAAAAATATCATGCCTTTTTGTTTTTCTCACATGTTGTTTTTTCTCACAATTATTGTTTCTTGGTATTGAAGATGCAAGGGAAACTAAAAAAAATGTGACAGTCACCGCAACCATGTAACATCTTAACTGACAACAATGTATGCTGAGCTATGAGTGTGGATATTCAAGGAATGATCAGTAAATAAATCTGCTGGTTGCTTTGCAAGTTGTGGGAACATTGTTTGGATTTCAACAGAACATATTTAAGGAGTACCCTCCTTCCCCCTGGTCAATATGATGTTTGCATAGAACTGCAGGGTAATACAGGATAAATAAAAGTGGTTTTACTAGTTTACCTCCACTGCTGGTTTTGCTGTCCACTGAAATGAAGACTTAGGGCGCTTTCCATTTGTCAGAACTGACCGGCCAAACCATTCCCAACACAATGAGAATTTCCATTTTAATCAAATCTCTCCAGCCAGATCAGTCAAATCCTAAGTAGTATGCACCAAGGAAATGGTTGTTCAGCAAAAACTCTTGGCAAAAGCGTATTTCAATATCAAACCGACTGGTTGGACAATGGTCCGGCCGGCCAGTTCCGACAAATGGAAAGCGCTCTTAAAGTCTGGATCACTCTGTTACAGTCAATTTCACATTATTTACCACACCATGTTGCAAAGTTCGTTGGAAAATTGGGTACTACATCATGAAGTAGCCAATTACTTAGCAATTTAGGGAATCAAATTGCGAACTTCAAGACATAGTTGTCAACTACGACTGAGCTTCACAAGTTTGCTCAACAGTAACTTCACTTCCCAGTTGTTTTAATCACCGAGTTCTCGTCAAAGAAGTACCTATTCCTGGGATCACAGTTACTGAAAAAAATATATGCTTCAACTTTTTCTTGAGCGTTCTCAGTCAAGCATTATTATATTATTAGATTAAGCTCTCTTTTGGAACTATTGTCAACTCTTTGCAAGAGTAACCAAAATCACGTGTCAATACATGACTTATCGAACCTTTGCGGGTCAACAACCTGATTTTCGATTAAATGTTTTTGTATTTCCGTAGCATACATACTTGGTCGTCGCTGTTTAAAAAACTCTGTGTAGGGGCTTCCTGGACATATGAAACGATCAACAATATTTGTTACCGTCCTTCTCAGTAAATTAAACTGGTGCGCTATTTGGAATGGTTTCAAACCCCAGTCTAGTGATTTTGTTACCTCTGCATCTTGTGTTCCTCACACAAAAAATTATCCAAAGACGCAAAATAATTCATGGCATGCATCCCGTAGGATGCAAAGGATGATCGATCGATTTGAAGATTTGTTGGTAGAATATCCTGTTTGTGCGATTTCTGTAGCTGTTGTTTAAAGATGTATATAATTATTTTAGTCTTTTTGTGCTTTAAATATATAGGACTATATTTTCATTTAAGTAAACTGTCATAAAAAGTTTTGGCATCTGTCTCCAGATTAACTGTCTGGTTAAAAGGCCCATACCAAGCATTTTCAATTAAGGACTCCCTGTTTTTTACCTGGGACTCACTGGTTGTGCATGTGGACAGGCCAGAACTCTTGACTATTCACAAAACGAGTCCCAGGACTCACCATGCATATACTATTTGTAACAAAATCACTGGAACCCTCTAACCATTTTTCTACAATCATTTCACAGACCTCACAGTGCAGCGCCTCGCCTTGTTTAGTAAGAGGATTCAGGTTCATTATGTTGCAGTTTCCTGCTCGGGAAATTACTGTACTTATCAATCACAGCTTTGTGTCAACAAATATGTCTCCCAAGCATTATCTCAAATGCTACAGACCACAAAAATGAAATATGGAAAACTGTTAAGCTTACCTCGTCTTACTATCGGTATTCCATCACAATCCTCCGCCTTGGATAGCCTTAGCACGGTAAAACACTCCAACTTTCAAATTATACTTGCGCATCACGAGGTTTTTGTCTCACATTCTGCTCCACTGTGTCAGAAAAGAGTCGCTTTACGAGGCAAGCGATCGATTACTGAAGGCCGGTGGGTCGCTAAATATACATAACAACCCTTAGATGTCTTGTGGTATCATCAGAAAGCAAAAATATACCGATTCCACGCTCCTAGAACCTATAGAAGCTGGCAAATTTGAAGCCGTTGAAATCACTTTCAAAATGGACGCTAAAAAGAATGACCGTAATGAGCATGAGCAAAGGAAAAGTCCGCTGACCAGCACTCCGCTCTGTTCTAGGCCCCATTCTCTCTTGTTTTCCCTGTTGTTTTCTCCGTCTAAGAGCATTTTAGTTTTGCGCCAGTACTAGTACTGATTAACATCAATCTGGCAAATATTGAAAGCTGTTGGTAAGCTCTGCGATTTTTATCACTTAGAATGGAAAGCAATGGCAACCTCGCACACTTCACAGTCTTTGCATCAATGCAACGCGCGCGAGTAATGCATGAGAACCGTTTAATCTCGAGAGTAAATTTACCTTTATTCACCTTGATTGTACGCCAAGGCAAAGTTTACGAAACATTGATCATGCGATCTTGGACATGGGTTAAAAAAAAGAAAAAAATTCGTCACCTGATACGTAACGGAAACAAGAAAGAACGGAAATGTGATGACAGAAATGTGGCGGAAACATGATCGTTCGTTTCCGACGCGGAAACATGGCGGAAACGCGTCCCGTCCATGGAAAACTAGATCACCATGTTTCCGCAGGGCGGAAACGTGACGGATATAAGCAACTTCCCGTTTCCCTCGAGTTTCCAAAATACGGAAACACGTTATTTCGTCCTGTGATATGTGCTGCTTTGTTATTCTTTTGCTATTCAATAAGTTGTCATATATGAGGGTTTCTTCTGCATCCCGCACCTTAGTGGGAACTTTGTGGATTGCACCAATTGTGTGTTTCCACTTGACCTCATGGCGGCCATATTTGTGTCCCAAAACAATGAAACAGCGGCCATGTTTGTGTCCCAAACCAGTCCTGTGGGAGTTGAACTCTTTTCTTATGTAAACGCTCTCTTTTGTTCCAATAAATTTGAATAGATGCTGGCCACGTGAGTGAAAACACAGAATAACTATGATTGCACATTCTGCAGTTTGTATAAATTTATTGAGCTTTTGCCATAGTTTTCAACCCTCACCCTAACCCACAAAATGCGCAGAGTCGAATAGATATCCACAAGTAGACGAAATTGCGAGATACGATCGCGATGCCTGAAGACTTCCCACCGTTTTTCCCAGTTTGTAGGAGAGGAGAAATACAATGTTGTTCCTTTTCTGTTTATAAATTATCTCAATCGATGAGGACATTGAAGACCATGAAAAAGATTCTTATTTACGTTTGACGTAGCAAATATAGAAATAACCTGCGATCAGGCCTGCCAAATTAAAGAAAATGGAAAAGTCTAAGGACAGCCTGATCGCAGGTTAATGAAGAAAAATCAGATATCGTGAGAGATAAACATTCCCCCTGCCCAGGATATCATCCAGTAAACAAAAGCAGAATTGTTTACTTTTTACAAAGTCCAACATCTTCACGTGCAAATTGTGTGCATGAGTTATTTTTATAATCCTGCTTACTAGATTACTTGACAATTAATGAATGAGGCTGAGTATCTTGTGAAGAATTATAAAGGTCGAGGAGGGCGAGATCTTCATAATTCTTCATAAGATACGAAAGCCAAATTCAACAATTGTTTTATTATTCATTCAAAACGATCCCTAGTTTAAAAACATAGCTAAAACATGCTTACCTCCAACAATGTTTATTTCATCTTCGATAGTGCACGTTTAGGGTTGTTCAGCTCCGCAAATATTCTCCAAATAGATAGCAGATGAGCAGATGTCACCCTTCGAGTTGCTTTCTTAGTGTTCTTGCCATGTTTCTAGCTATTATTTCGCCTAGTTCTTACTCTTGAAACGAGTGAAATGTCCGCCATTTTTGTTTTCACTACCAAAGCAACTCAACCTCGTCCCTAGGTCTTCTCGGTTAACGGTGCAGTAAGCTGCAAGAAAGCTGCACTTTTGACGTCATCGCTTCATTAAACGCAAAATTCTTCCAAATTTGGTCATCAGTAGCTGGTTATGGTGAATTATGCTTGTGCTTTTAGCCAACCAGAATCGGGGAAATATTTTGAATGAATAATGTGTAATAACTCGAATTCCCTCACGTACGAACCACGAAAGGGGCAAACTTTGTGACTGTACATCTCCTGCAGACTGGCTTTTCACAGTAATAACTGTAACTTGAATCGAACGTATGAAGATATTTTTAGTTTTGTAACTAGCGCCTTAAGTTAAAAGGCTTTTTTCTTTTAAGAAGCAGTAACATATACCACTTGTAGAATCAAGTCGTCAGGGCAAAAGACTGTTTAATTAAGTAGAATCGCACGTGACAACCTCGTAAATAATGATGATGCAACTATCCACAACAATGATGAAAATCGTGACATTTCTCAGTTATTTGGTATTCGGCAATTCAAGCTTCATTATTTCATTCGAAACCATAAGAGAAACCTTGAAATCCTCGAGTCTTCCCACTAAGCAACGCCTAGTGAGTTGATATTCATAGTACTTTAACAATTTGTTTATTTTGCTACCAGATGTCCGAAGGAAAGACTATTAACAAAAAGTCAATCTATATAGTATGAGGATCGACTCAGCTGTGCGTAGCGTTTCGCGTTTTCGTTAATGTACAGCAATACCCAATTTCGCACAAAAAATGGTCTAAATTTAGGATTAAAACAGTAGATTGTTGATACGGTTACATTAAAGCATCCAAAACAGCTCATGGACGTTAAACGTGTCTGTGTTAATTAAGGTGGGCCTATTAATATAGGTATCTTCTGAATTCAAAATATCAAAAAGTAATTTGCGGAGTGTTTGTTTTGAATTTATTCTTAGCATGATGTCGGGTGTGACATGGTTTTCATTGTCAAAAAGAAAAACAATGTGCTGTATAGTAGCTAATTTTGTGTATGGTAATATAAAGTCTGGTGCTCGAAAAGAACCTCAAAGGGATTGATATGGGGATCCATTGGCTCTGACGAGCTAAAAATACGTACACATAAAGCCTTAAAGCACCCTTAATCTCGCTCGACGATAGAAAAGAATCTTTAAAATTCATTAAAATTCATTACACCACTGGACGTTTCATCCAATTACACTGGTTTTTTATGACGATAAAGGGATCTTACCAACGCTAAAGATATGAAATTGGAACAGAATATCCCTGAGAAATTCTTTGCTCGTCATTTTGAAAGTCAATGACGCGAAAACTGACGTTATATACTGGCACGAGGACTGCATCACCGATTTTCTTGGAGATACTTTCCCGCTGATTATGACAAAAACATCGTATATTTATTGTTTAGAAAAAACTATAACTAGCCGAAACACATTCATTTTCTTATCTTGTTTGAATGTGCTTTTTTCATTTGTGCATTTTCGCTCTATGTAGAATATTCCACAGAAAAGGATCTTTTAGAGAGCCTTGAAAATGGAAGTGTCGACCAGATTTGGCTGTTTGGGTGCAATGCTAAGCCAAACTTCCCTCTCATGGTTGTAAAAGTGCATAATGAAGCACCAGATATCGGGGTACAAATAACGACGCCAGCAAAAACAGAAGATGGTCGGAATTTAGCAGATTGGGTTGATAAAAATTATTATTTGGAAGAAGAAGGTGACCATAATGGTTATGATGATGAAGATGGCGAATATCTGTTAACGGTGGCTCGGGACCAGAATATCCGGGTGGCTGAAGCTCACATTCAATGGCATGGTCCAGATGTAAGAAACTTTCATTTTCTGTTTTATTTTAGGCATCAGTTGTGTTATTGTCCCGAATTTTCCGATACGAAAACGCCCATTCTGCATGAGCTAAATCGCAAAAAAACTGCAAAGATTGAAATAAGTACTTTAAAGTTAGTCCTTACCATCGCTAGCCCCCTAACCGTCTTGTGGCGTGTAAACCACCTCCTCCGACTAGCGTCACAATCTTTCTCTGTCACCCACCGCCCACTGATTTTCTTTCGTCCCAAGTAAGGCAATCCAAGACAGTTTTGGAACCTGGATTCCAAGCCGTGGATGCCGGATTCTACGTACTGAATTCCAGTCTTTTAATTTGTCAGTGTAACTTGGATTCTGAATTCCAACAACAGTGAATGATTCTCTCTGGATTCCAATCGTAAGTGGGATTCCGAATTCCTTGAGCTGTATTCTGGATCCCAAAGCTCAGGATTCCGGATTCATCAAGCAAAATTTTCCCTAATTCCGTACAGTTCATCATGCAAAAATTCGGAGGATTCCGCCGGAATCCGGATTCCCTTGCAAAGGGCGCCTTTAGTCCTGATATTCAACATTGACAAACGTCGTTTTCCTCTTATCCCCCGTCTGCGCTGTAAGATGATTTCGACCGAACCACCAAAGAAAGAAACGCTTTTTAAAGTTTAGGGTTTCATTATATTGCCTTTATTCTAATTTAGGTAATTCGTCAGTAGCATGTAATAATAAAAGATAGATCCAAATAGACTTTGATAGACTTTGTCTAAATGTTAATAAGATCATCGTTTAATAAGCGTTTGAAGAGGTGTGAGTGTCGATATATACTATCTTGGAGAACCCATCATGTTAGCAAAACATTCACAAATTTTCCAGTGCGGTCTAATAAGCGTAAAATACGAAGAAGGTATTAGCTGGTTGGTAACTTACAAGTGTAAACATAAAGGATTTAAAATCGGGTGTTCCCTGTCAATTTTATCTTGTCAGTGGACCGGCGAGACTCGAATCAGGAGCATTCTTATAGTCTAATGCTCTGGCCAATCCACTCTGCTTTCTTCAATTTAATTTCTTATGTATTTGAATTCGTTTTTATCTTCAACAGCATCGCTGCTTTGATTTGTTCGACAATGGCAAATCCCGTGGCAGTCTGAAGAAAAATACGAAAAAGAAGATGGAATTGATCGATTACTTAATGTGTGGCTTGGCGGGACTGCTGGTTGTTCTTTTCATTGTGGGAGCACTGGCAGAAACCTGCTTAAAAGGGCTAAGAACAAAAACAAAGAAGCCTCCTGAAGGTTCGTTTTACATTCTTAAGATACGTAAAAGATTGTCTTGACAAGCTCTTGACCCGAACTCAGCTGACATAAGAGCGTCAAAACCGAGGCGCAGACCTACAACAGTAGTGTGCGCCAGCGCACTAACTTAAAAAGTCATTAAACCGTTTTCTTCACAATGAATTTAACAATAAATAAGTCTTGCATGATATGATATGGTTAATAAGTAATTCCTGTGACATACGAATTAACGTCTAGTGACCAATCTAACCAGTGAACGTATCAAAACAAAAATAGCATCCTCCAATCAAACGATGTTCAAAGGAGATCATGACCAAACTTGAGTTAAAATGAACGGCGGACTTGTCCATGCATGTCATTTGTCTCTAAATATTTTGAGCAGTGACGTTTGCGGCAATAGGTTACAGCGGTAATATAAGCTTTGGTTACCACTAAGAAGGGTTTACGGCATTAGGTTATTAGCCCACCGCCCGCATCGCGCAGAATGCAGGGACATCATTAATTATTCATAACTAGCGAAGCGGCAAATTTGAATGCGAGTTGGCTGGGAAAAGCTCCAATAAGAGAAGAAAGAGCTGAAATTGGTCCGGTAGCGCTGACAAAACTTGCTTTCAGTGCTTTCCAAAAGCCAAATCCTAAAAACCTAGGTGCGGCTTCTTGAAGAGAAATTGCGTACTTACTATTTGAATCTAAACCGAAAAAGATGAACAAGCTAAGAGTAAGCATTATCCCCTTTTAACTTGACAATACAGCAAGAATGGGCTTTTTTAGTATGGGCTCCAGGCACTTTTGAAAGGACAATTTTCTGAAAATTTACGCTGTTTTGAAAAAGCCTACACGCGGCTTTTGAAAGTTGGATCTTTTCCCGAACAGAATCCATTTTAATTTGAAAATCGGTTGAGTAGAACCACTACCCCTTTCACTTTGAAAACTTCTGGGAGGAGACGTGCTCGAAAACGGCGCGTCTCGAGCACGCGAGCTATCATATTGTCTTAGGCCCACGAGTGAATAACAATGGTTGTCAAGACTGATACAATGCCCATTAAAGAAAACCAATCAGTTTTAAAATAGTTCACTATCGCCGCGAATTTTAAAGCCCGATTCAGTGCAACATCTGAATCATTCGAACTGCCGGTCAGATCTCGCAATAAATAACGCGGAAATCGAGAACATCAACGATCGGTAGCTCTTTTCAGAGCTCTTAGACAACGCGATCAACGTTTCGTATCCACAAGGTGCCTCCTTTTGTGGATGTAAAAGATTTCATTTTCTGGGGTCTTCATATAAACGGAGAAGCAATCTGGGAATGGCGGTAAGTTTATGGGCGGCTCCAAGATGGAATTTGATTTGCTCCAACGAAGTATTTTATCGATTTTTAACACTAGGATACGAGCTGCTGAACTAATCTCGGGAACGTGTTGGCAACGTAGTAGCAGTGAGCATCGGGCGCTTTTGCTTTCCTCTCATTACAAAAAGTGAACCTACTACCCCGACATTAAGGTTAATATGGGAGCTAATTAAGTCTTTTGACCTCGCAGTAAGTGTATTTATGACATAATCAGATAAATGGAAAATTTCATTTTTCTTTCTGTGGTTTACTTTTGAAGAAACACAATTCCCGCAAAAAAAACGCAAATAGCCTCCCCGCAGACGTCCTTTGGGGTTAGATTGATGCGTGACAAACGAACCCTAAAGGACGTCTGCGGGGAGGCTAAAAAGCAAAGTGATTTTATTAACGTTAACTTTGAAATAGCCTCAAATGCGCGATTTTGCGAAAAAAAAAGAGAGCAAAAAGGCGAAAACAATAATAGCGTGCTGCATTGCTTAGTTTTCCACCAACATCATATTAATTAGGATCGTCGTGCATTCTTGCCAACCAGTGGTTGAAGCGCTCTCATAGCGTCTAAGCATGACTGCCCGTAATATGACAGATCTAAGAGCTTTGGTGAACTGGAGGTAAATGTCCCGAGAACAATAGCCATTCTGCGCGATGAAACCCACCATGGAGGACCAGAGGATCACTCCGCTGGCCTCTCCCCTTCGATCGGTATAGCACTGGAGGCCCTACACCCCACCAGGAGTATAAAATCCCAGCTGACATAAGCTCTTAGGATCAGAGAAACAGTGCAAACGTCCCACCACGGTAGTGTAGTTATTCCCATGTGGAAGGGATTATAGCTGCCATTTATAAGTCTCATAAAAGGGAAAAACTCAGGCGTTTTTTTCCAACAGAGTTGTTTTCATTTTTTACTCTCTATCAAGAGAGGATAATGAAACATTACTCTCTCTTATCTCTATTGATGCCTTTTTCCCTTACCCTTCCAGTGTAAGGAAGAGACAAGGATCAAGGAAACACTTCAGCGACATCTTAGCAGATTAACCGTAATTACCATCTTTATTTCTCAACAGCCTGCAATCGAGATGTCGAAAAGGGAGATACTCACGCAGAAGAAATGGAAAACCCTGAAAGCTTCATGTTAAAAAATATTTCAGAAACGGAAAACCCTGGAAGCTCCATGTTAAACAATATTTCAGAAACGGAGAACCCTGCAAGCCCCATGTAAAAAAATATTTCATAAAAGGTTTTCCACATCGTACAGTTAATTTTTTTTATAGGATTGAGGGCCTCTTCACATGAGCCAGGCAGAACGGGCTGCATGGCCCGGTTCACGCCGGGACCATTTTCGCCTTGGGTTCATATGAGAAATTTCAGCCCGGTTTCCGAAATGAATTTAAAAGTTTCAAAGATCCTGGGGACGAGTTATGGCGCCAATTTCGAGAAACAACGCAAACATTGCGAAAAACAAAAATTAACGAGCATTCGCGCCTTTCATAGCTTTGGCAACTCTTATAGCTGTATCACTGCAGTGAAATGAAATTCTTATTATTTGGAAAATACAGCAGGCAATGGGACGATGCCGTCCAGGCCGCCAGAATTCATTCCGCTTTCATCCCGGTAACCGGGCTGAAGTGCTCATATGGCCAAAAATTTTTAAAACACTCAACGAGATCCCGGTTGGAAAAACGGAGATCTCAGGAACCGAGCCAGCCCGCCCTCTCATATGAACACATCGAAAATTTTATAAAGGATTTAGAGGTAAGTCGAGATCTCAGAAAACCAGCTCGGTCAACCGGGCTCATGTGAAGCGGCCGTGAGAATCTCTTCTTGTAGTTTGAAATGTGCACGTGTGGTTGAATTATGATGCGTGGTTGTCCCTGTGATTCCGGCTTTAAGTAATATGTACTAACAGTAACAATGATGTCTTCATGAAAATAAAATAAAGAGCCGTTGTTAAATGATTGCGTATTATTTCTTATTGACCGATCATTTTATTTATATTTTCAAAAGTGCTGATTGCTCAATGAATCTCATGAAAATTCCGAAAACCCTTAGTAGCGGAAACGTCTTCAGAAAACTGACATCACAACAGGCAAAAAAAAAAAAAAAATCATGAAAGAAATAAAGGAACAGCGCGTTTTGAAAATGGCAACATTTGTTTGCTTCGCTCTAGAAGCTAAGTTGCATGGTTTCAAGTTAGCACTTGATTTAAGTGCACTTGCATATCTTTAGTCGCTTTGTAGATAACATGGCTTCACACTTGTTGGCCAAGTATAATACTTGAAGTACAAGCTCTCAATCATCTTTCGCGGTAAAATCAGTCATGGATAAATCAAAACGCAATTGCCCACGACGTCGTGTTCTGTATTTATCTAGAATGGCTCAACAACGCTCTTTTCGGCAAAGAAACCGCCTGAAGCCTACGGTTTGGAGTCGTCGGCAAATTTGGTTTGGATTGGTCTTAGCTAACCAAGACGTGGATCCACGATATACGCCTTACTCATAAATTGTGGACGCGCGGTTAAGACTTTAGCCGAGTACACGAAAACAAGGCTTAAGAGGCCTAATAAAAACCATGGCGTTGAAATTTAATACTCACCGCTGTGCACCATTTTGTACACAAAGAGGCCCTGTTGGCCCCTGAGGGAGAAACACACTATTCGAAGAGATGTTGGTAGACTTTTTCTTATCAACGTGGCATCAAAAGTCTGTTCCTTACAACGAACAGACTTATCGAAGGATCTTAATTGGTGGTCGTTCGTCTTTCAAAACACGCGTTTTTCCTTTGAATATTTCCTGGAAAAAGCGTCTACACGAAAACGTCCTCCCCCGCCGAAAAGCCATATCAGCAACAACGGGGGAAGTGTCAGTTAGCTGAGTCTCTGTCCTCGGAGCATGAAATACTAGTCAACAAAACACCTAGGCCTGAAGCAGAAAACGATATTCGTGAGACGGGTACGAACTTCAATAGGGACCTTAAGCAAAGACGTTTTTGAGCGACGCACGTCAACCGGAAGTGAGGCCTTCTCCCTTTTTATATGCCTTGACGCTAACAAACTTGTATTGCTGAGTTTCTTTTCTCTTTTAAAGACGATTTACCCGAGTGTTTCAACCAAACCGCTCCCCAATGATGCAAAAAGTCCAATTCCGGTTGACGTCCGTCGCTCAAAAACGCTGTTGCTTAAGCTCCCTATTAACGAAACTGCAACGTCGTCAGTTTTCGCTAAACACTAACGCTTATTCAATTAAAAAAATTCCTTCTACTGACGACGAAAATAATCGCAGTAACTCTCCAGATCAATTTAGGTTACTCGACGAAAAATGAGCAGACCTTGAAAATAAGGTTTCGGATTTGGAAGGCAAGAATCGAACGCCTAATTCAAACGCCTCTCTCAATCGGTTTACCTCTGATGAGGCAATGTTATATTCTATAGAGGCTTCCCTAAATATAAAGCGTTCTTGGCAACCTTGTAATATTTAGATCTAGGGAGTAATGGAGAAAATGTCCATACTGATTGTCATGTGATAATGACATATCAGTCGGGACATTATCTGTCTCCGCCCCAGATCGGTGTCAAAAGAGGGAGGCCAAGATTACTCGACTATTACTTTGTGTCGCCTAAGGCAGGGATTTGGAGAAACCCACCTTTCTCACCTGTTTATTGTTTCGCAGGCAACAGTTAGTAGGATTGTTATCAGTTGGATCATTTTAATGTATCTTTGATTTGGAGTGATTATATCTGCCCTTCAAGAGAAGAAGTGTCAACAAAACAAATCCTGAAGATTTCAGGAAAAAAAAACCCAGCACTAGGTTATACTTGACTGTACTGAAGTGAAGTGTTGCATGCCCAGTAGCTTGCAGTAGCTACACTGTTTGTGCTTCAGCTCAGGCATCTATTTTTATGGTCTTCTGGCCATTCAGTCCTGAAAAAATTGCCAAATTGTTGAAGAAGTCTGAACGATGACCTAACAAGTGGCCAAAAGTAAAGACCCTAGAAGACAAACCAAGGAGTGAATGGCCGTTTTTTCACAAACTGTGTGAGAAATATTATCGAAAAAGTTGTAAGTATATGCGTAATAATTCCACAAAACAGAAAGGTAAAAAAATTTCAACTTCACATTATCGATCAAAGTTTCGAGCACAACGGTATGGGGATAAGTTACCAAAAAAAGTTTGGAAAGCCTTGAAGAGAAAAAAGCAGTGCACACTTCATGCAGGCATGGTGTCAGAAGGATTTGCCAACTTTACAACGAAGAGGATCGGCCGGCAAACTCACGTGATATGAACCGCCTAGAGACCATCTGGATTAACGTCGACGAGACAAAGTACAAAGATCCATCCCCCTAAACACTGGACAAACTAAGACAGTGATTACGCTTCGCCTGGAAGAATGTGACTTTGGACACGCGTTTGGAGTTTGTACGTTCTATACCTCAGAAAATATATAAGAAGACATTCTGGATACTAAAATTTTAGTTATCCCGGATACAGGGTGTTTCAAAAGTTCGTTCCGATTTTTTATTTGCTTAAATTTCACTAATTATTAAAAAAAAAACCTTTATTAAAACTTAGTATGTCATTCATTATTCATTTAAGATTTGCAATGTTAAATGAATAATGAATGATATAATAAGTTTTACAAAAGGTTTTTTTCAATAATTAGTGAAATTTAAGCGAATAAAAGATCGGAACGAACTTTTGAAACACCCTGTATATTTTCGCTCTATTACTCGCGACCGATCGCCACTGTCGATGTTCTTCCAAAACAAAAACAATTAAATACTGTTTAAAACACGAAGCAAAACCTCATCCGTGGCAAAACTAAAAGACCGCAGATGGCGTTTCATAACAAGATGATGTGCCGTATTTTATTAAATGCGTGCAACTCGTGCAAGGTGTTATGCTAATTTCAATCACCACCACCCTTCTTTTTTATTTTGACAAAACATCTCATATGTCTTTCTATTTCTTAAAAAACTTCAAAATTAGTTGCACCTCAGTTGTTACTATTTACTTTGTTGTGTTTTAGTGAAAAAACGAAGAAAAAACTTTCCAGTTAACTTTCAATAAGTTTGTTTACATGCGGTTGCCGGATTTGCGACGCATTGCGCGAATCACCATGGCGCTTTGCACCCAGTAGGCAAAGTTTGAAGTATATACGTCAATATATTCAAATATATCCAGCGAATTTTTTGTTTATACGTTATGATAAATTTGCCCCCTTTAATATTAATATACATAAGAATGTTAAAGTTGAGTAATTGTGAACCTTTTTAAACGGAACAGCGAAAGGCGATAAGGTCAACACTTTCAAATTGAACTCGAATTTAATTGGCTTTAATATACTACTAACAAGTTTGACTTATACGCATACAGACATAAGCATATGAAATCAAACTGTTCATCATCATTTCTTTGGAAACAAATTAACTTGTTTCACACTTAAATTACTAGGCTTAAATTACTAGCCTGCGCATGCGTAGCAGGTGTCGAAAGGGGTAGGGGATTGTGAGGAAGGAAAAGAGGGAGGGAGATTGTAGGGAGAGAGGGTAAGGGACGCCCGCTATAACAGCCCACTTTTCTTCATTTCTGATTGTTTGATCTGTAATAAGTAACTTATTGACGTGCATTATTAACAAACAATCCTGATGCAAAATCAAAGGAAACGTGTTCTACTGGCACAAGCTTTGGAAGGTCAAAATATTACCCCAATCATGTAGGAACGTTGTACTGTCGCAATTTGTAATAATCATAGCACTTTGTAATACCTGTCACGATTTGTAATAAATCCATCGCACTTTGTAATACCTGTCGCAATTTGTAATAAACCGTGTCGCACTTTGTAATAAAAATTCTGTCGCAATTTGTAACAACTGTCCATCGCACTTTGTAATAAACTAAGCTGTCTCAATTTGTAATAATTCCATCGCACTTTAATATAACGCCAAAATATGCATGGTACTTCATAAACAAAGATGGAGATGACGTCTGCTAGCACGTAACGTCTCCACTCATTCAAACATTTAACTTTATTCACAGTCCTAAACATTTTTTTAGATTAATGTTGATTAGTTATCTGACTTACGAAATGCTGTATTCTTGAACCTTGCTATTGTACCAGGCGGCTTGCATTCAATGGTTACCCGGTGGGTGTACTTCCTTATATGGCCAATACGGGGATGTGCCTCTGGACAGAGCATTGCCATTGTAGAGGATCTAGACAGAGCTAGACACACTAGATACAAACAAGCCATTAGTAAAAAGCATTTAATTTCCGCTAATCGTAACATCCATCCTACATCATTCGAATAAGGACACCAGGAGAGTTCAAGCTTTCCTTGTTAGATCTTATAACAGGTTGACACATCACGTGGTACACCGTTCTTGTCTTACGAACAATCTTAAAGAAGTAATAGTGGCTTCCATATTTTGGCCAACTTAATCAAACGAGGCCTGGAAAGATTCAAAATGTTTACTGCAAATAAAAAAAAGGCACCAGTGGCAAACCTTCGAACCACAACACAAACCTAAACACAAAATCCAATTAGTCGCTGGCCAATACCTTCGTATGTACCTGTTTTTATAACACTCACTTGGGGTCTTACACTGAGCCGGCTGGGCATTTGGTTCATTATTCTCACTTGATTTGGTCCCATATAGGAAGAAAAGGAGTACTCATTCCATCTTAAAACAATTGTTTTCTGTAAGGAGTCCTCTAAAGCAAATACCATGGGGATGGTAAAAAATTATCCTTCCCTGCGTATATACAACTCGTAAGACCTTGCAATTCTTCCGAGCGTGTTCTGGATTACTGTTTTTCTACAAAATGGAAAGGATGGAATAAACCATCCATTACTACTTGAGTTACCCCATCTAAGGATCAAACCAAAGACACAAGGCCAACAACGTAAAAAATGATACCCTATTAAAGGCTCGAGATCCTCAAAAACCATACCCTATCAGGCGGTACTTACCTATCTAGCCCATCCATACATGGGATTATCCTCCCCCCCGCCGCTGAAGACTTCACGTGTCACGTGGCAAGCAAACATGGATTTGGACGACGAATGCCAGACGAATTTTCTGTTGTTAAATGTTGCCTTTCTTATTTAAATATTTTTGAATTTAAACGTGATTCATATCTTTTTGGTGATATGTCACAGGAAGTTTCATGTCTTTCATAAAAGCGTTTCTAGTTAGTCACGTGATTAATCAAGGCAGAAATATTTATAGCGGAAGACATGCATGTTTGACCAAAGAAAATGTTACGGACATGTTACGTGCCAGCAGACGTCATCATCTTTGTTTATGAAGTGCCATGCATATTTTGGCATTATATTAATGTTGACGAAGTAAGTTGAATCACTCTCAAATAATTATTACCAAAGTGCGATGGAATTATTACAAATTGCGACAGCTTAGTTTATTACAATCAAAGTGCGATGGACTGTTATTACAAATTGTGACACCTTTTTTATTACAAAGAGCGACACGGTTTATTACAAATTACGACAGGCATTACAAAGTGCGATGGATTTATTACAAATTGCGACAGTACAAACGTCACATTGAAACCCGAACTAGAACCAACTGTAATAGCTTGTTTAGAAGGTAGCAAATGCTCACGACGTTTGGTATACTGGATTTGTCCAAACACCGAGCGGCGATTCGAGGCAATTCTTGTCATCTGCAACGCCGATATTCACAGGTAAGAGCACAGGTTACAACTATTGGACGGATTTTAGAAGCTAGACACGCGACTTTTCCGCAATCTTATAACGCCTTGAATGAACTTCGAAATGGTTTGCAAAGATGTATATAATTTCCCTCAAATAAATTAATCGCGTTTCAGGCTGTCGACAGTTTTGTACTTTGCGACTATTGAGTTTGATGAGGCAAGACCAAAGTTTTTTTTCTGTATTCACAAGAAACTGATTTATTGTTTGTCGTGTTTGCTGAGCAAGAACAGTAAAAATGTTGTTATATATTGCACGAGTATGATATCATTTTTTTTAAGAGCCTCACGACTTGACCATTTCCTGTAAACAAAGAAATTAAGTTTGGACCATGCTAAGAAGCGCCCCCTACTTAATTGTGATTGATCACGTATATCGGATTAGGGAGGAAATTGGTGGGCGGAATATACAAGAACACGGGCTCTTATAGCGGGCGCTCCCCAACCTTTTCCCTTTTTTAGTAATCAAGTACCTCACACCTCTGATTTCAGTGGTCGACTAAACCAATATTATATTGTCTTTTGTTTTCAGGGATAGGACTATTGTCATGTCACCGTTTCTATAGTTTTCACAGCCAATTGTGTGAGCTGTTCAGTGAGGTGCTGCTTGACCCCCCTTTTCCCTTTCTCCTTTTTTCGCCAGCCACGCGGGCTAAAAATTACAGATAGAAAAAAGAGTTTCCGGTTTGCAAAAAAGGAAAATTTCGGAGGCCTTCAAACACACCAGAAGCGTGGAAAGAGGGCTCGTGCCAGTCCTACCCTTCATCACATATCACTTGAAGAGCAGAGTGCTCGTTTCATCTCCCAAACATTTATCCGCCCTAGTTCGGTCTTTTGCTTCCGTCTCCTTCCTGAACTTCCGGCCTCTCAAATGACCCTGACGACATTTTTCACAGGTAGGTTTTCGGTCGCTAAAACATAGGAAACATCTGCTTTCCAGAACTGGTGACAATTATTCCATGAAACTCTTAGCTAATAAGTTTTCTTTAACAGTCTGACACGTGATCTGATGTCGCAAAAGGCCCTCTGAAAGCTTTTGACGCTGTAGATAGTTTTTTTCAAGGTGGAGAACCTCGCACAAAATGTCTTTCAAGACTGTCCTGTTTGCTTTCATTATCCTAAACGCTAAATTCTTCTGCATATCTAAAAACCCGTGCGATCGCGTAAGATTTCACTGGGACAAAAGGTTTCAATTTCCCAGCGTCCTGCCAAAAGATTCTGAGGATTGGAAAGACCTTGTTTGCCGTTTCGCAAATTGTCTCCTCAACTCAGGCAACAGTTCTATAAAGTCGTCGCGAGAAAATTATCCAAAACTCAATCACGGATCATGGATAGATGTTACTTTTCCTGTCATATCTGAATCGCCAAACATAACATTTAAACGGCTGCCACGGCCTGTTTTGGTCGTCAAAGAAACTTCCTCAGGCACCGCAAGCCAGATGTTGAGGGCTCTCGGACAGATATGGAAACTATTCGCCTTTTGCCTTATAGCTGCCGCATTGTCGGGAATCATAATTTGGTTCTTTGTAAGTACTTCAATACTAACGAAAATACTTCCATTATTTGGGGAGAACACTATTCATTAATAACAATGCTTTAACTATTACGATCACGTTACCTTTCATTTTTCATGAAGAAGTTCAAAACGCGGTTTTACATTTGATAGGGGAAATGATGGCAAACAGTCATTGTACACATTAATAATGAACATAGACAATAGTGCCATGAACTACCACAGTTCAACAAATTTGTCGCCGTACTTCCATTCAGCATGACATTCGTTTGGTGTTGTTGGTTGGAACGGTTAAATGCTAATATTTTTTGTTTATAGGATCACAAAGCAAACTCCGGTCATTTCCCTCCATCATTTTGGATCGGCATACGTGAAGGCTTATGGTGGGCCATTGTTACCGCGACAACCACGGGGTAAGTACTTTTATATATTTTTTACGGGTAGCAGGATCTTGAAAGAGGAGTTATTGTTTATATAGCAGAAGCCTTTAAGATAATTTTTTCATCATCAACCGTCAAGAAATTAATATTTATCATTTTATAACAGTCAACCACCTGCGTATTGCAGTCCACTCGTGCTTTTAGCGCTTCTAATATTTCTGAGAAAATTATCCCACTGAAATCAATTTGATGTAGCCCTAAATTGCTATCGATGTTATATACTGATTATAATAAACGAGCTCGTGCGGAAACGTAAATTGAAGCCAAAGCCTGCATATTCTTCAGCCTTTTGAGTGAAATTTGCATGATATATTTGACACGTTTTCAAATTATACTTTAGTAATTACGGCGACAAGGTTCCATAATCAATATGTAATTGCTAGAGCGGCGTCTCACTTTACTATAAAAGATTTCAAAAGGGTTGAGGCTCTTACAGCGGTGATTATATTGGCGTGAACACCTAAAATATGTCTGGAATGTTTATTGTGTTGCAACCAATCACAGGTGAGATCTTCACACCACAGAAACCACAGGCAACGAACGGTTTCCGATCGGTCATGGAACAAATTATTTTCGTTTTGTTTAAGGATACAAACTACCTTATTAGGAATTTAAAACACCGCTGTTCCCCAAGATCAGTGCCGAGGACCGCATCCAGTACATCGTTCGATTTTAGAAAGAAAAGTTATAGAAGCCAACGCCACGCGACGGCGACCAGCTTTCCATGTAACGACATATCACTTGAGGACAATAAAAAATAAACAATCGTGATGTTTTCGTTTCTGATAGCACAATCCTTGCTGACATTTTCTTGTAGAACAAGGGGATTCGATTTGTGTGAACTAACGATATAACCTTCGAACTACTATCTACTACCTACGATCAGGCGTAACTACCGATTTAGATCGTTACAAAAAGTTTGAAAACTCGCGCGCCAAACCGTCGCCTGCGTAGGCCCGGAACATCGGCTTTGTAATTTATTTCAAAATCGCTCAAACCTGTATTCTTCGCTATTATAGCAAAATACTGTAAACAAATAGGAAGGAAAAGCAACTGTTTACTTGTAAAAAGACTGAATGTTAAAACAAAATTAAAATAATTTGTTCCGTGACAGATAGGAAACCGTTCGTTGCCTGTGGTTTCTGTGGTGTGATGATCTCGTCTGTAATTGGTTACATCACAATAAACATTCCAGACATATTTTAGGTGTTCACGCCAATATGATCACCGCTGTAAGCTACGTGCAAATGTGTTGACAGTGGTGTGTAAACGGTTCCAACAACTCCCAACAATGTTGCGGGGACCTGCAGTACCTAGTGGGAAGGATACAACCCATAAGACTTTGTAAACTTAAATTCGACAGCCATCTTGGCGCGTGCGTAGCCTCGACAATGTTGGAAGAGCTGTGCAAAAGGATCCAACATTGTTGCACTACGCTTTGGCGATCAAGGAACAAAAGAAATGTTAGCAGTTGTTGGCTTAAACGTTCCACGCGTCGGTTTCAAACTTTGCGCAGCAACAACTCTCAGCAGCATACAACAGGGTGTGGAAACGGACACAAATTATAACATCCAACAATGTTTGCAAGGGGCTTTAAAAAACTGTCGATTTTACGAAGGAGTTCTCCCAGCCAAGTGTCCACTTCGTATTCGTATTGAGTGTGGAGGTTTTGCTGCCAAAGGTGCAAATTCTCGCTTGTGAGTTTTGTTTAAATCACAAGAAAGTTTTCAATACACAAAATTTTCCATGGTCTATGCTCTTATCGACCACAGAAGTGGCGCTAAAATGTTAAAACTCAAGGGGAACCACTGCAAAGCTTGACAATTTTTGACGTCATTTATCTGGCCGATTTTTCAGTTTTTGATATCAATTTCCGGTGAAGGTGCCGGGAAAAAACACGCACGAAAGAGAAAGAAAAAATAGGCCATCATCATCACGTCATCCCCATGGATGATACTTTCATCAACAATAACTCTCGACCGCTCAGCGCGGAAAAATCGCTGAATTGTTGCAAAATGTTCAATCCACTGCTGGCTACGTTTTAATGTTTCTTCCGCAAGCTTCCTTGAACTCGTTCCCAGGGCCTCCTCCGTTGACCCTTCCTTGACCGTTGTGGCAAACAGGGAAAATTCGCAAAAGGTAAAGCAAAATACTTGAAAGCTGTGTTTATCGGTTTCACTGTTCATAAAAAAAGTTTAAAAGCATCTAAGTACTCCTTTTTCAATCTGAAGAAAACAGGAAGACGAAAAACCCTTTCTCTTTTAAGTTTACGTCCATATATATTTAATTCAACAGACTTTTGTTTCAGATATTTCACAAACTAGTAACTTGTTTGCATCTACTGTAGTAGGTGTACCTGTAATACTGACAATAATTAAATATTTCAGCTGACATGGCTGAGAGATATACATAAATGTGATGTGTTTTTCCATGAGGTGAATACACTTTTACTAATCTTCAAAAGCTTTCAATAGTGATCTTAGAGATCAACATAACAATGAAGTAACGGCGGTATCTCTACTGGTCTGTCAAATTTAATTGCCAAAAAAGTAGGCTTTTAAGACTTGAATTCTCTCCATACTCCGTGGTTCTTTTCCATTTTTGTTTTGATAGCGGTTTTTTTTTAGTTCATACTTTACTTTCAATCTATTTTCGATAACAATAACAAGTAGGAGAACCGGTGTCGGAGCTAAAAAACTCTCTATTGCTTTAAACAGCTGTCTGTGCCTAATTGTTTTTTGTTTTGCTACTTCGATTCTTTGTATGTGTTTGGCATAGAAAAAACATTCATTGCCTCGTTTTAAATTCAACACTTATGATCGTTCCCTTAACTTTGCCTTCGTATAGCTATGGTGACAAGACTCCAAAATCCACGCTTGCTCGAGCATATGCTTCACTGTGGATGATCGTCGGATTGATGTTAATGTCAATCATTACAGCCCAGGTCTCTTCTATCATTACCGCGGATAACCTTCGACCTTTGAATGATGCATTAGGAGATGAGGTGAGTTGAGGTAGGGATAATTATACCGCAGAGCTATTTTTTTTTTTTGGTTCTATCACCTGGGCTTAAAATGAGACAAAACTTTTAGTTTACCCATTAAGAACAGTGCCTCGGTTTTTTTTCATATATTAACTCATAATCGTCTTGATTATAAAGGGTCCTTGCACCTTGCACCTTTCCCGTAGTCATGGTGACCGTTGAGGCGCTACGGACCTAGCAACCCTTTCCCTCCATTTTATTTTGCATTCAGATTCTCTTAGGGCGTCACGTCGCAAAACTTCAAAACCTGTTCACCAGAGATGTTTTTCTCCCAACGTTTCTTTTGTCGGCCCTTTCTTCTCCCTCCTTGCACTGTTCCTTGTAAAATCGTCTTGGCAAGGCCTGGTAATCTTGATACATGCCCAAAACATTTTAACTTGCGTTTCTTTAGCGTGGTTAAGATGTCATTACATGGCCCGATGGCCTGCCTGATTCTGTTTCTGACTGCACCGTTAGTGATGTGGTCTCTGTATGAGATGCTAAGCAGTTCCTAAGTCATCTCATCTCAGTGGCCTGCAATTTTTTCAGGATATCCGCTGTCAATATCTACTGGGTTTCGCGGGCGTACAACAGTGCTGAGATAACCAGGGAGCGCATAAGTTTGATCTTTGAGTTTAGAGACATATGCTTCTCGTTGCAGATGGTCCTCAGTCTCGCTAGTGCTGCTATTGTCTGTGCAATTCTGAACAGTATTCCGGCTTGGAACCTTGATCTGTGACGACTGCGCTGCGCCCAAATACATGAAGTAACCTCGTCCAATTTTTCGCCGTTCATTCTGATGTCAATGCTGACGCCATTTGTGACGTTGATCATCACTTTGTCTTCTCTGCACTAATTTCAATGCCAAAGGCTGCAGAGGTCTTATCTAGGCCATCCATGGATACATGTTCCCAACATTGTTTGTGGGGTGAGGGGAGGGGTTGGGCCTGTGTGAATTGGAAAACGCCCCGAAATGCAAAAGTGTCCCAAGACTTTTGTCCATGATTGTAGTTCCTCCTCTTTTCCTGCCAAGCAATCAATGTCATGGGCAAAACGTAAGTTGATACTTGTTCTGTGTCCAATGCTGACTGTTCCTTGGTGATCTTCTAGTGCGTCAGTCTTAATTCTCTACAGAAAGATGTTGAAAAGAGTCGGTGAGAGTAAACGTCCTTTTCTTACTCCGGCTGTGGTTCTGAACCAGTCTCCTATGCCGCCATTAAGCCTCATAGTAGTCCAAGGGGCTTTATGCCATACTCAATAAAGTAAATATAGACGTGATAGAGGTCTTGTTGATGTTAGAGGTACTTCTCACACAGTATCCTAAGACTGAAGATCTGTTCTGTCGCACTGCGTCCTGGTCTGAAGCCTGCCTTTTCTTCTGCAATGGTTGGTTCTGCCTGAGTCTTCAGCCTGTTGAACAGCACCTTCAGCTTGACCTTACGTGGGTGGCATATTAGGGCGATTGTGCCGTAGTTCTTGCATTGTTGAAGGTGACCTTTTTGGGGGAGGGTGATGATAAGAGACGGGTGGCGGGGGTCCATGGTATGAGCCACTTTCCAACAACAACAACAGCAACAACAATGTTTATTGTGTTCTTGATACGAAAGTGTAACGACATTTAAAGGAAATAATTGTGAAAGAAAGAGAGCACAGCCACTCAGAAATAACAAAAGCTAATCGCGCTGAGTGGCTGTCCTGTCTGCCATATTTTATTGCTCTAAGATTTTATGCAAGGCGCTTATCACGGCATATCCTCCTGCCTGAACCAGCTTTCCCGGGATATTGTCGGTCCCTGGAAATTTTCCTTTCTTGAGCGATTTCACAGCTGCTTCGACTCTTTCCGCAAGATTGGGTAGTTATCAGTCTTCGTTACTTATAAGACAATCAGCACCGCTGGGCCACCCTCGACTGTGTGTCTCTACAGTTCTGCGCAGTATTGTTTCCACTTCTTTGGAATGTTTCGGTAAAGGCAATTCTCGTCTTTGTACTGTATGGTGTTGGTTTGTCCTCGTTTTGTGCTGGTTAGAGTTTTTAGAAATCCAACACCTTGTTTCTGTTTGACTTCCTTGCCACTGAAGAAAAATTTATGACCCTCCTAAGTGGATTTTTCGCCAAAGTTTTTCCATCGTACCTCGCAGAGACCTAAGATGTTCCAGCAGTACCTGCTCATCTGGTATGACAATTCTTGCTTGCCATTTGCAAGTTTGTCACGTTCCAGGTGCCAATAATGATATTATCTCTGGGGCGTATTTTGCTAGTTGTTACACCAGTCGCATACTTTTCACCTGCGTTATTACGGAGCATCCCACAATTTGAATAGAAATTAGACATAACACAACATAACCCATAGCAGCCGATCGACCGTCACCAAACTGTGAGAAATATGTGATCGAACTGCTTCTAAAAAGAAGGAATATTTAAAAACACTTGGAAAAGCCTTAAAGATGAGGTTGAACTCCCTTTGTGTAAAGTACTAGCGTTAAACTGATTAACATTACGGCAAACATCAGGAGTAGTTCCATTGGCCATCATTGAGCTATAGCACATCTGTAAGTGATGTACTTTTCTGATCTATTGTAGGTTGGCGTGCCTTTGGGAAGCCTTACTTTTTTTCAGAATTACAGCATGGATGCCCCATCCTTCAAAGGTACAATATCAAAGCTTGAATGGTTTTTATTATAATCCCTTATCAATATGGCAGTAATCTCCATTTCATTGCACAGCATATCTTCCCACTCATCTCAGAACTTGTAGGTATCCCTCACATCTAAATACCTTTAAAGTGTTACAATGACTTTGAAATCGGAGGTCCGGTAATTTACTTCATTTGTTAAAAAGATAAAAATAATACCTAAAACGATAAAAAACGTGAAACGCTAAGCGAGACAAAGCTTCACGTTTATTCAGTGGCCAAAGCTGTGAACTGGAAAACTTGAACGATCTCTAATATCAGAGACATGGATATCGACATTCAGTTAGACACACTGCAGAGTGTCCTCATGAGTTGGAAATAAACGAGACCCTGCATGAACATTATAAATCATCAGAGAAAGGTGAGATGTATAGTGGCAAAGATTTTTACATAGTGCTTAATTACATATATGTGGAAACCACGTGAGATTGGTGGAGAATGCAGCACACGTAGCCGTGAACAGCAGGTGCAAGGGTACCTACTTTTCCATCGATACAATTAAGGGAGGCTTGAACCCTCTCGCAGTAGTCTTTTTCTGACGGGCTTGAACGTATATCTAAGGAAGGTTGCTGATGCAATATTAGGTAGACTCAGAAACTCATAAGGGGTTGAAACGTGTAACTCTCATATGTTTGCTTTGTCCGATGCTCGTGATTATTCATTTTCGAAAGTACCATATTTGGAACGAAAAGAAGAGATAACTGACCAATCAAACTTCGTAAACAACGTGACGTAGTTTTACTTCATGTTCCCGCGCCCGCTTGCAAAAAAATGGCCGACAAACGGGGGAAAAACTCCCGAAAGCCGAGAAAGCTTTCAAAGGTTGAAACCAGGAATCTTACCGAAACACTGAGCAGGATATTATTGCCATACCACCCGGGCCAAACATAACATTATGAAACCCACTGACGTTCTCGCAACTTCATGAAGTTGTCACTTCAAAAAACGATGCCTCGTTGACCCTCTACACAGTAAACTTATACTGCAAAGAGGCTTTTAAAATTCTTATATTAAAAGTCTAGAATAAACAGTAAAAAATATTTTCAAATATTATTAATTAGCTGCGTATCGAAAAGTGTTTAAAACCT
Source organism: Porites cylindrica (assembly GCA_964035525.1). Taxonomy (NCBI): domain Eukaryota; kingdom Metazoa; phylum Cnidaria; class Anthozoa; order Scleractinia; family Poritidae; genus Porites; species Porites cylindrica. The sequence continues at coordinate 45,973,321 of OZ037776.1, read as the reverse complement.
GAACCTGACATCTTCGCAAAAAGTGATGCGTGTAATGAATGTGAAAAGCATTTAAGCTTAAATTCAGCTTGGATGTTGTAGTCACGATCGTGTTTTGAACTAATTTTATGAATGAGCAAACTCAAAACAATAAACAGAGAAGCCGTTTCTTGAAAATTTTTATTCAAAATCCAAAAAGTTAATCCTTTAAAGCAATTCGGAAAACACTATCTGGATCGTGGATCCGTTTACTGAAGTGAAATGGGCTGAGCACATGGCAAAATCCAACACAAAATCCATCTCAAATTGGGGCACATTTTGTAATTTTTCTTTAGCGCCGAAGAGAAAAATTTATAAAACGTCTGTGAAACATTTAAAAATACATAAATTCCCTTTCAAAAACGTAATTTTCTTGGCCATGGAGTGCAAAATGAACCTGAAAATTCAGCAAAAACTTCACTGCCTTGGTTGCATTTCAAAACAGACTCCATGCGCTCCGTCGAGAAAAAAACAAGGTTGAATTCCTCGAAGGACGATTTCTTGATGAAAAGCTTCCCTTCCTCCACAAAAAGAAAGCTAAGCATTCTTTCGAACTTTCTCTTTCAGTCACGTAGATCACGCTATTTTGAAGCTAGAAAAGCTCTCAAATTTGACGAACAATCTGAAACTTTCAAATACTCCCGCATAAGGTGGAAGACTTGCAACGTGGACAAAATTTCTGGACAAAAAAGGTCTGCTAAAATCACTGACCGTTTCGCATGCCTGTACTCTCAATGCAAAAATCTTTACATTCGAGCAACAGAACTAGGTGAGGGTATCCACGCACATTTTTCGAGATGCTGAAAAGATTATAACAAAAGATGTATCAAAACCCGTCGCGCGCCATTCCAACATTCATAATTATTCTAGAAAAAACTTAGACTTGCCTTAAAATCGCAGAGCACCAGAGCTTCTTTTGAAACTTTAGAACCGTCCCTTCGAAGTCTAGCTATCGAGGTGAAGAGCTCGTTAGGTTTTCTCAAGCTAGGAGAAAAGCTGATTATTAATCGTAAAGTACCTCAACAAATCCCGGAGAAATCCGAAAAAGTTGGAAAAAAGGCTGTAGACACTGTCACTCCATTGTTGGTTATGAGACAAAAAGGCTACCAAGAAATGCCCGCGTAAATAGAATAAATAAATAGAAATAAAGTTATTATTTCTTGCTTCAGAGTTTAGTTGTCAAAAGTAGCAGGAGAACTTTGTGAGTGTTAAGCTGCGATCATGTCATCTAGTCTAGTTCACATCGCCAAGCCATTGCTGGTTTTTATCGTAACGTAGTCAATAATAAAACACGAAACCATTCATCACATATTAATTATTAAGAAAAGAATTTGACAGGTGAAAAAAGATAAATATGCAGAAAGACGGTAGTTCCTTGGTTTTGCGAATGCGTTTAATCACCAAATGTAATGAAGTATACTAAAGATTGAAAAGACACTGAACTGAATACCCAAATACATGCACAACAACACACAAGCAAACCCACAGTGGTTTTCGCAACACCAAGAAACAGCCAGAAAGTCTCGCCAAAATCCAGATCTGAATTGCCGTAAGTGTTTCTTCAGTGAACGCTTTCAAAATGTGAATAAAAATTTTCGTTTCTTACATCACAACAGAATAAATGCTTTAAGATATATAGCAGTGGAAAATACCGTTACACGATAAAGTGGACCACTGCAAATGAGAAGAAAGTTACTGACTACATTTTGTTTGGCCTCGCCGGACTTCTTCTTGTTTTCCTGATTATCGGAACACTGTGGTAGACCTGGTCGAGGAGACAAAAGAAGCAGATCTCAAGAGGTTTGGTAGCCTTATTTTTAGCATTTATAGCTATTGCAACAGGTTAAGTATGTACATAACAATTATCCACGGAAGTGGAAGTGGCTAGTGGTGATAGATATATACCGAGGCTGCGAAGCGGCCAGGTAAATATCCCCACTACCAGCCACCGGTCGTCGCTTTTTCTTGCCGACAAATAAAACTTTTGAAGGCATTTGTTTAGCTCTTGAGGGGAAATTTCTTCAAAAGGGGTTGTGAATTCTTTTTGTATTTAAAATCATTCTGTAAAAAAGATTATTAAATTTAGTGCAGGATATTCACTGACTGAGTAGCCAATCAGAGCGCACGAAAAACACTATCCACTGTTTTAGTATATACTAAAAAGAATTATGTATAGATCAAGGGGGTTGTTATCCACCTTGGCCTAATCCTTCATATCATATACGAATCAAAGCAGTACTTCAACCACTGTGTTATTATTCATTCGAAATGTTCTAGGTTACAGTCTTGTCGAAACCCGATGTAACTCGGTTCTAGGGAAAATCAAGCCCACTAGCTTGGTTATACATTGGAACCCTGCCTTACAGCCATCTCGGTAATACGGTGGCCTTGTTACTACGGCCACTTATTTTTGCCCGGCAAAACGGCCATACATTTTCTTATAAAATATTACCCCGTTAATGTTGACACCCTTTAATACGGCCAACGGCCACATTTTAAAATCCCAAACAGTAGAATCTTTTATGTCTGTGACCTGTCGATTTCATTGAACTAGTAAACTGACCCTGTTCTTGTGACGTTTTTAGACTACAGTACGCTCAAAAGGCATTTATCAAATTTATGGCGGTTTAAGAGTTGGTTTTTAGAAGGGTTTTGTGTTTTACCGAAGGAAAGTTTCCAGTAGTTTATACGTTTACTGTACGCGATAACGACATTCCTGTTCAAGTTGTTTATTAAGGAAAACAGTTGTTCTAGAAATGCGAAAGCGATGTATGGTGTATTTGTCATAATAGCCCTTAATTCATGAAATTTGACCCCGCCCCAGTAATACGGTCATCCCGTAAATACCGCCAAATTTATTTTGACCTACTAGTGACCACACTAAAGGGTTTCCACTATATCTCTTTCCTCCTTTATTTTGCGGAATATTTAAAAAGTAATAATTATATATACAAGATATTTTCGTGCCAGGCAATACTTTTTTTCGCGTCTATTGTTAAAAGAAAGCTCCCGGAGACTCTCCGCCTCGTTTTTGTGCAATTTCGCAGCGCAAGTTTCGGGACTTTTGGTTTTAAACTATTGCACTTGGGCAAAGTTTTCATCTTTGCGGACTGAAAAACCACGAAAATTTGAAACCACAACCGGAAAAGAAAACTTTTAGTCAAGTCAAGGAGGGTCGATATCTCACTAGTAGTAGCCTGTTCCAGTTTCGTCCCGTTTTATTTTACTAGTGTAGCCCGGAACAGGCTACACTTACTAGTCATTACTAGTGGGAATTAATTGTCATTGTTTTGAAACATTGAGAACTAAATTAGGCCAGATACCTGAGAGAAAATATATCTCTTCGTTGTCCGATCATTTGTCATAGGAACGTTTTCATCCTTTCCCAGTCAGTTCGGGAGGGTGGGAGAGATGAAGAAAATAAAGTGCTTGGCTGCGAATACATTTGGCTCGGAGAATAATAACAAGCCCGTGACGGTACTTGCTTGGGCAGACTGTAATTGGCTTGCCTGTAGAAAGTTCCCGTAAAAAGACAGTTACCGCTGTGATTCCCACTGTTTAGCTCGAGTTTTCCAAAATCTACCTGCCCAACCAAGCACTACAGCGTCTTTGATGTTTTTTTTGCGATTTTCAAAGTTTTTTCCAATTTGAAAACTTGGGGTCGCACTTGCGCAATGTGCCCCATGACAGATTTCTACCGCAAGTTAAACAAATTCTTCCAGAAATTTGCCAAGTGCGACCCTAAAAAACAAATAAAACCTAACCTCTGGCACCCTGTGATTTTGATTTTTTGCGGGATTTATTTGACGGCACGGACATAGACTAATGTTACCTTGGTCTTTCGCAACACCAGTGTGATGACACCTAATTATATCATTTTGTCTTTCCACAGCCTACCATGTTGATGTGGAAACGGCAACAACTTCACCAGGACAAGAAATGAAAACAATGAGCACATTATTTCAGAATGAGAAGATTTTCAACTAATTTAGTAGAGAAAGAACGTAAGAAAATGTGTTTAAACTTAGATAACTTGGCTCAGTTATTGTAAATGTTTAATTATTATTTATTCAAAATACAGTTAAACCTGTATTAAGCGAGCCTCTATCAAGCGGTCACTTATCAAAATCCCGAAAATAGTTTCCCTTAATTACTTTAAAAATGACCTTTATTAACCGGTCACCTCCATTAGGGGGTCGTGGTCACCTTTTGCGAGGTCCCAACGAGTTATTTCTTATTGTCTTCACTTTTGAAACGGTCACTTCCAAAGTATGTACCATACTAGTGCAACAGTAGAGATAGACTGAGCATGGCGTTTAGTGGTCCTTAAATTTTTCTATTGTGGTACAAGTGGAGGTAGAGACAGTTCAAGGCCAAAACGGGCATCGGATAGATATTTCGCTCTTTCACCTGATCTTCATTCCTTAAATAACCCTTGTTAGTATATACACACTCAGTGATCTTGGTGATTTAAGCAATCTGATTGGTTCGCTATCTCGGACTATTCAACAATATTCACCTCCTAGCGAGTGGATAATGTGTGAGCTCGGTGTTTTTCCCGTTTTTTTTAGAGAACGATCTTTTAAAAGTCGACAAAATCCTAGGGCTGACTTTTTTTAAGGCAAGAAAAGACTTGGAAGGATTCAATACGGCGTTTTTCAATTTACTGTAGCAGGAGTTTTGTGCTCGATGGATTGTTTACAACTCCCGTGTATTCGCGTAGAAGAAGCCGTTTCGTGAACTCAGCGTTTTCTAAGAAGAAAATTTTGGCTCAAAAATCGAAGTTTATTTATGACAAACAAATTTAAAAGGAAATGTTTGCAGAAATTCTACATTTCAAGTAAACAGGAAAAAGAATGATACAGGAAGACGACCTTCGAGCAACCGAGCCGCCATTTTTGTCAGCACTTCATGCGAAGAACGACACAACATGCCCTTTTGGCTATAAACTTGGCGAGTCAACAGAAAACAACACAGCTCTACTTTTTTTCTCAGGTAAGGAAACAGTTCAAACTTTTAGCGATTCCATTGAAGCCATTACGCTGTTGTTTGCGAAATGAGTAAACTTGTGAATTGCCATGTTTGAAAATTCTGCAAAGATCTATTTTTAAACTTACGCGTGATTTGATCTGTCAATCAAATCCTACTTTTGAATGGTTTCCTTTCTGATTTTGTTGAGATCACTTCGTGTGTATATACTAAAACAATTATTCTTCTCAATCTCGGTGAATAGTGGCTTTGGGAATATTTACCTCGCCGCTTTCGCGGCTCGGTAAATATTTTGCCACTATTCACCTCGATTTCAAAGAATAATTGTTAAATATATCGAGATCTGTCTAACCTGTATTCAACGGTCAACCTGTATTAACCGGTCAGCAAGCCCTTCCTCAACGGTAATATAGTCTTGTGCGGTGTTTCGCCGTTTCTGATTGGCTCCAATCCCCCTGCTAATTCTTCATAACCAAAGGGTGCTTACCATATTTGGAAGACGGGAGCAAAATGCCATCGATTCGAAGGTATAAATTGTGATATACCATTGACTAATTTCGTTTCCAGGCGCTGCAGACTAGTTGTTTACAGGTATTCCTGAGAGAAGTGAAAAAGAAAATGGCGTTCACGGCTATCCTAAGACGAAATAGCTCAATTATCTTTGAAAAACCTTGTTTAAGGAAAGATAATGAAGGATGATTGTATGTATGTAAGCCCACGGGGGACACCTACTATTAATAATTCATGAGGCAAAATTTTGCTTGTGCTACGTCTTTTAAAACGCTTACGGCTTACGGCTTACGGCTGTTTTAAAATTTTACGGAGACATTGTGGAATGATGGAAGTTTAAGAGGGTTGTTTTTTATTTGGTTAGTTGTACCAAATTGGGAAGTTGTGAATTAATATGCTTGTGTCCAAGTTTGCAGAAAAAAATGATTTTGAGTTGTACTTCGATAAAACGGCTTCCAAATGGCTCTTGAAGCAAAGACACAGTAAACAACAAACCTTTGCAAAACACAAGATGAGTCTTTTTTTTTTCTATTTTCGTCAAAAATGGAATTTAGGGAGTATTTTGTTTATTTCATACATTCTGTTACAAATTCAAAGTCTAAAGAACTCCCACAGAGTCTGGGCCGCCTGTAATTTCACGCCTTTTTTCGACTTTTTCATGGAACGTCCGCCGGCAAACGCCGTGTAAAACTGATCGAGACGCCAGTATTAAACACGAAATACGCAATTCAAAGGTATATTTCAGGAAAATGACCGGGCTGTTGACAGTAAAAAAACCGATGTAAACGCATTTCGTGGCAATGAAAGAAAATATGCCCAAGTAAAGCCGATACAACTCGTCTGCGAAGTAGGACGCAAAACATATGTTTACGCCATGATTTCCGCTGTTATTTAAATGGTCGAAATCACGTCCATTTTCTGTAAAAGGTACTTCAACCTTCGAAGCCTGTCGTTAAAAGCATTTCTTGAACTCTTAAACGGCCGCTAAAGCACCGGGCCAGGTTTATGACGGTTTTGTTTACACGCTGCCTTGTAGCTCCTTGTAGCTAGGTAACTGCGTTCGCCCCATCCTCGGAGACCCAGGGGCAGTCAGTCGGGTCGATAAAATGTTCGTGGTGAAAGTTTGCTGTAAGATCGAGACGAGCCCCTGGGCACTTACTCTTACCGAACCAGTTCCAGAAGCGTTTGAATTGCCTGCTTCTGATTGGCCAGAAAAAAATTTTTCTGTCCAATCAGCGAAGAGAAGCTGCCGGGTGACTCTCGTGTTTTCTTACACGACGTAGTTTTCCTCATCGATCGCTATAGTTGCGTAGCGCGTTCAACGGGAAAGTTTCCCGAGGAAAGTTTCAGAACAAAATGTTAACAACCCGCAAAAACTACAACCTTTAGCACGGCTACAAGAAACAAACACTCTCCGATGAATTTTTAAGGCAGATCTTTCCAAGGTATCGTAAATTTTGATTGCTGATACGATACGCGATGCATGACTTTCACTTTAATTTCCACACCTTAATTTGCTCACATTGTTTAGTATACAACTCCAAGGTTACATTTTAGATGTCCATGTTCGTTGCACGACTTCTGAACTTTCTACAGTGTGAAAATTTCCGTTGCACGGGCCACGCAACTGCGTCGATTGATCGTGGGAATTGCTGGCTTGATGCAGTGCGCACCTTCTTGCTTTCGCGCAAACTCCCTTACCGTAAGTACTTTAAATACAGCCGTTGTGTTTAGTTCGAAATCTCGGTCCGGTTATGTGCTGAATCGTGACTTTTTAAGTGAGGTCGATTTTTGCAGGCTGTGTGGGTTTGTTTTTACGGATAAGCGAAGAAAAAAAAATAAAGTTGAGTTTGCGAAAAATGTTTGAAAGTGGTTGGTGTGAAAGTTTTGGAGGGCGATAAAAGGCGCAGGGTGTGACACGTGTAGGTATAGAGTTGAGAAATCGTGGAAGGGTGGGAGGTCTATATAGATATTTTTGTAGTCACTAAAACTTTACAAGAGGTGAACGCTCTTAAGGAAATTGCAGGGAGAAGAGACCAAGGAATAGGGACACTTTCCAAAGATCCAACTTCAGCTCTTGATTTCAAGGACCTGGGTCAGGGTCTGGCTTACTGGGTTAATCTTCACTGTGATTAGAATTATGGCTAATATAGTACAAATGAATTTTCATTATAAGATATCTTTTAACAAATACATGTATAAAATTAATTTCACATAATATGTGACTTTTTGCCAAACTTTTTATCTATGATTGGCTTGATGTTTCCCCCTACTGACCCCCTCAAACACAACCACAGTGCCATTGTTTTAACTCCCTTGCAATTGATGTTACAAGATTGGACTTATTTTGAAAGAATAATGCTGCAATATTAACAATTTTCCTTTGGTGCATTTTTTTGATATTTTACAACTTCCCTATTATAATTCTCCTCATCTGACAATAATATTCTTCATTTATAATTATTTTTAAATCTTTAAACACCCTCTTCAGAAAGGTAAAAATCTTCATTGCATGGTCACCATTACACACAGTGTCTCTAAAACACCTTCCACAGTACATAATTTATGACAATTAACAATTATTGTTTCCTATAGAAGACAATCAGAGAATACAAATTCTAGAATACAAGCAGTGAAGATTTGATTCTTGAAATTCTTGTCTCAGATCATCTTGATTTTCTTTAAGCAGACTAACAGTCTTTGGCACTGATGTCACAACATAAGTGGCTTGGAATGATTCTGCTGTTTTCATTACTGTCATCAAAAAAGGAAGGATTTTTTTCTCTTCTGCAAGTTGTTGTTAAAATAAAATAAAATATTGAAGCTCCCTAGTATTTCTATAAGTCAAGCAGTAGTGTAAGTAGACATGTGAATTCCAATAATAATAAAGTAAAAAAAAAACAATCTCAACAGCTTAAAAATAAAATTAATGTAATGGCATCTGTAGTTCTGTATTATGGGATGTTTTTCCATTTGTAATATGTAAATGTTCAATTGCACTATTATCTTAAGCAGTCACAAGGCTTACTTTATCAGCTTTTAATTGTCAATAGATGGTGACAAAAAACATGATAATTCTTGTGAAGTGTCTGTCAGCTTTTAGACATAAGATTACTGAGCATCCTTGAATAAAAGCCAGATCTACTGTTAAGTATAATGAGGGTCCTATAGAGGGGATAACAATCCCATTGAAACTGTTTAACCCTCAATTCCCATTTTTTACATTTTTTTCCATTCTCAGTGATAGAATCCCCCTGCCAGTGACTTAAATCCCATTTTACCCCTTCAGAACTCCCCACAATGAATCCAGTGTAGCACCCTTTCTAGTAAACAAATCAGCATACTTACCAATGAACAGCTGTATGTACCTGCAACAGGATTCTTCTGGTAAAACTCCGTAGAGAACATTACCCTGAATTTCTTGTCCCCCAGTTAATGATTTCGTGCTTCCATACAACAAAGAAAACGCTCCCTATCCATTCAATATTTCTCGATCTTTCGTTTTGCTTTCCCCTAAGTAAGCGGCCTGAATTCCTGACCTCGAGTACTTTACCTGGTCCTCAACAACTGACATGAGAGATGAAATCACTATGACCAAAGGATTACAAGGGAATTCATAACCTTTAGCATCTAACGATTTTTAAACCTCCTAGCTTACAGGCAACATTTGGAAGGTTAGACTCTTCTATCAAATGCCCAAGAACATCTCTTCTTTTCACAATCTTCTCAATAACAAATCTTTGCAAGCCTTCTTCAAGCGCTTGCTGGACGTTTCCCTCGAATCTAAAGTTAACACTACTATCAACTTCGGCAGAATTCGTACGGTCAACTGCTGTAAGCTTTTAAGCTTAAAATTTGGAGCAAAAGCAAGAATAAGGCACTGCAGCTATGCGCTAGCCGGCATTTCCCACGATCAATCGACGTAGTTTCGTGGCCCGTGCAACGGAAATTTTCACGCTGTAGAAAGTTTCAGAAGTCGTGCAACGAACATGGACATCTAAATGTAAACTTGGAGTTGTATACTAAACAATGTGAGCAAATTAAGGTGTGGAAAGTGAAAGTCATGCATCGCGTATCGTATCAGCAATCAAAATTTACGATACCTTGGAAAGATCCGCCTTAAAAATTCATCGGAGAGTGTTTGTTTCTTGTAGCCGTGCTAAAGGTTGTAGTTTTTGCGGGTTGTTAACATTTTGTTCTGAAACTTTCCTCGGGAAACTTTCCCGTTGAACGAGCTACGCAACTATAGCGATCGATGAGGAAAACTACGTCGTGTAAGAAAACACGAGAGTCACCCGGCAGCTTCTCTTCGCTGATTGGACAGAAAAATTTTTTTCTGGCCAATCAGAAGCAGGCAATTCAAACGCTTCTGGAACTGGTTCGGTAAGAGTAAGTGCCCAGGGGCTCGTCTCGATCTTACAGTAAACTTTCACCACGAACATTTTATCGACCCGACTGACTGCCCCTGGGTCTCCGAGGATGCGTTCGCCCAAACCGATAGCGAAAGAGATATTTATGACCAAAGCAAGACCACGCCCCGCTTAGCGATTGTCGTGCGGGTTGCACGCGAGAATAAGAACCTGACCCCGGTTTTTCAAACGTTGGATAGCCCCGATCCATCGGATAAATCACCATCCAGTGGATAAGTATTAGGGAAACCAATTGCCTCATCCACTGGATAGATTTTTACCCGGTGGATAGCGAGGCGAAGCATTTACCATCTTTGTGCCAGATTTACTGCTTAGTTTTCAAAATTTTTCGACATATTTACAAAAAGAGTGCAAATTTGTGGCAATCTATTTTTTCGGGATCTACTGTTTTTTTGGCCATCGCTGTTGTAAAATTTTAGATGAAACCAATTTTTTTAATCTTCTGTAATTTAAACTGTATCGTTTAATTATTAGCAACTCAAGTGTTTGACCCAACCAAATGCTCTTTGAAAATAGACTGGAACTACACGGCCCTAGACTCCTAATCTGTGACGAGGAAAATCAAGGTCTGCCCTCTGAATGAAAACATGTACTGCTATGATAGAGCGAAGCATTATTAAATACATCAGGCCTTAAAGTAACTAAAAATGATAATGATGATGATGATGAACCGCGCAGACTCAGTAGGAAAGGATCAGCCTTTTCACTTATTTAGTTCAACATTCCGGAGACTGACCAGACATTGTCATAATATATATGTCGCGACAATAGAAGAAAAAAAGCTCTGTAACAACCGTAATAAATGTGGAGAAACTTAACGTTCTTGTAGATTTTTTTTGTTTTTGTGTGTTTTTGCTTCTACATTAGTATTTGGCGTTGGGTGTTGATAATGTCAAATTCCCTTTTAAACTACCGATTTTTTGTTTTATTATATGCATTTTGAAATCAGTGGTGATCCCTGCAATCTAATTGGCTCTCAGCGGAGTGATTTATTCACGAATTACACGATTTTCACTCTAAATCACCTCTCTTGTAGTAAATCGCGTCATTCATGTTCTAAATAATGTCATTTCTGTTTTAAATCGCACCATTTTGCTCTATATAGGTGCTCTATATTGCACCATTTCTGTTTCGGGTACAAAAAGAGATGTAAAGGCCTTTTTGTTTCCGCTTTTCAACAAACCGGCTACTTGGTCAAGTATAGTATTGGTAATGACTAAAAGTTGAGTTTTGATGATAACTTACTTGTGAGTTGAATGGCAATATTTCTTTGTTTCCGATTGGCTTGGACCTTTTCAGGTAGTTCTACAGTTAGTGTTGACCATAAGTTTGGAAGATGTTTGCCAATATCCATAAGACTGATCTGACTCCCCTTTACAGATAATTGACAGAAAATAGCCGAACTACTGCCTATAAGCAGTACCATTCGACTGATGACATAATGCCATTTGAAAAATGTGCAATAAAGAAGAGAAGGATGACGTCACAAGAATTCAATTTTTTGGAATTTATGGGACTGGTTAACATATTCAGAAAGAAAAAGATGAAAAACGCCCGCTTCCCAAAAACCAGCCTGTCAGTGCAAATTGGTGAGGAGATATAAGCGCCGGTTTGCTCTGATTACTTCATACAACTCCACACAAATACTTCTAAGACGGGCTCGAAACCTAACTTTACGAACCACACCTACTTTATAAGTTTATATATCGAAACATCGGAGCATAACGTTGCTTATACCTCTTCACAAATTTGTACCAACAGGCTGATTTTTAGATAGTGAACAGCTAATGCTATAAAGGCCTTTTTGTTATTGTAATTTCGTCCGTCGCAGCCTTTAATTTGTTAGCGGAATTTTATTGCCAGCAACCTTTCCACGGCAGCCACTTTTTCCTTTATTTTTTTAAAATTAAAATTGGGATTGCAGCTGTTTTCGGTAATTACAATGTGATAAATCTATCAGTCAATTAATTTGATTTTATAGACTGTTTTAAATTTGCTGTATTTGTTACTTCGTGCCTAAAAACGTACCAGGGCTTTCGAGCAGCTTTGTTAGTGACCCTTCAAGTCTCAATAGAATACCTTATTAAAAGAAATTAACGATGCACTTTATTAACGCGATTTTAAAAAAATCGCGTTAACGTAATTTAACTTTATTTGCGTCGATATTAATTTAAATTACACTATTTTACATCATTATTGTTTTACAGCACCTCTATTTCAATAACAAAACCTCGTCTGTTCATAGTTTCTAAATTAACGCCTCGGAGTCACTATCTGACAGTTCCTATTTAAGAATATAGTTTAAAATGTCTTTCGACTGGTCTTCGAATTGATCCGTTTCCCCGAGGGAATAGCTAACTTCTTCAGTCTAAACTTTCTTCTTCATGGAAATGGTGCTATTTTTTCCTTTCGATATGTATGTTGAGAAGTTTGTATACTGGCAGCAAATTCGTGTAAAATACAGTTAGGCGCACATTGTTTTCGAACATTTCGCGTTAATTTGATGTATGTAAACCTAACTTTTGGAAAATTCGCGTTCATTTTGAGTAAGGTGCATCGTTAATTTCCTATAATAAGGTAATGACGAACACCAATTTTTTCTCCTAATGACATCCATACATTGTCAAGAGAAAAAGGATATCAGAATTAATAAACAGATCACCACACAGAAAATGCTTTGATCTTTTATCAAATTCTCTCAACTAATTCTTTAGGGAAATGTATAAGGATCAGTTTGGAGTATTTGTAGGTGGATATTGGGGGTTAAAGAGCTAATTTGAACATATGGTTACATCTGGTCTCTAATTTTCAGTCAGGTGCTTCGTAAGCTGTTTTGTTAGATCTGTACTGCAGTATAGTAATTGCTGCAAGAAGTGGAACTTCGCGCAAAATGTCTTTCAAGACACTTTTGTTTGTTTTTACTATTTTAAACGCCAAAATCTTTTGTCTATCTGAAAACCAGAGCAATTGTTCGTGTATTGGTTTTCTCTGGGAAGAGTTTAAATTTGAAAGCGTTCTTTCAAAAGATAGCCAGTTTCAGTGGAAGGACCAAGTCTGCCGTGTTGCAAACTCTTGTGTTCAAAGCCTGGCTACCCGCAGTTCATCGTTATTTCGGAACAACAAAGAATGCTCGGAGCAACCTCTGATAAATGTATCATTTCCTGTAATATCTCAATATCCAAATTTAACGTTTAAAAGGAATCTACGGCCCTTTCTCGCCGAAAAGGAAAAGAATAACGTTATAACAACGCAGGTGTTTGAGGCCCTTCGTAAAATATGGAAACTGTTCGTCTTTTGTCTGATAGCGGCGGCATTATCAGGAATCATCATTTGGTTTTTTGTAAGTATACAGAAATTCATTTCATTCTCCTAGGAGGGATTAAAGCTATAAATAAAAGTTGATGTTCCGTTAGTCTCGATTACATTTCGAAAAGTTCAGTTCAGTTCAGTTCAGTTTATTGTTTTGTTATAATGATGTACAAAAAAAACAAGAAAATTGTCGAATTTTTTTAAAACGAGGAAGCCCAACGGAAGCCACCGGGTTTATAAGGAATGGGAGTCCCTCACTTAAATTATTACAACAAAATTTAACAGAATTATAAAGTTCTTTTTTGACCGAAATTTACCCACAAAGAGGAAGGGACACTGGGGCAAAATCATGATTTGTCGATGATAAAAGTAAAAATAAAATAAAAGTCTGATTAATCCTCGCGAACCTCGGTGTGCAATTCAAGTTAAGCCCTGCTTGTCGTAGTTAGCAATTGCAGTGGCTGTGTGACCAGGCGCCTTTTTCGAATTCCCTTTTTTTCTTTTAGTTTTGTTCTGTTTCATCACTTGTGCGACAACAAAGCATATTTAGCATCATGTCTTTTTGCAGATAGAAAACAAATAAAAAACAAAACACGGCAAGTCAGCTTTGCAAGGAATTAAATGATGAGTAATTGAGCAACAAGTGATCACCCGAAAACAAAGATTCAGTAAAAGCATGTTATTTACGCTTTTGAATTTCATTAGTCAATATTGAACTTATCTTTATCCACACTTTTGCTTAAAGGATCATAAGGCGAACTCCGGACATTTCCCTAAGTCATTTTGGGTTGGCATTCAAGAAGGCTTATGGTGGGCCATTGTTACAATGACAACCACGGGGTAAGTACTTAAAGCTATAGAAAAACATCATACTTTATGTTTAACCAAGCACTCGTCGTTAATATCCATTCATATGCATGCGGAATATTTTGCCTTTGTAGGTATGGTGACAAGACTCCAAAATCCACGCTTGCTCGAGCATATGCTACATTATGGATGATCATTGGACTGATGTTAATGTCAATCATTACTGCCCAGGTCTCCTCTACCTTAACCGCTGACAACCTGCAGCCTCTGGGCGATGTATTTGGTAAAAAGGTAGGTAGACTTTTAGAATTATAACATGATAAATATGAATGAAATAATGTAGTTGACAACACTGATAAAACGTTCTTATTACATTTTCCCTGGAACAAAATTAGCTAGTTTCTAGAAAGTAATGCCTTCATAGATCCTCATAAGAAGACCATTATCCTTCTGTCGCGTAGTTTAAAGTCTTAATAAGTCTCTAACGATCACCTTAACTTGACCAGTTTGGAGAATTAAGGAGTCCTTACAACCTAGCGCCAAATATACACATTTGTTGAAACTATTTTGCATCGATAGTTTGTGAGTTTCACGATTTGTTTATTTCAAGATTACTTTTCTTTGAACATTTATTAAAACTGAAGGTTTTTCATGTTTTTGTTTTCGTTTTTCATGCATAACTTTTTCATCAAGTTCCAGAGAGATCCCAGACCTCAAAACATAAACTAAGGGATAATTAAGTCTATTCCGACCGGGCTTTTTTTTTTTTTGCTTCCTGGGTGCGGGGCTCGGGGGCGGGGGAGCTTCTGAGGGCCCTTCTCGTTAGCCCGCTAGATTGTAGTGCTTAGCCGTTGGCCTTTATTTATCTAATTCAACTATTGTTGGTTTTCACATGACGTCACTAAAATTCAAACTAAAAAACTATCGATCTTACCGAGATTTTACTTTCACGATGCATTACAGCACTTGAAAACTACTTTTCATACCAATTTTCGCTTCAAAAGGGTTCTTGGTTTTGTGATAGAGTACGCTTGAATTTCTAAGCTTTTGCGTGACGCGGCATTTACACAGCAGCCAAGAGAGCTGTCATGTAGGTTTAAAAAAATGACTTACTTCAGGACATTTTGCTATCTAAACAGTTCATGTATTAGAAAAATTATTACTTTAATGTTTATGAGTTTCCCGAAGAATAAATTCACTCCTTTGTAGCAAAACTCGGTAACAGATGTTTCTGTTGGTTTCCGTGCGCCATGTTGGGGCTCATCCAGGTGAGCACCAGCATGGCGCCTCCATACAAATCTCTATAAGTTTGGGTAAAACATTTCTTCGGATATCTCCCATATTCCTCTGACCTGAGTCTTAGCGAGGGTCTTTGCACATGTACCTCCTTTCATTTCCCAGATTCTGGACTTTATCTATTGAACGGTTTTTCATTTTTATTTTGATCCGTTTTGAATGGCGTGACACTGAAAACCAGCAATTCTTATTTTCTCGATTTAGATCGGCGTGCCTTTGAGAAGCAAATCTTTTTTCCAGAAGCACAATCAAGGAGCCAAAACTGTGCAAGGTGAAAAGAAAATGACATTCATCACTTAAGTTAATGTGCAATAAATAGATAAGTAAATAATACCGGTTGTAAAGATAAAATTTGAAGAAGGTATTCGTTTTAATTATTTCTATTAGAGTTCTTTAGAGTGGTCGATAAATGTTAAAACAAAATGGCGCTAGTTAACGCGCCCGCACCACTTAGTATTGAGAAAATCTCGATACAGCTTTCAAGAAGCAATTCATTGAAGGCAAACATGACGTTATCACTCAGTATCCCGAATGCTTCAACGAAGTGGTAAAGTTTCAGGGCGAATACCACATACTAATTGCTCCTAATGTACCGCGATGTACCACCTGTTGTCCATTCTCCAAGAAGTGTGCCATCAAGGAACTAGACGAGATTGTTAGAAATAACAATATGACCAAGATCGAAGATGGTGAGCCCACACAATGGGTTAGAAGCCTTGTTTACCACCGAAAGTAGAACGAAAGGTTGTGGTTCTGCCTGGACCCTTAAGACTTGAATGCAGCCATTCAGAGGGGACATCATGTCACTCCCAAACTAGAGGTGATCCTACCAAAGCTGACTGACGTTAAAGTATTTTCTATTGTGGACGCAAAATGCGGATACTGGAACGTGCTCTTGGATAAACAGTCTAATTACGTAAATACATTTAGTTCCCCATCTGGGTGACATAGATTCAACCGCATGTCCTTTGGGCTCAAAATGTCTCTCAAGACAGTTCAGACCAAGATAGACCAGACATTCGAAGGATGTAAAGGCGTTGTAGGAATTGCAGATGACTTTGTTGTTTCCTGGGAAACCACCGAGGAGCACGAACACAACATGCACGCGATGCTAAAAAGGTGTATAGATACCACAGTTAAGCTAAACCCTGAAAAGTGCTTTGTGAAACAAGAGAAGATCAAATTCCATAGAGTAATTTTTGGTCAAGAATGTATCCAGCTAGACACGAGCAAATTGTCAGCTTTGAAGCAGATGTGTACCCCCTACAAATCGCCAGGAACTGTAGAACTTTCTTGGGCTAGCAGACTACATGGATTCATTTATTCCAAACCTACGCGTACTGACAGCCCCGCTTCGTGAGCGCCTGAAAGAGGACAACCCTTTCAAATGGAGCCAGGGCATTAAACGTCCTTCAGTAAGATCAAAGACAATCAGCAACGAAGTCACTTCGACATACTTTGATCCAAAGAAATAATCCGTTCAACAAGTTGATGCTTCCATGAAAGGCCTAGGTGCTGCCCTCACTCAAGAACCGGAAACCCGTCGTTTTCGTCTGCAAAGTCCTGACGAATGTCGAGGTAAGGTACACAGACATCGAAAGGGCCTTATTTCAAGAGCCTTCCAAAAGTTCCCTTGAGAGACAGGCTTTACAAACATTACAACCACCCTTCACAATCCCCGTACGATTTATTGAAAGCCAAGTAGAATGAGTCAAGTTAGCCCTCCTGAAGTGAAACATGACAAAGTCAAAGTCAAAGTTAAAGTCCCTGACACGTCGCTTCTTTGTGACCCCTGATGACCGTCCGCTCCCCTTACCTGCCGAGTTACTATTGGGGCGTCCAATACGAGACAACCTTCCAAGAAAGATTCCAAGGGACCCTTTAAATGAACAAGCCACCTCAAGGCTTACCAAAAGACAACAATCTATCCTCCACTTTTGGGAATGAAATCACCACATCATCAGACACCTTCATAACCCACCGTGGCAGGCTGATTACGCCACCCCAGAGAGGCTGGATTTGTAAAAGCCGAGTTAAGCCAATTGATGATCTGAAGGAACATTTAAGAATGGTCATAAAAGACTTGTTATTGTTATTGTTAAGCATGTGACTCTGCGTACACTGAATTATCTTAATGCATAATTAATTTGTTTTTATTTTCAAGGAAACGAGGGATGCATTGATCTACAGCAACAATCACTTCCAGCGTTTATGGCCATGTTACCGCTCAAAATATATTAGTGTTTAAACCTCAAGTCCGCATTTCCTTAGTGCGATACAGAAGTATTGCGATGTCCATCTTTTTTGACAACGTTATAAGACGCTGCTCGATAAATTTAACCTTTCGTTGGTTCTCTTCTTAGCCGAGCTCCACGGGTAATAAAATTACCCAGCGGAACCCATGGGTAATAAGACTTGGTTATCAATTTTGGTTGTGCGAAAATCGTCGGTCAGGGTCCCTACGTCCGTCGCATATGATATGTTAGCTGATGCCGAGAAATGCCACACTCACTAGCTTGCGGTCCAAGATATTTACAATCTATGTTCAACTTAATGTTGGACATCCATGTTAAGGTCAATTGACATTTGTCAAAATAGGGTATCCGCTTACCAAAGCCACATGGCTATATGTTGTGAGCAATTTTACAACTCATTGAGGTGACGTGGATTTTTAAAGTTCTCCGCTAACCAGTTATGGGTTTTCAATTGATCGTAAGGTCGAGAAATATTTTCAGGAGGAGTTTGAGCAATGCATGTGTCAATTTTTTAGAAAGGTATTTCTTAAAAATCCCACGAGAGCTTCTCTTTTGATCTTGTCTTAATACATATATTAAAACTATCGAATGCAGTTTTGAAGTGTGATTCATCCCAACATGTAGTACCCACATTTTTCTTAATTCTTACCATATCATTTTATTATTTTTATTTTTTACCATACGATTTTTCATGATCTGGTTATTCCGCTATGTTTCAGAATATCAAACAGAGAGGGAATTATTTCAAAACCTTTCGAATGAGAATTTGGATAAAGTATGGCTGTTGAATTGTTCAAGCCAGAGCGACCATCCGATCCTGATAGTCAATGACGCTGGTGAGAATGTCGCGATCGGGGCAGAAGTTCAAGTCATACACGGGGAGAATCGAAATAATGAAGAAGCTGAAGATCTTTCAAATTTCATAACTTGTCTCATGAAAAAGTGGGAAGAAAGAAATAAAAAAACGTCTCCAAACGCGCTTGCTAGATATAACGTTTCCGGCGAGTCATCGGGCTCAAATGGTATGCACAACGGGAGCAATAAAGACAGGCAAAGAGGAGCGGATAACATTGAAAACAATGAAATGGGTGACCATTTGGTAAGTTTAGGAAATTTAAATATAAAAGGAAAAAATGGACATTTATATTAAGAAGAACATGATTTTATCTTATCCCAACTTAAAAGGCAATTAGTACCACCTTTTACTAAGTATAAGCGAGCCCATCAAAGTTCTTCTCCAAAGATTGAAACCAAATACCGCTAACAGTTACTGTATCAAGATCAGTCGCCATTTTGGAATATGTTTAGCACCCTGCAATGGGGCTTTCATTTTTCTCGAGGAGCAATCTCACGTAAATAATTTTTGAATAATAGTGAAGTCTCCAAAGCTATAGAAATTAAGACCTACCGATGCGAGAAAATATGGTTATGAAGTGAGTTACGCCCACATGCACCCGTCCATCGCCTGCCAACTCGTACAGACTCTAGGGCTACGAGTAGAATTGTTCTCGGCGTTTATAGATTAACCGGGGCCGTTAGGGAGCAAACAATGGAGATGCTCCGATAAAAATCTAGATATAATATTTTTTGTGTTTGACTTACTAGGAAAAAATTTTCGAATATAATTCTTTAAAGTTTGGCCTTTGCCTTGTCACGCGTTTGGTCACGCTCCAGGGTTAATCTACATTATCTGAGATTGGTGAAATTTTGACAGGTGAGTTCACGCGTAAAAACCATGCAGGATCTTGAAACTTGTTTGCCGATAAAGAGAGACTTCTCTTATTTTCTTCTTCTGCCTCCACAAAATAAAATACAACTTCATGCCGTCAACATTTTTTTCTTGTTATTCAAAGCTGATTTAATTTGTTTAATGGTTTTGGTTGAGGATTAAACATCGCAAAGGATTCATAAGTGGCTGCGTTTGGAAAAGTTCAGCAAGGCTCTTAATACGCAGACTACAGGAAAAATATTTTGTCCTTTCAAGTTTTTCACTTTTCGTGTTTTTCCACTGCCATCCCAAATTAAATACCAGCTGCTATCAAAATTATTCTGATATTCAAAGCAGCTTTGTTTATTCGGTTCTTAGGCTGATGAAAAATTTGCAACTGGACTAAGCGATAGCTGTATTTGGAGGGAGAGGTGGGGTGGGTTAGTGATGCAATCTGTGTGGACAACAATTCTTTTCGAAACCGACATATATTACTGTGATCGAATTCGATTTATTTTTTTCTGTTAGTGTAGTTTTTCCCGCATAGGCTCATAAGAGAGTACACCGCCCAGGATTGAAAACACCTTTAACTCATGAATTCCTTTTGAATTTTAGCGGGGCTCCCACGCGCGCGACTCATGGAATATGGTCAGCTGCTTTTCGTTTGGTTGTCACGAGATTGACCGAGCTTACACGTCTACAGATTGTACGGGTAGGGTAGGGGAGACTATCAAAAGGAAGGAAGGGGTGTCTCAGGCATGTCTTGGCAAATTCACATCTTTTATATTGGACATTCACTTTTCACAATATGGTCAATTGACAGCTGTCAAAACAGGATAGCCACTGATCAGTATCACATGACCATATCGCGGGCTCATGTGTCAACTCATCGAGGTGAAGTGATTTATTTGGAAACTGTCCGCTGACCAGCTAAATGTTTTACTAGATCGCGATCAATGTTCAATCTCATACTTTCTAGCTAGTTTGGGAGCACAGTTGATAATGCACACATTTTGGACATCGGACATCAATGTTGTGATCAATTGGCAGCTGTCAAAACAGGGTATCCGCTGACCAGTATCACTTGAGCGTATCGCGGGCTCAGGTGTCGACCCATCGAAGTCAAGTATTTTTTTTGAGGTTATCCGCTGACAAGTTACTAGTTTTCAAATGATCGCAGGCTCAAGTTTAATTTCTCTTTAATTCATATGAAATATATTGTGTTTATGTGCCACAAAATTAAAATTTTGACTTCAAACTGACCTCGGACGCGAAAATGCAGCCACCTTTTACAGGCAGGGAAGACAGTTTTTTTTGACTTTGCTAACCATGGTCACGCGTTGGTCACGCTCTACTTCCAATTTTTATGCTCTGATTGGTCAAAATTTGACAGGTGAGTTCATGCGGAAAATTTATGCGGAATCTTGAATCTTGTTTACCTTGACAGCTGAAGCTGACAGAGTTTTGTGTCAACTTGTTATGTTTTTAACTGTCTTTTTCCACTGGATGCAGAAAATGAAATTCAGCTGCTAGTAGTCAATTCAGGAGTCTTCTGTTATTCATGGCTAGTTGGTTTTTGGTTGAGAAATACATCAATTGTCAAAGTCGGAAATCTGATTTGGATGGCATCGTTTTCGTTTTTCACCGTGCTTGATGCGAAAGGGTTGAAAAGTCTGAAGTGAACAAAAGTAACAAGCAAAAGTGAGAACCGGGTGGCCGTATATGTTATTTTGGAATTTTTTTAACCGGTTTTATAGCTAAAAGCCCACGCGTGCTTCGATCGTCCCGAATATTGAATGAGTGCAATTTGTATTGCAAAATTGTGAAATACTACATTATGTCCGAGGTCTGTATGATAAAAACAGTACCTCATAGTACTGTTTCACCTCAGATGTGACGTATAAATGGTATAAAAGGTTGGTTTACACGCACCCAGATTTGTTGGCAAGTGTGTAAAGTGTTAAAACTTGTCGAACGCAAAAAATTCGGCCTGATTTTTTCCAGGCCTAAATAATCTACGGTGATCAAGAACCATTATGGCTCTTAAATGTGATTGAAGATGATTGCTGCTTTTAAGGTGTACAGATGAGGTTATCAACTCGATGTAAGATTTTGTCTACCCTTGGCTGTTTGCAAATTATTTTTCTCAAAATCACTTAGCCTTTCCCTCAACAGTCACATGAATGAGCTATGTGCTCTAAAGCTAACTGAATTGTGGAAAACAAGTTTATTGCTTGATTTAAATTATAAATATATTAATGGGAGCCTCGCTTTTCGCCCTGGCTAAATGTTACCGTAATCAGAGCCTTTCTCTAAATTAATTCATCATATTTTTTGCGACTACTAAGAATATCAAGGGTAATGAAGCGCCCGCCTGTTTCTTGAACGTTTCTGGCGAGATATGGTTGACATGGATCCTTCCCTTTGAGATCTTTGGCTCGTTGGCCCCCCAGGTGATGACTTAGTAGTAGTGTAGATGTGTCCGAAAAAACGCCATCTTGTGAGAAAGTTAACGCAGCTGCATTCTTAACTTATTTGTGGCTCGAATGTGCAATACTTTTCAAACGCCATTGTAAAATCTCATTTTTTCTTTTAACAAAATGTTATAAAGCGTAATTGACTTTCAACCCTTGTAAATATTATCAAGGGAAAACTCTAAAAACGTTTTCGTCTTTTTCTTCTTGAACTCTGCACAGTCACTCTGTTATCAAAGTCACAGCATAGGTAAAAACGCTCACAGTATACAGTGGATGCCTGAGAAGCAAATGAAATTTGATGATTATCTGCTGTGTACCTGTGGAGGAGTCCTTGGTGTTTGCCTAATGATGGGGATACTATGGGACACTTGCTCAAAGCTGCGAGAAAGAAAACCGGAGAACAAAGGTTAGTGTCGTAACGAGCCCTTGGCAGAAGGGACCAAACCACCCCTCAAATCGGTCATTTAGGCTAAATTTACATATCTTTTACATTTCTTTGCCGGGTAGACTTCAATTGTTGACTTGGTAATTTTAAGTTTTTGTTTGACGCAAAATGTCAAATCATGACGTCACAAGGACGGACGTCACCAAAATGGGTTAAATTAATTTTTAATTTCAAAGTTAAACTTCTATCATCTGAAAGAGAATTAGAAGGGGAGTAAAACGCTGAAAACCGCTTTAGCTGCGATACGTAGAAGTCGTAAAAGTTATTTTAGAGCACCCCCTAGAACCTTTTCCCTAAAAAACGAACCCTTTGATTTATTTTTTACATTTTTTGCAAAATAAGCTGATTTTACGGCTACATAAGCCTTTTAAAGTTGCCAAAATCGTATCATTCAAGGTTTCGCTTTTTGAAACAAAAACGCTAATTTAGGCGAAACAAAAAATGATCACTTGACATTTTAATGACGTCACAAAACTGTTTCTTGTGCTTTTACGCAGTTAGGAATTTCCTTCTTCAAAATGTTGTTTTTTCTTTAGCTTTCGACAATAAAGGTGTGTTATGTTTATATTAAATAGCAATATTGACACGTCAATCAAATGCTTAAATTTAGACTTATTTTACAAGACGACCTGTTTTTGTGGAACGAATTTATCCAAATTCCAAATTTCATATCTCATCTAATTTTTGAGATATTGAAAAATTCTTTTCAGCTTTCAGCTTTCCTTGAATAATTCTTTTGAGATTGAAATAAAAAATGGGAAGGTTCTAAAGATTAAAATTTTCGTATGAATGACGTCACCAATTGTAAAGCCACATCTTGATGTCAAAATTTATGCCAATTTGATTGGCTCAATATTTTGTACTTTCAGGCCACGTTTGGTAAGGAAAGAGTTAGAGCCAACAAATTTTTTGTAAAATTTAGAGACTTTGATGACCGATTTGGGGGCTGTTTAGCCCTGGCGTGATGGTACAAAAATCACCTTGATGAATACCAAAAGAAGAAAAGGGGCAACAAGAGCAAATAGAATGATACATCATTCAATAGGCTAAAATCATTTCTTTTGAAGGCCCCATTGCGAACCCACTGCTTTGTTTGCCATCCAGCAAAGTGCTTTTCGTGGCATGTGACAGTATTGTGCAAAGGACCCATTGTTTTATAAATGGCTATTGTTCTCCCGGCATTTACTTACAGTCACTGACGCTTTCTAAGTCTGTCATATTGCATTGTTATTCTAAAATGCTCAACAAGGTTTTATTTCATTAAGTTACCATATGAAGGTGCGTTAGTGCTCTTCATCATGAAGTAGGCACTCGCTCGAGCTCACTTTATTGTATTCCCTTTTGTTTGGCCACATCACACCTTTACGCTTTTACATTATTCTTTACTAACGACAGTTTAAAGATCGTTTCATGTGCTCATAGTAAATGTAGAAAGTATTTTTATATAACATTCTCGGCACATGTTAGTGGAGAGAGGGGTCGAGGGGTACGCAAAGTTTGAGCCCTCGCCACTGCCATATGACACTCCTAAGGGGTTTGCTTATTCGTAAGTAATACTTTGGACGACTTTTCCAACCTAGCAGCGCTTAAATCAGGTCATTAATTATTCTCAACTTTGTCTTTCTACAGGCTGCGATGTTGACGTGGAGAAGGGAACAGTTGAGTGAATCAGTCCCATGAAACGACAATATTGTGATGAAGACAAACTGAGTTCTTAGACGTTTGTAGTTATTTGTAGACATTTAGTGTAAATATTTTTGTGTCCCCTCCCCCCCGCCCCTTGAGCAATGTCTCGTTTTTAAAAACCTCCCAGCAGTGGGCTGAGAAATACGAACGCAGGTGAAATAGGGAATGGCGTGTCATATAGGGAGCTTAAGCAACGACAACGGCAACGGTGGCGAAAACGTCACCCGAAAAATAAATTCTTGCTGTTTCAGAGTTCATCGTTCTTATTCCAACTCTTTTAATTTGTCAAATGTTGGCGAGTTTTTCGAGAGTTGAATTCTAAAGGAATGTATGTAAGTTCAGAAAAAGGAAAAGAAAATCGTTGTGTTGTGTTCACGTCCTCCATAAAACATGAAATTTAATAGTTTCACGTCGTAGTCGTGGGGTGATGGCAAAGAAGAAAGGTTTCGCCTTTGCCTCGTTTTGAAAGTGGGAGTTTCTGGAACTCTAGATAGCCACTTGCCTTTTTAATTAGTGGCGACGTGGTCAATATTGAAACTTGTGAACTGGGACAGAGGCTTCTCTGGGAACAAGCACATAAAGGTTGCATTCCTTTTAGCCAAACTTTTTTCGAATTTAGAAAATCCAGATTGTTTGGATTTTCCTGCTTGCAGGAACAAGTATCTGAAATAAGATTGATCCATAGATCAGATCACAAAATCCGCCGGATTTAGATTGGTCAAAACGAACGCAACCTTATCGAATTATTTGCAGTTTTTCAAAAAGGATCAAAATAACAGGCGAATCTCATGTGTTTTTTTATTTTTTTTAATAGCACGATATGCAGCTCAATTCCAAATTGAACAAGAAAGGTGATATGATTTCCCTTTGAAAAAAAATTTCTTGGCCAGTCATTATCAGTGGAACCTGCTAACAACGGCCACCTTAGAAACTGTACACTTATGTTAAGCAATGTTTAGGTTGCCCTTAAAATGCAGCACCTTATTGGTTTTCATATTTTTTTAGTTACCCAATCACAGTTGCTCCATTCTGTGAGGTATTAGCATTATATTTCTTAGTTTTGCAATGTGTTTTTCAAAAGGCTGCATTGCTCTCAGTCAATTAAATTCAAGACGTTTTCCATCTATATTATTAGTGTCCATAATAGAATGACAAAACGGTTGTATTAGTTTAAAACTAAGAAACAAAACAAGTTAAGAATAATAACAATAGTAATAAGGATCCGAAGTTCTTTTTACAGATGGCCTATGTTACATAATCTGGTTTTCAATAGGGTACTGCATAAAAACTAAAAACTACTGTGACAGTACTAAAAATGACAAAATATTAAAATAGATGAACTAAAAAATGTCACACTAAGCGAACTTATTGAGATTTAAAATGTTTAAGTAATGAAATTTTAAAAGCATTGTAAGGTAGACATCTCATGTCTTCTGGAAGGGAATTCCAGTCTGTCAATTTACTTTTAAAGCATCTGAGTAGACCCCAGTTCGTGTTTGATCTAATAGATCTAACAGTTTCCGTGGAGCGGGTGTTATGGCTATGATAGTCTGAGCCTCGAGTAATCATACTGTTTCTTTCACTGTCAGTAATAAAATTATGCATAACGATGAAAGAAGTTAAAACCAGTTATGGATACTTGCTGCGAGTGCCTGCATGAACCCGTTCCAATTTTCGCTGAATTATTGCGGTATAGATTGTTTCATCTATTTATTCACTGTAACAAGACCCAAGTAAAGATAATTAGCAAAAATTGGGCGAGACTGAGTTAGCCGCTAAAGAATTATGGATATCGAGGAGGGTCAGTGTTCTCCCCCGAGGCCCAAGGCGCTAAGGCGTGGCTTGATCTCTAATGACGAGTGTTATAGTTAACTAAATCACAGCTTTTGCTAGCCTGAGAATTTTGCGTAGATGCTCAAGAAATACACAATTTTTCAGATGTTTCAATAAATAATACACAATTTTTCATAGTTCGCTAGCGTATTTCTTTAATTTAAACCCCATTTACCTCCGGGAGGTAGTCTCGGCACCCCTAAAATTTTGAGCACTGGTGCCACATTACGTCTGGGACCGATACGTTTACACGTCGAGAATTGGGAATGCCGTGCCTTAAAATCGTCAGCACGGTGCAAAAAATTTGGCGTGACGTGCCGATCTTTTTAGCCCGTGTAAATTGGGTATAAATGACTATAAGTTCCGTGAAGTCTTTAGGAATCCAAAGCAACGACGACGACAACAACAACAAAAACGCAAAAAAAAACAATTGGTTTATAAGCAAAACAACTTCTCTGCTCGTACATCACGCTTTTTAGTACATTTCTTTGACGTCTACTGCACGACTACGACGTGAAACCTCCCAATGCGACGTTTTATGGAGGACGTGGACATACTACGACAAATTTTTCCTTCTCTGTTTGAACATGGATAAAGCCCTTAAGAATTCAACTCTTAGAAAAGTCGCCCACATTTGATAAATTGAGCGGTTCCAATTAACAGACGTGATAAAGTTTGAAAAGGCGCAAATTCATTTTTTTTTGTAATGTTTTCACTGCCGTCGTCGTCGTCGTTGGTTAAGGTCCCTTTCTGACATCCTTAATGAAAAACAATTTTCATGGCATGCAAATAATTAGAGAATATTTCACGGTGGCGCTGAGAAAATATGAATCCTGTTTTGTTCTGGCCACTCCGAAGTAATGTGAAATTTTGTCTCTAAATACGGACAACAAAGATACATGGTCTAGGTTGAAAAAAAAGCTGGAGTTTATTACAAATACTCACGGCTGCTATCCCATGCTGAGCTCGAAATACCTCGTCCTCCGTGGAAGTTACAGACAGTGCTAGTGTAGTTTCTCGTAGCAGTGTGTGTTGCGGTTCAATTTTGTCCCTGGTTTAATTCTCGTTTTCGTTTGTTTCAAACTCATTATCATCCTTAAAGACAAAGAAAAATGAAATTCAGACCAAGGCCAAAAGTAAACCACAACATAACCTGACGTGGAATTGAAGCTAAGACACATAAGGGCCCATGAATACTCTCCGAGAGTAAAAAGGATTTTTTGAATGATAGTTCCACGGAAGTAATATCCGGCTATATCAGTTTTCTTGAAGCAATGTAAGAGCAATTTCCTAAAAATCTTCGAAACATAGCATATCTCATAAATGCACTCCGCCGCCCGTTAATAGCTCAATGGGATAAGCGCCGGTCTGCAGCTGACCGGGAGACCGTAGGTTCAAACCCCGGCCGGACCAACACTCAGGGTCTTTAAATAACTGAGGAGAAAGTGCTACCTTTGTAATAACATCTACAAAAGGTTTGACTTTCTAGTCTTCTCGGATAAGGACGATAAACCCTAGGCCCCGTCTCACAAGCCCTTGCACATGTAATATAAAATCTGTATTACTTGTAAACTGCACCTTAAGCAGTCTGGCAAAAAGTTCCCCAACCAGTGTTGTAAATTATCCCTGAAAAGCCCTGAGGGGAGAGCCAGTAATATGATATTTACATTTACATTTACAAGAGTTACGAAAACGAATTTTTCGGCGGCCATAAATATTATTTCGAATAACAAACAAAACAAGCTCAGGCAGCAAAGTTTGAAAACTCCTGGTCGTCAATCGTAAAGAAAAAAAACGAACAAAAAAGAGCAAAAAGAAAAAAAAAAAGTTTGCGGTTGTATTCTAAGCTCAAGAGTCACGTAAATTGTTTATTGCGTAAGTGGGCTAAAAATTGGTTTTCTTGTTTGCCGTGTCAAAAGCCTGTTCAACAGACAGAAAGTTCATTAATTCCTCCTCAAGATTAAAATTTTAAAGGCAGAAGCTGATCCAAATTAACATAAATGTCCTCCACACTGAGAAGCCCACCTGGTGAATAAGTGTTTTTGTTTAAAAGTTAAATGGCTCAAAATTAAAGGTGGTTTCAAATATTTGCCCCTAGATTGATATTATTACACCATCTTAACCGATAAATCAGCGGGTTAAATTGTTTCCTTGCATAGTCGTTTATTTCTAAGGAATAATTAACCATGCTATTTGGGTAATCGCAACTTTATTCACCACTTATCAATTAGTCCAATATCTACAGAAAATACACATAATGACAAACAAAGGTTGCGTCACGTAGAAACGAAAAAGCAAGAGTTCATTGCCAAGAGCGACTCCATTGTCGCTTATTCATTGAAGTGCAACGATAGCATTTACACTGAAAAGGCACGGTCCCGTATAAGAAAAAAGATGTTGATCACTCTGACATTTTTGAGTCTTTTATGTTGTTACCGAGAAGCTGTAGCTGAAGGAGGAGCTAATGGAAGTAATCCTATAGCTCCCAGCGCTAGTACTAGCTCTAACAGTCGACTGGCTACCAATTCAGCAGTGAGACCAACTATCACGGAAAGTACTCCTGCCATGACCAGTACTAGCTCTAACCGACCGGCTACCAATTCAGCCATGAGACCAACTACACCGAAAAGTACTCCTGTCATGGCCAGTACTAGCTCTAACACACTGGCTACCAATTCAGCCATAAGACCAACTACACCGGAAAGTACTCTTAATGTGAATAATTCGAACACGCCCAATAAACCGAAAAATTCGGTAAATATAACTCTTCATGAGCTTCAGTTTTTCTCCGCCGACTTCAAAAATCGTTTAG
Source organism: Porites cylindrica (assembly GCA_964035525.1). Lineage (NCBI taxonomy): Eukaryota > Metazoa > Cnidaria > Anthozoa > Scleractinia > Poritidae > Porites > Porites cylindrica. The sequence continues at coordinate 45,944,746 of OZ037776.1, read as the reverse complement.
CAACATGGAAAAAACTCTTGCAGAATACTTCAAGGCACTGCATCGAGCCAAACTATACCAACCAGAGGCCCATAGAGATAGATTTTCCAGTTTTTGGAGTGAAAGAAGATGTCGAGGATGGCTTTTTGCCGTTGGAAACTATACTGCCGGTCCTAGTGAGACGAAGGAAAAAACATGACCTTGTCCAAATCGCTTACATGGCCATTTTGGAGTTATGGCCTCTTCTAGTGCTATGCTTCTCATGTGCTGCACTGTCGGGAATTCTAGTGTGGATACTTGTAAGTTGTTTTTGCACGAGGTCTTTCTTGTAACAGAGTCAAGGGTTACCTTCAGTGAATCGTAACTTTAAGCGACTTCAAAATAAGGCCTGTTTCAAACGTCGTGCTACTGCCGTGCTAAGCTGGCTCGACTGTATCTCGACTGCAGCACGACACTTGCACGACTTGGTTTCAGACGTCGAATTTAATTCAGTCGAATAGAACGGCTGTTGCCGACAAAACACAAAAATAAAGAAACGGATTAACAAACTTTTATATGTATTCTAATGTATTCATAATTTATGAATTGAGTTCGCTACGGCGGTAGCATGACGTTTGAAACGAACTCGAGCTACTGCCGTGTAGTACGGCAAGCCTTGGCGTGTTACACAGCAGTAGCACGACTTGGTTTTGCCGTGCTACACAGTAGTAGCACGACTTGGTTTCAAACGTCGCGCTACTGCCGTGCTAAAGTCGAATTTAATTCGATTGAATTGAGTTCGGCACGGCAGTAGCACGACGTTTGAAACAGGCCTAAATCAAAGCGCCTTTGGTTTTAACGTTTTAAATGTTTCAAGAGAAAACTGTTAAGACTAGAGATTAAAATATATGTTTATTTCTAGCAAAAAATAAGATTCGACCGACATAACCATATTAATAATTAACTAAAGTTAAATGAATGCAAAATATTTGCCGACTCTGAAAATAATGATAAATCAATTTTTTAGCTACAATTTTCTAACAGCTACTGCTTCATTTCAAAAGGACAGCAGATCAAATCCGGAGCAGTTTCCTAAGCGATTTTGGCGGGGAATTTTTGATGGAATTTGGTGGGCCATCGTAACCATGGCAACTGTTGGGTAAGAACACGAGAAGAATGTTGAGAACGTTTTACATAATTTTTATACTATTCATCCCGTCAGAATGTCATTTTACGCTTTTTTCATTTCACCCCCCCAAAATTCGGTGGCTGCATTGCTCTTGGAGCGACTGGCAATTCGTAAAACCAGATGTCTTCAGTAATAAAGCTATACTGTTTTCGTGTGGGATCAGATGAATGATAGCAATAATGAAACCAGAAAAATATGGCCTCAAAACGTTTAGGGACAAATTATAAACAAAAAAAGAAAATTGAATTGATGAAATGGGTCGTTGAATGAAGTAGTTATATGAAACAGAAAAATTGACACGCGCGCACTACTGATAGATGGATAAGACGTCAACAGCTTGATCACCATCTGCCAACAACCGCCCCACCAAGAACTACATATATTCATACGGAAATATATACTCAATCGACTTAACATGTACACCTTTCATATTTTCATAGCTAGACGGTTTAACACGATGCATTATAGATAGGAGTGGACGTTCTCTGGAGTTTGAAACTTTGTTAATAGTAGACCTTTTTACCGAAACAACGGCCATATTGAATTAATTCGATTTAAGGAGTATTATAGGATGCCCAGGGGGCATGAGCACATTTCGTTTGTATTTTCGAGTGCTTTTCGGGACATTTTTTTTAAAAGTTTTCTTAGAATAAAATTGTAATGGGAAAAAAGATCCTTGTGCCGTGTTTGGATGTAATGATGATCGCCTTTTTCTAGTTTAGTATTAGAATGTAATCTTTCACTGTATATTTCTCGGAAAAAAGGCGATCATTATTACATCTAAACACGGCACAAAGATCTTTTTTCCCATTACAATCTTATTCTAAGAAAACTTTAAGTCTGGCCGCCGTATCCGTAAAAAGGTCTATTTTGCGATCTTGCCTCTCTAAGAAATCGTATACACTTACAGGTGTAGACGTGTATTTTCCTTTTAAAACACCAAGCTGAGTAGAGAGCCGGAAATAGCTGACCTGCGCGTCTACAGTAACGACCCCAGAAACAGTTTCGGGACTCATTTCGGTTCCAGGGGCCCGTTTCTCGAAAGTCCAGTTAATTAACGGACTCGTAAAGCCGTTGTTGATTACATACAAGACAGAGGTTTCAATAGTTTTGCATCTAACATGATAAAACGATCAGTTAGTGAAAAACAATGGAATAGTTTTCTAGCCAGGACCCGCGCTCTTATTCTTTATATTTCGATTTGAATATTTGATTTAGGGCCCGAAACGTTATCGGGACTTTCGAGAAATGGACCCCAGCTCTCTTCTCGTTTCTGATGTAGCGAACGCCGAAAAAGGTCAGATGGGCAAACTATGATTGCAGCGCGTACCCGTTCAGGTCTATCAAAGTGTCAGTGGCAGAGAATCAATTTAATACAACTGCTGATAAGTGCTTTTTTCTATTTTAGGTATGGAGACAAGACCCCCAAGTCACTGTTGGCTCGACTCTTTGCAATAGTATGGATGGTTTCGGGCATCATTTTGCTGTCCATGTTTACTGCCCAAGTGTCGTCTCGTCTAACAGCTCAGGAACTAAGGAGTGATCACCATTTATTTGGTAAAAAGGTAAACCGGATTTTTCCCTTCTTTTCCTTTTTCTCTCTTTTTTTCAGGATACATTGCTTGACTTCTGACTTGGTTTACTATAGTTCGCAAGGGTGTTAAAAAAAAGACAAAGGGATACGCCGTGATGTCTGTCACATTTTATTATTTACTTTTGCCAGCGGGTGTTGTTAGGCGAGCATGCCCCTTATACTTTGTTGTTGTTCACTCGTGCTCTCGGCAGCCATATTATCATGGTAAGCGAGTACGTAGTTGTTTCTATTAAACCGTAACTTTTAGCTTTTCATGGACATCCTTTTTGTCGTTAATGGAGTTGGCTATCCCCCCAAATCAAAGCTAAGCTGAAATCAAGACAACAGGACATGTCGTGGAGTCTTTGACATGATACATTAACTTGGCATTCCCGGGGGCATTCCTCCCCAAACTAAAGCCCCCCTTGTTCGGTGTTGATGTCTTTCACTTGCTTAACTTACTTCACGCTATCCCCCAAACTAAAGCATCCCTAGTTAGTCTTGCGTGTGTTTTCTACTCCAAAAAACGTTAGACTAGAATTTTTGATTGCCAGACTCAGAGGTATCAATATCAAGTGCTCTGTGACCACTTTTTTGAGAAAGAGGTTTTTATGAATTCATTCATTTCGCAGGTTGGAGTACCGCCGAGCCTTTACGGTTCTGATTATGTTGACTACAAGATGACGTATGCTAGAGTGGAAGGTATTTATGACTGCTTTTTGTGAGTGTATATGAAAACGTCTAGGGGGAATAGTTCAAACACGATGATTTTTTTATTCTTTCCTAGTACGCCAGGGGTACCCAACGACTGTTTTCTGTAAAATATCCGTTCGGAGAAGCAAATATTGCCGAATTTGCGGAAGCTCAACTAATAAATTCCCTACGATTTTCGAAGGTTTGATTTTTCACATTTCACTACCCAGGTTAGGCTATTTTTCGTAGAACAAAGGAAACCTAAAATTTTCGGATTCAAAAATGTGACGGAAAGGGGAATCAGAAAACTTCTCTCCTTCGTAATACGTTAAATTGCACCTAATATTTTCGGGAAAATAATACTGTAGCCCTTGTAATTTCGAAAGTACTCAAGTTCCCCTGGGATGGCCGAACAGATACAAATTTTATAGCGCCGCTTAGAATGCATTTCTAGAGATCTTAAGTACTCTGGATAGCCTAAAATGTGTTTTCAGTGTATTTAGGAGGAAACCGTCGTTGCATGAAACGCTTTCAATACTGTCGCAACTGAGAAACAGTCCCAAACAGTATAGTATCGTATCCAAAACTATCGAATACGTAAGACTAGTTAACACAGTGGCATGACAGCAGAATTAAATTGTGTTATTTCTCTGCTAAGCCAACCGAAGGAAGTAGAGGAGCATGTTTGACCTTTATTACAGTTTTTGTCTTGGTACAACTGTAGTTGTACAAATAATCGTGACCAAGCGAAGCGTTGTTCTAGACTTGCGCCAACATTGGTTGTCTTAATGGTATTACGAGTGTCACTCGAAAGCTGGCGACATCGTAATGCTATGGTTTCCCGATCTTTGCATTCTCCCATTGATCCTTCGTAGCGTCCCTTGCGCAACGAAACTGTAACGCCAGGATAACGTGTGCATACTTGCATGCGGAATAAAATATCTTTTTACATTTTACTGGGAGATTAGTCCGGATGATAGCCCACGTTCGATATTAAAATTCTAACATGACTCCAAGGCTTTACGGACAAAATTGCAAATTTTGCACGACTCTGTCTTGCAACTCCCAGAAGAGACTTGAGTACAAAGAAAACCGAAAAAATATGAAATGTATCCAGACAGCCTCGGAGACATGTTAGAATTTTAAGACAGAATCCGTCAGGAAATTGAGTAATTTTAATTTTCAGTGGACAAAAACATTGTACCATATTAATTTCAAGCATATCGCACTCTTTTTTACATTGTTCAAGGGCTAAAGATGTAATTAGTCATCAGTAATAACACCAAAGAATTTTACCTGTATTTTAACAATTCTTGTAAAACTTGACATTTAGCAGAACACTTAGTTTCTCGGGGCTCCCATGATAAATTTTCTTTGATGTTACTACAGATGACTAATTAAATCTTTAGCCCTTGAAAAATGTAAAAAAGGATGCAATGTTCCTTAAATTATCCTGGTACAAGGTTTTTGTCCACGGAAAATTAAAGTTACTCAATTTCCTGGTGGATTCCGTCTTAATATATCGAGAGTGGGCTATTGCTATTTCCTGGCTCTGTCCCTTTGCAGAGATTGAGAATGAAACAGCGCTGGACCACTCAGATCAGCTGGACTCAATAGTGATATTCCACTGTGATGGAAAAAAAGAGAAAGATTGGGAGGTGCTCCAGTTTATGCCAGCATGTCAAGTTGGTGCGAAAGTTAACTTCAGGATTCACACACCTTCTTCAGATAAGTACCGGAAGATCAATACTGAACTGAATTTTCTCAGATGCTTAAAAATGAGGACGGACCGCAAATACATGACGTATTCGCAAGAAAGCCATGGGAGTAAAACAAAGATGCACAGGACCTGCAACGAGTTCTTGGAGAAACAAGACAATCGGAAGTTTGAGTTCAAGTGGGTTTATTTCACAGATCTTTCGCAGTACCTTATTCCATTTGGCGCTGTGGTTGGTGCAATCGTCTTAGCTTTCATCATTGGCGCCATCTGGGAATGTCGAAAGAGAGGAAAGAAATCAGGTAAATTTAACTCGAGTTCCACCAACATTGTTGGCGTTATATGTGATTAAATTTATGAGTCGCCAGCCCACACGAGTAGCAACGATTTCCTAGTTTTATGGATAAAACATAACGCCAGCAATAACGCCAGTAATAAAAAAACGCAATTTTTATGCTTCCTTATAACCAAGTAATTTTCACATTTCGTAATCTAATTTCCATAACTTTATTTAGACAGAATTCCTTGCGTAATAAGGATTAGGGCTAGGGTGGGTATGAATGTCATTAGTATCCTGCATTCCTGGGGATATCTCGCTTTAATATATTGGACATTTTGCCAAGGGGAGGGGGGGGGGGAGGAGCCGCCAAGCCCCTAAACGCCCTATTCCTTACTATAATTTAAAAGTCATCGGTCTTTGCGGTACTTTTTTTTAGCCTGCGTGGCAGGCGTTCGAAGATTCAGGAAAAGGAGTATTTTGGGCGCGAGACTAACCTCCAAGATCCCCTTTCCCTTCCCTTTCGCCACGCAGACTATACTTTTTTTTGTTTTGTTTTGTTTTGTTTTTTGCACTACAGGGTTTTACCTCCCCATCAAAGTACTTTTTTTGGATGGCTACACTAAACGTTTGTTATTTGAAATGATTATTTTATTATTATCATTTTTGACCATGGTGGGAACCGCCACTTATGTCCAGAAATGCATGCAATGGCGAAAATGGCGAAAAATCGCCAGAAGGCTGGAAATTGGATTAGATGCCAAAAGTGGCCTCTTAGAGACTGGCGATTGCATTTCTGGACATATCTCGTGGGATGGTAGGGCGCTTGACCGCAAAGCGGGAGGTCTTGGGTTGGATCCCCGGGCCCGAACCAATACTCAGGGAGCTACCTTTTGTCTTAGAAACGGCTAGACCTTCGCGTGGCTCAGATAGCCACATGCGCAAACATGGCGGCCGCTTTTCCACGAAGGGAATTATAAAAAACTATTCTTAATCAAAACTTCTGCTAAATACATACATTCAAACTCAAGTAAACTGCTTTTTTATAAGCTAAGAAATCAATTTATACCCAGTGGATTAAACTTTGCTTAGATGTTTACAAGAACTAAGAAAATTTACCTCCCATGTACAGTCAGTGAAGTATATTCCGTCTACCTACATACCGAACGTGTTTCTTCTATCTTTAGAGCTCGACCAACACGTTTACACTTTTTTTTAACAGGTTTTGATTTCCCGCAACCAAGCCGGCTTTCGCTTCAGTCTCGCTCAGTAACAGAGAAGGAGCCCATGATTAACCAAACGTCTAAGTGCTAAAAGTATTAACAAGCTGATTATTTTGACTCAAAAGTTTGTAGACAAGCTAGTTGACATATGAGGCTTATATAAGTGTTGCTGCAATAGCTATCTAGGAGGCGTTCCATTTCAGTTTTACCATAGCACATGCAGCTGGCATGGGCTGTCTATCAATCAAAGTTGTCGCATAGGGGTTATTAAGACAGGAAGGTGTAATATGTATTTAAGGGCAACATGTAAATAATTTTTGGCGTCTGACTAAGTTAATTTAAAATAATACTTTACAGGCTTTGGCTGTAACAAAATGAAGTACAAACGTAAACAACTTTCAAATAAGATTCATAAACTTATGGTATCGCTAGGCGGGAGAAAGCCACTTTGATAGAGTTTGTACCTTAGTCCATGGTCTTTTTAATAAACCTGATTGTCTCGTGAATTAGTCTGAGTATATGTTGTATTGAATGATTCCTTTTGTAACAAAGGTACTTATATTGTAATGAAAGAAAAAAAATTATCAAATTGAAAATCAAACAGATTGCTACAACAGATTATCCACCCTCCCCAACTTATATTTCCTTGTCTTTCCTTTCTGAAAAGGAAATCCATTTTTCAGCAGACCGTTAATATTGAAGTGTCATCATTAATGAGGTTGACTTTCTACGATAATCTGTACAGTTGTGTGCTCAGTGCCCTAGCCTTTGAATAGAAGCGAGGCTGGCGGTGACAATGTTTTGTTACAAACCTTCTTGCTTTTCAGGTGCAAATCGTGATATTCTCATGCTAACAAACCCGTGGACATGATCATTTAGGTATGAAAAACAAGAACGTCGGTAACAAAACAAGGTCACCGCCAGCCTCGCTTCCATTCAAAGGCCAGGGCACTGAGCACACAACTGTAAAATGGCCACTGCAGCTGGGTAAGAAAAAAGTGTCCGTTATCCGCATTAACGGGAGAATACCAAGGAGGAACAGCTAGACTCTATCAGCTTATGATCTCTTAAAAGCACAAAGTACAGGATTTTGAGTGCTGCATTGTGTCTGTAAAGGTATGCAGTCTGCGCGAGGGAATGCACTGCAGCCTGATAACACATCCGCGACACTTTCCTTGAGCCTTTCCCGACAATCTGCATCTCTCCTCATTATGGTCGCTGCTTGTCTTAATTTTACTTTTATTACATATCTTTGTGGGGAGAAGCTGTTGGTATATATTTCGCGGATTCCGGCCACTGTATGCGCTGGCACTGTTTTCCACTCCGATCTATGAAAATCATTCACCGTCCACCTCACAGTTATTAGTTTACCCAACTATTTCTCACTTTCGATCTCCTTTTACGGATGCTTTGCGCTTCTTTTTTGATTCAATCTCCAATCTTCGGTGTTTATGTCCTCTCGATCGCTTTCCACAGTGTGACCTGATTGTGATGGCGAAATTTTACATGTATGCTGACGACACTACCATTTACGTGGCTGCGTCTTCTCCTGGTACGGTTGTTGTCTTGAACGTCATCCTTCAGAAGTTGTATGACTGGTGCTGCCTTAACCGCCTCTTACCCCACTCCGGTAAGACCGACTAACATGATTTTAATGCGAGGCCAGTTTGTTGGGCCGTTGCAAGCAGTGTCATTGGGGAACAGTGTCGCCACTCAAGTTAAGGTGTTTAGGCGTCGAACTTGACAGTGATCTTAATTGGAATGTTTATGTAAAAGAGTTAATTAAGTCCTTTTCACAAAAATTAAATCTTCTCAGGTCTTTGTATTTCTTACCAACTACAGCGAGAGCTGATTTTTATTTTAAAGTAATTTTACCATCAGTTACCTATGGGTTAGTTGTATAGGGTTCCTCCTGCGGCAAAGCGCTCTTTGATGAACTGGAGAAGATACGTGTACGTACACACCCAGCGATCAGGTCTTAGCCCAAAGTAAGTGGCCAATTGTTAAAGATTTCTATGAACATAGATTACTCATGTTAGCACACGACTGTTTTTATGACTTTTTGACCGTTCCTATTATGAAGCTGTTTACGAAATATGGGTGCAACTATAACTTGGGAAGGAAATTGACCTTTTTGTTACCAAAACCAAACACTGAAGTTCTTCGCAAGACCACTTAATGTTACGAAGCCGTATCTCTATGGAATTCTCTTGACAATCATACCCATGCAATCTCAAACAAAAGTTTATGTAAAAACTCTCTTAAAAGCAGAACTTCATGCGAATAGCTTAGTTTATAGATATAGTTTTTAAATAGGATAGATCTTTTTCTAAATTTAAATTAGTTTTAAGCTTTTTTTTAAATTGTAAACTGTGTTTTAACGTTTCGAAATACACGACCACTTCAGCTCCGCTGTAGTTTTATCGTGTTTAAATAAATGTTGTTGTTGTTACCTGTTAAATCTGGTTGCTTTACTTTTATATCCATCCCTAGCTCCTCAGGAAACTTTTGTGCGTCTTTAACCACTGGGCGCCGTCCAGCCTGGGTCGCCTTCTCTTCAAACTAGTCCCATTGTAGGATCTGTGTTGCCGTAGACATTCACAGCTGCCTTTATCTTGGTTATCTTATACTTTGCTTCTACTGAATTTAGCCCTCCCCCCTGAACTCCTTGGGAGATAGAGTAACTTAATGGATCTTTGTGGGTGCTTTGCTCCATTCTCCACCATGATCTTCTGTGTATCACGTTCAATTCTTTGCAGCTCAGCCATTGGCCACACTTGCGTCTACACAAAGTAAGTTAATGCCGGTAGCGCATACTAATAGGTCGCTACTGTCTTATTCTAATCTGATAGGGGCCCATCTAAATCACAGAGCCCTTTTAAAATACATTCCTGACATTCTCCAGTACTAGACTGACTTCCTGTCTGATGTCCTCTAGCACTCCAAGAAACTTGTAATTAGACCAGTCCTTTAAGCGTTGACATGTGTTACCGCGCACTTTCTTCTTCTTCCAATGAAGACCGATATCTTTCAATGCGTCTCTCATATCTTCCATTACCCTCGCCAACTTTCGCTCTGATGACACATAGATCTTTAAGTCGTCGATATACAACAGGTCAGTGATTTTAGCATTTACAGGTTTAGATAGATGGTAGCCCTCTGTCGCTAGTAGCTTTCAGGCAGCAGGGTTTACTGAACACAGCGTTAGTAGCCTGAGTAGGACACAGGGCATCCCCCTGGGGTAGACCTTTCTTAAATCTAATAAGTTCGGATGTTTCGCTCACCTGCTTGGTCTTCATCGTTATATCTGTATTCAATTTCGCACTGAGACCTGCTATGCCATTACCAATCCATCTCGGAAAGCGGAGTATGTTGAAAAGTTTTAAAAGGTACGACGTAAACCACTTGTAGATCGTCTCAAGTCATGTGATTGGCCCCTGGTTTTCGCTTGAAAACTCGCCCAGTTTCAGGATAAGCGTCGTCGTTCCCGTGGTGAATCATAATGGAATGTCCCAATCACCTTGTGTTATAGCTTGAAATGACTGAACTCGGCCACTAAAGCATGAAGAGCGTCTTCTTCTACCACAAGTTTGCTAGGCGATCTGGTCCAGGTTATTATTATTATTATTATTATTATTATTATTATTATTATTATTATTATCATTATTAAGTTATTATTATAAAAAGTAATCTCCAAAAAGTATAGAGTTTACGCCAATGGTGTCGTCTGGATGCAAAATGATCTTTGAGCTGAGTGAAAAATTACTAGAAGAAATTTCAATTGCGCCATACACAATTGTCTATCGACGTATGTAAAAGAACTGCTGGCCAGTGTATGTTTTCCCGCTCAAACAGCTGGTATAGAAACAGCTATGCACAAGTGTACCAGGCGTGTTTGCTTTATCTCTACCTTCTAACGTTCTGTTTGCTCAAAGGGATCCCCAGAAGTGTCAAAGTTTCTCGAAACAACACAGCTGAATAAACGACTATCTAACTTTTACTTAGTGGGATAAGGACTAAAAATGGTCAACAGATCATGCAATGGATGATGTCTTAAAATATTTTGCACAAAAAAGAAGGAAACGTATCTTAATGTAACTTTATCTTAATGCTGCCAAGAGAAAGCCACGTATATAAAGGTCCTCCGATGACGGTAAATGGCACCTGTAAATTTCAACACACTTTGATCATTTCATATTTCTGCATTTACCTCCTCGTGATCTCAGGGATCAAATCCTTGGACCAGCACAACAAAACTGGACTAGATATGGCAATTTACTATATATGCTTTTCTACGGATTACGAGGTATTCAGTCTTGACATTGCTAGTAACCTATCAAGATCTCTCTTGGCGTGGCAGGTAGGCGTGGCTCCCATGTTTAAATAGAAGAAGAGCCGATTGTCCTCCTTTTACCCTATCCTGAAAAGCAAACCATTAAGAAGCAACAATGAATATGTGGATTTCTTTACTCATTATTGCTCTGTTGAAGGATGCTGAAGGATATTCGTGGGTAAATTCTGTGAGGTAAGATGTGTTCTCGAAATTTGTTGAGTTTAGTGACGTTTTTTAAAATTAAAACTCTTCCGTATTGACAACCATCATGAAAACATTCCGAGTGATCAAGGATCCATTTAGACAAGAAAAACAGGTCATTGCATGTACACGTTCAAAGGCAATGAATAACTGCCTTTTTATTTGGCTTTTTCAAAACTGATTAATTAAACACACTAAAACAACCAATGTTTATTGCCAAAGCAAGTTGTACAACTGATGGGAAAAGTTAGATTCTAGCCTTATAGTATTCATAAGATTAAGACTCCCTTATAACTTATTTAAGATCCAGTCGCAGTGTATAGTTTGTCGATGATGAGGAAAATATTTTTAGAAAACAAGAGGAAGTTCCGAAACCTCCTACTTCAAATAAAATTAAAACTGAGCGGAAATTTAATTTTAGCATTTTATTTCAATCAGTGCGCAAGGGAGCCCAACACCTTTAAAAGCCTCTACCAATCGCATACAAGCGCCACGTCGTTTTTGGCTCATTTCATGATAGACTGGCACGACGGTGGATAAATAAGTTGTCATGCTATTGCGTGTCGAACTTAGAAAATCATGAATAACAAATGCATAACACTTTCTTGACTTTAGCTTTTCATTTTAATTTTGCTTTTAATTTTGGCAGCATCTTTTTTATTCGACTAATTACGTCTGAAACCAAGCAGGGCAAAACCAGTATCTTCATCAGTACCCAGTCAGTAGTAGCAGTAGTAGTAGCTGCACTACCCAGGGATCAAACCCGTGACAGCTCTTGCTCTGCAGAGATGGCTCACAGGCCAGTTACTTGTGGCAGCCATCAACCTATTAGATGTGGATACATGTCAGTATTAAAGTATCAGTGCTGATCTTTTATATCTTCATTTCGTTTGTTTTTGCTGTTTCTTTTCTTCAGAGCGAAATCAGAGACCCAAGCGAGTCCTGGAGTCAAAACTAAGCGCTCTCTTCCAACTCGCCAAGTGTTGGCCGGATACTGGGGACAAAACTCCATCGCTTATAGTGTCAGCCGACCAAATTGGGAGAAAGACCTGCGTTACTTCTGCAATAATCACAAGTTTGATATCTATTTGGTCGCATTTGTTCATCGCCTGTTTCGAAATAACAGAAACAGAGGTACTTTTTTAGGAAACTCTTATTAACATGAAGTACAGGCAAGTCTTTATTTTTTTTTTGTTTAGCCAGCGTTTTTCAACAACCTTGTTCTTATTTGCTGATAATGCAGCTCTAGCAGTTACAACTGATTGCAGCAAGCTCTGTCGGTGTAGGTGCAGGATTTAGTGAAAATTTTAAACTGATGGCGAAACATACGTACTATTTCATTCACCTTTAACTTTTTACAACCCACTTTGTTATCATCCATCAGATGGTTATCCTGGAATGAACTTTGCTCATCACTGCAGCTACGCTCCAAACTCCCGGAACCCTGATGTGTTTGAATGTGCTACAATTGGAGGTGGCATCAGAGATTGCCAAAAGATGGGTAAGAAGTTGCTAATATCGCTTGGCGGGGATACTTGCGACGGGAGCCTGGGTAGTGCTGAGAATGCCAAGAAATTGGCATACTATATATGGAATATGTTCTTGGGTGGAAAAGACATGCAGGATCAAAGGCCCTTTTTATGGTACGGCCTGAAATATTTTGAAGTCTTTTATTCAATTAATTAACTGTTACATACATAGGCCCTTTTAATTCTGTTACTACTGGACTAATCTCCATAAGAATAAAGTCAGAGATGTCAACGCAGATAACTTGGTTGGCGCTTGTGTATCTTTACTCTACAACAATGTCAAAAATATTATGCTGATACTTCTACAGCATAACAATTAAATACGAATTTTTTTTTCAAAAGTTCAATTTTCATATCTAACCCAAACCACAAGTATGTTATGTAAAAGCTGTTAATTATTGGACCTACACAGAAGCTCGAAATAACGAAGTACCAATTGACAGGCAAAATACGTAATCGATGTCATACTTTTCTATGCAATTTACCATAAATGGGGCGAAGAATATATCGTTCGTCATACAAAGGACTTTGTTTTATAAAGGTTCCTTTAGGTTCCACTGTATCTTGTATTCAAAAGTAGGCGCGCGCCCGTGCCACATTTTAGCGAATGACATGTTAGTCTCTCATGATTTGTAGGACGGTTATGGATGGCGTTGATCTCGATATCGAGATCGGAAGTCATAAATACTACTCTGACTTTGTCCAAGAGATGAGGCGCTTGATGAGCACAGACCCTAGCAAGCAGTACCTAATTACTGCTGCTCCACAGTGCCCTTTCCCAGATAAATGGATGGGACCCCAGATTCAGGGCTCTGCTCTGGAAGGTAAAAGGCTTCTTCTGACTTCACATATTTTACTTCTTAAAACCTTTCTTTAAACAATGTAGAGATAGGATTATTGCCCCCGGATTTCGAAATATATCTAGATAACAATAATTTAAGGCGATGTTAAACATTGTTTGTCATATTTACAGCTTTGTACATTTTGCATAGAAAGGAAAATCTTTGTTACGTTGCCGTAACTAGGAGAAGGTATTTTTCGTGATAATCTGGCAAGAGACAGGGTTTACAGACTTTTGAATAAGGGACGTTAAATAAGAAAAGTTTAAAAAAATAATTGGTTAACGTCAACGCCGCAACGCAAGTCACAAAAAAGATATCAAGCGAAGAAAACTGGGCTGGGCATTGTACGAAACCCTGTTTAGACTGATATCAACTTACAGTTAGGTAACATATATATAGCACTGTACATAGATACATGTCTGTTTAAAACAGCTTAAAATGGAACGTTGTATCAGAAATGTGGAATTACTTCTCCTTTGTGAAATCAAACGGTCTTCACGAGCAAACGTTTACAGCTTCGTGGTCTGAAAGAGTACGAGTATGCGGGCTGCGAACTGGAGCAGACTACAAAATAATCAAACATTTTTCAATTTACTGTCAAGTAGAGCACCTACATTTTCGTTTTGAGGTATTTTCACTACATAAAGCACTTTCCAATCGTCACATCCGTTGACGGTTTCAAAAGTGTCCATTGTCCGCCATCTTAGAGAGGTTTCTCGAGGTTTCCGTCTTATAGAAAGTATAGTTACAGTAAAATTCCGGGATGAAAAACGGCAGGGACCAACACCACATATCCGTCTAAGAGAGCTGTCGGCCGTCTTATAGAGATGTCCGTTAAGGGAGAGTTGACCGAAACTGCTATTGAGACTCAACCAGCAATAACTTAACTTGTTTCTTGTTAGATTTTGGGCACGAATTTGACTACCTGTTCATCCAGTTCTACAACAATTACTGTTACCCTGGTGACAAATACTTCATGCCAGTAATGGACACTTGGTTGAACTGGGCACGAAGTATTCCTAATGCACCTCTAATCGTACTTGGTTTGCCGGCTGGACCGCAGGCAGCTGGCAAGCCTCATTATTATTTTCCTCCTGATAAACTCGCAACAGTTTACAAGGTAACTAATTTTCTCGCTACTTGCCCTCTCATATTTTGCAGAGAAATTAATTGAGGCGTTCAGTATATGCGTATTCACATTTTCTGGTCTAACATCTAATTTTGATTGAATAACTAGAATTAGTAAAAACTGAATCACTGGATAATGCAATTCTAGAGCTCTGATTGGATTAGCTACCATGGTAAATGACCCATCATACCATGCTCTCCAAATATCTTAGGTGTACCCGTCTGTTCAAAATTTTTTAAAAAAGCTGAAAATCGGTTGTTTTCACAAATAAAGTCGGGAAGATATCTCGATCTTTTATGGACGTTTTTAATAAAACAATTATTCCACTCGCGCTTGTTGGATATGAGATGATTATCGCCAACTCATATCCAACGCGCACTGGAATAATTGTTAAATATAGAAATTGTTAAAAATTGTTAAATATAAAATGTCTTAGATGAGACGACAGAGTACGTGTCCTCTTTCTTTTATTTTCCCGTTGTATGCTTCGCGAATTGAGAAAAAAATCAGTAAGGTTTTTCTGAGATACATAATAGGCCTAAATACGCTGTGTAATGTTCATTTTTTTATTCCTGCCCTATTTTTCAAGAAGAACTAATAAAAACATCACCTATAAGGACAGGTCTGAGAGAACTTTGAATGAAAGGTTATCCATCCTCCAATTTTCGATTATCTGGCAGTTTTATTTAGTGACTTTTCTATCCCTTGTACCGCTGCGTACATCGAAGCACTGTAGTCTATATGTTGGTCTACAGGATGCATGTGCATCGCAGACGACCCTAATAAGATCACCGTTTATTTGCTGTAGAAAATACGTGACAAGCCCGGCGTTGGTGGACTGATGTTTTGGGATTGCTCCTGGGTGCAAAACAATATTGTTAATGGTAAAGATTATGGCACACATGCTTTTGAACTCCTGCGGGGTATGGCGGTCACACCGACTACAACATCAACCACTAGGAGCCATGCGCCTCCAAAAACAACTCAGACCTTACCAACCAAGAAAACAACCACCCTGACAATACCTCAAACGATCAAGAGCCCTGCTACAACACCAATCCCTACAGCTGGTGAGTAAGGACTTTCTTACCCTGTCCTTTCAGCATTTTCTTCTGGAAATGATCTCAATATGTTATCCACTAATTTAGAATGTACAGAGCACACATTCTCTTTAAATTATAAAATCAAAAGTATAAAATCATTAAATCAGTAACGATGGCATCCGCAACATGATCCCTAAAAACATTCCAGATTGAATCTGAATTTACAAATGTTTTGAAGAAAGGGAATACCGGACTAGCTGTTGGACAAGAACCAATTAGAAACTCACCGTATACATGACGTCACCTCCAAATTTGCATCCGAGGGCCACATTCACCACTTTATTTCAAAATTTTGCATAACCATTGTCTTCGATTTCTCTTGGGACGACTGTAATACCCAGGAGAAATTGGACACAATGGTTATGCAAAATTTTGGGAGGATAAACCAGGGGCACCCAACGTCAATTTTCGGAAAATATCTGTTCGGAAGACGATTTGAGATCTAGAATTTTCGGAACATTTGTTGTAAAATTTGTTGCTGGCCTGCCTCTCCTAGGATTTTCGAACATCTAAAAAATGGTATAATTGCCAATTTTTAACGGATTTTTACCCTAAAAATGTCACCTAGAATTTTCGGGAGCCTTTTTTTTGGCTGAAATTTTCGAAAACGTAAGTTTTGATCCCTATAATTTTCGGATCACTAGAATTTCAGGAAGGAAATCCGAACAGATAAAATCTTTTTAGGGGATAAAAATATGCCTATATCTACCGTTACGTACTAAAATACTTTTAACAATGCTATGTTTAAGTGGTTTTGAAATATATTCTCGTTGCATGGGTGCCCCTGATAAACAAGGTGCATTGCGATCTATGAGAAAATAGTGAATGGATGGATTGTGGGCAAACGTGCTTCCAAACTTTGACTAAATAACTCTTTATTTATAATATAGTTAAACTCTACAACTTGAAACTTGGCGTTAAATGATAAGCAATCATAACCGAAAAATATTAAAATTAGAAATTACTAATACATTAAACACCTTCAAAGGAAGCTGTTGATAATTTTGTTGTCTAACGTTTTGTTGTTATTACTATTTTTAAGGACCGGGGGGCTGTGCCCCGGATGGCTATTTTCCTGACCCATCAGACTGCTCCAAGTTTTTTATCTGCTCAGCCGGTGTTCCCTATGTCAGAAGCTGTCCTGCAGGATTGTTGTATAACAAAAATCAAAAGTATTGCGACTGGCCTCAAAACGTTCAATGTTAAAAAGATAAAACAACAAGATGAGTAGTTATACCTTAACAAATAAATAAACGACATTACTGAGCCCGAAATTATTCAATAAACACGAAAGTAGTATATGACTTTGTTGATAGTGGTTTGGTTTCATTACGCTTTTTTAGACTTTAAAGTGGGAGGGAGAGTTTAACACTATGACAGTTGCGGCATGATGGTATTTCAAAACCTGATGAAACACAAATGCATTAATAATAATAATAATAATAATAATAATAATAATAATAACGAAATGAATAAAGAAAGATAAAGAAAAAGCAATAGAAAGAAATATTTAAAGAAAAGATAGAACCATAGGCAGTCTAATTTCCCAACCTCCTCTCTCTCATCCTCATCCTCCCCATTCTCCTCTATTCTAGCAGTAATTGTCGGTAGATGCTTTTCCTTCTGTTTATTAATAAAAGCATTATATTATTATTAATTTGCGAATACATTTCTACGGTCCTAACTAGCTTAAAGCAATCGTCCAATCATCCATCAAAACACAATGTCGCTGACCAAATATGAAAAAAATGCGGCAATTGACCAATGGCACACAAGAGTATATGAGTTTATGTGAATGCCAAAGTAATCACCAAGTAATGTTAAAAATAATTTCTCATTAAACGTCTGCGAAGCGACTCGCAAAGAGAGGGCGATGCGAACTGCACTAAGAGCTTATAAAAGGGGGGGACTCGTACACCTCTGTAACTTTTGATTGGACGCATCACTTTCCCCATTTGCGTATGAAACTTTACGACATAGCTTTTCAGTGAGTATAACTAGACTCGGTATGTATACAATATAATAAGGTCAAGTATCCTCCGATTCTCAACAGTTATTATATATATATATAATATAAATAAAGACATGCAGGCCAACTACGTGGATAAGAATGTAGAACTAAAACTATATTTATCAATATTTTTTGGAAGAACAGCAAAAAGCTTTTAAGTATAGATTGCAAGGTAATATGGTATTTTCAAATCTGTCCTCCACTCACCACAGTTAAATTTCTCAACGAAGAGCATGTCATCAAAAGGAATCTAGTGCAAGCTAAAACTATCGAACACGAAAACTTTACTTGAGATGAGCCATTAATCTGTTGCTTGATGTCTTGGGCCCAAAATCGCATTGATCGCAATAATATACCAGAACTTGTCCCAAACAATTTGCAGTAACAAAAACAGCAAGAAACGCTGTTACTATTGCGAGCTAAAAATCACTTCTTTTGCCTTTATCATCTATATGCTTAGCCATTGTCATCAGACACTCGTAAACATGAAGAACATCTCTACTTTCCTATAACTTGAGCAATTTCGTTCTGCTAATTATCAAGACAAATCGTTGCATATTTATCCCTGATTTGAATATAATTTTAATCTGTCTCTTTATTTTTCAACTCACAATGACTCATTAGCATTGGTGAAAGCAAAGGAAATTAAAATTTGAATCAAGAACGAAGCTGAATCACAACGCTAGTACACAGATGCAATCTATCGCATTGAAAAAACCTCCATCACACCTACTGGTTTTACTTAGCCTGAAGAGGATCTTGTGAGTTAGCCGGAACCAAAATAGTAAATAAATAAATAAACAATAAAATTCAGACCGGAGAGCTTTTTAGGCAGTCCCTCTCTCAAAAGTGAAATAACTTTAAAACCGTTTCCCAGAATTTATCCGGGAACATTATAAAGTCGTCGTGACGTGTACGTCAACCTTGACGTTTCCATGGTAACCAAGATTTACAGCCATGTTTTTTCAAAATTATCATGTTTTCTATTAAAAAGGTTTTATTGCTATTATATATTTTAGTTATTGTATGCACATATGAAAATTTCTATCACGATTACCTCCATTTATACTGGTTCTAAGTAAAGTCGAATATATATGATTAATTCAAAACTGGGGATCTAAGGTGGCAGATGGTTCCAGTTCCTTCTTTGATAATAAGAGACGCCATCATGACATCACTGCTATTGTTAAAGATTATTTATAGCTATTTCGAGAAAGGTTGTCGGAAAACATGAGCACGCGACAATCCCGAAATGTAATATGGGATATGATCAATAAACTGTTCCTGACACTGTAGCTGTCGAAATTACTTTTGTTGCTTCCCTTTAATACTCGCAAACATATGTCCATGGCCTCTTGTGCCATTCGTTCAAATTTTGTTGAAGAACTGTGAACTCAGTACTACCCACAATACCTTTCGGCATTGTTGTGTGCACTTTTTCCGCCAGCCTTTCTCGAAATAGCTGTAAGTGTTAGCCAGCTTCCGGCAGACACCTTATTATTTCGCTCTTTAGCTACTTTAAGGGCAATTTCGATTCTGCCAATAAATTCAACAATATGACGTCATAATGACGTCAAATAACGTCACTGTGTCAATCAAGTTATGCCTAAACGTTGGAAATGATGAGTGGATCAGTATTCGCAGTAGTTTTGATGGCCGTATATTTGTATCATTTGCGAAGTCCCCACCGCCCCCGTCGAAAGAAGCGAAAAAAGCCCCGTCTGAACAGGCTTAACATAACTATTTTCTCCCTTTGCCATTTAAGATTTTTTCTTCCTTCCCGGCCATGTTAGCCTTACGTCTTGCAGTCGATTCCTTTCAGCACGGAGTTAACTTTTACCTGGCTTTTAACTTGGAGTATGGAAAGATTCTTCCCGTCTGAATCACTATTTTGAATTATCATTTTGACCAGTATATTACTACTGAAAATCCGTAAACTATTCTCCGTTCCGGATAGGCTTCGCTATTATCTCCCAGCAACGGATGAAAAATGCAAACAAAGCAGACGACCGGAAATACGTCGACTGTGGTCGCAGGCTAACTTGAGGTGATGGCTGAGTTTAGTTTTTTTGGTTTTGGATCCCTAGAGCTAGAGAAAATGGCTGGAAGATGTTAAAACGGATCAGCGAAGACCCGAAAAGAAGACCCAAAAGGAAGGCAAAAATAAACAAACTGTAACTCTAATGCTGTCGACTGCTTTTTGAAAAATTTCAACAAGTTAACGAAACCGCAAGACGGATAATAGAGAATTTAAATGAACGAAAGATCTTGTCAAAGTTTGTTAAAAGCACATTATCGGCACTGCATGAACAAAAGTGAAGCAATCATCGTCTTTGAAATTCTCGAACTGAAAAGTTCACATTGTGCAATTAAGAAATGGTAAACGTGCTGAGTGTAAACATTGCCGGACGCATGTGGAAGGCGGCTCAATAGCGAGAAATCAATTATAGAGTTGTCGAAGGCGTAACGCCTACTCTTCTGCACGTTAACCATTTCTTTGATTATTTAGTAAAATTTGAGAATTTGAGAGGCGATAACATACTATACAACTTCATAAGAGAGACGCCGGTTGTGCGGAGACTTTTCCGATCCACATATTTCAGTAAAAAATTAACAAAAAAGAACAACAAATCACAAGACGAGACTTTTACCCCTAGAGACCCTAAATAAAGGAGGCGTTTATAATTCTTGTCAGGGTTGCGTTAGTCGTTGGGCACTGGGAGCATAAAAACTAAAAACCAACTCGATTCAGACAACTGGTTTGATATAATGGTGAGATGGTTACCGTAAGGAAATAAAAACTGATGCCTCGAATGGTGGCATTGAAAAATTAAGTTTCTGAATCCCTCTACGATGCCCATGTAAAAAATTTCGCAAATGGAGGAGGAGGGTGGTATCAGTCGAAGCCGAAGGCGGATTCAATGATTGTTTTATAACTCGTTCAAAATATATCCAAAAACTTTAAAAAGAGCAATACACAGGGATACACAAGGACGCGAAAAATACCATGCTAAATTTTGCTTAAGGCTTTGAACCTAGGCAAAGGTAAGGTTTCGAGAAGTTGGAAGGGGAGGTTTTAACATCTTACTAATTAAAATTAATTGTAATAAGTAAGGGAGTCATGTCCGGGACTCGCTGGGGTCTGCTTCTTTTTGTTATCAAAAAAGTTGGAGATCAAGTTTTTTCCTTATGCCAACGAGAAATGAAAAGCCACACTGGAAAGGAATTGAAAGGTCTTCAACAATTAGTATTGATACAATCGTCCCATTCCTTATTTAATTTTATTTTGCTTTGATAACACTGTTTTCTATTCGTCTTTTCTGTATCAGTCTTTCTCCGAATACGGCATGTTCTATACCTTATTAGTATATACACTCTCAGTGATCTTGGTGATTTAAGCAATCTGATTGGTTCGCTATCTCGGACTATTCAACAATATTCACCTCCTAGCGAGTGGATAATGTGTGAGCTCGGTGTTTTTCCCATTTTTTTAGAGAACGATCTTTTAAAAGTCGACAAAATCCTAGGGCTGACTTTTTTTAAGGCAAGAAAGGACTTGGAAGGATTCAATACGGTGTTTTTCAATTTACTGTAGCAGGAGTTTTGTGCTCGATGGATTGTTTACAACTCCCGTGTATTCGCGTAGAAGAAGCCGTTTCGTGAACTCAGCGTTTTCTAAGAAGAAAATTTTGGCTCAAAAATCGAAGTTTATTTATGACAAACAAATTTAAAAGGAAATGTTTGCAGAAATTCTACATTTCAAGTAAACAGGAAAAAGAATGATACAGGAAGACGACCTCTTACCTCGAGCAACCGAGCCGCCATTTTTGTCAGCACTTCATGCGAAGAACGACACAACAAACCCTTTTGGCTATAAACTTGGCGAGTCAACAGAAAACAACACAGCTCTACTTTTCTTCTCAGGTAAGGAAACAGTTCAAACTTTTAGCGGTTCCATTGAAGCCATTACGCTGTTGTTTGCGAAATGATAAACTTGTGAATTGCCATGTTTGAAAATTCTGCAAAGATCTATTTTTAAACTTACGCGTGATTTGATCTGTCAATCAAATCGTACTTTTGAATGGTTTCCTTTCTGATTTTGTTGAGATCACTTCGTGTGTATATACTAAAACAATTATTCTTTTCAATCTCGGTGAATAGTGGCTTTGGGAATATTTACCTCGCCGCTTTCGCGGCTCGGTAAATATTTTGCCACTATTCACCTCGATTTCAAAGAATAATTGTTAAATATATGTGTTTCGTCTCAAGTCAAGTCTCAAGCTGTCCAGTGCTTTGGCCGTTTAAAATTAATTGTTTTTTGTAGTATTCTGATATTAGTGAGCCTAGATAACAATAACAATAAAAGAAAAACGAAATTTTCGAATACTCTACTCTTATCTAACTCTTATTGCATATTATTGATTGAATAAGAACATTCCATAATTATCTAGCTAGTGTATATGCAAAGCCATGGCTCGATTGTTCGGAGGGGCTGAAAACATTACAGATATTTTAGATGTAGTATATGCGTCACAAGCGGTATCAAAAGTTTTGGGCATTAGCGTGTCATGAGTTGTATTTCTTCTTCCGGTGGAAGTGCGTGATCCACAGCAAAAGAGGGGCTAATGATCCACTAATGAAGTTCTAACTGCATTCTTTCTTACGCACGTTGACGTATTATAATTACAATGATAGGTATTCATGAAAACAGAGGTGGGTGGAAATAAGACAGTATTTTAGCTCTATGAACAGACTTGTCAAGATCGTTTTGTTCGCTGAATGTTAGAATGAAAGGAATGAACTGGTAAGCACTGAAACTTTACCAACAATATGAGCTCTGTTCCAGCAGGTTAGTAACGGTGTAGCTTGTGTTTTAAAAATACTGCTGCTACTGTATGCTATCTCGCAAGTAGTTTACTGGGTGCTGGCTTTAGTAAAAGGCTAAGTCGTAGGCAACATTTTGAGCTAGGTCGTGGAGGAAAATAACTCGATAAGCCATCGAAAGGTACTCAAGCTACCCATAGACTAAAGGCTGTCTTAGTCCCAGAACCCCATGTTTCATACTTTTGTATTTAGAAGAGCATCACTAACAACTGATCCCATCCCTTAATTTGTATCGGTCCTTATATATAAGATCCTTTTTGATACAGCTTGATACGGCGAATAAGCCCTGTGAAACTCTCCTTAGGTTATCTGATTATTGTCTAGGTAAATATAGAGAGAATTCTGCGGCAACTGGAATGGAATTGGTCTTAAGACCGAAAAATAAATAAAATATAAATTGGAATATGTGAAAGGTGAACATGGCACCGAAGAAATTTATCATTAGTTCATATTTGCATTTCAGTACAGCCACGGAAAGTGACTAATAGAAGCACAATACCTAGCAGAGCATAATTACAAGCATAAATGATTTAACCTTTAACCTTGGAAATTCAAAAGTTAAAATTTTCAGCTTTTTGACGTCAGCAAATATGACATACGACAGCATAAGTTGACATTTGACGCCATGCATGGCCGGAGAACTCGGACATCGAGTTTCGTGTGACTTACATTCAGGCTGTCACGCAATGATGTTAACCGCTGGTTTTTATGGTGACTCCGGGCTCATATTGTTAGGAAAGATCGAGTGGTCAAATACAAGCATGTTTATAGTCAAATAAAGGCCGCTGTTCAAAAATATTGTGAAAAAGAGAAATGGCGATGGAACAAGCTTTCGAACGCGGGGTTTTGGAGAAAATTTGGATGATTTTTGGCCGAGATTGTAGAGCGATGAAGCGGAACTGCAACTGTGTAACATGTCGACCTTTCTGCTCGGGACTTTTTTAACAGCTGAAACGAAAGGTAAATTTACATGCCGAAGATCAGATTTTTCTATTTTCCACGTGGCGTTTCTAGATCTATATTTTGACTCGATTTTGGCAAATCATGTAGAATCTTTTTTTTTTGGTTATTTCATATCAAATATGTTATCTTTGATGTTTTGGTCACTGACTTGTTATGCTTTCACTGGCCCCGAAGGTGCGAATTGAAATCGTTCCGAAAGAAAGGTATGGAAATCATTTTTGCTCTATATATTATACAACGAAAATAGCGCTGAATTGACTC
Source organism: Porites cylindrica (assembly GCA_964035525.1). Lineage (NCBI taxonomy): Eukaryota > Metazoa > Cnidaria > Anthozoa > Scleractinia > Poritidae > Porites > Porites cylindrica. The sequence continues at coordinate 45,920,860 of OZ037776.1, read as the reverse complement.
GATTTTGCTCGACTCTGGCAAACTGAAAAACGTTTTTAGTCTTTCTAGTATTTTCAAAAATATTCCATCCTTCTCATATGAAGCTTTGTAATTTTCGTACGCCATTTTTGTCATTGATTGGGAGAAGCCGCTACTGCTATGCGGGCTCAAATGTCCGAAATTTTGGGCCAGGTGAATAGAAAAATTTGATTAGCGAAATCAAAAATTTGACACTTTGAAGATCGAGTTTAGGGGTGGTTCCACAGTCCACACCATGTCTATATACATTATGGAAGACTACCCCCTTGAAATCTTTTGAACCGCCCATGTTTTCAACAGCCGAGTTTTTTGATGGATGGCTTACTGCAGTTTTTATCTAGACTGTTCACAGTCCCTTATTTTTCCTTAGGATAGTCGAGATCAAGCACTTTATGCATTAAAGGTGGCCATCTTGGTTTCAAATGAACGGAGGGGACAGGCGTTGGGTATATAGTGGTAGGGGGAGAGAGGTGAGAATAAATAGAGGTTAAGACAGTCCCTCTATCCTTCCCACCTTCTGCGAGACTGTCCTCTTTCCACTAAGTAGAATTTACTGAAATTCGCAGGCTAGACTTGAAACTGTTTGAAACCAGGATGGCTACTCGTACTGCAAAGTGCCCAATCTCGAAGATCTCACCGAAAAATAGAAGACTGTGACCAGTCTAAGTTTTTTCAGTTCATTATTTCTTTTAGTAAATGTAGAAGAGGTGTAAGTTGCTGTTTTCAACTTTATGTTAAGTCCTCAGAGCTAATCCTGTAGCTGGAATGGACGCACAAAAAGAACAATCAAAAGAGGAAAGGAAGAGTCCGATGGAGAGAGCAAACATATTTTCTTTGTTATTTTTCCGGTGGATGAATGAAACACTTAACCTTGGAAGTGAGAGGCCATTACAAAGTCAAGATCTCTTTTCTCTCCAACAAGAGTTTAAAACAGAGACGTTAGTGGGGAAGCTAGAGTTGTTGTTAAATGAGGGAAAGAATAACCGCGCTCTAAAAAATACACAGCCTCAACTATGGAAACTCATGTTCAAAATGTTCTCATATAGAGATTATCTTATTTTAGGAGCTGTAAAGCTCACACACTCTCTGTCAAATGTTTTACTACCATTGATGGTCTGGTACTTCCTGGCTGGCCTATCTGAAAATTCCAACGTAAATCATGGCACCGTCATTGGACATGTTGTTGGTATCTGTGTTCTGACAATGGTGAAGGGAATTTCTCAACATCACGCCTTCTTTTTGGGTGGAATTTATGGAATGCAGCTAAGGGCTGCTGTTATCGGCATGGTTTATAAAAGGGTAAGTTAGTTTCCTTAACTTGAATTTGTTTTGTGTAAGCTTCAGTTGTATATGCATTAAGATGGTCGCTTCTACGCTAACTGCTTGCAGCAATTCTGGTGCTTGTGTTACCTTTGTGTGATACTGTTGCCGGAACAAGCACAAAGAAGAGTGAAAAATGTAGCCCAGTTTAATGCAAACCCCTTGAAGAAGAAGGTTTATATCCTAATTTTTATTTCGCATAATCTGGTATATGGCAAACTTTCAGTGGTTGGCCTAAAATTTTCAGTTGAATTTTTTTGATTTAGCTGATGGTCTCCAAACGTCTGCCGAACACCTTCGTCAAAGAATTACTTGTTTAAATACCACTTACTCCCAAGCTACAGTTCATGTCTTTTCCTTGTACAGATTATGACAATGAATCGACGTTCAATGAATGAAGCTATTACTGGCCAAATAATCAATCTCATCTCGAATGATGCAAATCACCTCAGAGATGCAGGCTGGAGTATGGTTCTCCTTCTTGCTGCGCCCATAGAAATCATTTCATCCGGGTTACTTGTCTGGTATCTAGTTGGCTGGCAAGCGTTCATAGGAGCTGGTTTCTTCCTTGCGGTAATCACTTACATCTCATTGTTGTCTAAGGAAGCAGGAAAACTCAGAGAGAAAGCAGCTTTGCTGACCGATAGAAGGCTTGAAGTCATGAACGAAGTCATCGCTGGCATTCGTTCAGTGAAAATGCGTGTTTGGGAGAGGAATTTTATGGACATGATAAAAGATTTAAGAAAGTGAGTGATGAAGATTCTATCCTAACCCTTTCTACAATTTATTCAGTGTTTTCTTATTGAACATTTGAACATAAGTGTCAAAAAAAAATTCTTAAATCTAGCTAAATGAGAGTGTATTATTTTAAAGAACAACATCCATCACACAATATGTTTTGCGCATGTTCGCATTTCTACCGTTTGAGGTTTAGGCAGAAATTAGCCAACTTCTTCTTCGCATGGCCGAGGACGCCATTTTTTTTACAATTAGTTTACTATTACCCAAGCATCCTCGTTTCCGGTCTTATATATGTTACCATCGAACAACTTCGTTTCCAAGCAAATATACCATCTAATCAATGGTATATTGCTCGCATCTTCAAATATGGTGATCGCCGATTGATTGTGAAGAAATTAGCCGGGTGATTGGAGCCACTGAGAAACGGCAAAATATTATGAATGAATAATTAACAATTATTCGCCGAAGGCATCGTCTCGGGGATTATTCAACAATATTAACTGGGCCTGAGGTGAATAATTGTTTTAGTATATTCACACGAAGTGATCTCAACAGAATCAGAAAGGAAACCATAAAAAACGACTAGTTTGATTTACAGGCGAATTCATGCGTGAACACGAAGCCGTTAATAGTGGATTCGCAAAAGTTAGATCTTTACAGTATCTTTAAACACGGCAAATGATAGGTTTAATCTTTTTGTATCGAGTTTTGTACGCTTTAGCATCAACGGTTTAAAAGAGAACGCCGAAAATGTAAATTACTACCCAATTCTGAGAAGAAAAGTAGAGCTTTATTTGTTTCTGGCAACTCACCGTGAATGAGAAAGTTTTCTTTGTCGCTTCTTGCAAATGCTGTCAACAGCGGCTACGATCAAGGTGAGAGTCGTTTATCTCCAACGTTCTTTGCCTTGTTGACTTGCTGGCACGTACAATTTTCGAAAATATTTGCCTTCCTCTTTTCTCCATAAATTAACTTCTATTTATAGGCAAAATTGGTCTTGAGAGAAAATCCCGAAATCACAAAACAGTGACAAATCGACCTCGTTTTCCTCTGTAGTGGTAAACATAGCTTCGAGCGTACAAAAAGTCAGCTACAGTAAACCACTTCACAATAAATCACGCTGTTTAAACACCATGAAGTCTTTTCTTGCCTTCAAAGTCATCAGCACTTGGATATTCGTGTATTTTCAAAAAGGCTTTACTATGAAACTTTGTCAAAACGCTCTGTTCACGACAGCGATTTTGTTCTGCTTTATATTCACCGCCTAGCGCGGTGAATATTTAAGCAATAGACCACACTTTCTATGGGTTTACCGGCGTGATAACCCACGCGGGATGTTGGGAGAACACGAGAAAAGCTTGTAAATCACGAGCCGAAGGCGAGTGATTTACAAGCTTTTCGAGTGTTCTCCCAACATCCCAAGTGGGTTATCACGCCGGTGAACCCATAGAAAGTGTGGTCTATTGCTTTTATAAAATAACTTCTAGTAGAATGGAGTCTTTTAGGTAAAAAATATGGTTCTAGTAACGTGATCAAGTCACGTCTTCTCTCTAAAGTCATCATAAGCCAATCATAACTCACGATTTAATAGCGTTGAACTTTCTCAAAACTCAGAAAACTCAGTTCAGTCAAACAAAAAACAGCAGCACTTCAAAACACGAGTTTTTGCACTCATTACATGATAACTTATGAAAGCTGTTTTACAGGAAAAGTCAACACAAATTCATGCGAACGTAGAATGAAAGAATACGTTCATGGTTTGTTTACTACAGAAGTAGAAATTGATTGAACATCAGACTGTACGGAGCTGTATTTTGTTGAGTCGATCCGTAAGAATTTCATTGTTACAGACGGAACTGACAGCTATTGTAATGGCGGACTTCATTCACTTTTTACAAGCCGCAGTGGTTTAAGATGTGTTTTCTGGACTTTATAATGATCAAGAAATGCTGCGGTAACGACGTGGCTGCATTTGCGAAGTTGTCGCATATAACTTTATATGCACGTACAGCGGCCGATGGAAATATGTCAGTGGTCAAAGGTTTCTTTGCCGTAGCCACATATTGGCGTTAATATTTGTCGATTCGTGAAGTCAGGTGGTTTGAGGTAGGTTATGGCATCGATATCACCGAATAATTTGTGCAAATGCTGGAAAAAACCAGCCCGAAACTCTGATATCTTTCATCATCGTTGGCAGCTTGTTTACAACCTACAGCGGCCGATTTTGTACCATATCTTGATCAGAGATCTCTTTTTGGAACAATTTCTTTCATTAAGGAATTTAATTTTGACATAAAATAAATCAAGAATGCTAAAACTATCCGTTTTGTTGCTGGTTGGCACATGGTTAAGTTTTCCTAGAGACTTTCTACACCAGAAATTCACAGAGCTGTCTCTGCGATTGGCATCGTCGTGAAATGTAAACTGTTTTCCAGCTTTGTACTTTATAACTTCTAAAGCTATGGCAGTAGCGAATTGTGAGGCTCAGTAATAAAATGTGGAAACCAACGCTTTTAATATTAAGAAGGGCTGGGTAAGTAACTTGTTCTGTTTTTTAGCCGTTCTAAAATCGTTCTTTGCAGATCAATCCGGTTTTGTTTATTGCTCGTGGTCCGGATGCCTTTTTCTATGGGTTTACCGGTATAATAAACCATAGGTTTTTGACCAATCAGATCACGCGTACTATCTCAGTCATTTTATAAAACGTCATAGTCCGAGATAGCTAACCAATCAGATTGCTTGAATTCCCAAGATCACTGAGTGTGTATATACTAATAATATCTTATATCTTTCAGAAAAGAGATCAGCTACGTTCGTTGGAGGGGAGTGATACTTTCCAGCTTTGATGCTCTTTATTTTACCAACACTCCTATTGCTGCATGTATCTCCATCACAACTCTACTTTTCACCGACAACTATTTAACAGCATTTCAGATTTTTACCTTACTTTCAACTCTAAACGTCATAAAGTTTTCTGTTTCAGTATCTATGGGCGAAACGCTTCCTCTCTTAGCTGATGCCAAAGTTTCATTAGACAGGATAAAAAACTTTTTGGAACTTTTTGTGAACTCTCAAATTGACTACTCTTCGGATAACGTGGATGAGGGAAATAGCAGTCCCACATTCTCAAAAATATTCACGGTACATGAAGACAGCGCATTGGATGAAACGTACGCGAAAAAGAATGACGTACTGATAAGCCCGTGCATTTCTTTAAAAAATATGTACTGTAGCTGGAACGAGGCAGATGGGTTGAATAAAACACTACAAAATATCTCCTTGGACATGTACGGGAAGCAACTCGTTGTTATTACAGGTCCAGTTGGTTGTGGTAAATCATCGGTTCTGCTTGCAATACTGGGAGAACTTCCATGCAAAAGTGGAGTGATCAGACATTCTGGAGTCATCACTTACGTTCCTCAACTACCGTGGATCTTCTCAGGAACAATTCAGGAGAATATTACCTTTGGGAAATCATTTGATAGTGTTAACTACGAAAGGATAATAAAAGCCTGCTGCCTCCAGAAGGACGTTTGTGAATTCTCTAAAGGCGATTTGACACACATTGGCCAGAGGGGTGTAAGCCTAAGTGGTGGACAGCGAGCTCGTATATGTTTAGCTCGTGCGCTGTACACAGACGCCGACATTTTTCTGCTAGATGATCCACTCAGTGCTGTTGATGCAAAAGTGGCCGCTCATCTCTACAAAAACTGCATCCGCGGCCTGCTGTTTGAGAAATGTTGTCTTTTAGTGACGCATCAACACCAGTTTTTGAAGAATGCTGATAACATTCTAGTCATGAAGCAAGGTGCCATTGTTCACCAAGGCAAGTATGAAGAGCTTCAAGCCAGAGAAATCTTATCAAACCTGTCGGTCTTTAATAAGGAAAATAAAAGAAAACATTCATTGGACCGCCAGACGTCGCACCGCTTGTCCAGGAGACGTACAAATACGTCATTGGCGTCTCCAGAAAATGTCCCAGTTGACCTTGAAGAAGGGAAGGAGGAGAGAATGATTGGATCAGTGAACTGGTGTCTTTATTGGCGTTACTTTCGCTCTGCGTATCCTGCTACCATGCTGTTTTGCCTTGCTGGTCTTGTTTTGACTGTACAAGGTAAGCCTGGTGTATGAAAATAAATCTATACCACGTCTTGCTAGTACATCGAGTTGCAGACTGAACGGCATTCGCACCGAATGCACAACATTATCACCTAAATTAACGGCCCCTTATTTTTTATCGGTATTATTATTTTATCTTATTTTGTCCTTAGTTAAACAATCAACATAGTACTCAGAAACCGTAGGGTGAGAAGAAAGTCATAAATCCATTCAAATCAGAACAAAATGGGTATGAAATACGTAATGGTGGTGCCCTGAATAGCCCAACCTCGTTGCAAGCCAGGGCCGATTCTCTCCTCTTTTTTAAAGAAAAAAGCACTAAGGACGAAGCTGTGAAGAAAGAGAAGGTAGGTAGAAATCCTACGTCTGCCATATAGAAAGTCAACTCCAGTTACGATGATGCTGTTGGACTACAATATGGTCCTTAATTGTTGGGTCCTTATCAGCGGGGTACAAGTAGAATTTACCCAGAAAATATTTTCCAGGTAAATTTTTTTCAATTCCCACCAGAAAGAAAAATTAAATGACATAAAGGCTGAATTAATGTAAAAGTACATCATCTGTTTCTGGTAAATTTTCAGTGCCTGGTGTTGACTGGAAGAAGGCTGGTAATGTGGTTATTTTTGCAGTGATAATATTAATAGCAGTTGCTTATTTTTTGATAACCATTTAACTTTTTTCTCAGTGGCCCTTATCTCACCGTATTGGTGGCTATCGCAAGTTGCCAACATGACATTAAATCAACAAAGAGCCCCAGAAACTCTTGGAATCTTTGGATCCCTGGTAATTGGCGCTCTTCTCCTTTCCACGCTTGTTTCTTTCTTGTTTTACCACACGTTGCTCCGAGCATCGGAGAAACTTCACAACAGGATGGTCACAGCTGTCATGAAAGCCCCAGTCATATTTTTCGACACAAATCCTGCCGGCCGCATTCTTAACCGATTCTCCAAAGACATCGGTTGCATGGATGACACCCTGCCACCACAGTTCCTGCTTGCAGTCCAATTGTGCCTCTTCACGTTTGGAGCTACTGTACTTTCTGCAGTTACCAATTACTGGCTTGTGATTGGCATCACCCCTTTGATGTTACTGTTCTTTTACTATGGAAGGTATTACTTGAGGACCTCTAGGGAGCTAAAGAGATTAGAGGCCATCAAATGTAGTCCTGTTTATTCACACGTGGCAGAAACGGTTCATGGCCTGGAGGTAATAAAAACGTCTGGAATGGAAGAGCGCTTTCTGCAGCTTCTCTTTAGGTTGGTTGTTGATTTTCTTTTCTGTTGTAGTCTATATGTTTATAAGTTTTCTTTTCTTTAACCCTTTTAGCCATAATAAAGGCCAAAGCAAATTTTCTCATAAAAATTCTTTCCTTTGTTTTTTGCTTTTTTTCGAAAATTCTTAGACAGAAAATAGTACTTTAGAGAAGCTCTATCAAAGAGGTTTCATTCGAATGGAAGCACTTTACAGGCTGTAGGTCTAAATTTCATCTACTGGTTTAAAACTAGAATGACAAATTGAAAATACATTTTGACCATTTTTTAAACGATGTACCTGTAGTAGAACAACTTGAACAGAAAAATTATTGTATTTGTTATTTTAGCCATCAAGGAACAGCACAAACTCTCTCACCAATATACTTTCTAAATGAGCCGTTTAATATCCATATTTTGGACTTTGGTCCTTGCTTATTAGGTACCAGGATGAAAATTCTCCAGCGATAATTATGGTGTTGGGATGCTCCAAGTGGCTAGGGGTTCGTTTGGAAGTGCTTTGTAGTTTGCTTGTGACACTCGTAGCAGCAGGTGCAGTTATCATCACCCAAGTACCCGGTAAATATTGTACTACCTTATGTCTAAGTATTCTCATACTTGTTAAAAAGTAATTTTCAAAATGTTTTTCAGCCTTTTACTACGTTTTTCACAGGCTTGAGTAATGTCGTGAACTGTTTGTTCTTTCTAACACCGACAACGTTTTTTAAGACGGCAGTGTTGGGCCCGGCACTAATCAGTCAGTTGTCAACGTTAAACCTACAGCCCTAAATGACCGATATGCACATACAAATTATCCACCTTGAACTGATGTCTTTTAAGTTCCTTAATTAATTAATTAGTTGAATGAGTTTGATAAAATATCCAAGAATTTTTATCTTTTTGTTAATTCTCTTATCAACCTTTTCCCTTAATGCATTGATTTTGAAAGAATTATTAATAGAATGTTGATGTTGATCATTCTTGGGAATTATAGGGTTATCGGAGTTTGGGCGTCTGTCTTATAAAGAATCAAATACGGTGGAAAACGGGAAGGATCAGCTCTACGTTGTCTTTTTTTAAAAAGGTGGGGCTTCTTTCTGAAGAGGTCTCCTTAAGCGATAGTTGATTTTACCTATCTCATAGTAACTCGCTTCGTTAACAGATAGTCGGGAAAAAATAGCTGTCTGCAACTAAAACAAAATAACAATCACAAGTACTGAATAAAGTTACAAATTACATTGTTGCAGCCATTGCAGGACTGTCGTTGGTTTATACGCTAGAGACCTTAGATGCAGCTCAGTTTGGACTCCAGCAGGTATCAGAGACAGAGACCCTCATGACGTCGGTTGAGAGGGTGATGACGTACGCGCAGCTGACACAAGAGCCTGGTTTTACTACTAGAGCCCAACCTCCTGTATCATGGCCTACCAAAGGGGATCTGTCTATTAAAGATCTGTCTTTAACATATGTGGAAGGTGGTCTCCGTATCCTTAAGGAAGTCACACTTACAATCGGAGACGGAGAAAAAATTGGCGTGTCTGGTCGAACTGGATCTGGAAAATCGTCCCTCCTGGCGGCATTGTTTAGAATGCCTGAACCAGATGGAAACGTAAGACTCCAATCTGTCCATCCAAATGTTGTACCTATTTTGTTTCGAAGGTTTAGTTGATCCATGCAGCAGCACTCATCCTAAAATCCTGTCAGTTTACTTTCTTTTAATGACATGACAATTATTCAACAAATTTATCATCATTTTCTTTGATAACTAGAATTATTTTCTTTTGATAATTTACATGGAGGATAAAAACGCTTGACAATAAATTTTCCATAATTTTTACCAAACCATACGATCTGTAAAGCTGACCTCGTGATCAGTCCCGTGTAATATATTCATTTATTTCTAAGACGTTGATGATGATGAGGGAATGGCCACGATGATAAAGGCTCAGTTTTTGATATATAAAAGTTTCACGGTCATATTCAGCCTGCGTTTCAAAAAGACTGACAAAAATTCCTTCTTTGTCTTTTAAGGTAATAGTGGATGGCATCAATTTACAAACCTTGAATGTGCAAGCCGCCAGGCGAATATTTTCCGTGATAACTCAAGACCCTATATTATTTTCCGGTAGCCTGAGGAGGAACCTGGATCCTTTTGATAACTACACGGATTATGAGTTATGGAACGCGCTTGATGAAGTCCAGCTAAAACAGTGGGTGCGAGACCAACTACCAGGGCAACTGCAATACAAGCTCCTAGAGTCGGGTAGCAATCTTAGTGTAGGTCAAAGGCAGTTAATTTGTCTGGTACGAGTTCTTCTTGAGAAGAAGAAGATTGTCATTTTAGATGAAGCAACTGCTAATGTTGACTTTAAGATGGATCGTTTAATTCATGAAATGATACTTAGTAAATTCAAGGATACAACAGTAATAATTATCGCTCATAGACTAGAAAATATTGTTGACTGTGATAGGATCATGGTGTTGGATCAGGGTCGTGTTGTGGAGTTTGACAAACCTTCTGCTCTTCTAAATAAGAGAGGGAGTTACTTTTCAGAGTTAGTTAGAAACTATAATAATACCATTAACTGACCTATATAGAGGTCCACAACGTCCTTTTGAGGACATGAACTGCAGAGGTGATTCACTGGTAAAATTTTTAGAATAGCAACAAGACTTATCTCAGTTCCTGCATTCATTCTTGCGGATGTAGAGCTTCTTTTCTAACTGATAGACAAGTATAGGTGCTATTAGTAGTGTTTTACTGGGATTGTACAATATTCTGGACCAGATAAGAGTGAGGACTAAATTTTCATTCACTACCAATCAGAGTAGTCTGAGAAAACGGCCGACATTTCTCGACGCCACCACTGGTTTTCCCGCGAAATGACGTTTTTATTTTTATTATTTGGGCGCCGCCCGAATAGAGTAATCGAGATCGACTGTTTTGATTCAAAGTTGCAATAGGCACGCGGTAAGTGCGAACGTAAACAAGCCAAGTAAACAAGCCAAGCGACGTGAATGTGTACCGCACGATGTGTCACGACACAGCATTTAACCTCGTTACATACGTCCCACAGATAACGCACGGCAAACAAATTGGCAATTCTTGGTTTTCACATGACGTCACCAAAATTCAAACTAAGAAACTATCGCTTTCTCTGAGTTTTTGCTTTCATGTAATATTAGAGCACCTTAAAACCTTTATACAAACAAATTTTCGGTTCAAAAGGGTTCTTTGTTTTGCGATACGGGACGCTTGAATTCCCAGGCTTTTGCGTGACGCGGCATTTGGCTGCGGCGGCCGGGAAAGCTCTTATGTGGGTTAAAAACATTACGGATTTTTGGAGATTTTGCTATCTAAGCATTCCTTGTCTTAGAATAAATATTGCTTTAATCTTTATGAGTTCCTCAAGCTAAGAATTCAGGCATAAGTAGGAAAACTCAAAAACAGATGAGTCTGTTGGTTTCCGGCGGCCATATTTGTGCCACTGAAAGGGACACAAACATGGCGTCTCTCCATTCAAAGCTTTATAAATTTGGGTAAAACGTTTTTCCGAATATCTCGCATATGAACTGTTGCATAGACCTGATTATAGGCAAGGCTTTTGCATATTTTCTTCTTCCATTTCCCAGATTCTAGACTTTCTGTATAAAAAGGTTTCCCTTTTTGTTTCTGCTTTCTCACGTGAGTGAAAACCGAGAATAGAAAACAAACGTATTGAAAAAAACAAGATACACAGAGTGAAACAAACTGTTAAATAATTTAAATTTTCCCTATGGAAAATAATTCTCCTCGCAGCACTCGACGTGAATGTATTTTCTCCGGACCATGAGTACCGGTCATTGCCCTTTTTCATTGTACTGACTATTCATTGGTGATTGCCAGTAAGGACATATCCTCCAAGAGTACTAGTTTTTGCTCGGAAAAGATAAACTTATAAATCTTAAGCTTACGGGTTTTTTTTTTAATCTTATCTAGAAGCCGGGCGATTTTTCAAAAATTTGAAGGTAAATCTGTCGACAATAATTGGAATTGACACGAGTTTGGCTTATTGCCAAGATTTTGACAATTATTTTTGCCCTCAGTTGTCGAGTCTAAGCCAAAGAAGGTGTCACACAAAATTCCGTGATCGTGCGGGAGATAAATAAGGGTAACATTGAATGATGCATAATTTCATTGCAGAGTTTCGGACAGGAGGTGATTTCTTAAAATCTTATTGAGCAAAATGAGCTCGTAAACAAGTTGCATTCTTTCACGTTCGAACCGTAAAAGGGGCATAGTCTAAGTAACATTTCAAACTGCGCGTGTGGGCCTGCTTACATGGAGGTGGGGACCCCAGGTAGGTGGGGTAACCCGCTTTGGTTGGGTAACCCGCCTGTCCATTATATATTCTCTCATATTAATTTCATGGAAGATAATTTATTGCATGCATTGTTTAAGTTACGAACCATGTAGTTCCATGTTGTCACTAACGTTTTTCGCATATTCTAAGTAGCATAGTGTACACAGCGAACATAAAGATCAGAGAATGCGTCAAGTGGTGGCTTACAAGAAGTTAAAAACAACTGAAAATCATTAAACGTCAGGACCAAAAAGTGTCCCCGGTCGCTTACAGGAGGTGGTCGTTTACTAGAGGCTCCAACTGTAAGGTTTTGACTGGGAAAATTTTGGTGTTTTGGATTGGCGGTCGCTTATGGGAGGTGGTCGCTTACGAAAGGTGGTCGCACATGGAGGTTTGACTGTAGTACCATATTCAGATCCCCTCTAACAGGACGCTGAAACGGGATTGTCTTCTTTAGAATAAGAGTGTTCTATGATGAATTTTCCAATATATCTTAATATTATCTAGAGGCTTTTGTTTTGTTTCTTGAAATTAAATCATTGACCCCTATTAAGCTTTACTTAACAATTAAAAGAATGCGCGAGCTTCTAATTGTTTATTATTGCCTAATGTCGTTTATTACTTGCCAGTCTCTCGGGTGAGACTCTGGAGTGGTATTGCCCGGGTGAGTGTCGTCCTGATTTTACTGTTGTTGATACTGACTGATGTTCGGTGAGTGTGTTTAGATTGACCATATTCCGGGATAAGATTACCTGGCATAGACTCTAAAAATCACTTATTGTTTTGGCTTTAATTGCATGCTAAAATATAGAAATCTGTTGGAAGTAAGTAATTAAGATGAATGTAATATTCCAACGGTCCGAAAATTCGCGATCAAAGAGATTCAGGATCACAAATTTTTGCTAATTCTTATCCCGGAATACCATCAATCACCAACAGGCCTGTTCATTGCTTCACCCCATTTTCTTGATTACTTTCTTTATGACCAACAAATCTTTAGAAATTTAACGGTATTTAAAAAAAAGGAAGTGGGGGTAGCCCCTCGGCACTGTTCTCTGCTAAATCCATTCATGATACGATTCGCACTGAAATGACGTGCTATCTAGCGGAGTCCAACACTGATCAGCCTATTTTCCACCACGTGGGGATAATGACCATTGATATTGAAGGCCACTCCTTTGTAATATCGATGGGTGGATGCTGTTCGGAAGTATGGTGTTATTCTGTCATCGCACCAGTTGTCACATTTCTTGAAACAGTTCGTGTAACCCGAAACAAAAAACCCAGAGTAGAATTCCTGATGACAAATCAGCAGTTGATAGGAGTAATTCTTGTTTACTCCTTCTCCGTCCCACAATCCATAGGTACTTGCATTTGCTGATTTGTCATAGCCGTTAGATGCCGCCGTTAGAGATGAATGTGAACGTCGTTTGAAGTAAGCTTTGTTACCCATTTGATGATCGATGAATATTATTTCAGAGAACTTTAAGAAATGGAAGAAAACAAAATATGTAAGTACAACCAAGGAGTTATCACCGTACTTTATCCTCTAAATTAGCCCTGACTTCCAAAAGCCATCCTCTTTTCTCCGTTTAGCGTCGTCCGACCGACCCAATTTTTTGGCATTTTCAAAGAAAAAAAAAAGTAACGACGTAATTAAACCATTTTTCACTTGAAACAATTCTTTTATTCTGGAAAATGAGCATAGTAACAGCATAGAGAAAAACAGGAACATTTCTACAGTATATTATGCACTTTGTTAATCCAAATATGTAAATGTGAACTTTTAACGTCATCCAGAGGGACCAGAGCCTCCTATTCCGAGACTTCTCGTGATTTTTTTTTTAGGTTTTTTTTTTTCAATCCAACCGACCGACCCAATATCAGGAAACGCGTTCGACGCTAAACGAAAAAAAAAAAGGGAATGGCCACAACTAGATAGCGAGTTGTCTAGATTGTCCAGGTATTAATGTGACGGATGTCGCATTCAAGTATAGACGGTCGTGGGCAGTGTGTAGACGTTCTCAGACTCAAGAATCATTCAGCACGGTCAGCTCAAACAAAGGTATAGCCTGGTACCCTGCGAACGCAGACCTATTTCCGGTCGTCGCGTCTCTCCACCCGTTGCTTTTCGGATGGAGAGAAGCGACGACCAGAAATACGTCTGTGTTCGCAGGCTATAGTTACTCAGAAAATCGTTTCTGCTCAGCTTAGTCCCTAGGCCGGTTCTCGGCTCGGTCAATCCGGGACTCTGTCGTGAGCTGTGACGTCACCGAGAGATACTCGCGCGCTCTTTCCCAGACTTCGCGCGGACAACGGGACAAGAGAGAACGCCTAGGGACTAGGCTGGTTTCTGCTGTTGTTCGCAGTGGCCTCAACATACGATAGCCTGCAAGCAGGCTCACTTGTGGGAAAAATTTTGGCGCGCAGCCGCCAGTGGGCCTAGGAAAAGTGAGCCTGCACGCAAGCTATTGATTTTTGAATACCCTGCGTTCGCTGACGAACGATGCAATCTAATTAGTTAAAAGACGCAGGCGTCGACAGGCAAAATAATCATCAAAAAAACCATGGACACGCGGCACAAACATTCACACATCAAACTTAATGATAAAAAGCGTCGGAAGGCCTGCACTACTTTTGCCTCAAATGCCGTCTAGTTTTATTTAAATTTTTTTTTTCCTCGCTGGAAATAATTTTCCCCGAATTCGAACAAGTGAGCCTGCTCGCAGGCTAAGCAGACGATTGCTAAAGCTTGACCTTTTCAAATTACTTTTAACTAACGAATTAATATATAGGAGTCAAAATGACAACTACTTATTAATTATGATGTCTACAGAGATCACTTCCAAACAATTTAAGGTTAGATCTATAGACAAATTTACTACAGAAGCAGATTTTTATAGTCAGCTTACTGGGATGTTGTTGCAGTTCGTCCTGTACCCGTCTTTACTATAAGGAAACTGGGGGTGGTAAGCGACTTCCGTTTTGGGTTTGGCGTATTCCTTGGTGGTGTAACACATAGTCCATCCTCCTTCGTATGACGTCATGTCACAGTAAGCTTGGAATGCATTGGAATGGTTTCCTCCATCCGGGTCTATCCAGTACACACCATCGCCTTGTGATTTGCCAAACTTCTTGATTTCCTGGCAGCTTTTTTCTGAAAGAAATGGTTGAGTTGCAATTCAAACATCTTTCATAGAAAAGGATTATCACTGCAAAAACACTTTTATACTGAGCGTTCTTGGTTATGGAGACATACCTATTAATTTGAAAATTAAAAAGTGAAAAACGCAAAAATAATCAATTAATGTCTCTGCTTGGATATCTTACCATCGAGTTTTATTGTTTCTTCTCGTCATACAGGTACGTCAAACCTTTTTTGATTAATTCAGTTGCTGTTTTCAATTACGGCCGAACCCCGCTTTGGCATACACCCACCTCGTTATTACGGACAGTTGTCTTTGTCCCTGGAGAAAGCCCTTGAATTTTCTCTAAATTCAACCTGCCTGATACGGACACTCGTTAATGCGAACCACGGACTCTCGTTTCTTGCCCAATCAACAGAATCTCATAGAAAGTCATCCTCACTAATGCAGACACCTATCAACTGTTTGCTCAGTGTAATAGACCTTTCCATTTTTAAAGTAGGCAAAAAACCTTCAGCTAAAAGCACGTCGAACATTTCTGAACCTTACAGTTCACCGCGGGAAGGATGACTTGTAGACGCCAATTTTAGACTATTTTGGCATCAATCAGGTTATGCAGAGAGCGATTTTTAGTGTTTCCATGGATTTAGTTCGGGTAATGACGGTTACGTGAAGGTTAGAGATACAGTCGACTCTCTCTTAACGAACACCTCTATAAGACGGACACCTCTGTAAAACGGACACTTAGAGTTGGTCCCTGCCTTTCTTTACTCCTTTTATTTGACTCTCGGGCACCTCTCTAAGACGGACACTTAGTGCCGGTCCCAAAGGTGTCCGTCTTAGAGAGAGTTGACTGTATACAATTTGACCCTGCGTTTATTGCGTTCATTAATTTCTTTAGTATTTTACTCCAGTAAAAGGTGTCTTTTTGACTTTAGTAACATGACCCGCTTATACGGACACCCCGTTGATATGCATGGACACTTTCTATGGCTCCTCCAGTGTATGCGTATTATTAAACGGGGTTTTGCAGTACCATAGTCGTTTAATGGTCTATTTTTAGTAAGCAAAGGCAAATGATGCAAATGTACGAGAGAGGATCTTCCACCCTTTAAATGGGAAGAGGAAAAAAGGGCAAAAACCGTTTTTTAGGCACCTTTTGTTCTTGAGATTTGTTTTGCAACTTTCCTCTGGAATTCTGATGGTGTAGTTTTTCCGCCACCCCTCCTTAAAAGTTTGGGAGTGATGAAAATGTTAGAAGAAAGCATTTCATTCTATTCAGTTTTATTGTCTGGCTTTAGATAAATTAATCACTCAATCAGAAGAAATTGACCTCATTCACCTGGTTTTGGGAGGCAAGATTTTCCTTGGAGAGCTGGAAAACAGTAACCAGTGGAAGTTTGAGTCTTCTTGTTACGAGAGATATGAAAGCAGGATATCTTGATTGAGAAAGTAGTCAAGAAAATCATGATTAATATATTATTGACATTCGAATCTTTAAAACATCCACACTGAACTTTACTTGAAATCCTCAAGTGCTATCGTTTTCATTTTCTTCATTTCCTTGCATTTATGATGTGTGTGATTCCATCCACTTGAATATATGTTATATCACCTTTGTGCGAACCAATTTTAATTGTTTCTTTTTTCACAGTAGCTCGTCATACATATACAGTTGACTCCCGATAACTCGAACCCTCGCCAGCTCTAACCAAAGTCGATTTCCCCTGGATTTCCTTCTTAATATCATAGGTGACGAATTACTCCTTAATTTTGGCGTGAAATTTCAGCGTTAAGTTGTAATTTCA
>OZ037776.1:45894115-45899115 GCA_964035525.1 Porites cylindrica | reverse complement strand
GTATTTTCGGGGGCTTTTGGGACATTTTTTCTTAATGTTTTCTAAGAATAAGATTGTAATGGGAAGCAAGATCCTTGAGCCGTGTTTGGATGTAATAATGATCGCCTTTTTCCCGAGAAACATATAGTGAAATACCATATTTCTAATACTAAACTAGAAAAAGGCGATCATTATTACATCCAAACACGGCACAAAGATCTTTTTTCCTGTTACAATCTAATTCTAAGAAAACTTTAAGAAAAAATGTCCCGAAAAGCGCTCGAAATACAAACGAAATGTGCTTATGCCCCCTGGGCATCCTATAATACTCCTTAAATCGAATTCAATATGGCCGCCGTATCGGTAAAAAGGTCTATTCGAAATTAACAACATTTAATAGCAGTATTGCAGGATTGTCTTTTACCGAAATACGACGAGTTGTTTTCTACCGCACACTCTTGCCAATGATTGACGCCGACTGTCAAAGATCTGTCAGTTCTAGTGCTTTGGTGCTAAGCAACGCTTACACGGGGTTTGGAAGCATTGCCAATTCGGAACACTTAATGGTTACGCCTTTTATATTTTAGATAACTGCCGTTAGTAGGTGGCATTAGGACTCGTGAAAGAGCTGAAACATCTGTAATTTTCCGTAAGACACTCTCATTTCAGTTTTTTTTTTGCGCAGAAATTTCATACCGATAACGCGTCACTACCCAAACGTGGGCAGTGCTTGTTGTGCCGTGAGCGAAATTTGCTTACCAACTTAAGGCGTTTGCTCTATAGGTGACCAGGACTGTTGTTTTGAACCAGGAGTATGGTCACTTTACATTCCTCTCGGGCTTTGCACGTCCGTGTTTTTAAAATCGCTGCTAAACTGAAACGCCAGTTTTCGGCAAGACGTTTTCACTGGTGTACTGTTAAGGGTTATACTTTAAACTTTATGCTTAAACTTTATAGAATTCGTTACATATTGTCAATGTGTACATAAAAAAATATAAAATACGTTAGACAGAGAAAAAAGAGTTAAAAAAGCTAAATAAATTTATAGATATGGCAATGAGTTGATATCTTGCCCCAAGAACGAAGTGGAATAACTCCATAAATAACGGAACCAAAACATAATTTTGCTTTATCTTTTCGGTAAAAAAAAAATGATAAAATAACTTCCAGGTGTCTATGCAATTTCAAAGGACCCATAGTGTCTTATTTCTCCGCTGCATTGAGCTGTGGACAAAGGCCGTTCTTTCTAGTAGCCGGGCTTTTAACAGAAATATTGTTGTCCTTCGTGATTGTGAAGACTGATCGCTTAAACAAGTCCAAAGTTGAATCCGGTAAACCGCCCAAAACGCGAGCATCGCAGGGAACGAATCCCATAGGAATAGGTGAAAGAGGATAATAAAAAGTCTACGCTATTCTAAAAATATCCGTATATGCATTTACAACTCATATTAAGCCGCAATTGATGTTCTTTGCACTAGAATGAACAAACGATGGAGGTATTGCCGCCATTTTTGATTTGGCAATGTCACGTGGTCGCGCGTCGACCAATCAGACGTTTTTCGCTGGTGAAGTGTACACAGCGAACATAAAGATTAGAGAATGCGTCAAGCGGTCGCTTAAAAGAAGTTAAAAACAATTGAAAATCATTAAACGTCAGGCCCAAAAAGTGGTCGCGGTCGCTTAAAGGAGGTGGTCGTTTACTAGAGGTTCCAACTGTAAGGCTTTGACTGGGAAAATTTTGGTGTTTTTGATTGGCGGTCGCTTATGGGAGGTGGTCGCTTACGAGAGGTGGTCGCACATGGAGGTTCGACTGTAGTACCATATTCAGATCCCCTCTAACAGGACGCTGAAACGGGATTGTCTTCTTTAGAATAAGAGTGTTCTAAGATGAATTTTGCAGTATATCTTAATATTATCTAGAGGCTTTTGTTTTGTTTCTTGAAATTAAATCATTGACCCCTATTAAGCTTTACTTAACAATTAAAAGAATGCGCGAGCTTCTAATTGTTTATTATTGCCTAATGTCGTTTATTACTTGCCAGTCTCTCGGGTGACACTCTGGAGTGGTATTGCCCGGGTGAGTGTCGTCCTGATTTTACTGTTGTTGATACTGACTGATGTTCGGTGAGTGTGTTTAGATTGACCATATTCCGGGATAAGATTACCTGGCATAGACTCTAAAAATCACTTATTGTTTTGGCTTTAATTGCATGCTAAAATATAGAAATCTGTTGGAAGTAAGTAATTAAGATGAATGTAATATTCCAACGGTCCGAAAATTCGCGATCAAAGAGATTCAGGATCACAAATTTTTGCTAATTCTTATCCCGGAATACCATCAATCACCAACAGGCCTGTTCATTGCTTCACCCCATTTTCTTGATTACTTTCTTTATGACCAACAAATCTTTAGAAATTTAACGGTATTTAAAAAAAAGGAAGTGGGGGTAGCCCCTCGGCACTGTTCTCTGCTAAATCCATTCATGATACGATTCGCACTGAAATGACGTGCTATCTAGCGGAGTCCAACACTGATCAGCCTATTTTCCACCACGTGGGGATAATGACCATTGATATTGAAGGCCACTCCTTTGTAATATCGATGGG
This sequence comes from Porites cylindrica, assembly GCA_964035525.1. Classification (NCBI taxonomy): domain Eukaryota; kingdom Metazoa; phylum Cnidaria; class Anthozoa; order Scleractinia; family Poritidae; genus Porites; species Porites cylindrica. The sequence goes on along the minus strand of OZ037776.1, from coordinate 45,896,529 downwards.
TGGATGCTGTTCGGAAGTATGGTGTTATTCTGTCATCGCACCAGTTGTCACATTTCTTGAAACAGTTCGTGTAACCCGAAACAAAAAACCCAGAGTAGAATTCCTGATGACAAATCAGCAGTTGATAGGAGTAATTCTTGTTTACTCCTTCTCCGTCCCACAATCCATAGGTACTTGCATTTGCTGATTTGTCATAGCCGTTAGATGCCGCCGTTAGAGATGAATGTGAACGTCGTTTGAAGTAAGCTTTGTTACCCATTTGATGATCGATGAATATTATTTCAGAGAACTTTAAGAAATGGAAGAAAACAAAATATGTAAGTACAACCAAGGAGTTATCATCGTACTCTATCCTCTAAATTAGCCCTGACTTCCAAAAGCCATCCTCTTTTCTCCGTTTAGCGTCGTCCGACCGACCCAATTTTTTGGCATTTTCAAAGAAAAAAAAAAGTAACGACGTAATTAGACCATTTTTCACTTGAAACAATTCTTTTATTCTGAAAAATGAGCATAGTAACAGCATATAGAAAAACAGGAACATTTCTACAGTATATTATGCACTTTGTTAATCCAAATATGTAAATGTAAACTTTTAACGTCATCCAGAGGGACCAGAGCCTCCTATTCCGAGACTTCTCGTGATTTTTTTTTTAGGTTTTTTTTTTTCAATCCAACCGACCGACCCAATATCAGGAAACGCGTTCGACGCTAAACGAAAAAAAAAAGGGAATGGCCACAACTAGATAGCGAGTTGTCTAGATTGTCCAGGTATTAATGTGACGGATGTCGCATTCAAGTATAGACGGTCGTGGGCAGTGTGTAGACGTTCTCAGACTCAAGAATCATTCAGCACGGTCAGCTCAAACAAAGGTATAGCCTGGTACCCTGCGAACGCAGACCTATTTCCGGTCGTCGCGTCTCTCCACCCGTTGCTTTTCGAATGGAGAGAAGCGACGACCAGAAATACGTCTGTGTTCGCAGGCTATAGTTACTCAGAAAATCGTTTCTGCTCAGCTTAGTCCCTAGGCCGGTTCTCGGCTCGGTCAATCCGGGACTCTGTCGTGAGCTGTGACGTCACCGAGAGATACTCGCGCGCTCTTTCCAAGACTTCGCGCGGACAACGGGACAAGAGAGAACGCCTAGGGACTAGGCTGGTTTCTGCTGTTGTTCGCAGTGGCCTCAACATACGATAGCCTGCAAGCAGGCTCACTTGTGGGAGTTCGAGGAAAAATTTTGGCACCGAAGCCGCCAATGGGCCTAGGAAAAGTGAGCCTGCACGCAAGCTATTGATTTTTGAATACCCTGCGTTCGCTGACGAACGATGCAATCTAATTAGTTAAAAGACGCAGGCGTCGACAGGCAACATAATCATCAAAAAAACCATAGACACGCGGCACAAACATTCACACATCAAACTTAATGATAAAAAGCGTCGGAAGGCCTGCACTACTTTTGCCTCAAATGCCGTCTAGTTTTATTTACATTTTTTTTTTTCCTCGCTGGAAATAATTTTCCCGAATTCGAACAAGTGAGCCTGCTCGCAGGCTAAACAGACGATTGCTAAAACTTGACCTTTTCAAATTACTTTTAACTAACGAATTAATAGGAGTCAAAATGACAACTACTTATTAATTATGATGTCTATAGAGATCACTTCCAAACAATTTAAGGTTAGATCTATAGACAAATTTACTACAGAAGCAGATTTTTATAGTCAGCTTACTGGGATGTTGTTGCAGTTCGTCCTGTACCCGTCTTTACTATAAGGAAACTGGGGGCGGTAAGCGACTTCCGTTTTGGGTTTGGCGTATTCCTTGGTGGTGTAACACATAGTCCATCCTCCTTCGTATGACGTCATGTCACAGTAAGCTTGGAATGCATTGGAATGGTTTCCTCCATCCGGGTCTATCCAGTACACACCATCACCTTGTGATTTGCCAAACTTCTTGATTTCCTGGCAGCTTTTTTCTGAAAGAAATGGTTGAGTTCCAATTCAAACATCTTTCATAGAAAAGGATTATCACTGCAAAAACACTTTTATACTGAGCGTTTTTGGTTATGGAGACATACCTATTAATTTGACAATTAAAAAGTGAAAAACGCAAAAATAATCAATTAATGTCTCTGCTTGGATATCTTACCATCGAGTTTTATTGTTTCTTCTCGTCATACAGGTACGTCAAACCTTTTTTGATTAATTCAGTTGCTGTTTTCAATTACGGCCGAACCCCACTTTGACATACACCCACCTCGTTATTACGGACAGTTGTCTTTGTCCCTGGAGCAAGCCCTTGAATTTTCTCTAAATTCAACCTGCCTGATACGGACACTCGTTAATGCGAACCACGGACTCTCGTTTCTTGCCCAATCAACAGAATCTCATAGAAAGTCATCCTCACTAATGCAGACACCTA
>OZ037776.1:45751615-45884115 GCA_964035525.1 Porites cylindrica | reverse complement strand
AGTACGTTAGACAGAGAAAAAAAAGTAAAAAAAGCTAAATAAATTTATAGATATTGCAATGAGTTGATATCTTGCCCCAAGAACCAAGTGGAAAAACTCCATAAATAACGGAACCAAAACATAATTTTGCTTTATCTTTTCGGTAAAAAAAAATGATAAAATAACTTCCAGGTGTCTAAGCAATTTCAAAGGACCCATAGTGTCTTATTTCTCCGCTGCATTGAGCTGTGGACAAAGGCCGTTCTTTCTAGTAGCCGGGCTTTTAACAGAAATATTGTTGTCCTTCGTGATCTTGAAGAGTGATCGCTTAAACAAGTCCAAAGTTGAATCCGGTAAACCGGCCAAAACACGAGCATCGCAGGGAATGAATCCCATAGGAATAGGTGAAAAAGGATAATAAAAAGTCTAGGCTATTCTAAAAAATATCCGTATATGCATTTACAACTCATATTAAGCCACAATTGACCTTCTTTGCACTGGAATGAACAAACGATGGAGGTATATGCCGCCATTTTTAATTTGGCAATGTCACGTTGTCGCGCGTCGACCAATCAGACGTTTTTCGCCGGTGAAGTGTACACAGCGAACATAAAGATCAGAGAACGCGTCAAGTGGTCGCTTACAAGAAGTTAAAAACAATTGAAAATCATTAAACGTCAGGCCCAAAAAGTGGTCGCGGTCGCTTAAAGGAGGTGTTTGTTTACTAGAGGTTCCAACTGTAAGGCTTTGACTGGGAAAATTTTGGTGTTTTTGATTGGCGGTCGCTTATGGGAGGTTGTCGGTTACGAGAGGTGGTCGCACATGGAGGTTCGACTGTAGTACCATATTCAGATCCCCTCTAACAGGACGCTGAAACGGGATTGTCTTCTTTAGAATAAGAGTTTTCTATGATGAATTTTCCAATATATCTTAATATTATCTAGAGGCTTTTGTTTTGTTTCTCGAAATTAAATCATTGACCCCTATTAAGCTTTACTTAACAATTCAAAGAATGCGCGAGCTTCTAATTGTTTATCATTGCCTAATGTCGTTTATTACTTGCCAGTCTCTCGGGTGAACACCCTGGAGTGGTATTGCCCGGATGAGTGTCGTCCTGATTTTACTGTTATTGATACTTACTGATGTTCGGTAAGTGTGATTAGATTGACCATATTCCGGGATAAGATTACCTGGAATAGACTCCAAAAATCACTTATTGTTTTGGCTTTAATTGCATGCTAAAATATAAAAATCTGTTGGAAGTAAGTAATTAAGATGAATGTAATATTCCAACGGTCCGAAAATTCGCGATCAAAGAGATTCAGGATCACAAATTTTTGCTAATTCTTATCCCGGAATACCATCAATCACCAACAGGCCTGTTTATTGCTTCACCCCGGTTTGTTGATTACTTTCTTTATGACCAACAAATCTTTAGAAACTTAACGGTATTAAAAAAAAAAAGGAAGTGGGAGTAGCCCCTTGGCACTGTTCTCTGCTAAATCCATTCATGAGACGATTCGCACTGAAATGACAAGCTGTCTAGCGGAGTCCAACACTGATCAGCCTATTTTCCATCACGTGGGGATAATGACCATTGATATTGAAGGCCACTCCATTGTACTTTGGATCGGTGGATGCTGTTCGGAAGTATGGTGTTATTCTGTCATCGCACCAGTGGTCACATTTCTTGAAACAGTTCGTGTAACCCGAAACAAAAAACCCAGAGTAGAATTCCTGATGACAAATCAGCAGTTGATAGGAGTAATTCTTGTTTACTCCTTCTCCGTCCCACAATCCATAGGTACTTGCATTTGCTGATTTGTTATAGCCGTTAGATGCCGCCGTTAGAGATGAATGTGAACGTCGTTTGAAGTAAGCTTTGTTACCCATTTGATGATCGATGAATATTATTTCAGAAAACTTTAAAAAATGGAAGAAAACAAAATATGTAAGTACAACCAAGGAGTTATCACCGTACTTTATCCTCTAAATTAGCCCTGACTTCCAAAAGCCATCCTCTTTTCTCCGTTTAGCGTCGTCCGACCGACCCAATTTTTTGGCATTTTCAACGAAAAAAAAAAGTAACGACCTAATTAAACCTTTTTCACTTGAAACAATTCTTTTATTCTGAAAAATGAGCCTAGTAACAGCATACAGAAAAACAGGAACATTTCTACAGTATATTATGCACTTTGTTAATCCAAATATGTAAATGTGAACTTTTAACGTCATTCAGAGGGACCAGAGCCTCCTATTCCGAGACTTCTCGTGATTTTTTTTTTTTTAGGTTTTTTTTTTCAATCCAACCGACCGACCCAAAATCAGGAAACGCGTTCGACGCTAAACGAAAAAAAAAAGGGAATGGCCACAACTAGGTAGCGAGTTGTCCAGATTGTCCAGGTATTAATGTGACGGATGTCGCATTCAAGTATAGACGGTCGTGGGCAGTGTGTAGACGTTCTCAGACTCAAGAATCATTCAGCACGGTCAGCTCAAACAAAGGTATAGCCTGGTACCCTGCGAACGCAGACCTATTTCCGGTCGTCGCGTCTCTCCACCCGTTGCTTTTCGGATGGAGAGAAGCGACGACCAGAAATACGTCTGTGTTTGCAGGTTATAGTTACTCAGGAAATCGTTTACGCTCAGCTTAGTCCCTAGGCCGGTTCTCGGCTCGGTCAATCCGGGACTCTATCGTGAGCTGTGACGTCACCGAGAGATACTCGCCCGCTCTTTCCCAGACTTCGCGCGGACAACGGGACAAGAGAGAACGCCTAGGGACTAGGCTGGTTTCTGCTGTTGTTCGCAGTGGCCTCAACATACGATAGCCTGCAAGCAGGCTCACTTGTGGGAGTTCGAGGAAAAATTTTGGCACCGAAGCCGCCAATGGGCCTAGGAAAAGTGAGCCTGCACGCAAGCTATTGATTTTTGAATACCCTGCGTTCGCTGACGAACGATGCAATCTAATTAGTTAAAAGACGCAGGCGTCGACAGGCAACATAATCATCAAAAAAAACCATGGACACGCGGCACAAACATTCACACATCAAACTTAATGATAAAAAGCGTCGGAAGGCCTGCACTACTTTTGCCTCAAATGCCGTCTAGTTTTATTTACATTTTTTTTCCTGGCTGGAAATAATTTTCCCCGAATTCGAACAAGTGAGCCTGCTCGCAGGCTAAACAGACGATTGCTAAAGCTTGACCTTTTCAAATTACTTTTAACTAACGAATTAATAGGACTCAAAATGACAACTACTTATTAATTATGATGTCTATAGAGATCACTTCCAAACAATTTAAGGTTAGATCTACAGACAAATTTACTACAGAAGCAGATTTTTATAGTCAGCTTACTGGGATGTTGTTGCAGTTCGTCCTGTACCCGTCTTTACTATAAGGAAACTGGGGGCGGTAAGCGACTTCCGTTTTGGGTTTGGCGTATTTCTTGGTGGTGTAACACATAGTCCATCCTCCTTCGTATGACGTCATGTCACAGTAAGCTTGGAATGCATTGGAATGGTTTCCTCCATCCGGGTCTATCCAGTACACACCATCGCCTTGTGATTTGCCAAACTTCTTGATTTCCTGGCAGCTTTTTTCTGAAAGAAATGGTTGAGTTGCAATTCAAATATCTTTCATAGAAAAGGAAAGGATTATCACTGCAAAAATAATTTTATACTGAGCGTTCTTGGTTACGGAGACATACCTATTAATTTGAAAAAAAGTGAAAAACGCAAAAATAATTAATCAATTAACGTCTCTGCTGGGATATCTTTAGCCTGGGAACCGCATTTCCGGTCGTCGCTTCTCTCCCTCCAAAAAATAGCTATTTTTCGGAGGGAGAGAAGCGACGACCGGAAATGCGTCTGCGGTTCGAAGGCTAGGATATCTTACCATCGAGTTTTATTGTTTCTTCTCGTCATACAGGTACGTCAAACCTTTTTTGATTAATTTTGCTGTTTTCAATTACGGCCGAACCCCGCTTTGACATACACCCACCTCGTTATTACGGACAGTTGTCTTTGCTCCTGGAGCAAGCCCTTGAATTTTCTCTAAATTCAACCTGCCTGATGCGGACACCAGTTAATGCGGACCAAGGACTCTCGTTTCTTGCCCAATCAACAGAATCTCATAGAAGTCAACCTCACGAATGCAGACACCTATCAACTGTTGCTCAGTGTAATAGACCTTTCCATTTTTAAAGTAGGCAAAAAACCTTCAGTTAAAAGCGTGTCGAACAGTTCTGAACCTTAGAGTTCGCCGCGGAAAGGATGAATTTGTAGACGCCAATTTCAGACTATCTTGGCATCAGTCGGATTATGCAGAGAGCGAGTTTTAGTGTTTCCATGGATTTAGTTCGGGTAATGAGATATACAACTTGACCCTGCGTTTATTGTGCTCATTACTTTCTCTAGTATTTTACTCCAGTAAAAGGTGTCTTTTTGACTCTAGTAACATGACCTGCTTATACGGACACCCCGTTGATATGGACACTTTCTATGGCTCCTCCAGTGTATACGTATTAACGGGCCTTTGCTGTACCATAGTCATTTAATGGTCTATTTTTAGTACGTAGGGCAAATGGTGCAAATGCACGAGAAAGGATGTTCTTCTATTTAATTGGGAGGAGGAAAAAAGGGCAAAAACCGTTTTTTAGGCACCATTTTTTCTTGAGATTTGTTTTGCAACTTTCCTCTGGAATTCTGATGGTGTAGTTTTTCTTCCAAGAGCGGTTTTAAATCATTTCCGTCTCTTGAAGGACACTTCAACAGTGCCAGCCCTCTTTAAAAGTTCGCGAGTGATGAAAATGTGAGAAGAAAGCATTTCATTCTATTTTTTTATTGTCTGGCTTTAGATAAATTAATCACTCAATCATAAGAAATTGACCTCATTCACCTGGTTTTGGGAGGCAAGATTTTCCTTGTGGAGCTGGATAACAGTAACCAGTGGAAGTTTGAGTCTTCTTGTTATGAGAGATATGAAAGCAGGATATCTTGATTGAGAATGTAGTAAAGAAAATCATGATTAATATATTGTTGACATTCGAATCTTTAAAAAATCCACACTGAACTTCACATGAAATCTTCATGTGCCATCTTTTTCATTTTCTTCATTTGCTTGCATTTATGATGTGTGTGATTCCATCCACTTGAATATATGTTATTTCACTTTTGTGCGAACCAATTTTAATTGTTTCTTTTTTCACAGTAGCACGTCATACATATACGGTTGACTCCCGATAACTCGAACCCTCGCCCACTCGAACCAAAGTCGATTTCCCCTGGATTTCCTTCTTACATTTACTGTAATTTTACCTTTGGTAACTCGAACCCTCGATAACTCGAACCTCCCGCTGACTCGAAGTAATTTTTTTTCCCTTCAGATCATTTCTACACAATTTTACCCTCGATAACTCGAACCATGCTATAAGCGCATGAAAAGTAGGGAAAAAACCGTGCACGGAAGTCCGAAACATCGAATTTATTTCACAACAGCCAAGTCAATTCTTTGTCTTTACTTTTTCTCACTCCAGTTCAAATTCAGTGTTCATCCCATACTTTGTTGCTTAATTGCATTCCCTCCCCATCCATTTGCTTATTTTCTTACCTTCGGTTATTTACTTCAAACTCCCGATAACTCGATCGAACTTTTTTCAATTTCAATTGAAGGTTCGCGTTATCGGGAGTCGACTGCATGTAGCAGTATCAGTTAATGTTTCCAAAATGATGAGTCAGGTGAATTAGACAAGGTTTGTTTGTTTGAAGCCTCCTAAGCCGATCTAAATTGAACAAGTTACTCGTTCGACTTTTAAACGTGTTTTTCCTATCGCTGCTATCACTGACCTTTACAGAACCATAATAACTAGAAGCTTTTGTCTTCACAAAATCTTCTGGTTTCATCTTCCTTGTTTTGTTGTTTAGTTCGCAAATGTGCCTTGTAAAATCGTCATCAGGACGGACATTGAATGACTTGCAACGTTTGTTTGCTGTGCATTTTTGCTGACATTCAAACTCATCAACAACCACAAAAGTTTCCAAAACATAACCAACTAAAGCGTAGCCTGAAACAATGAACAAATAACCGTTAGAAAAGGATAGGTAAAGTCAATTTAAGTAACTGGAATATGTGGATGGCAAAAAGTTCTTGCAAACAGTTATGGTGTTGCTGGAGTTGAAATCAATGTCCGTATCAGAAAGGCAAGGAAGGCAGGTCTGAATCATGGCATCGCGCCCGATGGGGTCGTTTTATACTGAGCGCATATGGATCTTCAGGCTAATGAGATGGAGAAACATCAGTGACACAGTGGAAACTGAATCTCCCAGTTCGTAAGTCTCTAACTCACCATCTTGAACTTCAAAGAAGCTTCCACAGGTTTCCTTGTCGGTGATCGCAGATGTATCTCCTGGAAGTAAGATATAAATCACAAAAGCACACAAAACCGCAGCCATAGCGATAATCTTATAGTGTTTCTGAAAGAGCTAACGTTTTGGAGCGCTAGGTCGTTTTGCACCTAACGGTTTTGTTTTCTTATTATATCAATTTAACCACATGTTCTTTGGCAAAAAGCGTTTTATTTATTGTTAGTCATTAATAGTACCTTTCCTAATATTTGTTTTTATCAACTCTTCCTTCCAATTAAGCCAATCAGGTGAATGTATGTATCAATGTCTGTTTGAACTACCCTTTAAAATTTGCGCAGCTGCCGTAGTTTGAGGCAGTTTATCCACGCTGATCTTTTATGAAATAAAGTCCTCTCTTTGTGTAGTCAGTTCGATTGAACTTTTAGTTTGATAAATGGTCTCCTAGTCTTAGTTTTCTCTTCGATAATTGTACCGAGTTAAACGCAGAATCTTGAAGGTACGTTGCTGCCCATCCAGTGAAAAACTGCGACAGAAGTTCAGCCTGCTTAATTCCTTGTGATCTTAAACAAAAGCTTGATGCCCATCGTAGAAGCTTATTATCAAACGCAAATTATTTTTCATTGCCAGAACGCAATAAAAGCACGACAGTTTTACCTGCTAAACGTTTTTCGTTTGAGGCGACCGCCCATAGAGGTTTTCATTATCTTGTTCATTCATGTTCTGTAAATGGAAGTAAAACGACTCTTTGATTGAAAGCTAAATTGAGCACTTTTGTTTAGACACACAATGAACAAGTTAACAGCTTTCTATGAATGAAAATGGTATGGTGGCTTTGACAATCAAACATCAATTTTCCTGTATTGCTCATATCAAGCAGTAAATTGTTAATTTGTGGCTTTAATTTTTCTCAGTTTTTCCCCCAAAATTATTGTTCGAGTAATGTTTGATATCAGCAAAACTTCACACATAATTATAGCAGCTTGTAAGCTAGCTAGTGCACTAGTCTTATGAAATAGTGCTTTTTAACTTCATTTAACAGTGGCTAAATTTATCATCTAAAGTTTTTTGTCATTTCATTCACATTCTCATTTTTAAGTCAATGCCGTATATGCAGAATGTTTGCACATTATATGTGTACATACAGGAATACATTTACATGTATGAGAATTGTGGTAGAACTGCGCAGTATATCGTCTCTGTCACTGAGATCCTTGAATTGTAAGTGTAGGGCTAACATGAAATAATTTTATGGCTGGCTCCTTGTAGAGGCAGCATCTTGAAGTTAGTTTTGAGTAGTAATAATCTTCATTTCAGTTTTTTTTTTTACATTTAACACATCTGTAGCTCCAACAGTATTTATGTAAAACTGATAAAGCAGCCTTAGTGGAGGTTTACAGGGATGTCGAGGAATGTCACTAACAGCCAGCTGCTGGCTAATTTCGTGGAGAGCTTACCACATGCTCGAATCGCTCTGGAAAACAAAGACATGGAGTAATTTTAAAGATGCAGTTGAGTAAAACAGTCAGCTTGACTGACAAAAAAGCCTGCTTAGGTTTTCTTTAGCTACATCCCTGGGATTATGTATATAACTGAGAAATAGTTTCCTGAAGCAAATCCTGTGTTCTAATTGCTTACCCATGAAAGCATGTAAGCCTATCTTGCCCATTGATTTTCCCCTATGCTCCTACGTACAAGTAAAAATTTTCTTTTGACCATCTACATGTTGTAAAGTCTTAATTGTCCAATCTTTGTTGAGATGGCTATTTATTAGTCTGCATTGCAGATGTTGTCTGCGAAGCAGCGCCTAATTCCATGCTCTGGGCCCCCAACGAACTCAACGGATTACTGGAAATGCATTTTGAATTTCCTTTCAATCTGAGTCTCAAATCCACGCAGATCTTTTATGAAATAAAGTCTTCTCTTTGTGTAGTCAGTTCTCGCAGCTAGTATAGATCAAAGTGGCTGTGAGCTACAAAACTGGGAAAAAAATCTGTGTTAAATAAAATCTATATTAGAGTGATTTTACTTGACCCGTGAAACAGATACTGATAACTACTATTGCAAAATAGCTACATGTCAACAAAAAAGACAATGGAATTAGTGCATAATAGCGCGTAGTATTCTACTTTCCATGATTTCACGGGTTAAGTAAACTTAGAATGTAGAGCTCATAACGAAATACTTTTCAAATTTTTTCGTTACCATTTTTTTTGCTTACGTCTATGTTATCCCTTTGACGAAATAATTTTGTTTTTGAGAAATCTATGTATTTTCCTGTAATTGCTGATGATTCACACAATCTTTTGGGAAGAGAGATTTTTTTTAAAGGAAGTGAGCAGCTGTACACAGGCGAGGGCCTACTGGACATGGATTCTCCCTGCTCAGTAATGGAGAACAATGCTGTCCTTTGAGGAATGCAAGGATGCATTAAAGCTCATTAAAACTTAAGCAACTTTATTTAATCTCTTTACTGGCAACTTTCGTTATGCTCGTAATTGTAAAAGTCATCCCATCAATCTTTGGAGACCAGTGAGTTCAGTTGTGATAGAGAGAAAAGGATCCCAAGGTCCTGACTGAGCCATTTTATAATCTCCCACCAGTTTGACTAGAAAGAATGTACTTGCTGGTATATTTGTGGGCTACATGTACGTCTTTGAGGAAATGCCCCTCATGTTTCCTTTAAGTGAATGATATTTTCTATGCTAGAACTTTCACTTTCCCTGTCATGAGCATCACCCATGATTAAATTTTGGTCTTTTCGATAAGTAATCGCGCTTGTGGGAGGTAGTCACTCACGTCGAAGGTGGTCGCACTTGGAGGTTCGACTCTACTTTTATTTTGCAATAGGGTTTAACGTTTAACAACAGTGTCAGCATTGCAGAATTGTCTTTTACCGAAATACAACGAGTTGTTTTCTGCCGCACACTCCTACCAATGATTTACGCCGACTGTCAAAGATCTGTCTGTTCTAGTGCTTTGGTGCTAAGCAACCCTTACAAGGGGTTTGGAAGCATTGCCAATTCGGAACACTTAGTGGTTACGCCTTTTATATTTTAGATAACTCCTTTTAGTAAGTGGCATTAGGATTCGTGAAAGAGATGAAACATCTGTAATCTCCTAAGTTCCCTTTTACACATTATAAACTTTAAGCTGAAATCCAGTATAGTTGGCGTTGCTGTATTCCCTGCTCGAGAGTCAGAGGCTGCGAACGTTGAGGTGGCTTAAGTATTTCTTGTCGAGAAGAGAGTTCCATTTTGATCCCTTCATCTAATGAACACGCACTGCTTACTCATGAAGAGGCTTAAGTGTAAATACGCATGCGTTAGGGTTAGTGTCATCAAGACCACCACACTCATCTGTTGTCCATTTGAACGCACTTCCACAACGCGCTTCCACAAATTATCCAGGAACGTTTTGAGATAAGGCACGCGTATTTGTTATCATCAGTCAATCTACCATTATTGGTGTATGTCATAATAAGTGTGTTTGGTCGAACGCTCTTCACAGCAGACTGCAGATGGTTTGCCCCGAAAACTATAACTTGTCTTACTCAAGGCATGGCGCTCAAAGGCAGTCAAGGGAAAGTCTGAAAAGCTCCAACTGAAGTACGGTTCGCTGTCCAGATTTTAAACGAGATTTAATTTCGCGACGGCGTTCCAATTGACGTCAGCAGCGTGACGTCATCGTAAGCAGAGTGTGATTTGGCTTTGGTCATCATCCGCAGTTGCCTAGCAATAAAGTCGCGACGCGTTCCAACTAACGTCACCAGTGTGACGTCAACGAGCATTCTGCGGTTTCCAGGAAACAGTTTTTCAGGTTAGAACCGGTTTGCTATCGATAACAAACACCGTGATTATCGTCCGTGAAAAAATGTTGACAATCGGTGAATCACGACCAGCCAAGTAAACAAAAGAGAAGAGCAAATGCAATAATAGCAATAAATCAAAGTCTGCAAAGTTTCAGCTCTGTACTACGGCCCGAAGTATAATAATTTGCATGTGAACTGCACTGCCATATTTGTGCGTTGTTTTTGTTGTTGTTTTTTTCCTAAATCCGGAGGCCGATATAATGCTATAAAATATGCTTTTCAATACACTTTCTCAAAATAACACCACGCAATACGCTAAAAGGAAGAAGAAGCGGTCACCCATCCCGTTCTTAACCCCGACCGACAGGACTCAACTTGAGTGACGCTACCAAACCGAGTTTCGCGCGGCTTTTTGCTAGATACGTCTTTCTAGTAGAGTAGTAGATTAGAGTTGTTTATTCAGAACCTCTTGCAGCTAAGAGCTGGATAACAGGATAGTGCGCAAATTACACATAATTAACATTTATCTTATGAAAATAATCTAAATATTTCACAGATACAAATTCTGACAATCTTTTTGTCTTACACATTTTGTTATTATAGTTCCGGCAGCTTCGTAACGAGTACGAGTGAACGGTAGCTACCCTTCCACTCATGGCAAGGCCAAACACAGGGTTGGATGGTTTTAAATTACGCATAAATGATTCGCAAGCAGCTGCCCAACGGTCTTCTAAAGACGGCAGGCCACTTAGTATCAATGCCTCGTCATAATGTAAATTCGGAAGAATTATCCTAAGGGCGCGCTTTTGAATTCCCTCAAACGCATCAGACAGATGCTTTGGTAGATTCGCAAATACAGCCGAGGCGTATTCAATTACCGATCGTGTAAGGGAGCAATATACTGTGATTATGTCTGATGTCCAATACCGCAAACGGCAAACCGCGCTTTGTGGCCTTTGTGGTTTCATGTTACCCGTTCATATGCTCAAACTTGGGAGCTATTGCCCTTATCTAGTCGGTATAATCTAAAACCTTTTGCATTTCCCAAGATAACTGCTCGTATACTATTAAACGTCACTATCACCACAGCAAGGAGTGATCCGACTACAAACTAGCCTGAGTATCAGGCCTTCCTAAGGGGCTAGGGGAGAGGAGATTTTAGATGGGGGAGGGGGGAGGAGGAGAAGAGAAAGGTTTCTCTCCTTCTGGTCCTTCAGCTCTCTCCCTATTTCGCTTCCATCTTTCCCCTTTTCCCCAGAAACGCCTGATACTCAGGCTGACTGCAAACCAGCTGGACCCCATGAAGCGGAGGAGTCTGGGCATGAGATTGCGGTGCCCTGTGTCGAGCACGAGACCGAGGCTAAGCGAGCCGCCATTTGTATTTCCTTGAATTCTCTTTTGTTTATTTCGTCTTCCAACAAATTGAGTTTGTTGTAGTTTGCCGTGAGGTTCGGCCATCGTTATGGCCATGATACCTGTGGCAGGTGCTTCTGGAAAGAGAAAAGAAATTTATAAATATGACGCGCCTTGGACGATATACGGCATGAACTGGAGCGTGCGGCCTGACAAACGATTTCGACTCGCGTTGGGTAGCTTCGTAGAGGAGTACAATAATAAGGTCTGATACACAACGAATTTGTGTTTATTTTATAAACTTTACTTCTATTTGATCGGATCTTTTCAATTATCGCTGTCTGTAGGTTCAGATTATTTATCTCGACGAGGACACCGGCGACTTTGTGGTGAAAGCGACTTTTGACCATCCATACCCAACAACAAAAATTATTTGGATTCCTGACAGTGTAAGTCGATTGAACTTTTATTTTGATAAATGGTGTCCTAGTCTTAGTTTTCTCTTCAATAATTGTACCGAATTAAACACAGAATCTTGGAAGGTATGTTGCTGCCGATCCAGTGAAAATCTACGACAGAAGTTCAGCGTGCTTTCCTTGTGATCTTAAAAAAAAGCTTGATTCCCATCGTAGAAGCTTATTATCAAATGCAAATTATTTTTCATTGCCAGTACGCAATAAAAGCACGACAGTTTTACCTGCTAAACGTTTTTCGTTTGAGGCGACCGCCCATAGAGGTTTTCATTATCTTGTTCATTCATGTTCTGTAAATGGAAGTAAAACGACTCTTTGATTGAAAGCTAAATTGAGCACTTTTGTTTAGACACACAATGAACAAGTTAACAGCTTTTCTATGAATGAAAACGGTATGGTGGCTTTGACAATCAAACATCAATTTTCCTGTATTGCTCATATCAAGCTGTAAATTGTTAATTTGTTGCTTTAATTTTTCTCAGTTTCTCCCGCAAATTATTGTTCGAGTAATGTTTGATATCAGCAAAACTTCACACATAATTATAGCAGCTTGTAAGCTGGCTAGTGCACTAGTCTTATGAAATAGTGCTTTTTAACTTCATTTAACAGTGGCTAAATTTATCATCCAAAACTTTTTGTCATTTCATTCATATTCTCATTTTTAAGTCAATGCCTTTCATGCAGAATGTTTGCACATTATATGTGTACATACAGGAATACATTTACGGGTATGAGAATTGTGGTAGAACTGCACAGTGTATCGTCTCTGTCACTGAGATCCTTGAATTGTAAGTGTAGGGCTGTCCTAACATGAAATAATTTTATGGCTGGCGTCTTGTAGAGGCAGCATCTTGAAGTTAGTTTTGAGTAGTAATAATCTTTCTTCAGTTTTTTTTTTTTACATTAATTTTAACACATCTGTAGCTCCAACAGTATTTATATAAAACTGATAAAGCGGCCTTAGTGGAGGATTACAGGGATGTCACTAAGAGCCAGCTGCTGGCTAATTTCATGGAGAGCTTACCACATGCTCGAATCGCTGTGGAAAACAAAGACATGGAGTAATTTTAAAGATGCAGTTGAGTAAAATAGTCAGCTTGACTGACAAAAAAGCCTGCTTAGGTTTTCTTTAGCTACATCCCTGGGATTATGTATATAACTGAGAAAAAGCTTTCTGAAGCAAATCCTGTGTTCTAATTGTTTACCCATGAAAGCATATAGGCCTATCTTGCCCAATGATTTCCCCCTATGCTCCCACTAGTAAAAATTTTCTTTTGACCATCTACATGTGATAAAGTCTTAATTGTCCAATCTTTGTTGAGATGGCTATTTATTAGCCTGCATTGCGGATGTAATGTCTGCGAAGCAGCGCCTTATTCCATGTTCTAAGCCCCCAACGAACTCAGCAGATAACTGGAAATGCATTTTGAATTTCCTTTCAACCTGAGTCTCAAATCAACAATGGCTTCTTTAACAAGCTAATCATGGCGGCTACTTAAACCAAGTCCATAGGTGAGGGCCTAGAACAAGGATGTCGGTGCTGTTTCGCAGACGGACTTTGTTATGTCTGCAGAGCAGGCTAGCTATTTATTGGCCTCATTCTTTTTTACCCTTTATATGGACCTTCACTTTGCCTTAGTTGTTCAAGGGTAAACAGCCTACATGTTCATGTACTTGGCTTGGTGCTTGTTGAACAACACATACATGTGTGCAAACAACTGTACACTGTATGATATACATGTATTTACCAGAATTTACACTTGATTCTCAACAGAAAGGTGTATATCCTGATTTAGTGGCAACTTCAGGTGATTACCTCAGGGTATGGAGAGTTAGTGACTCAGATGTGCGTCTCGAGTGTCTCCTTAATAATGTAAGTTAACAAAAATGTTTTAGTACTATCATATGTGCACAGGAGCAACAGTGTGTTAAACTTAATAAGCTTAAAGCTGTACAAGTACATGGTAGGCCACAACGGGGCTAGAAAAAAATGTGAATTTTATCTTGTCCTTTAGGCAAGCAGTTCTAACTTTTGTTTGCTCATGGCCTCTTCTTGCTTAGACCCTTGTCCATTGGACAAATTCGTTATTAAAAGTAACTTGCCCAACAAGAAAATCTACTTGTCCAGCACTACTGGACGGGACTTTCTTCAAGCTCTATCACATATATAAGCACAAATAGTTGTCAATATTCCTTAATATTAGTTATTCTGCCTTTAAATGTGTCTTAAAATGAACTGCTAGGTTCTCCTGTTATTTGCTAGTAAATCAAAAGGGGAATTTTAAACTACATCAAGAGTATTTGATGCACCCCAGTAAGTGAAGTGCCACAAAATTGCAGATTTGTGTAATGTATCTTGTTTTATTTAATTTTTTATGCAAAAGCCATCGCTGTACACTGTAATTTCTTACATTTGCCTTCAGTGTGTGTGTACATTTTGTACTTCTTTTTGTTACACAGAATAAGAACTCTGACTTTTGTGCTCCTTTGACATCTTTTGACTGGAATGAAGTGGATCCAAATCTACTAGGAACGTCAAGCATTGATACAACATGCACGATATGGGGACTAGAGGTAATGATCATAGCATTTCTACATGAGTTATCATAGTACTGTATTGTAACTACTGTAGAGATGAACCTGTCCACAATGGACGACTTGTGGCAGAGACATTTTAGAGAGGTTAAACATAGGTGAATGTACATGTTCTTCTGAGACAAACAGAAGTGTCTACTCTGGATGTGGCACATTGTACATACCGTAAAATCCCGAAAATAAGCCCCTCCAACCCCTGAAACGCAAATTTCCTTCCGTAGATAAGCCCCTCCAAATATAAGCCCCTCCAAAAATAAGCCCCTCAAAAAGGGCCTTTGAAAAATATAAGCCCCGGGGCTTGTTTTTGGAATTTTAGGGTAACTTCCCAATTGCTGTTAGTAGAGGTTTGACCAGTAGAACTCCCCCTACATTGCACAGCTTTACATCATTACAGTGTATTCCTACCAGATGGTGGACACAGTGAATCATCTGTGCTCAGCCACGTACACGTACACGTACATGAACATGTAACATTGATGTAAAAAACACAACACCACTTACAAACTTACCTTATACTTGTATGTTCATGTATAAGCGTAAATGTATGTGTACTGCATAGCATAAGTGTGATCTTTGTCTTTCGGCTGACTGCATAATTATAGTTTTCACCGAACAAAACTTTGAAGATGATTAATTCTGGAATATGCATACATGTAAATGGATCCATATTATTTACATTTTATTTTTATAGACTGGTCAAGTTCTTGGCAGGGTAAACATGGTGTCAGGACATGTAAAAACACAGCTCATTGCTCATGACAAAGAAGTAAGTAAACTGTAACAAATTACCTTTGCATTTCACTCTTGTTGGAAGTTGGGAAAAGTTTTATAGATAATGATAGTTCCTCATGATGATAATGGCCACAGTGGAGTGGTAGCTTTGTAATGTGAACTGCTTGTTGATTTTTGTCTGTGTGCATTTTAGGTATATGATATTGCATTTAGTCGTGCTGGTGGTGGAAGGGACATGTTTGCTTCAGTAGGAGCTGATGGTTCTGTGAGGATGTTTGATCTCAGGTGATATACATTTACTAAAAAATTACAGGTATTATTATGTGCAGTAACCTAACCTGGGAGCAGGACCGCATAAGAGAGAGCACATGAAAGCTGCTAATATTAGGCCTGATATAAGGTGTGCTGCTATGGCCAGATTTTGGCCATAATGCTGAGTGCCTGTGAGAACAGTGCGACAGGATGTGATTGGGTATTCTTCTCCTCCAACAAGGATTTACAGAAATTTATTTTTTGAATGTTTCTTCCTCTGTTTTTTTTTTTCCTTTTTGGAGATGATAGTAGGGGTATGGGTAAGAGGGTAATGCACTGTCCATTTTTGTGTACTGTACAATGTGAGTGCTCACCAACCCACCATGATTCAGCTGTAGCCTGTTGTCTTACAAAGCACCCAAAGACCTTTTCTGCTCCTTGATCTGCATGTACCAACTGAAGGTTAATCTTAACATGATTGCTAAAAAACATTTGTCTTGTCTACAGTACGTGCAACTATTACAATGTGGCATCAAATTATTATTTCCTTCATGTACAGACATTTAGAACATTCTACAATAATCTATGAGGATCCACAGCACAGTCCGCTGCTGAGGTTGTCATGGAACAAACAGGATCCTAACTACCTAGCAACATTCTCTTTGGATGCAATGGAGGTTTGTTGAAACTTACATGGTAAAAAACATAAAATAATTGTAAATATATGAACAGTCCAGAATATCCCTAAATTTAAGGACAGGGCCAAATGGTCACACAACACTTTTCAACCAATGAGAAGGCACACTTGTGTTTATCAATAAACAAATCAAAACATCGCCCCAGTGATCAAAAATTTTCAAAACAATGGACAGAGTCGGACAGAATTAACGATGAGCTTACAGTACTCGTCTAGGTTTCACATTTAATATTTCAAAGAAAACATTTCATGTAAGAGAATAAGAGCTTTAATCATTGCAAGGAATCGTTGGGGTGTTCGAAATGATTCCAGACCGATCGAAGAGGTTGTGGCTTCACCGGCATATATTCACGTCCAAGATCTCGCCTCACTTTGCCGAATTTTCGGGCATGAAATTGAAGGTCATAAGCGCAAGGTAGATACTAACCACTTTGTTTCTGAAATTCACTAATCTGAAAAGATTTATGTTGTTGGATTCTCCAAATGTTCATCCACCGTTAAAAAACAATCAAAGAAAGAAGGCAAATCTCAATTGTAAATGATGTATTTCGCTACTCATTGAACGTGTTATGATGACTGGTTCTTTGATTCTAGCCTGTAGAAGTTAATAGGTAGTACCAATCCTGTTTTGTACGATCTCAACAAATTTTCACACTCTAAGGCCATCTTTACACGGGACCAGTTTTGCTTCTATCAAAAATCTTGCAAGCCATGCCAGTGAAGCCACGATCGGTCCGGAATCAGTTCGAACACCCCAATGATTCCTTGCAATGATTAAAGCTCGTATTCTCTTACATGAAATGTTTTCTTTGAAATATTAAATGTGAAACCTAGACGAGTACTGTAAGCTCATCGTTAATTCTGTCCGACTCCGTCCATTGTTTTGAAAATTTTTTATCACTGGGGCGATGTTTTCATTTGTTTGTTGATGAACACAAGCGCGCCTTCTCATTGGTTGAAAAGTGTCGCGTGACCAGTTGGCCCTGTCCTTAAATTTAGGGATATTCCGGACTGATGAAAACCATATAATTATGTGAACTATGGAGTGAAGAATTATGTGAAGGAAGATCATTGCAGTTATATAAGCAACTTTTTGTTGTTGCAAAAAGAAAGCCTGAAAAAAAAAATTTAGGCTTGTACCACTACAGGATTTGATCCTTTTACCTCTGTGACACCGGTGCAGCACTCTACCAATTAAGCTAACAAGCCAACTGGGAGCAGGACGTTGAATTGGTTTGTTATAAACCTGTGAAAGGATGATGATGAAGTTTTGAATATGTGAAAATCATATATGTGAACTGCAGAGTGAAGAATTATATGAGATTGCATATATAACTGCGATGATCTTCCTTCACATAATTTGTAAAAATTTAATTTGTTTACACCACTGTGGCCTGGGTTTGAATCCAGTGTCAACGCCATACAGTGTATGGGGGTTGAGGTTGTGGTTGGTTCTTTTCACTTTTCCCCTCTCCTCCAAACCAACAATTCCAAAATTAAATTTCAATTCGATCTCATGTGTTCCAGATCAAATTGAAATTTAATTTTGGAATTGTTGGCTTGGAGGAGAGGGGAAAACTGAAAAGAACCAACCACAACCTCAACCCCCATACACTGTATGGCATTGACACTGGATTCAAACCCAGGCCACAGTGGTAGGAGATTAGTGCTCTCACCACTGCAGCACCCCTGCTCTCCTGTACAGCTGTACACATGTATTATGACAAGTTCTCCTGTAGCCCGCTACTTGTAGTTGCTGTACATATGTACATGTTGTTACTGCTTTGTTGGTATACATAAACCACCTCACTGCTCACAGGTTGTTCTTTCTTTTTTTGCCTGTTTGGTGATTAGAAAAATGACTGAAAAAGACCTAAATACCATTTTGTGCAAAAAATTTCAGTAGCAATTTTGCTCAAGTAGAACTAAAATGCCTTTAGCAAATATGCCTGTTAGCCTAGTGCTTAACAAGTAGAGTGTTTAATGCAGCTATGGCCTCTTTGTTTAAGTCAAATGTGGAAAGCTGGCTTGTTCTCAGGAAGTAAAAAATGTTGTGTTCATGAAATCTAGATTCTTGCTGTCAGATGTGTTTCAGTTTTATCCTTTTTTGAATTTTACAGTATTTTCATTAGTTTTTGGTCATGGTAATACATGTACATGATACTGATGAGTTTGAAACAAAA
Organism: Porites cylindrica; assembly: GCA_964035525.1. Classification (NCBI taxonomy): domain Eukaryota; kingdom Metazoa; phylum Cnidaria; class Anthozoa; order Scleractinia; family Poritidae; genus Porites; species Porites cylindrica. The sequence continues at coordinate 45,865,678 of OZ037776.1, read as the reverse complement.
GAATATAAACCAAGGAACAAATTGAACCAAAAGATATACATGTACATGTGGTATTTTACAGTGAGAACGCTTGACATCAGGTATGCCTGTGATGTACAATTATACATATAAATTTTTTCCTTCTTTTTATGGTATATCCAGGTGATAATATTAGATGTCAGAGTACCATGCACTCCTGTAGCAAGATTAAATAATCACAGAGCTTGTGTCAATGGAATTGCATGGGCACCACATTCATCTTGTCACATTTGTACTGCAGGTTAGTTCAATTTCTGAACTTATTTTTGTGTACAGTGTAGCTAATATTACATACATACAAAGCTAAAGAATGAACAATGAGTAGGCACTAAAGTCAGGAGCAAAAGTGTGCCAGCCATTTTGTCCCTGTCCATGTGCATTTCTGCTTAGTTGTTTTTGTTTCTTTTGCACTTGCTGCATGATCAATCTGACACCTCGTATACATGTAATTATCCCCAACGAGTTCAACAATACAGCTACACGTATAAATTTGCATTTTAAGCCTTCAAAGTGTTAGTGGAGTGACAACTGCTTGACAATAATTAATACATGTGTATGACTGTGTTTGAAGCGATTTAAGCCCAGTCTGTGTGAGACTATCAGTTCGGAATAAACCTCGTGTATAACGAGTTATCATTTGTTCAGAGCACGGTGAATAAAAGTAACAATAATTGTAGCTGTACATACATGCACATGACAAGTTGTGAAGAAATAGCACATTATTAGATTTGTTGAACTGCCTTAAAGATCAGGAAAGCCAAGAAATGTCATATTAGGTCGCACACGAAAGTCCAAACTGATGGCTGCACTTGCAGAAGTCAAGGAAAACTACATGTGTGAGTCAGGATGGAGCTTGTCGTGCCGTCACACAAGTTGTTAATTGGTTGTTAACAAGCCATGAGATCCAACCTGAAAATTTTGGCCACACACTGGGCTTGTGGAGTACTGTAATTACATGTAGTTGAAGGACCCTTTTTCAAATGGATTTCATCTGGAATTTGGCACTAAGGAAATATGGAATATACTCCCCTGTACATGTAACTGTTTCACCACAATCACCTGCATCCCAATATGGCCTGATGCAAGCGCAGTACAGCTCAACAGGAAGGGAGCGGTCGTACATGTACGTTGTAAAACGTTTGGAACGCTTTTTGATAATGTCCTCGATTCTTAAGTTTCTCTGCACATCGTTTAGAGTACAGTAGCAGCATCCATCGATGCACTGTTTATCCCAATTCATTCTAAGTACAGTGAACATTTAATAATTCACTCAAGAAACACAGGTTTTAATGGAAGCATATGCACGTATTTCTTTAGTGTTCTATACTGAAGGATTCATCACTCATTCTTAAAGGGTGAATGAGAGGAGAGTTTCTCAAAACCACCTTTATGCCATCTGTTTTTTTTTTTTTTCTTTCAAAACGTTTCTCACAGATGTTGGTCCTTAAGATGAAATCAATGAGCTTAACGACTTGCCTCTTTGGAGTCTCTTTTTTTTCATAATGTAGGCAATTTGAATAAACAAAAATTAATAAAAGAGGTACAAGGTATACATGTGGTTCCATGTGTAACCCCAGTACTTGTAATACATGCTTACAGTCTTTATTGTATTCGGCAATTTGCGTCATTTTCTTTCCATGGAATACAAAAACTAGAGACTCAGACGGTAATGGCGGAGAAAATCTTATCGGCTTTGAAGCTCGATGAAACATTATGATCAATCCCATCAACCCAGTACATTGTGGTTAAATTCGCAGTGATGGCAAGGTTCAACTCACACCCTGTTTCCCTTCTGAATTACCCGCAAGAACCATGGTACATGTAAAATGAGACCCTTTCATAAGGGGCCAGACTGAAGAGGGCAATCTGATTACCCGGGAGCGCAACAGCCAGGACGAAAACATTCTTGAGTTTATACCAACAGTGGGCGTCAGAGATGAGTCAGACGTTGTATATTGTATGCAAGCGACAACTTTGGCAATTTGGTCACAGGAACTTATTCATTTGTTTTTTTCTGCTCATTTATTAATTATTAATCACAAAGTTATGCCTTTATTTATGTTTTGTTGATGAATTTGTTTTGCAGGAGATGATCACCAAGCCCTGATCTGGGACATACAACAAATGCCTCGAGCCATTGAGGATCCGATCCTAGCTTACACAGCTGATGGAGAAATCAACCAAATTCAATGGGCAAGCACCCAGCCGGACTGGATTGGCATCTGTTATAACAATAACTTGGAGATTCTTAGAGTATAGTTTAAAACGTCTTTTAGAGCTATTTATACATGTTTGTACGTACATGTAGTTGGCCCCTGGTTATAAGAAGGAGAGGCGCTGTTATTATTTTTCTAGTACTACTATGTAGTTTCTAGCGGTCCCTTGCTATCTGGCATCCTCTGGCTGGTGTATGATGGGTCATGTTAACCACTCCCCAATACAGAAGGGGCAGTGTTGTCACAGAGCTAATGTCTTGTTAGTGTTCATGTACAGTCGACTTCCGATAACTGGAACCTTCAAGGGAAATCGAAAAAAGCTCGAGCCATCTAGAGTTCGAGTTATCCGGAGCTCGAAGAAAATAGTCGGAAATAAGGGGAAAAACAATTTTTACTGCACAGTGAACATTTTAATCACATTTAATTGTAGAAATGTTAAGTGAAAATTGAAAGATACTTCTAGATTGTACATGTAAAGCAGAACGTAACCTAACGAAACATTGCCTAAATAGAGCATGCGTTTTACTATTTTGAGAAGTCAAGCTGTTTCACGTTAGATTTGTGAAAAACAACAACGGCCTCCACTAGTAAATTATATGCCTACAACGCGTCAATGGGAAATTCAAAATTCAATGTTTCGGACGCTAGTAGACTGTTTTTTTTTCTCGCGACTTCTTAAGGGCTCAAAATAGTGGGAGGTTCGACTTATCGAGGCTTCGAGTTACCGAGAGTCAAATTACAGTAAATGTATGACGGAAATCCAGGGGAGATCGATTTTGGTTCGAGTTAGCGAGGGTTCAAGTTATCGGGAGTGAACTGTATTTAAAGAGCAAGATTTTTAGTCCTTTGGAGCCAAAGCAGGAAACATATATACCTTTTAAGTACCGAACTTTGTAAAACTTGTTTTTTGTTGTTGTTTATTAAATTGTTATTATTATTATTATTATTATTATAAAATTATTATTATTACTATTATTTTGGGCACACTACATGTAAATTCTCTTTTTCTATTATTTTTAGTGTCCATAATTTAACAGCACGGCCGTGCCTTCTTAATACAGATACCGAGATGACAGAGCTAAGTGTGCGTATTATTTAAGATAGGAATTCTAGCAAGTTATACAACTTAGGAACCAAAAGAACTGCCGTTAACACTAAGGTGTCCATGTTATAGACTGCTGACGTTATTATGTGTGGGCATGTGGACGATTTGACAACTAATTGTTTACAGTGAAGGGGATATTTAGATCGTTATTGGAACGTATAAGTCATGTCAATGTGATTGTAATGTGCAGCGAGCAAGGCTACTTGTTGTTTATTTATGTAGCTGTATATAGAAGATTGTTCCTAGCTAAAATTCACTGAATAGTATTCAACATAAACTAGACGGGATCAGAGCAGACTACGTTCAATAAAGGGTCGATATCCATCCCTCTCAAAGCTGCCTAAAAGTACGGATATACTACTTCTGCACGAATGCTTGTGCTAGTTTGAAAGAATAATGAACTGCATTGTACCATAATAAGACACGACCGTGAAATATAGAGTATAAATCAGGAACGTTTCAAGTCTGCCTCAATCTGTCTTAAGAGTCAAAGGTCTAAAGGTGGTACACAAAACACTAGATAATTTGTAGAATAAACGTTTCCTTGTAAAATACGGTTTTGGACCTGTTTTGTCCTAAGAATTAAAGTGGTTCATGGCTTCGTAATAGATTTTGAGAAAAGTAGGTTTAATAAACATAGATTTGTACAATAGTAGCTCGCAAATAGCTGTCCGAGAGTTCTCCACATGTTAAATTTCTTATGTCAAGACAAAATTCACAATAAAGTGTTATTGCCCCTTTGAACGTTTTAATTGTGTCTTGAGTTTTATAACCTGTATAATTTTACCCTGTTAAAGTCAGAGTGGCGGAGTCGGGGTGGATTGGATGGGCTAGAGAAAGCTACAGTCTTAGACAAAAGCAGTTGGTGCACTTCCTCCCAACACTGATTTTTTACTTTTTTCCCCGTCTCCTCGTCCTCCCAGTAATGTTTATCGCAGTTACCTCACCAAATCTTGCACACCAACATTGGGAGGGCAAGAAGACAGAAAAATATTCCAACAATTTTGACTGTAGGTGCCCAAGGCGTTCAACCGCAAGAGAGCGTAACCACATTTCTAAATCTATTTTGGGTGCCGATTACATCTAGTTGGCCACCAAAGGAAAAAAAATATTTCTATCCGACCGTGTGCGACGAAGTCAGCTCCCGCCGGCCCTTGGTGATATTGTTGTTCAAAGTAGACGCCAAGATGAAATGTTTAGAACATTCTGCATCATTCTATAATTTTAATTCACAACGGTTTCCCAAGCAATTAAAATCATTTCATCACAACGTCGAGACATTCGAAATTCAGGTATCCATACTTTGCTTCGGGGCTTTAAGGAATAAAACAAAAGAAATGAATTTACCCTATACCTACAAGGGATTTCCCTTGTTTTATTCCCCAGGTCTCGGAGCCAAGAATAAATTTTAATGTATCAAATTTGCCTATTCGAATACCTTACAGCCAGCGGTTGTGCAAAAGTTGGATAGCACTGTCCACCGGATAAATCCCTACCTGTTGGATAAGTATTACGAAACTAATTGCGCTATCCACTGGATGGCGCTATCAACCGTTTGAACAACTGGGGCTCGATGGACAGATAAAGACGCAATTTGTGCAGTTGCTAAAAGAAAGCCTGGGGAATTCTGGCTTTCCAGTTCGAACCCTGACCTCTGTGATACTGGTGCAGCGCTCTAACCAATTGGGCAAGCAAGCCAAGCTAGTATGTAGTTGGTCATTCAATTTATCATTATTTGCCATCAAAGATAAAAGTGACAGATATGTTATCTCAATCGCGGAATGAAAGTAATGCTAAATGTAGAGCTCATTGGAGTTAAAGACGCCAAACAGTTAGGTATGCTGCCAAATATGAAGGTTGCTCATTTAAATTTCTAACTTATCTTAACCAATGAAACGTTGTTACCAAAGTGTCTGCAAATGTACCACCCGCAACATGAAATCATTGCGCTAAGAGAGTTCAGGTTTTCAGCTGTCAGATTATTAAATTATGTATACAAGCGTACCTGTTTTTGAAAACACTCATTTTAGATGACTCGGTCTTCTTTTCTCAATCGGCAGAAAACCTTTCAGGTGTCCAGATTCTCTGGAATGGGGATTACGTGAATGCTACAGCTTCAGAAATCGATTCCGAAACGATGTTGATCCGATTCGTTTTTCCTTGACATTTGCTCACTTAAGAAAGATGCAGTTTTAATGACCTCAAACGAATATTGTGATTATAAGAATAATCATTTGAACCACCTACAACTCCTTACGTACCAAATTTCTGCGTCGTTTTGTCTTACCAGCCATCTTTCTAATTTTTCTCTGAGCTCCAAATGGTGAATTCAGTCGTCGAGTGCAACTTGCAGTAAAACAAAAAATCAGAGGGAAAGACAAGAGTCGTTAACCGCAAATTTTCTCCACCTAAACCTTTGAGGAAAAACTTCAGGTCCTTTGTAAACGTGTAAAAGGAAGCCTTGAATTATTCGTGCTTCTGCGCTCTTCTGAGAAATGTCGAAATCAGTTAGATTCGCTGATCAAGGTGTAATAAAAGACTATGCGGAATCTGTAGCCACGGATATACTTCAGGAAAGACAGAAACGGAAGTTCCAAAATAGCAAAGCTGGGAAAGGAAAAGGGAAGAAGCGGCGTCGTGCTAGCACTGTCCAACACTTGGCAGGTAAAAATGGTGCCAAAATAGCGGGCTTTAACAAAGGTTTACTTTCAGAATTCATCATCTTTCTACTGCTACAGGGTTTTGACTTGATCAGTAACATTTGGGTCTTGAGCGAGTCAGTTGGAGTTCAATCTAGAGCGAAAACGTACAAAGTTTACACAAACGTAACATCACTAAACTATTCCGTTCCAGATTTTTGTGTCGATGTACAATGGTCGAAAGAAAAGATGACACAAGAGATTGACCATTTCTCTTCGGTAATTTACGTTTATTCATTTTTCCTTGCGGTTTCAGTGTGTATCTTTACTTTGCACTTATTGGCTTGGTTGTATACCCTCCAGCGTTCACTTAGAAGTCGACGATTTAACGCAGATACCCAAGAAACTTTAATCAGAATGAAGGTGTATTTTCTTATCGCCGCTAGCCTGCTGCAAGACATTCCACTCTCTGCAATCTCCGCTGAGCTGTTTTCTGTGCAGCAAGGTGGACAAGGCTTGGTATGCTGGAGTTGCAAAGTGTCAGGGTCATGCCAAGATGTTAAGCAGCTGGAAGCTAGGCTAAACAGGAGTACCGTTGCTATGTGGCTTAACTTGGCAGCCATCGGTCTCACGTCTCTTTGGAAAGGCATCTCAAGTTTCTACCGATGGAGTCGAGTGGATTATTGCGAGGCGTTCTATTTCAGAGCTTGTACAGCCGTGTTTGCTGGTGGTCTTTTCTTCATTGTCATCCTAACACCAGCTATGACAGTTCTTCAATACCGCTATTTTATTAAACCAGACGTAAGTGGGGGATTGCTGAAGGATATCATCGATCGTGTGTATATTATCGGTGCCATATTTTGGGTCTTGGTTCTTGCTGTAATTTTTTGCTGTCCTTTGCTGAATTTAATACGGGTGACGCAGTAACCACGACAATGACATGTAAGCTTGTCTCTGGTGTTTCAATGAGAGTTCTTGAAGTCGACCTCTTCTCTGGAAATCAATTCAGTCACTTACCCGTAACAGGCGGACGTCGCAAAAACAAGGTTAATGAAAAAAAAACCTAATTGGAGGAACACAATTACCGAGTATCATCAGTATTACTTGAGTATCATCGGCTCAACTACCCCTAAGTCCTGTGATTTAGATCCTGTTCCTGGTCATGTACTTAAATGTCTGTTTCCTTCTATTCTCCCAGTAATACACAAGATTGTCAACCTTTCCTTGGAAACTGGTCGGATACCTGGAATACTTAAACAAGCTATACTTAAGCCATTGCTCAAAAAGCCCTCTCTGGATTCGAATGACTTCAAGAACTATAGGCCTATTTCTAATCTTCGTTTCATATCCAAAACTATTGAAAAATGTGTTGCTAAACAGCTGATTCAATACTTAGATATTAATGACCTTGGTGAAACATATCAGTCGGCCTATAAGAGAAACCATAGTACAGAGAAGGCTCTTATTAGAGTCCACAATGACAGCCATGGCAATGGATCAACACAATTCAGTTATCCTAGTACTTCTCGATCTTTCGGCTGCATTTGAAACTGTTGATCATGGTATCCTCCTTTCGCGACTGTAAAATTGCTTTGGAATTACTGGAACTGTATTGGAATGGTTTCGATCATATCTTTCTGATCGTACACAGTTTGTGCAGGTTAATGGTGCGTGCTCTGCTTCTCATGTCCTTGCGTTTGGTGTACCGCAAGGATCCGTTCTTGGCCCGTTGTTATATTCAATGCACACATCCCCTCTTGGCGAGATTGCTCAATGTCATCAAATGTTCTATCACTTTTATGCTGATGATACTCAGCTATATATTACGTTCAGGACGTCTTCTGTTTCTGATATGAATCTGAGTAACGCCAAATTGGTAAACTGTGTTCGGGACATGGACGCATGGATGCTTTCCAACAAGCTGAAATTAAATAAAGATATGTCCGAAGTTCTCGTAATATCCTCATCCTATCAACCTCGGCCACCACTATCTTCTGTTGATATATGTAATGAGACTGTATCCTGCTCCCTCAGTCCCTTTGTATGGTACCTCATATCAATGCAGTCTGTCAATCGTCCTTTTTCCATCTTCGTAACATTGGTTTCATGCGCAAATATCTTACTTATGATGCTGCAAGGATCATTATTCATGCCTTCATAGTTTGTAAACTTGATTATGGTAATTCTTTATTGTACGACCTACCATCCTATCTTATTCGGAAGCTTCAACATGTTCAAAATTCTGCCGCTCGCCTTGTCAACCAGTGTCCAAGATTTTGCCATATTACTCCAGTCCTGAGGGATCTTCACTGGCTCCCTTTCTCCTTTCGTATTGAATTTAAAATTATGTTAATTACTTACAAAGTACTACATGATCGAGCTGCAATCTATATACAGGAACTCCTTCAATTGTATACACCCAGCCGCAATCTTAGATCCTCTAACAGAAATTTATTAGTGAAACCCTATTTTAATCTCAATTCGTATGGTAAACGAGCTTTTTCTGTTGCTGCTCCGGAACTTTGAAGAACTTACCTGAGGGTATTAAATCTGCAAACTCAATTGACGATTTTAAACGCAAACTTAAAACATTTCTTTTTATGCGAACTTATGAATCGTGATGTTTTTATTTGTTATCTGATTTTTTATCTGTTGTGTACATTTATCTATTTTGTAGTGAGCGTCTAGTTTTAATGTCAATTTCTTGTGATTATTTTTTACTTTTTAGTTCTACCTAATTTTTTGTAAACAGCGCCTTTGAATCTTGTAGAAAAGGCGCTATATAAATGGATTATTATTATTATTATTATTATTATTATTATTATTATTATTATTATTGTTGTTGTTGTTACCGGTAAACCAGAGTAGTTCATTGTGGCCCGCCACATTGACGCACGTGCCAGTTATCATGATCTCTGCACAAACTACCTTGGAGCTAAAGAAGCGCTTTCAAGTCATTAATTTTATCCAAGCTCAATAGTGAGCTTTGTAAGCAAGAAATATTACATACAGTACATGTACATACCTAGCCTTTGGCATTTTACCTCGATAGAAGGCAGCCTATGATTTCGATACTGAAACTTATTTCTCGAAGCCTAGATGATGCCAAACTGATATGAGCTGTAATCATTTTTGCGATCAAAGAGGGATTTCAAGAAATTGCTACCTGCAATAACCCGAGAAAATGCTTAATGCACCCATCAATGTAAATCCCGTTGGGGGGGGGGGGGGGGGAGTGCAGGCAAGGGGCGGGGATTTGATGCCTGAGACTATCCAAATCCGTCCCTCGGGGCTTTCTGAAAGTCACGCTGTTGGAGAAAGGTGTGAAGTTTTCATTTGTTTTAATCGCCATAATCCGATACTTTAAACTGTCATCTAAACAGATAATGTCTATTTTGAGAAAGTTTTTATTTTCAAGTTCCCATCTGATTGTAAAACTCGACTGAAATCGAATTCCACCATGAAAGTCAGAGGATTTTTTACGGGTCACTGATCCGACCTGTTCCAACATGTTGGGCAGATGTTATAAAGCATTTTACGTTTCATTAATATAATAGCACGGTCAATCTTCCTAGAGTGATTTTGTTGTTCAAAATAAGAGATGCTAGTGGAGAGAGAAAATACTTAGTTACAGCGAGTAATTTAACGGAGGTTACGTTAAGTAAGGACGTACTTTTGAAATGTTCTTTTAATTCGTTTTATACAGTATTATAGTATTGTTTGTTTAGATTTTTTCCCCTGGGGTGGGGGCTTCTTTGACACTTTTGATTGACCTTTCGTTTCTCACCCAGGGGAATTTGATCAAAAAATTTTAAAATTTGTCAAATCCCCACCCCTTGCCCGCACTCCCCCCCCCCACCCCCCCACGGGGTTTACATTGATAGGTGCATAATATTTTTAAATGCTTAATTCACGAGAATTTTGCCCTCGGCTCTGGCTGTATTAGGTTTGCCGGCTTCACCCAGCCTGTTCCATTTTTTTTTCTTAGGTCTAGCAATGGATGCTTTTAAAAACCAATTGCTTTTTTCTCCGTAAATACGCGTCCACACGTCATGCGTAGCGTAGAGTCCACTTTTGTTACGCATGCTCAGCGGGCGTAATACGAGTGGACTCGATGAATGACATCATCCTATCCGAAAACCTCGTTTTTCGTTCGCCCACAGGAAATCGATAAGACAGCGTTTTTGGTGCCTGAGAACGCCGTTTGCGTATGGGCAGATTAGGCTAAAAAAGCTCAATTGCTATGATAATTTTCTGTCAAAGTTTCGTCCTTATTCATATAAATATTTCAAGCAAAGCACATTGCATAATAGTTAGACAGTGTTATTGTCAACTTATTTTTAATTTCAACCTGTAAGCAAGTCTTTTTTAGTGTCATTTTGTAAGCACTGTAAAGACTGCAATAAAAAATACAGAGGAAAAAAACTTCTTTTGTATAGATATAAGCTTGTTGACTTTTTCAGTTGTCTATATGTGCCACAAAGGCAATCCTTGTTGATTTAAGTACGAACTTAACTTGACGCTAAATGCTGTAAGTCTGTACTTTTTCTCTCCATCTTGTTGATAATTGTGTTAAAGTTAGTGTTCTTTTTGAATAAATTTTCTTAAAAAAAAAAAGATAAGAAACTTACAAACGAGCAAAACGAGTCGATATAATATGTAATTGCTGACAACAGATGAATACTTTAACCACAACGCAAAATTGTTGTTGTGATTGTTATCAAAGTGGGTAAGTCAAAGTGGACTTAAATGAAAGTGAATTTTTCTGGCTCTAACATTAAGGTCAGTAAAGCAATGTATAATCTTGTTTTTTTTTTAATAATTTGCTCGATGCGTGGGCCGGGCTTTGGCGTGATTATGAATCATAAATTCATAAAGTTGAGATTATCCACGAAATCCTAAGAATCCGAAAAATTCAAAACAAAACTCTCATGAAATTGTATTGGAAATACATACGGAAATACATCAGGGAAACACATAAAAGATGGAACATTTTCCAAGATATTGGGATTTGTTTAGCCCAGATAAACGATGTGAAGTTTTCAACTTGGAAACTCAAAAGTTGGAACCGCGTTGAGGTCTGAATTTGTGAAAAGGAGTCAGGGTAAATCGTGGGGAAAGTTTGAATTCTCCGAGATTGGGAAAACCAAAAAAGTCTTAAAATCCTACTGCTGTAACGTTATGAATTATACATTGCTTATTTGAATCACAAAATATAAATTGGTGAGAAGCTACAGGTGCCAAAGACCGCGATATTCAATGACGCTTCAATCCTTCGCGATGCTGACTTTCTGGCAGAAGCAGTGATTTCTTGTCAACTGAACCCATTCAGAAAGGTTTAAAAGGGTAAGTCCTAAGAATCAGGCAATTAATTACACAGTTTATAGGTGTCAAGTTTCAATTACCTGAAACTGCAAAGCTTGTAAACTTTTCACACGTCTATGCATGAACTGCTTACCTTTTTTATTGCCAACTTAAATATAGCGTTTGTTAATTGAAACAGGCTTTTTTAACAGGCGGCTTTTTTTGCAAAGGAGACAGAAATGGGGAAGACTTGTGTATCATTTAAAGAGTAATGTTTCTTCAAATTATTCAGAGAGTATTTTTGACTTCGAAACAAAGAAATGAATTAAAATTACATACATTCTCAAGAAACGGTAACAGGCCTCTGTCCATAAAAGGGCTCTGCACGAAAATCAGAATTTAAAAAGCCGTGCTGATACTCATATTCAGATCCAAGTTGCTGGGTTTGTATTAGAAATTAAATGACCGTGATTTATCCAGTTTAGTTTCTATTCCTTTTTTCTTCTACATTTAAGGAATTATATACGTGGTTTACGAGTTTGCCAACAATTAAACTCACATTGGGGAGGAATGTCCTTAGTAAAATATCAACGCATGTAATTTGATAAGCTTTTAGAGAAGCATGCAACACAGTAGAAAGGCAAAAGTACTGAGATTTGCTTATCGTTGTTTAAGCCAAGATTTTTAAATTGAAGAAAGATTTCAAAATAATTTGTGAGATAAATTTATTGTGGTTTTAACAAATTTATACACCGTAGATGAAGGTTTCATCAAATTTGTGGATACGTTGCCAAAACCATTGTTTTCACTCATTTTATGATTAATATTTTATACAGGAAGAACAACAGCTTTTAACATTTTTAGCAATTGTTCTTCTATTAAAATGTTAGCTATCGGATCTTTAAGAGATTTATTTGATTAAAGAAGTAAAATGATCAATTTAAAGGGGAGAGTCGGCCTATTAAATGTATGGAATTCCACAATTGGTTTCATTTCCATGAAATGACCAAGCTATCCATGCCACAATAAAGAGATGAAACTTCATTTAATTTCGAGATTCAAATCTCGATCTTAAAACAGTGCTTAATTCGATTCAGTTATAATTTTGTTTTAGCATCATATTGAGTCCTTTATATTCTCCTTATTAATGTCAAATTTGCGAAGCATAGATTGTGAGATCGTAAATATTAAAATCCATTCTCAAATGCGGCTGGTATGATAGTAAAATTAAATATTTTCAACTGATAACAAAGTGCAATAAAAAAGCGCCGTTGTTTATTATGGTGAGAAATATAGAAGATCGCTTGGGCTGCTGTCGCTAGAAAACTGTCAATTAGCCAAGTTTTGAGTATTCTCGATTATCCATTTTTAGTCTTGACTAGTTTTACAATGGAATAAGCAATGCAATCACAATCAAGTTCACATTAACTCTGAGAAAGAAAACAGTTTAACTTACGATGTACAGTGAATTTGAATAGAACGCCGAAGTTGGCAACCAACACTCATATTATTACATAACATACTCCGTCTGCTTATTGTATGAAACGCATAGAAGTACTCAGTTCATTATTTTAGTATGTTATAATTGACTAAAACGAGTTCATTTTCCTAATGAACGAATATATTTCAAAATATTGAGATTATTGCGCAAGTCTAATCAAGCGCAGAAGTGGACAACAACACACTGTTAATATTCCAATCGACCAAAAGAGGGCCCCTATGATAAACAACTTATCTACTAAGTCCGCCAAAAATCCGGGAGTCACGCCCGGTAAAGTAAAGTATCGGTACTTCAAAATTGTCATAGCAGGTGTCATTATGATACAGGCATAAAGAAAGCCCGCGAACAGAGATGTTGTAGCGCGGATTATGAAGACATCACATTCGTCTGCACGACTCCATCGAAAGAAGGAGGAAATTGCCTTCCACAAAGTTGTCAGGCAAATGGCTAAAATAAGCAAAGTCAAGGCCTGGGAGCTTGGAGCTAAAAGCGTTTCAAGGTAGTCCACAGTTTTGCAATCTGGGTCCACTGAACACTGCCAACATATCAATCCACCAGTACCCCTTCTAAGAAGATAAAGTTCAATCGCAATAGTGGAACATGGAATGTCCTGCAAGAAGTTTGCAGCCAGAGTAAACACGATCTTTCCCTTAACCAAAATATCCCAATTCTCTTGCAGAAAATCGGCTGTCATAAGTGAAAACGCAATGGTTGAAACCCACAGTAGAAAGTGAAGACAGAAAATAATTGTCGCAACAATTGTAAAAGTCAAGTAGATTTCAACTGTGGTTCCGTATTGGTCAAGCAGTTCGTTGGTTTTTTTAGTATCAAATGTTGAACTGGAGCAGAATTCCAAAGGCAAAACTGTAAGGTTTCTCCCTGCTGCTTTTTCAGTTGCGTTGTTAGATACCATCAGCGAGGCAAATTCTTCATACGTTGCCGACGATTTTGAAGATTCAAAGTAGACGCCATAGTTACAGTAAATATCAAAACCTTGTAAAAGGAGAAATATTATAAATTCCACTACAATTCCCATGTTAAAGCCACCTGGAACAGCATTTTGGTTTTTCTGGACAACTTTTCTTGCCATTTTAAAAGACTGCGTTTCTCGCTCTCGAATAGATTGTAGTGATGATCACCATTCGTGCGCAAAATATTAGATTTAACCACCGCCCACAAAATGGCAACGCTTCGTTTTGATGCATTAAATATTAATAGGCTTAAGCCAAGTCCGCGTTTGTCCGGCTGGATTGTTTTGAAGTTCCGGATGCCGACTTAGTGTAAAGATGCTTTGTGAAAAGATCCAAGTTAAAATGTCATTTTTAGGGTGGATCTCAGTGTCAATCTGAGAGAGGATATTTGCCTCGGTCGTTCTCATGTCACTAGCATTGTAGGAAACAACTATTTTCTCAGGTACGGACATTTATTGACAGAATTTAATACGTACATCTGCTTGTACAATGACACTTTTGTTTGTGTAGCGACTTAGCGAATAAAAGTTTATGCTTTAAATATATAGAAAGTAAAGATATACTTTTAATCTGACGAGCCTAATTACTAAATAAGAATTGAAACGATATATAGTGTATCATCAAATCTTGAACTCTGAATCATTTCTAGAAATTAAATGTAAATGCGAGTAAAGCTGCATTTGTAAGGAAATAATCGATTTTGATACAGGTTGGAATTGATATCTACAGATAGAGATATAGACATTTGGCAATTGAAAGCGACTGGGCAGTGTTACTATGTAAAATGTTCTCTAAGTTCTGCGAAGCGACGAGGCGAGACAGTTTTAAAGTTATGTTATCCCTGTCAAATTTGTTTTTAACAGTCTAAAGCTGGTACCAGTCAGAATACAGGTGTTTGGTTTGAAAGAGGTTTACATTTATATAGTGAAAACCCGTCGAGGGGTGATGCCAGTTATTCACGAGTTGGCAGTATTTAAACAAAATATAATACAAATGTCAAATAATATTTAAGGAGAAGGCTTCCAATCACCTAAAGGTGGTTGAAAACGAAAGAAACGATGACCTGCTTTTCTTCAGGTCGTAATGATGACAGTTATTGCAAAAAAATCAGGTACAAAATGGAAACCTAAGGACTAAAGGATAGATAAAGCAATGATAATACCAATAAACCTTGTTAGGTCTTTCCATTTCTTGAAAAAATAACTGCCGTAATTAAAAACAATGTGACTTGTTAATTTTGCCGAACAAGTTTTGAAGCCTTCATCATTCCGACTCAGATCAGTTAAGCAATATTATGAACTCATTGTATCTGTTACAGTAATGTCTTAATCCATTTTACTATATTGCAATAAATCCTTTACTAACTAAACAAACTTTACTGTAAAAACTGTGAGCGGTTTTCATTGTGGTCCAAGTACAAAGATAAAATACTAAAAAAATAAAAATTAAATAACTCAAATGAAAAAAAATTAAGTGAAAAATGATAACAATTCGGCATGGTTAAACATTATGAATGTCTGGCAATGGTAAAATTTTGAATTCCAATGTTCCCAGAAAATCTCGTTTATTCGCCTCCTAAAATTAATTGGGTTGGGTGGTTAGGTCTTTAACGTCTCTAGCTAAATTATCCCAAAACTGAAATTGCTCCTGTGCAATTGAAACCTCGAAGTTCACTTCAAAATGCCAAATTAAAGGTTGGACGTGTTTTATATTTGAAAAAGGTTTGTAATCATTTACTTCCTCTCCTGGAAATGACATTAAATGTTATAGAAACCCGTTTATCGATTTTATTTATATTTCCCTTACGCAATGTGCTCAGTATCACTAATAAGCTTGCGTTATTCTTTCTCTCCAACCCAGACTAGTACGTCATCACTGACTCGTCATGTCTGACGAAGACTCAGACAACGCTTCTCAAAATCTTGTGCAAAATCTGCTTGGGCAGATCGACACAATAGCAGATAAGATTAACAAAAAGAGGGAACATTTGGAGGAAGTCACCGAAAAATATCACAATGAAGCAAAACACCTCCAAGGATTGCTTTTAAAGCTTCAAGGACTAGAGGCTTCGTTTATCGAAGGAGATAAAATCAAATCCGAATTTTTGGAATTTTCTGAATTGCTTAGCAACAGGTGCGATGACGTCATAGAGAAGCTCGGGAAGCTGGACACGTTCCTAAATGAAATCAGAACACAAGAGGATAAAAAGGCAGCGTTTGCTGACCGTGCTCGCAGCTTGGATGTTGAATCGATTTCAAAGGGCGAAGGACGCCAAGAATGTCTAGATTTGAAGCAAGAAGTCGACGACTGGTTTGATGTCATCCGCCAAATGTTTAAAGAAGCGAAAAAGAGGAAGATCTCTCTTATCTCGAAGTGCAACGTTGAAGATGTTTCTCAGTCATTGAATGCTTGGAGAAAGGCTTCCGAAGTTGCAAGAGAGTACAGTCGAAAACTTGCATTTTTGAAGAAAGACGCAGAATCCATGGAAACCTCAATGAGGTCTGAAATAGAGAGAATGGGAGCTGAGGTGCACAGTCTCAAAGACACGAACTTGACATTGGACAGCGAAGTTTCACTTTTAAAGGAGAAGTTAGTTGACGCAGAAAAGGTGATTCTTCAAAGCCAAACGATGCATGATGAAATAACAAAGGATCTACGAGAGAAAATTGATGCCCTTCACAATGATTTAAATGAGGAGAAACGGGCAAGCTTCGAAATGGAAATGGAAGCCGATGGAATTAAAGGAAAGTTACAGGATCTGGAAGCTAGAGAAGAACTTTATCAGCGTAAGATTGATATGCTTCAGGAACGTAATAAACTGCTGGAAGGAGACGTGGAATCCTTGAGAGAAAAACTCATTGTGGGTGAAAAATTAAAAGAGGAAGCCGAAACTCTGCTTTTTGAGATACAAAAAGAGTTGGATATTGTAGACATTGCAAAAGAGGACAGTGCAACAGCAGAGGACATATCTGACTCCAGTCGAATTCATCATCTTGTGCAGGGGCTGAAGAAAAAGCTGGAAGAAAATCAGGGCTACATCGAGAACTTGGAAAGCGAAGTAAAGGGCGAAAAAGATCGCAACAACGAGAAGGTTGAAGAAATAGAGAAGCTCCTGCACAGAATCGAGATTGAGGAAAAAGGTAAAGAGGAGCAGGGACAGTTAATTGATACTATCCGAAATTTACTAGATGAAAACGAAAAGCTTGCTGCTGATCTTGAATCCCAAAACAATTCCTTGAATGAGGAAATTTCAGTAGAAAGAGAAAGAGTGGTGGAGTTACGAGGAAGAGTTGGAGAGCTGCAGCAAACTATCAGTGATGAGAAGAGGGTCAACTTTGACATGGAAATGGAGGTTTCCAAGTTGAAAAACAAAGTAGAAGATGAAGAGTCTAAGAATGAGCTTAATCTAAAGAGGATCGAACTGCTCCAGCAAGAAATTTCGAGCTTGCTTGATACTATTAAGGAAAAGGTAAGCATGAATGAGGAGCTTCGTTCTCAAATTTATGATTATGAAAACGTTAAAGACAAACTACGCGCCGAAAGACAAAGAAATGACGACAATCTGCAAAGTATAATGGAGTTGCAGAACAAAATGATCAAAACGGAGCAAACATTAGAAGAAAAAGAAGAGGAGATAAGAAATATTAAGGACGAGCTGAAAAACACTAGCCAGAAATTAGAGAATGTGGAGAAAGAACTGGATTGGATCAAAGAGAATAATGATCTTTTGTCAGGTATACTTCAGGAAAAAGACCGAAGCTTACAGGAGAAAGAAGAGCGATTAAAACAAGCGATAGCAAATCTCAACTCAGAACGATCTGTCCAGGAGGAATATTCCCTAAAATGCACAATGCTGGAAAAGAAAATATACCTCACCGAGTCGGAAAACAAAGAGATAATCAAAGTTGCCGAACTCGCCGAGAAAGAATTACAGAAAGAAAGGGAGAAGAACAGTAAGAAAGACGAGGAGGTTGTGAAGCTGAAAGGCCAAATCGAAGAGGAGCGCAAAAGGAATATGGAGAGCGAACGCATTATCCATGAACTGGAAGAACAGCTTTCCGATGCCGATGCCTTAAACCAATATAATCAAGGAATAAAGTCAAGTTCTATTGAGAACATCATGGAGGCAGAGAAGCAGAACGAGCAGCTTTTGAACATCATAGAAGAATTAAAGGAGAATGTTAATGAGAAAGAACTTGGGATTGAGGAGCTTGTTACAAGATATGCTGTTGAGGAACAGAACTTGAGGGATGAGGTAGCTCAGCTAAGTGGACAGTTGGCATTGTCTAAAATGGACAACCATACAAAATCAGCGATCATAAAGTATCTAAAAGAGGAAATTGAGAGAATGCGGAATGTGATGAGAATCAAAGAATCTGTCCTTGGACAGGGAGAAGACGGAAGACAAATAAATGAGAATGTGGTTACGAAAGTTCAGCAGCTAGAACAAAGCCTTGAAGCGACTGCGGCCTCTGAAGATATAAAGGGCAAAGGAGAAACATTTGGTTCTAATGAAGAGCTAGAAGAATATGAATCAGAAGTTCAAGAACTCTTGGAAATCTTACAAAGCGAAAAGGAGAAAAACCTTATGTACGAAGACATGATACAACGACTCGAAGAAATCGTGAAACTTCAAGACGAGGCAAAGGATGTCGATAAATCTGACGTGGCTGCAGCAAATGATACAAGAAATGAACTTTGCGCCAAGAAAGAAGATTACAAATACAATAAGCGGAGGTATATGGAAGGAGAAGTACTCAGGTTGGAGAACTTGGTGGATGATCTTCGTGAGCGACTAAGATCTGAGAAGAAGCAAGTCCACGATCGAGACAATCTTATTTCCAAATTAAACGAAACAAGCAAGAGAGACTTTGCAAGGAACGAAGAACTTAATGCTCAGCTTCAAGCGATGAAAAATAAGGCCATGCAGCAGCTTCAACACTCTGAGGAGATGGCGAAGAAAGTTGAAGATGGACAAAAACTTATCAGAGATTTGGAAGTACAGGTGGACAAAGAGCGACTCCGTGCTTCTACCATAGAAGCTGTTTTGGCGTCCGAGAAAGGACGATCCACTGACAAGAAAGATGTTACAAAAGATCTGAAACGAAGGGTAGAGGAGTACCAGAAGACTGTAAACGACATTAAGGGAAAAGTGGACAAGATCAATCGGCATTTGCATTGCATGTCGCCTGGTTCACATGACTCACATCGCTTTGGGCAACCCGATGTCTCCATGAAAAGAATCAATGAGAGACTAGCCTCACATAGCTCTTTCATAAGGGAACTCAAAGCAAGTGTTGGTGCTGTAGAAGAGACAAGTAAAAATATGCGTACAGAATTGAGAACACAATCAAACCAAAATAGCAAGCAAGATAAGAAAATTGAAGATTTGTTGAGCAAGTCTACAGAATACGACAATTTAGTGGAAGAGATGAAGAAGGAACTTGGAGAAATAAGAAAGAGGTATCAAGAATTAAGCGGCGAGCTTGCACCAGCTGAGGAGAGTGATACAGCTGATGGTAGACCAGAAAGTCCCACAAAAATGATCCGAAGCATGCCTGAGCACGAACTTAGCAAACAATTGTCTCACTTTGAAGAACTTTTAGAAACTATCTTCTCTGAGGAAGCCAGGAGAATCGAGGAACTTCAAGATAAAATGGATGAAGTGTTCAAGAAGAACATAGAGTTTTCGTCCATTCTTTGTGAAATAAGAGACAACCTTCAAGAAGACAGAGTAAAGCGAGTACCTTGGGAGGTTGAGCGAGATGAATTGAAGGCTGCTTTAACAAAAAGTGAAGTCAAAATGGATCATTTACTCGCAACACTAGAAAAAGCAGAAACGGCAAAGGAAAGGCTACAAGAAAAGATACAGTTTCTCGAGGAAGAGCTAAAAGAAAAAGAAATGTCGTTAATTAAGTTGCAGGCAGACATTCATGAGGCAGAAGGAACCATCAGACGGCTAGAAGCAGAGGTCGCCGACGAAAAAGAACGGAACTCTGATTTGCAAGAGCGAGTGATTAAAGAAATGGAAGACAACCTCAAAGAGAGCAAAAAGAATCTAGAAGAAATAAGAATTCAAGCGGACAAAGAGGTGAAAAAGACAGCCGATGTGTCGGCAGCGGAGAAATCAGAAAAAGAAAGGAGAATCAAAAGCCTGGAGAACGAGATTGCAAAGCAAAGTGATTTCCTTGAAGAATTAAAGTCGAATCTAGAAAAGGAACAAAACCACGTGTTTGAATTAAGTGAACGCCTTGAAATCGAGCGAAGTCACTCTGCTATGAAGGAGAACACGATTGAAGACCTAACTAAGAAACTAAGAAAAGAAATAGATCGAGGTGACGAATTTCGCAAGCTTATAGAAGAGGCCGAAGATAGAACACTAAGGATCAGTGAAGCTCTAACAAAAGAACAAGTCCACGGAGTTGAGCGTGAAGAATGTATAAAAAAATTGCAGGACCGGATAAAAGATGAGCAAATTAGACTAAGCGATACAAAAGAGGCTTTAGAAGAGGAGTTGCAACTGACCAACCAGCTTAAAGAAAAGTTATCTTTAGAACAGCTTCTTAAATCAGAATTTGAACGCGAGCTCGAAAAAATCAAAGCGTTTCTCTTAGAGGAGAGAAAGGATAAGGAGAATCTCGTGGAAAAGATAAACAGAGACAAAAACAGGATCTGTGAAACCGAAAACCAGCTAAGAGAGCAAGAAGAGGACGCCAAACAAAAAGATGCCATCATAGAGGAACTCAAGTCTGATTTAGATACAGAAAGAAAATGCTATAAGATTTTAACGGAACGGCTGCATGCAGAACAAAATCGAATAGTCGAGTTAGAGATAAAACTTAACGAAACCGAATCAGTGATGAACAACGACAAGAATGCGTTAGAGAGTCTAAGAGAAAACTGCTTGCAAGGGGAAGAGAGGCATTTTGAAATTCTTGAAAAGCTGGAGCGAGCAGAGAAGCTGAACAAAGAAAAGGAAGAAGAGCTGAGCGCGTTCATAAACGAACTAGCTACGGAAAAGTTAAGAGTAGAAGAACTTGCAGCCAACATGGACAATGAGCGATGCTTGAAATTACAGGTAGAGGAAAGGGTAAAAGAATTGGAAGAAACTACCAATAAAGATGAGGTTTTGTTTGAGGAACTGCGTCGTAGACTTGATACGGAGGTTCTTAAACATCGTGAAACTTCGGAGCTCTGCGACCAGGAAAGATTATTAAGCCAAGCATTTCAAAAGAAAGTCCAGGATTTGGAAAGGCAAGTTGCTCAAGACAATGAAATCTTTGAGGAGCTCAAAAGAAACGTTGACAGGGAAAGAGAACAGAGTCGACAACTAGATGAATTGCTGCAACAAGAGAGGAGTGAAACTGTGCGTCGTGACAACGTTTTGAAAGAGTTGGAGGGGCAGCTTTACATTGAGCGTATAACAAAGGATGAAATTAAGGGACAGTTGGAATCAGAGAGACAAAGTAGCTTTGATTTGCAGGAACAATTGAGACAGAATCGCGAAGAAGAGTTTAATAGAAAGGATGTAGAGAGAAAACTGGCGGAAGAGATGAAAATTGAAATGGAGGAGAAGGTAGAAATCCAAGCACAGAGAGCACAGGAACTTGAATGTATGCTAGAAGCGGAAAGATTTAAAGTTTTCGAGAAAGATGGTGAAAAGAACGAATTTCAGAGGAAGCTAGAACAAAACGATCTGTGGCTTTCACGGATGGCCGATGAGCTCGCAAAAGACTTGGAAGATAGCCAGAGTTCCACAGATGAGGACGTTCGTGGCTACGAAGAGAATGAGAGCGTGGGACGTCGCCATGAGAAGGATAGAGAAAATCAGCCTACATATGATGACCTGTTTAGTAAAATATTAGCAGGACGTATTGCCAAGAAAAATGTCAAACTCAAGTCAAAGGAGCGAAAAAGACGACTCGCGGAAAGAGAAACTATGTTAGAAGACATAAATCGAAAATTTGAAGATGAGAAAAGAATGAAAGAAGACAGGCTTGCTGAATTGGAAGAAAATGAAAATAAGCTAAGAATGTTTGAGAATGAATGTGAAATACACCGCAGGGAATCTACAAGGCTGCAAGATGACTTAAACAGCGAGAGAAATCGTAGCCAATACTTTGAACGGTTACTGGCTGAGCAACAAAAACAAAATCAAGATCAAGACGAAATTGTGAAGTCACTTGAAATTAAGGTCATCGAGGGTTCCAATCGCCTACATGCAACTACAGAACAGTATGAAAAGCAGTTGCAAGAAAGTCGTGCACGACAAGAAGAAAACAGGAAAATGCGGGACTTGTGCAAAGTGCAACAAGATAAGATAGAACAATTTGATAAAGAACTGGAGGACATGAGAAGCTTCTACCTTGAAAAAGAAAACCTGACTCAAGAGACCATGGAGGGGATTAAGACCTTAAAGAAGAACTTAGATGAAGCTGAACACAATATTCTTTACAACGAGGACCTTCTTAAGAGAGAGAAAGGAGAGGACGCCACTGATGGCAAAATGTCTCTGGTAGGATCAAAAGCGCTTATTGGCAGTTTAAGAGAGGAGGTGACAAACGTTAAGAGAATTATTGACAACAAGTTAGCAGAACTAAGCAGCCTTCGTAAACGGTTGAGCGGAAGAGGAGATGATGGTGAAACTGCATTGTTAACAAACATGGAGGAAAGGGCGCAAAAAGCTGAAGCTCAACTAAAGAAGCTCCAGGCATCTTATCAACTTCTCCTGACTGACGTTGATATGAAGAAGTTTTTAGTGGAGGAGATCCAAAGGGAAGCTAACGATCTTAAAAATACATTGAACGAAAAAGACAAAATAATTATAGAGCTGAGGAGGGTAGAAAAGTCAAAGAAGCCACAAGAAGTCTGCAGTGACAGCCAAGAAATACAGAACCTGCGAGCGACCGTAACACAGAAAGAGACACAAATCCAAGATCTTACGAACGAAATGCAGAAAATGAGAGTGGCTTTGGGAGAACAAATGAAACAAATTCAAGTTCTTGAGAAAGAATACCTAGCTAAGCTATCCGACAAAGACAAAGATCGACGGTGCTTGGAAGTATCAGTGGAAATTATGAAGTCTGTTAATGACGGATTAAAGGCAGAGAAAGAACGAGAAGACGCAGTTAAAAACGCTGAGAAGAGAAGGAAGGGAAAAAAGTATATAGAAACCGCAACTGAGATGGTAGCCGATCTGCGAGAGCAAATCGAGTCCCTCAAAGCAGACATCGCTGATCACCAACAAATGGCTCAGAATTTGAAAGAGGACGACAAGCGCGCAAAATTACCCAAAGAAAATGAGAAGAATTATGTTAAGAGACGAGGCAGTCTTCGCGGAGTTGTAGCTTTACAAATTGATGAAAAACAAAAGAAAATGAGGCGTTTGAAGATGCTCCTTAACTCCATTGAAAATCGACACGGGAAGGACATGTTGGCGCTTACAGAGGGAGGTATGACACGCGATTCATCGAGAGATGGTCTAGCTGAAGAAGCCATTATAAGAACCGAGGATGCTAGCCTGCAAAGGACGTTGCCTCTACCTGATCTGGTAGGAAGCTCAGAAAAATGCGCTTTCGTTGAAGACAAAGAATTGAGACTGGCCCATTCTCTCGACACTAACCCATCATGTGTTGACTCAAACGTACTCTTCAACAAGGATCTTGACGAAAAGTCGACAAATTCCTGCTCTATCAAGAGGAATTTGTTTGCATTTTTCCTTGTCGCTGTCGCTATTGGTTTTCTGACAACTGGTTTTAAATCAAGAGGTTTCGGAAGCGTGCTCGCGTCTTCTGTTGCAGCTATAGTACTTCTGTTATTTGCTTATCGCCTCAAAAGAAACGCGACTGGTAAAACGACACCTACGAAGGAATATCCAGAGACAGAGCTCCTCGAAAAAATCACACAATTGAAGATTCGCCAAGAAGGAGACGCAAAGTTGATTGAAGAGCTCAGAAGACAACTGGAAGAAGAAATCTCTGACAAAGAGGTTAAACGTGTAGAGCTGGAAGAGCTAATGGCCAGCAAAGATGCACTTTTCAATTCTGACAAGCAGCGAGATTCGGAAGAGTTCGAGGCAAAACTGAAACAAGAAATCGAAAAAACTAAACTTTCTGAAGCAGAAAAAAGGAAAAGTGGACTTGAAGAATACAAAGTTTTACAGGAAAAAATCGATTATATGAAGCAATTGAGGGAAACTGATATGAATGAGAGACAAGCCAAGATTGCAGAACTTGAAAAACTAGCTGTTATTTCTGAAGAGAGGCGTGAGCATGGAATCAAAGCTATGAACATACCAATCTCAGCTATTCCTGTATGTGTTGCTATGTCAGTGTTTCTGTGCCAGCTTTCTGGATACCACTTCACAGCCCCCTACGCATTGTTTAGCCTGTTGATAATCACTGCTGTTAACGCTTCTTTTTCTAAAAAGAAGGTTGCTCAGATGTTGAGAGATGAAAGGCAAACCTTTGAAGAACAGAACGAAGAAATAGACGAGATGACGGATCTCTTGGACAGGCAGTTTGAGGTGGTAAAAACTCAGAAGGCTGCGATAGATATGCTTGTAAAAGAAATTGAAAAGGAAAAAGAGGAAAGGAAGGAAAAACGAAACACGTTAGCAAAGTTAATTTGGCAGCTTCAAGAGATGGAAGGAATGCAGAATATTATTTCAAAGCAGACGCCGAGGGGGACGGAGCTTGAATCAGCAGTGAGAATTAAGGCAGAGGAAAAGGCTCTAGAGAGAGCAAGGTTCTACAACAGAATGGTCAGCACATTGAAAGAAGTAAACGCTGAAGATGAGGACGACGATGATATGACAGATGACGTGTGCAACGCTGTACAAGAATTGGCAGATTATGCCGAAGATCAGCTCGAAGAACAAAAAAAGAAAGAGCTTAAAGGGGAAAAAACGCCCCACCTAGCAACGAAGTCCCCAGTCTCATGGAAAGCCGTTGCATTGGTTATAGTCAGCACATGCGCTTTAGCAGCATCGCTTGTTCTTAGGTCATATTTGATTTCTGCGCTCATTATCATTCAAACTGTCATCTATGGGTTTCAAAGGAGAGAAGGCTCAGTGGATCATTTTAGGGAAAAGCTTAGACGCGAGAGTATACGAAACAAATCATTACAGTTGGAAACAGAAAAGCTGAAGAAACTGCTAGAGACAGAAAACACGTACAAGATGACGGATGAGTATGCACAGGAAATTAAAGAGAGAAAGACAAGAAGAAAGTCCAGAAAAATTTTTTGATGACTATAGTGAATAACAGACCTGAGCAAATAGCCTGGTCGTACTTTGAAACCAAGAATTACTATTAAAGTATTTTTACATCATGAATTTTTGGTGGCTAGAAAATGAAAGAAAGAAAATGACATTAATGATGAGGTAACAAATGTAGGAGGGAAAATGGTTAAGAGAGAGAGTACAATTGTACGTTGGTCCTTTTCAATTTCACTTTTAATTAATACAAGGATATTCCTTTAACGTTTTAAGGCTATCGTTTTCGTTGCGGGTAAGCAATACTTACAGATTCATTACTTTGAACTTTTGTGGATTGTGTTTATGTGTTTTGCCTAACAAAACAGAAGTCTTATTGCTAAAGTAGGCGTTGTAAATATTTTCGTGAAATGTTATGAGCATTAATTATCAACTCTTGACACATTAAGAAAATAGGTTTCGTATCATTTCAAAGACATCA
The DNA here is from genome assembly GCA_964035525.1 of Porites cylindrica. Classification (NCBI taxonomy): domain Eukaryota; kingdom Metazoa; phylum Cnidaria; class Anthozoa; order Scleractinia; family Poritidae; genus Porites; species Porites cylindrica. The sequence continues at coordinate 45,840,228 of OZ037776.1, read as the reverse complement.
ATTTTGGTTACAACTTTGCCTTTGTTTTTTTTTATGTTATTAAGCCTTTAAAGTTGAACTTTATTTACTGTCTTTAATTGGTATAAATCTTGCACTAAATGGAAATAAACAGCTTGCTTAAATCTAAGAAAGCCTATACCAGACGTCTGTTAATCCTCTTTGTGACAACTGCATGAGTGAACTGTGAAATCTCCTGGACCGGGTTATTCAAAGCAGGTTTAAGATACTCAAGGTTTACCCGAAATTTGATTTCATTTAAGAAATCCCAGTTACTTTTAATAGTAGCTTACAATCATAGTTTTGGATGCTGCAAAATAATTTGCTATTTGCTAAATTGAATCAACTGAGGAAATGTTCTTTAAACAAACGAAACATGAACTCCATGATTAAAACTTAACACCGATAATCAGCCTACACTGAAACATCTGTGCCCTGATTCTTATCAAATGGAAAGCAAAAGAACGCATAAAATCCAAATTCCATCAATTTTCCCCCTCTAGGCGAAAATTACTTAAATGGTAAGGTATCTGAGAAAATCAAGGATTTGGCGAACAGGTTAATAATCTTTAACAATGCAGCGATGTCGTGATGACGTCACTTATTATTGAAGAAGGAACTAGAACCGTCGGCCAATTTGAATCCGTCATTTTGAATTAATTAAATGAATTCAATCTCCCTTAAACCCGCATAACTCGAGGTAATCGTGATAAAAAATTGATTCTTGTACAAAAGGCTGTATAGGAAGCAAAAAAATAAGCAAGTTGTGAAATTCTGAGAGAAATACACACTCTATAAAAGTGAACCCAACATCTGCTATTTGGTCATTTAAATTTGTTTTTTCTCAAACCAGTCACTAAAAAGCCTGGATTACACTAACAGTTATGATAAATTTGATGAAATAGTTCTAAATTAGGGGGTAAATTCAAGATGAGTTAAAAAAGTTATCAAGCTTCAACTACAAGTTCGAATGCAGCGTCAGTGTAAGCGCGCAGTCTTTCTTTACGAGTTGCAATACCGATGCCGAAACCGTTGCAGCTTGACGACATTGCCGGAAACTGGAAAAAATTTAAAAGAGCCTGGGATATTACGCAGTAGTGGTAAGACCAAATCGAATTGACGAAGAATACAAAACTGCAACGTTTCTCTCGGCGATCGGCGAAGAGGCATTGGAAATTTACGATGGAATGAACCTCGACCCGCCTGAAAGTGCAAAGGCACTGAGTTCTGTTCTTCAAAAGTGCAAAGAATTTTGCGTCGGGCAAAAAAACGAAACATTCGAGCGGTACGTTTTTAATTCCGGGTCGTAGAAGGAAGGAGAAAGCATTGACCGTTTCGTTTCATCTCTGCGGACACTAGCCAAATCTTGTAATTTTTGTCAAGCTTACAAGATTCTTTGTTGTGCGATAGGATTTTGTTTGGTGTTACGGAGCCCTCCTTGAAAAAGAAGCGACTGCAAGAAGGGCATCTCAGCCAAGAAAAAGCGATCGATATTTGCCGAAAAGCGGAGAGACAACTGCTCAGCAACTAAAGGATCTCGTGGCAGCATCGGACACAAGTGGGGAAGAACCGAACATTTTGCTAAGGTTTGTATGTAGCGGGAAAGAAGGAAAAAACCTGAACGCCGGAATTTCGTTATCTAGGGATTTTTCCAGTGACTCTGGAGAATCCCTTTTCACGGTTCGACTAACTCCGGAAAGAGAATCGGTACATGCTGTACAGTCTACGCTTCCTTTCAAGATCAGTACGTACGGCAATGAAGATCATGGGTGTGCCGCAAGTTGATTTCCAAATCGATACCGGGGCTACATGAGATGTTGTTAAGTTGAGTGCGATCAAGGGAGAAAAATACATACTAGACAGAATCATGCCAACCAATCAAGTTTCCAAGGTGTACAATTCCTCTACCTTCAGACTGTTTGGAAAGTGTAAGACTCAAGTGAAAACCCCGGGGATAGACGTGGACTTTCACCACTGGAGAAGACGAGCTTTGTTTCAATCTGATCGGAAGTAGAACAGCCCAGCAGATGCAATTAATTACCTTCAGGGATAAAAAGATCAAGGCTTCGTATCCCGAAGTAGCTGAACTCGCGAACAGCGAGAGCGTGATCGTAAACCTAACATGTAGCCAAACGTCCGGTGGAATTAATCTTGAACACATTTGCTCTGAGTTAGGTTCTTGGACCCCCTTTGCAGCTCGAGGTCGACAAAGATGTTAGACCCGTTCAGTAGCCATTAAGAAGAGTTCCTGAAGCCATGAGAAAGCCTCTGAAAGAGCACCTTGATGATCTTGAAGCTAAAAGTGTCATAGAGAAAGTGGAGAGACCTACCGAATGGGTGAACTCTGTTGTAATTGCAAGAAAAGCTAACGGCAAGCTTCGCCTCTGCCTGGACCCTAAGCCTTTGAACAAAGCTTTAAAGAGAAGTCATTTTCCGATTGAAGAAGTCATTTTCCGATTGAAGACATCCTGCCTGAGCTGGGCAAAGCCAAAATGTTCACTAAAGTCGATTGCAAGGATGTTTACTGGCAGGGAAAACTTTTAAAAGTTGTTCTTTGCTCACGACGATCGCCACACCATTCGGCAGATACGGGATACCCTTTGGAATTGAGCCTGCCAGTGAGATATTCCAGTGGCGCCTACATGAAGCAGTTGAAGGCCTAGACGGAGTATATGCGATTGCAGATGACATCCTTGTAGGTGGTGTTCGTGAAACGATGCAAGGTGCGATTGCAGGTCATCATCTCAAAATCAAGAAGCCTTTGACAAGATGCGAAGAGCGTGGCGTTAAGTTAAACAAACAGAAAGAGGCTTTTAAGCAGACAGAGTTACCCTGCACTGAACATTTGCTAACCCCGAAGGGAGGCCCACCCAAGATTGCAGCAGTACTTAACATGGAGAATGGGACTGTTCTATTTGTTGTTCAGCTCATTTTGGGCACCGTGAACCTAGCAAAGTTTCTGCCGATGCTGTCCGAAGTTTCAGAGCCTCTCAAGCTACTCACAAAGAAGGACTTGGAATTTCTGTGGGATGAAATCAACGATAGAGCATTCAATAGGATCGAGGAGATGGTGACAGCTCCACCAGTGCTGAAGTACTATGTGCGAGAGAAGGATCTAGTCATTCAGTGTAATGCAAGTGAAGGATGGTAGGCCGCTAACATATGCAAGCAGAGTCCTGACTCCAGCAGAGAAGAATTATTCGCAAATATAGAAAGAGCTTCTCGCGATTGTGTTTGCAACCGAAAGGTTTCACCAGTATACATACGGGAGGCAGGTGCTTGTCGAGTCAGACCGTAAGCCCTCGGAGACGATTTTTACTAAGCCACTGGTTTCCGCCCCAAAGAGATTGCTGAAAATGATCTTGAGGCTGCAACGATACGTTTTAGACGTGCGGTACTGGAAGGGAAAAGAGCTCGACCTGGCAGATATCCTAAATCTGTTTTTTCCAAAGTTAACTGAGACCACTGGAGAGCACAGGGAGCACGTCTTCTTAACCATATCCGCCCTTGTGGAGGGACTTGAAGTTGAGCAAGACGTTCAAGAGATAAAACACCTCCTGGTGAGCGAGCACGAGGCAGAAATGTTCCGCAGCGAGACCAAGAACGATGATGTTCTGCAAGCTGTGATATCCGTAGTGCAGTCTAGGTGGCCAGCGGATAAAAGAAAGCTAACTCCAGCAGTGGCGATCTACTATGATTGCCGCGACGGATTGGTGATCCAGGATTGATTACTCTTCAGGGGTGACAGACTCGTAGTCCACTAGACACTTCGCAAGCGCATGTTCCAGGCACTTGACTCTAGCCATCAAGGGATAGAGTCGACGCTAAGACGTGCTAGAGGAACAATTCACTAGCCAAATTTGAGGAGTGATGTTAAAGACGTCACTTCCAGGTGTGAAACGTGTGCAACTTACAGTACCAGACATAGAAGGAGACGCTTATCGGTCATGACGTTTCAGATTGTCTTTGGGCGAAAATCTCCACAGACCTGTTAGACCAACAGAGTTACATGGTGACAGTGTATTACTTCTCGAGTTTCTTCAAAATTTGGGCTGTACGACTTGAAAGCTACCACTGTAATCAATAAGCTTAAGGCGCACATGGCGAGATTTGGAATTCCCGACGAAATTGTGTCAGATTCAGTGGTTCTGAGTACAATAGTCGAGAGATTAAAGCCTTCATCAAAGAGTATGGGTTCAAGCACGTGACAACGATCCCCTACCATCATCAGTCTAATGGAAGGCGGAGTCCGTTGTCAAGGAAGCAGAGAAGATTCTTAAGAAAGCTGCCGAGTCTGGAACTGAACCCTACCCTACTAGGACCGGAGTCCACTAGAGAATGATAGATGTTATTCAACACATATTCGTACTTTTTGTTGTTGCTGTCAACGTACAACGTTCAAACTCCTTTCGATACACGTACTGATCTAGTCTTTCAAAATCCTGGTATCTTAAAATTTCATGATATAGTAATATACTTAATACAAATAGATTTATTCATGTAATTTTATCAAAACCATACTCTACCTTTAAAATTTCATTTTAAATTTACCTTACACAGGCAAATTCACTCGTATAATACAAGAAACTCTTGTAAATTTTGTCTGTCTTTCTGTCGTACTCGAATCAAACAATTTTCGGTATTTTATCAAGGACCTAAATTTATAACACCTTAAACATAAATATCATCAACGCTTCCTCCCCTGTTTCCTTTAAAAGAGCACTTAAGGCATTTGTTTGCCATAATTATTAGTATTCTCTAACAAAAATCTTGGGAAAAAGCTGTTTAGTATTCAACATTTGTAAACTTCCTTAATATTGATTGTTATTTCAATTTTCCATCTTATAGTATTTTGTATCCGTCGCTGTAATTTTTATGCTATCTTTAAATTAAAAATTGTAATTGAGGAGGCCTAATTAACATAAGCTTTGCTCAGTTTCCTTTAGGCCTCCTCGCCATTTCTTCCTTCATTTTTTTTTGTATTGGTTTGTAATTGTAATTCTCTTTGGCCCGTGCTTTTGCATGTTTGCAACAATCCTTGGTAAATTGAGCCTTCCTCAGTCTGGTCTGGCCTTCTTTACGGCGCTTTCTGTCCAACAACTTCTTATCTTTTGTGTTGTTCAGTGGCACCCAACGACCTTTTTCAGTAAAATATCTGTTCTGTGAAGCAAATATTGCCTAGAATTTTCTATTGCTTGGGGACGGCTAAAAATTTCTAGGTGACTGTTCCATTCATGTACAGTTTTCGAAGCTTATTATATCTAATTATTTCCCTACTACTTTCTGAAGCTTAATTCTTTACACTTCACTGCCCAGGTTAGGATATTTTTCGTACAAAAAGGAAACCTAAAATTTTCGGATTCAAAAATGTGAAGGAGGGGGGAATCAGAAAAGTTCTCACTTTCGAAATACGGTGAATTGCATCTAAGTATCTCATCTCAAGTACCCCTAGGATGACCGAACAAGTACAAATTTTATAGCGCCGCTTAGAATGCATTTCTAGAGATCTTAAGTACTCTGGATAGCCTAAATGATTTCAATGTATGTAGGAGGAAGCCGTCGTTGGGTGTTCCTGATTGTAGGCGGCAGATCTTCATTTAAGTACAAACTAGAGGCGGAAAAAGCGTGTTCAATTGGGTCTCATTTACAAACGTTTTTATTTGCAAATATTCATGTAGTTAGTCACCCGCTAACGGCTAAGGTAATATTTCATCTCGCATTACACAATCAACTCCAAATTCATCAGACCATACGAACTGTGAAAACACAGCACAATTTTGCAAGAGACACGAGCAAATGTTGCTTTGTCATTAATTTAACTGACAAAGCCGAAGTTTCCTTTTCGTATGGAAAACGACCACGGTCCGCCCACAAGTTAAATACAGGTGATTTCAGTCATAACCCTGATCATTATTTATTCAAATTTCGAAAACCCTTTGTGATGAGTTATAGATGTTGTTAGTGCGATTTTAATGAATCTGAAGTCAAGATACAGCCGACAGGAGTAATCTTTAAGCTGTTCGTGGACAATAAAATATTAAAATAAAATGCTGCCATTTAGATAGTGTACATGTAGTTGTGCTGGTGTCATCGTTTCAACGGCTTAATCTGCTTAATCGTTTTTTACATAAAGAAAACACCCTGTCTAGTTTGGACTGAAAGCCGCAAAAATTTACCTTGAGGTATTAAGCAATGATTTGTTTTGTCGACCTTGCATTGGAAGCTTCATCAGCGCGTAGTAAAGCACAATGCTGCAAATGGTAACGAAAACATATAACTTTGACCGTAATTTTTCTGATAACAAGTTTTCTTTTTCAGGTAAAACGATCAATATTCGCCTACACATCAAATACAGATGATTTCAATAATAAAAACTAATTGAGCACCCATTCAAATTTCGAAAATCTCCCTATCTATAATGAAGTAACTTTGTCTGTTATCGATCTTTTTTAATAAATAGCATAAACGGGCATTTCTTGTTTATAGAATAGGCGTCCGATAATGATTCTGTTTTCCAGTCTTCATGTCGAACAGCTGCTCTCGTTTGAAAGGTTTAGTCCATGAATCTTTCAACTCAAAAGAAGCCTTTTCTTTTACAGAAAAGCTGCCAAAAATTCGATCAAGGTATGTAAACAAATTGATTGGCCTGGTCATTTTTCGAAACTTTTTCTGAGCATGGTGCAGTTGCTGTGCGGAAATTTTTAGGCTGTCTTCTTTTCGAAGCTTTCATGTGATGTGTATACAAGTTCCCGTTCACTTGACGTCTGTGATGATTGTTTTGCCCACCTCAATTTTCTGTTTTTCTAACTAATCTCTCTTTTTCACTGAAAACACCCTCGAATTCAGTGTAGGCACAGCATCTATTATTTGTGTCATGATGAAAGTGGCCAAGGTATACTGATTATAGACCACCTAACTGTCGGCTTTAAAGCTGCATATGGGTATTGTTTTACTTACGAACTTCAAGCTAGGCAGCTGTACTCTGAGAAGCGGCTAAAATATACTTGTCTTCAGTTGATAACTTGAAAGTGTAGTGATGACAGCTGTTTGAATTAAAACAATCAGTAAAGCAAAAGTATTATATAGTGAGAAAGCATCAAGATCTGCCAAACTGTCACGGAAGTCCTCTTTTTAGGCTGCAAAAAGCAAGCTCTGTTTTTTCCCATCTTAAAATTTTGCCTGAAATCATTTCATATTTCAGTTGCAAATAAACCAACGATGATCGACGAAAGCGTTTACAGAAACATTACCAGAAACGAAAGTTTCTTTGCAGCGACCGGGCAACGATGCTTTTTTCTTGACCCTCTCAACGAGTACAAACCAGGAGGACTTCTTTACATTGAAAGCGTGGTCACTTCCTTGATAAATTTTATTGGGGCTTTTTTCGCCTTTTCAGGCAATGGTATTATTTGCTTAACGTTCTGGAAATCGAGTCAGCTTCGATCGCAGTCCCAGCTGTTTCTCTGGTGCCTGGCATTTGCGGATTTTCTAACTGGGATGATAGTTCAACCGTTTTATGGAGCGTACAAGATAGTCTATATAGCGGGTTATGTCTCTGCTTCGTGCGTGTTACGAGTAATTATCGAAACGGTTGCTTGGTTTTCAGCAGCGTTGTCCTGTGCACTGGTATCATCCATCATTGGCGAGCGATACTTGGCTTTGCATTATCACATGAGATATCACGATGTTATAACCACGAAAAGGGTCATTCTTTACATCGTATTTCTGGTCATTGTAATGGCCATTGCAAGCCTTTTAAGGTTCGCCATGGCCAACATAAGGCCATTTTTATGCTTTAGCATTTGTGGATTGCTGTTAAGCCTCATAACTTTGTTAACCTGTTCCTGGAAAATATACAAACAGGTTCGTCGACATTTTCTTCAAATACATGACCAGAACTCAAAAGAGAGCAAATCCATTGATATGCGACGGTTCAAGAAATCTCTTATAAATATGGCATATATTGCTATTTTGTACATTATTGCCTACATGCCATTTACTTGTGTTTTGTTTCTCTATTTGCACAAAGGCTTCACTGCTGATGTCGAAGTTGCTTATGACATAACCCGTACTTTGGCTTTTGTGTCTTCTATATGGAACCCTTTCCTTTATTTCTGGAAAATACAAGAGTTGAGAGAAGCTGTCAAGAAAGTTTTAAACCGTGACAGTCCCATCAACAACTTTACCGAATAAACCGGCAAACTGTAGAACAACCTCGCCGGGTTTCTTTGTTTTAGTTTTGTTTATGTAGCTGAACTACAACATATAGTATACGCAGGACATGTATTAATTACTGTTTGAAATGCTTAAACGGCAGTGCGAGTTTTCAGCATTATAAATTACTGTTATTAATAATTTACTAACAGGAATGGTATTGAAATTGATTGAGAATTCGGTTATCCAGATCTCCTCACTGTTCATCCAAACCTCTGGAGGATTAACATAATTACACAGGTGTTAGTATAGGTAATCACATGATTTCGAGTGCAATTTGGAATAAATAAGCACGAGTAAATTTTTCAAAGACCAACAAAAGTGCACGAGCCCGTATGGCAAGTGCACTTTGTGGTCTTTGAAAAATTTACAAGTGCTTATTTATTCCAAATTGCACGAGAAAAATCATGTGATTACTTATTAATAATATACACGAAAAACATAACTACAATAACAAATTTTGACAGCACGCGCGTTTTTAGTTCCATTCAACTGATTGGCTGAAAGAGACTACTACCTTTGTCAAATTCAAACGTTTTCAAAACCAACGCTTTCAAAATCATTCAGCTAAAAACCTTGAAAATGTGCAAGGATTTTTTTATATGGTCACCAGCCTGTTAAAGATAACTTAGTTTGTAACAATCAGCAAAAGTAAGCGTTTTTAAATTCATCCTCGATTATGAGAGCTCGGCGTTTACAAGAAGCGTTTTCAGGAAGTATACTGCCGTTTTGAAATCTGGAGAACTCTTCGAGCAGCCAAAGATGAAAGACACTTGCTAAGGTTTTTTGACGACTGTTTATCATTGTCTGTTCCTGAGACCCCATCATAGCTGGATTCATGGACAAATTTTTGAGATTCAAAAAGCGAAAATGAAGGAGGCAATTTGCTTTCTTTCGACGCTGCCATCGATGGATGAGTGGAGCCACAGTTGTTGTGATGTCGGAAACTGTCAGTATTAATATAACATTTGCTTTTTCTCGGCGCTGGAGTTTTCATTATTTCATTTGGCCTATTGCAAGAGTCATCGTAGATCTTCTTCGTCGGCTTCATCGTAGTCGTTAAGGAAATTTATACCTCTGTGGCCTCTGACACCGACGGTATGTTCACTTCTGAACTTACAATCTTTGTTTTCTTCAGCTTCCTGACTGTTGTTTTTCTTGCACAATGATTCGTAAACTTTTTTCTCACTTTCTTTAAGGCTAGTACCAGCTAAGGATACTTTCATTATGTGAGTTATTGTATTTTCGCCCATTGGTTTAGTTTGGACCAGATGTTTAAATTTTCGGTTTCGTTTGCTATGGATGTTTTAATAGAGGTCTTCACTCCACAAAAGACTCAAAGAGAGCAACAAATAACGTACATGACTTGAAATCCTCTGTTTTTATCATGGAATTGTATCCTTGTTCATTTAAATGCCTAAAGAGTGTAGCCGTCACGGTTTGCGTGTGGTTGCAACCGTTTTTCTTCTTTATTTTTTTACTTTAGCGTAGTCTGTTATAAGTAGCTTATTTTTAGTTTCTCTGGCTCATTTTCTTCGATTTTGTTGACAGTATTTTTCTCTTAGCAACGCATTTTCAATACATTTAGCCAGAAAGACGTTCTTTTTACTGTGTTCGGGTTTTTGGAATATATTTTTTTAACTTTTCTATTGTTGCTTTGCTTACGAAATTAAATCCCGTCGTCGTCTGCTGAAAACCACGGCCATTTTCTTGAATTTTTGTTGTTAAAACAGCTCTAATCTGATTGGTTCTTGTTGGTTTCTTTTGTGTTTTCAGCCAATTAGAAAGCATTTGTAATTTGCACTCGTGTTACAAGTTTGCACTCGAGTTACACATTTTGCACTCTTGTTACAGAAGAGCTGCACTACTTTCTGAGCCAATCAGAATTGAGTAATTTTTTCGTGTATATTATTAAACAAGGACCTCGTTAGGCTAAATCGCAACTAGACCTTTTGGGGGGGGAGGGGGACTGAAACACGAAATTCAAGAACAACTAGAGAAAACGGAAGACGATTCCGTCCCAGAAAAGCCGGTCAGCCTGCATGATTGGATAAGTGACACTTGATGCGTCCAGCACCAACAAACTCGAAATTAAGGAAAACACTCGCAAACTTTTCGCGTCGTACTCACATATTAAATAGTTATTCTTTGAATTCGAAGCGATTGATGGCAGAACATTTACCGAGCCGATAAGCAGCGAGTTAATACTCTTAAGGTCACTATTCACCGAGATTGAAAAGAATAATTGTCCCGGAATTGTTCATCATTATACTGTAGTCGGTATTAATATAACAAAGTATAATTATCCTTTATTTTCTTCAGTGATGGAACCGCAGAGTAATTTCCATAGTAGTTAATTTCCTATTAGCCACCGCGCAAAGGACGCTCGAGTAAAACTTTTACTCTCCAGTCAGCCGCTGGGTCAACACCAAATAATAACTGCTTTGAGGTCATTGAACTGCCCTCAAAGAAAGGAAAGTCTTAAACAGGTGAAAGTGATGATTGCATTGACGATCTTAGATTGTTCACAATCCCCTATTTTTCAGTAACATCGTCGGGGTCGAGTCCTTGGCGTCCTTTGCGTTACATATGAAACCAAGATGGCCGCGCGTACAGGTAAGTACTCGATCTTGATGACCTTTCGGAAAATTAGGGAACTCGGAACGGTCTATGACGATCTCACTGTTTCTGCTGGACACTTACAGGCGTCCGAGGAATTTTCTAGTTTTTTGAACGTCTTCTTTGTGGGTATACCTCTGTCGCGTATGAACGAAGGTAAACAGCTCAAAATTTTCTCCGTTCTAAAACGGAGTCTACAATTTACTCCAATTTGTTACTGACGCGAGAGCAGTTGATAAAAGAGACTGCAAGATCATATTTTGAAAATTGTAAGCCCGTTAAAAAGTCCGTTAAGAACGTCTCTTCCTGGCAAGGAGGTGTTGAAGAGGAGACGGGCCCCATCACTCTGTTAATTTCCAACTGATGTGTATGACCTGAGTGTATGCCAGTTTGGCCAAGAAAATTACTTATTACTTTACTGGGGTCTTTTGTTTGGTCCCTTCTTTGAAGTTAAAGAGAAGGAGTCATCTGAATAAGCTACTTTCAGCAGTTGCACATTAGAAATCGCATGAGGCAGTGTTTTCGAAGAGGGTCCTCCTTAATTTGGACCATGGAGAAGCAGTCAGAATCAACTCCCAAACTTCCATCCACAGGGGAAATTCATACTGTCTTCTGAGATCGAAGAGCGGACGGAGTCCCCAGCTTTTAACGTGGGTCTCCAAGCAAAGTAAATGTAATCTTTTCATGACTAAACTCTTTTTTACAAGGTTTTGGCCTTTCTTCTTTAGAATTAATCCACTTACCGCTCCCATGTCGATTGCAGTGCTGCGTTAAGAGTTGGCAAGTCATTTGTTGCATACTCGTTCCCCAGTCTACTGCACCGTAGAAGCCCCCGATCGATTAAAGTGGAGGAGAGACCAATAGGCTCTTTGCATGACTTGATCACGTGATGAACTTTCGCTAAACACGAAAACAGTTCAATTTTGTAAGCACAAGCTGAAAGGGCATATTAAAATTAGGTATCCTGAGAATTTTACAAATTAAGTTCATTTATAACATATATAGGTAAAAAAAACGCTTGCTTCTGAAAACTTCTCGAAACGCGCGGCACTGAAAAACAAACGCTTCTATTGGTTGGTTACAAACTCGCCACAATCGTCTAGTTTGAATTAGAAATTATTGTTCTAAAAGTGAGAATGGAAATTTGCTTATCTATTCGTTAACGATCAACGGAAACTATGTAAAAACAAGCTAAGGTAAAATGGTCTTAAAGTCCACCTAAAAGTAATGAAAACACTCAAATATTGAATTCGTAAGAGGGCGTTGAGTATAGTTTAGATTCGTTGAAATCATGTTTATGTTTTTGCCTGGCGAAATCCATTAAACTTATTGTTTTGCGAAAGCGACTGTCATCCTACGTTTTATTCGTTGCTAACAATGGTTTCCGTGAGGTGACCTGGCTGCAGTAGTTTTTGTGTAATTTGTCTTGTTACTACAAGAGAAATTTTATTCGTCTCGGATTGTTTGGTTGATATAACAAAAGTGCATATACAGACGTTAATAAAAAAAGGACACTTCATAACTGGATATTCCCCGGGACAGACCAATTTATGGTCTTTCCAAAGACTCAGGCTCTAACTTGCGCAATATCTTTAACGCCTTTGCTGTTGGTTTGAGTGGCTAGAAGCTCGATTCCAAAATGCTAGACAATTCTTCATCATTGTCTTCGATTTTCAGAGAAGAAAAACCGAGTGTCATAGACAACTGTACACGTGTAAAAAAAATGTTTTTTTCATAGCAAGTCAACAGACCTTATTCGCAATACCCGCCATCTTTGCATGTGCCTTAGGATCAAGGGGATATTAGCAATGTCACGTGGTTTCTCAGGGGGCAAACAATGAACAAAATTTGCCAATAAGAGTTGTCGCGATCGAATTTGCTTATTCTATCAAATTTAGACGACGATTTAATAGCCATTCAAAATGTACAGTTGGAGTTTCGACAAGTTTTACGTCATTATTGTACATGCTGAACGGACATCTACGGTCGCTATTGCTTTCAAAACACTTCCACTAATAACTTGTTATTAGCGTCTTCAAGATAAAAAGTTCTTCATTTTCTTTTGTCTAGAACAAAAAAACTCGATCGCGATCTCTTGTATTGGCAGATTTTATCACTTGTTTGCCCCCTGAGAAACCACGTGACATTGCCTTTATCCCATCAGTCCTAAATAAGCGCGTGCAAAGATGACGGGTATCGTGTAGTGCTCTATAGGACTTACATCGGGCAGGCACGGACGCTATGTTATAATTGATTCTTAATCACATGCATGAGTTTCCCTCTCAAAAGATAAATGAAAGGCCCCAAAAGTTAAGTAGGGATTTGAAAATTTCTTTGTCTTGGCTTTACGTCTTTAAGTTAAAAGTTTATTGATTTTATGATATGTATATAAACGGAAGCTTTGCTTTTTAGCCCTGGCCAAATCTATATATTACTGATTTGAATATACAGACAAGGCAAAAGCAAACAAGCATGCCCATTAAAATATCAAGCACTTGTATTGATTGTTACATCAAACATCATGTAAAAAGATATGAATAAGATGACAAATTAGAGAACTACATGACGACATTTGGTTGGTTCTGTGGTAACAGTACAGCAGGTGCTGATTTTGTTTCCTTTTCGGCTTAAATAGTAAACAAAAACTACCCAAAATCATTCTTGATCCAGAAAGCCATGATCGCCGAAGCGGACTTTGTTAACAGAAACACCTCCGAGAACGAAACTTCCATTTCTGTACTGTCTAGCCAAAGGTGTTATTTTTACGACCCTCTCAACAATTACGAACTCGGAGGATTTCTTTACATTGAAAGCATAGTCACTACAGTGATAAATTTTATCGGCGCCGTCATCGCTACTTCGGGCAACGGAATTATCCTAGTAACGTTCTGGAAAACAAATCAGCTTCGATCGCAATCCCAACTGTTTCTCTGGTGCCTGGCATTTGCAGATTTTCTCACTGGCTTTATAGCGCAACCATTTTATGGAGCATTCAAGATAGCTTATCTAACGGGGTATGTTTCTGCCTGTTGCGTGTTAAGAGCAATTCTTGAAACGGTTGCTTGGTTCTCAGCAGCGTTGTCCTGTTCACTAGTTTCGTCTATCATTGGCGAGCGTTACCTGGCTTTGCATTATCACATGAGGTATCACGATGTCGTAACCACAAAAAGGACCATTCTTTACATCGTATTTCTGGTCATTGTCATGGGAATTGCAAGCCAAGTTTCAAGGTTCGCCATGACGAACATGAGACCGTTTTTGTACTTAAGCATTTGTGCATTGCTGTTGAGTCATCTAACGTTGCTAACCTGTTCCTGGAAAATATACAAACAGGTTCGTCGACATTTGCGGCAAATAAAAGACCAGGGTTCTGCAGAAAGCCAATCTCTTGATATGCAGCGACACAAGAAATCCGTGATGAACATGGCATACATCGCTTTTTTGTACATAATTTCTTTCTTGCCTTTTACGTGCGTTCTAGGTGCTTATTTGTCTAATGGCTTTACCAGTACTGTAGAGGCTGCTTACGATATAATTCGGACTATGGCTTTCATGAGTTCATCGTGGAATCCTTTTATTTATTTTTGGAAAATACAAGAACTAAAAGAAGCGGTCCAGAAAGTGATGAAAAAGGATCATGCTACAGTTCACTAAATCATTTTGTCAAAGGTTTTCAATACTTATTAAAATTTTAGTGTGGGCTACTTGATAATTTTTACTTAACTTGATACTTAGGATCTCAGATAACAGATCATTGAGAAGATTTTCTTTTCCTTGACCTGCCTCTTTGAGAGTCGGTTTAGCTATAAAATTGTATGTTTGTTTTTTTAACTACATCAGCTGACAACTTTCCTCTCCTAATATCATAGGTGACGAATTACTCCTTAATTTTGGCGCGCAATTTCAGCGTTAATTTGTAATTTCACATGTGAAATTACAAAATTACCATGGCAACCCTTCCGTACGTCTCAGTGTCAAGATGGCGACAAAGTTTTAAAATGCCGTGAATGAAGATGTCAGGGCACAAAAAGACGCTTTAGAAAACCTTAACACATAAGAGAACAACAAGAAGGACTCTAACAGGAATTTTTCCGAGAAAGTCTGAAAAATTCTGAACTTCATAAGCCAAATTTAAGGTCTAAACATTTCAGAGAGTGGAGTTCTCGATCGATACGATCCAGGATAGACATATCAAAAATCCAAGATTGCTAACGTAATTCGTCACCCATGATATTAATAAGTAATCAAATGGTACACTCGTGAAATTAGGGAATAATTTCACTTGCGTTTTGTCCAAATCCTAATAATTTTAGGATTTGGACGAAACGCGCGTGAAATTATTCCCGAATTTCACTCGTCACCATTTGATTACACATAATTAATCTTTGTTCGCGCGGTTAGTTTCGATCAACTAAGAATAAGTTAGAACATAGGGATGACGATCGCATCTCAATCAGTGTATTAGTTGCTTACTTCATATGCTATTCCCCAAAACTGTCAATAACACCATGATATTACTTTTTTAGATCTTCCACTGACCCAGAGATAAAATTACATTTTATATTTTTAACTCGACAGATCAGCTACTGTTTTTTTTTTACTCATATTTATTTTATCCTTTTTCCAGCTGCCTCGAATAGCGTTTTGTGCTAAATTGCTCGGCAATTGTATTTTCCCTCTATGTGTGAATAATTAAAAGTTTTATTTGTTGTAATTTTTGTTGTTGTATAGCAATAATTTCACCTCAAAATCGTTTCTTGCAGGAATTGCATTAATGCGTTAGTTGATGTATTTGTCAAGGAAAACAAAACCGAAGAAAGTTTCTGTTTTCATAATCATTTGGTGGATAACAGTCAGAAGGTTGTTCTTCTTTCATGTCATGACATGGTTTCATTAATTGTGCATTATATAAAAAACTTGAGTCAAATTTACCTAAACGGCATTGGTCAATTTATATGTTCAAGTGTTAAGGCAGCAATTTCTGTTTTTCAGTGATATTTTTATATGAGAATAAACCTCCGATGGACTAAATTAAAAATTTAATTCATAGCTGCATATCAGATGCATAAAATGTAAAGCTGAAAGTGAAGTTATTTCTATTTCGGATTTTCCAGCGGTGTAAAACTGATAATTTTTTCGGAATATTCCTATATTTTATTTCTACATATAAGTAACGATTCCGATTACCTCAAGGATCGTATTTCAAGTTTTTTTTAGCTTTTCACATCAAAATGTTTTTTCCCTGTCTCTTGGTGTTACAGTGATACGATCAGATCGGGTTAAAGTAGAAAACGAAGACAGTAAGTACCTCTCGGAAACGATGCTAGGTTGAAATCACACGTACTGAAACAAATGCATTATTTTTAGTTCCATTTGCAAAAGCTTTTTACTACCCACTAGAACTCGGTCGATAGGTATACTTTTCGTTATTCAAAAGTGTACACTATGCAAGTGCTTTATCGTCCGGTCAGGAAGCTTTTAAGTAGAATTGACCTGACTGTCTGTATTGAGCCTCCACGTACGTAGATGTATTCATGATCGGTTGCACCTCTTTACACTAAGTTAGAGCCTCTTCTCTGAAGAGGGTCACATCCACTCAGTTAAATCATTTGTTATTTCCAAGTGATGTTTCGAAAATACATTTCTTTTAAACCTGTGGCAAATTAAACTAGACTGAGTAGCCATTTTTATTTTTGATATTGCCTTGACTCAGATTGAGTAAGCACTGGGGTCGAGATTGGACTAGGGTGTCAGGAACCTCAGTACCATGCGCAGTTTCCATTTCCGGTCGAGGAGTCAATTCGTTATACTGAACAGCAAGAAAAACGCGAGAAAAAGCCTCTGGTACCCAGGCTATCCCTTATAGGGAATGGAAATACTATATTCTCTCCCTTGATCTAAAAATGTACGTCGCAGTTTGTCATGACCTGTGGCACCTTTAACTTAAAATACACTCGTTCCAAGAATGACAACTCCTTTAATTTTCTTTTTGTCAATATTAATATTTCAGGAGAGATTTTCTCTTCAATTTTGATCTTGGGTTAGCAAAGCATTTTTATTTTACTTTTTTTGGATTTAGTCTATAAGCTTCATCCAAGAGAGAATGAGCTTACTTCATCACACTTTTTTATAAACTTCGGAATACAAACATTCTGGTGGTCTGCACCTGTTGGTGTAGAGCAACGACACCGACGGTACCGTCTCATCCATTTACTGAGGAGCTCTAAGTAAAACCCTTAGCTTAAACGAACTCAATTCTCAACGCTTGGTTGAAATCACATGTAGTATAACAATACGTATTCTGCTGGCCTCCAGCGCAGATGCTTTTATGGCCTCGTCACAAGTCCTGCCCTACGGCTGTGTTCTGAAACGAGCGGTCAAAACGTAGACCAGTCACAAGGCACCTTCAAATGTAGGAAGTGTACTTTGGACCTTTCTCGTTAGATTCCAGAATAGGTCAGATAATGTCTCATAAAAGATGAAGCCCTTAGACTTCTTAGAACGCTGTTAGAACAATTTCCTCAGTTATATCATTCGATATGTCTGCGTCGGAGGCTTCAGTATTCTGCGTATAATAGCGACACGTGAATATCTGAAAAGCTCAAAAGGGCTAAGTTCTTACCATGAGCATCATCATACCTTTTCCTGCTCGCTTTAAGAAAAGTGGAATTGAAAATTGAGGTTTTGATGCAGCTGTTTAATCCTTTTAACACACTTTAGTATGACAAAACAATTAAGCTTGGTTAAAATCTTTTATTCGAAGCATTAATTCCTTCTAAGACTTGATGATATAAGAACACTGCCTTATTAGTTTTGTAAATGTGTAAAGAAAGGGTTTCATACTATTTAAAAATATTGTTTGTCTCCCGTTCTGTTCTTGATTTGTACTTCTTTTATGATATTCCTACAGCTTTGGTAGACTGTGATAACACAATTCGGATTATTTTACCAAAATTTCTTTCGTTTATTTATTTATTATTACTGTTTTATCATCATTTTTTTGCTTTGACCCGAAGACTTAGTCATGATCTCTCAGTAGCCCGGGTCGTATTCTAGGACCTTTTTAGAGGGGCGCATGCCGCTTAAAATTTGCCAATAACAATATATAGATTTAGCCAGGGCTAAAAGCGTCGCTTCAGTCATTTCATCTATAATTTAAAGCAAACAAGAAACTTGTAATCCACAAATCAGTTAAGTTTAGGTGAGAATCATATGACTAGCCTTTAGGGGTGGGGCTGGGTGATTTTAGAGAAAAAAAACAATTTGCAAACAGTGCTAGAAAAAAACAACCTCTAAAATCTTACACCCAATAAATAGCAATCTCCCAAGCAAAATGACCTATTTCCCCACCTACACCACTTTTATTTTATAGAGTTAAGTGGACAGTCCCGAAATATAATTTTATACTATAAAGGCTGTTAAGACACGATAGTCGTCGGTGGCAGCCAATTTACACAGCAGACAATGCTTATGCAAAACTTTGGGGTGACAAACAAAGAGCACTATGGTATGTTATAATATTTTCTGGAGTGGTCAATTTTCTACGGCACTTTGCAACCCTATTTTACACTAGCTATAGATGTTAAAAAATCCTCACCCTATCCCAGAGGTAAGATAAAACATGTACGCGAATTAAACATACCAATGATCATCAACAGTCATTATTACAAAATAATTAAGATAGTACGCGCGCTCTGATTGGCCGAGAGGAGAGTTTGCATGAGAGTATGTAAGCGTGATTGTGGCGTCAAGATGTTTTGTTTTTCGCGCGCTAATCACGCAAGCACGAATTTGAAAAAGTTTTCGAGTTCAAAACTCGACAAGTTTACTTTATTTGCCCATTCCTTTGTCGGCTGAAACTTGGAAAATCGTTACAAAGAAGGTGTGTCAATTTTTTTTTTCGCTTAAGCTGACAATTTAAGCGAGAAAAGTCCGTATTTTGGAAGGTATCTTTTTGCAAAACAAGAACTGATTACGCGCGCAAGACTTCGTGGACAAGACTTTGCGACTGGTAAGAATTTCTCTTTTAATCAGTGCCGTACAAAGAGTTTTGCGTTTTTCTCGGAAATTTATTTTATAAAAGCAATAGAAAACGTTTTTCCTGTGTTTGCATAGCCTGATATAAACACTCGAGGCGTTGGGAGAATTTTCGACGGTTATGCAAACCCTCGACTTCGTCTCGGGTTTGCATAACTGTCCCGAATTTTCCCAACCCCTCTCGTGTTTATATCAAGCTATGCAAACACGGAAAACGTTTTCTATAGCTTAACTGTACGCTGAATAACAAGTTCGCGTCATCCGGTTTATAAAATGGGTTAAGTGTATAAAAAGACCACGTAATTGTTGGCGGTAAACATGAAGGGATATTGCTTGGCTAGGGAGTGTCATGATTGGCGACTGTTTGAATAGACTCTGCAATTTACTAATTTCCAAAATGTGCTCCTCCGAGTTTATTTACTTACGGATAACAACTGGTTCAGTGCTAACACTGACCGCGTAACAAGGGAACAATGCTATGAATAAACAGAATTATAAATTCGAAATTTGACCTATTGGCCAGTCAGTGGCATTGTCAGAGATCAAATCAAGTCGACATACACGGCAGCTGCTGCGTTCTGCTTTCACTATTTGGTTGCTTTGCTTTTAAGCTGTCTTCTATATCATAATTGTCCATGAAAAAACTTCATTTTAAAACCGTTTCCTAATAGACCAAGAAAACTATGATGGTCGACCAAAATTATGTTAAGAATAACTTCAGCGGTAAGGAAAGCTTCTTTGCAGTATCTAACCAAAGATGTTTTTTTCTTGAGCAACTGAACAACTACGATTTCGGAGAACTTCTCTACGTTGAAAGCGTTGTCACTATGGTGGTAAATTTTATCGGCGCTATTATAGCCATCTCGGGCAATGTCGTCATCCTCTTAACGTTCTGGAAATCGAATCAGCTTCGATCGCAATCTCAACTGTTTATCTGGTGCTTGGCATTTGCAGACTTTCTCACTGGGTTGATAGTACAGCCGTTTTATGGAGCCTACAAAATAGCTTACATGGTCGGCCATTCTTCTGCTTCTTGCGTACTGAGAGTGATTTTTGAGACGGTTGCTTGGTTTTCAGCAGCATTGTCCTGTTCACTGGTTTCATCCATCATTGGTGAGCGTTACCTGGCTTTGCATTATCACATGCGATATCATGATGTGATAACCAAGAACAAGATCGTGCTTTACATCGTGTATCTGCTCGTCGTAACTGCGATTTTAAGTCTGTCGAGGTTCACTACGACAAATGTAGCGCCATTTTTGTACATCAACGTTTGTGGATTGCTGTTAAGCCTTTTGACTTTATTAATCTGTTACTGGAAAATCTACAAAGTGGTTCGCCGACATTTTCAGCAAATAAGAGACCACAATTCAACAAGAGGGAGCGGTCAAGCAGCCATGGATATGCAGCGATTTAAGAAATCAGTTATTAACATGGCATACGTTACTGTTTTGTACATGATTTCGTACATTCCGTTTACCTCTGTTCTATTTGCTTATCTGTGCCATGGCTTTACCGCAAATGTCGAGGCTGCTTATGATATCACTCGTACCATGGCTTTTATGAATTCTTCGTGGAACCCGTTTCTATATTTCTGGAAAATACACGAGTTGAGAGAAGCAGTCAAAAAGGTTTTGAAGCGCGGTGATCCCTCAACATTGATTGAAAGCCCTACTAGTAACCACTCGTTGTGAAATTTAATTTCTTTCTTATTTAAACAGCTTAATCGATTTACGAACGCGATAAATAGCATTGGTTAAGATGGATAGCACAAATGTCAACAACGGTAAGGAAATAGCAGTTTTGTTTATTAAGCAGCGGTTTCTTTGTTCCCCGATTTTCATTATTGCGTAATTTTGCTAGCATGGCAATGATAGCGGTGATATTTTAGTATCCTTAAGAGAGTCGTAAGATGATGGTCGCTTAATTATAATAAATAACCCTGGCTATAATACTCAGTTAACAGTTATTAGGCCAATTACAAAAAAGGCGGATAACACCCTCCCGAGATCTGCATAATTCTTCAGATGATGGAAAAGCCAAATTCAATAATTGTTTTATTATTTATTCAAAATAATTCCTAGTTTGAAAACAAGCTAAAACATGCTTATTTCCATCGATGTTAAATTCATATTCAATTGCCTTTTTATTCGCAAGTTTAGGAGATAAAGGGATGTTTAGTTCTGTAAATAATCTCCAAATAGCATATGTCGTCCGTCGAGCTGTTTTTTGCTGTTCTTGCTATGTTTTTAGCCAGTAGTTTGCCTATTTCTTCTTCGCAAAACGAGTGAAATCTTCATCATTTTTCATTGTTCTACCCACAGGCGGCCCAAGCTCGGTGCATAAATTACCGCGTGTTTCGAACTAAACGAACGTTCGCATATTACGAACGATTGGTAGACTTTGTATGAAAGGTAGATGTTTAAAAAAATGAGAAACATATGCATAAATATAGAAATAAATTTTACTTTCGTAAACTTGAGTTTGTTGTTACTTTTTCTGTGTAACCTGGCCATTTTATACAGTCGGCTCGTTGTTTGTTCTGTGTTGTTTTCCTACAAAATCACTGATAAAATGCGAACCAAGTCAGGATACTGTGTGCAGTCTCAACTCACCAATCTCTCCCGCATCAAAGAACCGAGCACCGATTCGCTATGAAAGCGCCAAATCCTTTTGAATACGGCAGCGTATTCAATAAATATTCGGTAAAAAGTAAATAAATATAAAATAATAATAAACTACAGCTCAACTACTACAAAACTCGGTAAAGGTATGTGAGCGAAATTTCTGTAGCCATGTTTTAGCAAATCCAGTCAGATGTATTTGTCAGCTAGGTTTTACGGTCGTCAATAGTCCTGTTTGACAGGTTTTGATATAGCGTATGCTCGGTAAAAGTAAATCGCATCAACGTAAGTGACGGCAAAAAATCTTACTTTATACAATGAAAGCTGTAAAAGTCTGGAAAGGGAAAACGGAAACCGAAGTATTTCGTTGAGGAGCAATTATCTTCCTCAAGTGTAACCTGAATTTGCCGACGTACGTGTGGTTTTGGAGTGGCTTTGCAATCGTAAAATATAAAATGCTATAGTGTGTAAAAAGGCTTTCCCTATACTTTCCAATTTCAGCGTTTTCCTTTATGCTTGTCATTTTCTCGTTTGCTGTGAGGCAGGAAGTGATTCCAGTAAAAACTTTTGGAGCAACAAATCAGACCACCGTGAGAATTCTATCAGTTTCACCATGAGAATATTGGACAAAAACAAACAAGGATCTCGACTAAAAAACGTTTAAACATAATTAGGAGGGCAACTAGAAGCTAGTAGATTTGCCACAACCAATCACATACTGACATCCCTAAACCTTCAACGGCAGCGAGGAAAAAACGAAGGTTTTTGAATGCAAATAGCAGTTACCTAAAAGATAGAAAAAGTCCATGGACAGGTATGCTAGCTGAGCACATTAGCTGTCAAATTCCCCTAGTAATATTAACCACAGGTTCAAGTAGCGAAGTTAATGATATTTTTCCGTATTATATTGTTCCCTTGAGTGCCGGGTAAGGCTCCTGACCGGTATGCGTTATTGGCCAAGCGTGACGTCAGGATGGCTGGATATTGGCCAAGTTCTTTTTTTGCGTTTTTATTGTCTGCCTGACTAAGTAAAGGGCAATAAAAACGCGAAAAAAGAACGAGGTCAATGTCCAGTCATCATGATCAAACAGGCTTGGTCAATAAAGAACTTATTATATGGCCAAAAAGAGAACTTTTTCTCCTGGGACTGAAATAACCAAACATGAGCCACATCTTTCTGCTCTGGTAGCCAATCAGAACGCAGGATCCGCTTCATCTTGCCCTCTCGCAGATCCGACCATTGTAATAAACTAACTTTTCATTACAGCTCCAATCTATGGCACTGAAAAGCTAACACCATAAGAGCCTTCCATTTAAAAGTTCTGTCGGGACTAACGTGGTTTCCATTTTCGGCAAGAAACGCGATATAGGACACGGTCACGGTTATCGAACACGATAAAGCTTGCATACAAAGTGGTAGTGGATACAGAGTTCAAAACCAAATTATTTTTTCCGCTCAAAGTATATCCTTATGGATTATTTCTTCTCGGACGGGTTATGATTAAGAGCCCTAACAGTGTAGGGGTATTTCATGAAGGCCCTAGTCATGTTTAAAAACAAAAGGGTTAATATCATCGGTGTTCTTTCTCGATGACCAAAATAGCTCCATTCTGGTTATCTTAATTGTAAACATCTTGTTGCTAATTACCGTTTTTATGCGTCGGTCCTTGATTCAAACAATTTTCAATAAGCCAAGGTAAATTCTAATGGATTAATGACGAACTTGACTTAACTGACTTGAAGTTCAGTTTCCGTTTAAAGGCGGTGACTTTTTCTTGAGTTTGTCAATAATAAAAACAGCGTTTTCTTTCGGTATCATCAAAACGTTTGGGCAATTATTGTAAAAGAAAAGATATAGATCACTGGCTTTCTAAGAGGTGCAAAAGAGACAACAACAATGTCAAATATATTTTCATACCAAGAGTAATTTAATAAAAGCACAGAACATCTATATATATAAACCATTCATCGAAACTGAATGTTACTGGCTAATATATTTAATGATTGATTTCGTTATTTGAACCGCTTACGAACCAATCCGGTAAACCTTATATATAGCTTAACGTTGCCCAGTATCTTGTGGTGAAAATATGACGAAAGAAGGAAACTGACTAGCATACAGTTTCATTTAACTTCTTATAAAAGGCATAGGCCACTTCCTTCTGGAAAGATTAACTGTAAATCCATAAAACGATGATAGTCAACGAGGATTTTCTTAGTAATAACGTTATCAGGAACGAAAGTTCCCTTGTCGTGTCTACTCAAAGATGCTATTTCCTCGATTCACTTAACAACTATGAAGCTGGAGGACTTCTCTATATTGAAAGCATAGTCACAACCGTGATAAACTTTATGGGCGCCTTTATCGCTTCTTTTGGCAATGGAATCATCCTGTTAACATTCTGGAAATCGAAACAGCTTCGATCACAATCTCAACTATTTCTTTGGTGTCTGGCATTTGCAGATTTTGTCACTGGTTCAGTAGTGCAGCCGTTCTATGGCGCATACAAGATAGCTTACATAACTGGGAAGGTTTCTACCTTGTGCGTTTTTAGAGTTATTTTAGAGACGGTTGCTTGGTTCTCCGCCGCTTTGTCTTGTGCACTGGTTGCAGCCATCATTAGTGAGCGTTACCTTGCTTTACATTATCACATGAGGTACCATGTTGTGGTAACTACAAAAAAGGTCGTCATTCTCATTGCATTTCTTCTGGTCAATATGGCGATTCTATCCCTTTCAAGGTTCGCCATGGCAGACGTCACTCCATTTTTTTATGTGAACATCGCTGGTATACTCTTTTCACTTTCTACCTTAATAATTTGTTATTGGAAAATCTACAAGCACGTTCGTCGACATTTTCGGCAAATACAAGATTACGGTTCTAGAGAGAGCAAGAGAAAAGATGTACAGCGACTGAAAAAATCCTCGAGGAACATGGCATACGTTGCTTTATTGTATATAATTTCTTACATGCCATTTACATGCGTCCTATGTGTTTACTTGTCTTGTGGCTTCACCAGCAGTGTAGAAGTTGCGTATGATGTGACTCGCACTGTGGCATTTATGAATTCATCATGGAATCCTTTTATTTATTTCTGGAAATTAAAAGAGTTGCGGGAAGCGGTTAAGAAAGTGATGAGGTATACCTCTTGACTTAATGAATACAGTGAGCAAATAAACTCATCACTATTCGTTGTTGTTTAGTTAAAATGGTTACAAAAATAAAAACGTGTCGTAAGAAATATAAATGGCCTATGACTGAATTGTCAAGAAAAAAAGTTCATTCAACACTTAGATTAAATTAAAAGTGGAATTTCTTCCTTGGAATTGACTCAATTTTTTCACATGTTAGTTTTGGTTAATAGAGCGTTACAACCTTCACAGCCGCAATTTTTGGTGTTGCTTCTTCCGCTTAGATGTTCACTAGATGCATGCCAAACCGAACTATATAGCATGCTTGAACGATCAAAACTGAATTATTGAAAATTGAAAGTTGGAGAATTATTTCAAATTACCGTAGGTTTATCATTGCTTTATATCACGGTACAACCAAAAAAGAAAGAATCGAATGCAAGATTATAAGTTTATAATTTACAATTGATTGCATAACATATTATGATTTGAAGCCTGCTATTGCAAACATCACAACGACAAGTCTAATCCTTCAGTTGTTTTTCGTAATACTTCTTCATTCTTTAGATTTTCTATTTGTTCTTGTCTCCTGCTGCAAACTACACGCGTCTGCGACTTAACCTCTCTGTACCTCTATGTTACCAAATGCAAATAATGAATTAAAAACGAGGAATGAAATACTTGCACGCTACTGACGCCATTCTCACAATTGCACTGAATGGGCTAGTTATTTCTTACCTCTTTTTTTCCCAACCGATTTTGGCTTGAATCGCAATCGTCAGAAGCTAATCAGGTGGAGATCATAAACAATTTATTTGATTGCTTCAAAAATTCGATGGTCTGCTGATACCTGAGGGTCCGTACTGGGGAAAAAGGAAATGGGGGGAAAGAGCAAAACAAAACAGGAATTTTTATTTTTCGCCTTTTTTCACCCACTGCAGAGCCTAGTCCCAGGCAAAACATTTGTGAGTTTTGTAATTAACGGTTATACCAGGAGCCAATTACTTGGAGCCTCCGTAAGATATGGGAGATGAAGGCTCCAAGTAATCGGCTCCTGGTTATACTCATAATGCGACCAAACAGTTTTAGAATGAAATTGTCTTCAGAAACCGTCTCTCTTCATCCATAATAATTAATAATTAATAATAATTAAAAATTTATAACGCGCCTTTTCCATGCAAATATGATCAAAAGCGCGTATCCATGCAGTGGCTTAGAAAGACTATTGTTACAGACCGGCGGGAAAATTAAATGTTTGTGGTATTTCGAACAACTTTTAATAGAAGGGGTGCCAAGTATCTGCGGGCCATGAAACACAATTTATCTTTGTGCGCCTTTCAGTAAGCATCAGAATGAGGCTGAAATAATTGCCTTATCTCCAGGATGAAAAATTTACAAAATTAACAATTTTTCACAATGACCTTGCAAAAATAGCTATTGTCCGGTAAGGCATTCGTCGAATTTGCAAAATTTTTTTCCTTAGCTTAATATGTGAATAACAGCACATCTCAAAGCAGCGCTACGGCTTAAAATTGTTCAGGCAAAGCCTTGTAGGAATTTGACACAGAAATTTTTCTTTTCGTTTTGTTATGTTAATAAGAACACATCCTCAAAGCGGCAGATTTTCTCTACCCGTCCCATACCGCCTTTGAGACAGAAATTCCAATTCCCCATTCGATTCTTTTTTTGGTATTCTTTTTAGCAATGACAATGTTATCATTCTAGACCAAAACTCCTCTGATTTTTATACACAGACTGAATTTTACGAAAACCATACCCTTGACAGCCTATTATTCCATTATATTGGCCCTCCCCTACTTACTTCGGTATTCAAACGTGGTTGCCTATTTTATATATGACGATCATTTTGTGTCATTTCTACCATCAAATGACGAATTAGACTTGAAGCATCCTTTAGAAAGGTTTACGGGATATTTCAACTTGATAAAGTAGGAATATGTACGTAGTACGTACAGAAGGGTAACAGTCAATAAACTCCTCGATATGAACATCTTTGGCTTACATGAATATTAATTAGAACGCGAAAGCACTCGTATGGTACATTAACAATTACTGATGACAATTCACTGATAAAAACATTTGTCCACGTTTTGTGATACACGTGCTTATGCGTTTTTGCCTGGTCATCGATAATTTTTATGCACGAGTAAAGAGTTAACCCTTTGAGCATAATTTGTCTTGGGATGGATACTTCTCCTCGTCATCGTTTTGTTCTTGGTTTCCTTTTGCACCTGCTCGTATTTTCATTTTGTTTTCGTATTTTTTAAGTTCCAAGAGTGACCAGCATCAAATTTCACCGCTAAAACCATGTATAAATTATCATTTGTAAGAGAAAGAGTTATAAGAATGAACAAAGTGATAATCAAAGGGAAAATGCTTTGATCTTTTAAAAAATTCTGTTGACTCATCTTGAAGGGTGAAGCCGTCAGTTAGCCGGTCTTATATTTAGTGATAACCCTTTCAGGAAAATATCCTTTTTCGACGCACTTCTATAAAAAAATTTTTCAACAAATTAGTAATGACAGAAGACCGACACCATCAAGCATTTTGATATTAAAAGAAGCTCCAACAAAAAGCTAACCACTTGATGCAGAGCAACTAGACTAAGGCCCAGTTCAAAAATCGAACTTTTCAAGTACCAAACTAAACGACCCAAGTTCGACAGATGATTCAATTAGTCGATCGGACTCAATTCATTTTCGTGATGTACAATGGTCTACAATAGACTCTCTCTCTCTGACATTTATCGGATTGACTTTTGACTTTGACTGTTTATAGGGGTAGCACAATTACTGGTAACCCAGTAGCTTTCATTGTGGAACCAGCAGAAACTCCTTAAACGCGCGGTTAGATAAGGATTGCATCATAAAACGCCTAATAAAGTCTATATTTCCTGTTAGTATTGCCCCAATACGGTTGAATGAAATATATTTCTTACCAGTATTCGCCACATCTCAAAGAAATCCGAAAATAAAAACTTTATTTATATATTTATGCATTTATGTATTTATTCAGCTATTATTACTTTATTTTATTTTATTTCATTTTTTTTTCTTTTTTTGGTTATTTCATTAGCTTATTTTGATATTGATATTCGTAAACATCAACTGAGTTCAACAAGTTAAATATCCGCCCGTTATATGAACCTTATGGTGAACAACAATATTATGTTGCGCTAAAATTTAAGTAATTTACAACTCCATATTATAAGATCCAGCTGAGACTTAATTCATATGCAGCTTCATATTCGGTTAATCAAGAAAAACGTTAATCTTTATCTAGCGCTCTCACTCTGTGATTTTATAAGTAAAAGTTGAATTGCCTCCGCGGGATTTCTGCCGGGTGATGAAATTCAGGTGAGGAATTATACTGTCTTGAATTCCCCACGTATAAGGAAAGTAAAGAGATGAAGTATAAAACTGAATAAAATACTTGCTGAATTGATGAATGTATGAATCTCATGTATTTGGACTGGAGAATGAAGAAATAAATGTAAAGAAGATCGTCGTAGTTAACGACGCAACTTTTCAATGCAATTGCGAAAAGAAAGCCTGAAAAAATTTAGGCTTGCCGGAAAGCAATTACTGATCGAATAAACAGTTATAGTATGCCAGATCAAATGTCACTATTCCTTAACTTTGGGCGCGTAAGGATGAAATGAGAAATAACTCTCTTTTAATTTCATTCCAAAAAACCTGACAGGATCTCAATAATGTGTGATGAAGACAGTGTCTCAAGACACACATGACTGTGTCTTGAGTAAAAGTAAAAGCATATTCAGATAAATGGGTTATGTTCATAACAATATTAGGGATAGGAGGATATCAGTTTCTTAAAAAGTGACGAAATTAGAAATTATAATTTTTCCCTTCACTACAAAATTATGTCTCGCTGCAAAATCACGATTTTTCACCCCGAAATCGTGTATATTAAAAAAAAACAATATTTCAGATCTTTGTCGTAATTTTATATAGCCATGATCCACAACCAAGCTTTACTATTGCAAGAACAAAACAATATCGCAGAGGAAAGATGAACTTAACGATAAATTAAAACAAAAACCGATATATGAGATTGAATTTAGAATGCGTTAAGCTTAAATGGAAAAGGGATCTCAGCGGCCCTCATGAGTTATGTCAATATTACAACAGAATCAAATTTTCGGTATATAATTCAAACCGGAACTAAGCGCATCCCCAGCAAAATTTAACACTGTGAAGGTTTAACTTATTACTAGAAATAATTACTAAGAAGGAAGAGGTCGCTTCAATTTTCATTTGGATAGCGGGCCATTTGTCATTTACAAAAATAATTAAGAACCTTTTCAAGAACCGAAGCAGCCACCATTTCCCGCAGATCCCTTTTTGACGAAGTTGGAAAAGCGTAAAAGGTTCTTATGCGCTAGTTTTTATTGTAATCATTGTGTCTTTCTACCATGACCCATTTTTTACCATTTCGTGTAATACAAAATTGTTAAGTATAAGCAAGCAAAGTATGCCTTCAAAGTTTCCTACCGCGCTATTCCAATAAGTCAGTGTCAAACGAAACTGACTTGACCCAGCTGAGTTGAAATTCAGTTTCCGTTTAAAGGCAGGTGGATTTTGAACAATCAGAATGAACGCTAATGAGAACAAAAATTTATCTCGCTGAAAATTGTACGAAATATGTCTAAAAACATGTTATTTCCGTCATCACAAAAAACGCATTCATTTGCGAATTGTTTTTATGCCACTCTGTGAAATTAAGGTCAACTAAATAAATGCTTTTACTGGCTGATGATTCAGAGAAATTTAATATAGAACAGCTAATATTAATGTAACAACGATTTATATTTGCAGACCTCGCAGGAACCAATCAGTGCACACCTTTTAATAGTTACAGTTCAACCACAGGTTAAACTGAAAATAAATAGAATAATATAACTTACAAGTTTCCCCCTATTCTGCGCGACAGTGTCACCAGCTATACAGGCTTTTTAATTCACCATTCTACGACCCATAAAGTTATGATTGACAAAGAGTATTTTGTAAACTATAACAACAGCAGCAACGAGAGCTCCTTTGTTGTGTCTTCATCAAGGTGCTTTTTTCTCGATCCGCTAAACGAGTACGAACCAGGAGGACTTCTCTACGTTGAAAGTGTTATAACAACAGTAATAAATTTGGTCGGCGCTATCATCGCCATTTGGGGCAATGGTATCATCCTCTTGACTTTCTGGAAAACGAGTCAACTTCGATCACAATCCCATCTGTTTCTCTGGTGCCTTGCGTTTGCAGATTTTCTCACTGGGCTGATAGGACAGCCTTTTTATGGGGCTTACAAGATAGCTTTACTGTCCGGGCATGCCTCCTCCTCTTGCTTGTATAGAGTGATTTTTGAAACGGTTGCGTGGTTTTCAGCTGCACTATCATGTGCGTTAGTTTCGTCTATCGTAGGTGACCGGTACCTGGCATTGCATTTTCACCTTAGATACCATGTCGTGGTTACGACAAAAAAGGTCGCCTTTCATATTATGTATTTAGTA
This sequence comes from Porites cylindrica, assembly GCA_964035525.1. NCBI lineage: Eukaryota > Metazoa > Cnidaria > Anthozoa > Scleractinia > Poritidae > Porites > Porites cylindrica. The sequence continues at coordinate 45,810,060 of OZ037776.1, read as the reverse complement.
ATCACAATGGCGATATTAAGCCTATCTAGATTTGCCACAACTAGTGTCACACCATTTCTCTATGTGAACATTCTTGGATTATTAAGTGGCTTTTTCACGTTGTTAATGTGTTACTGGAAAATCTTCAAACAAGTTCTTCGGCATTTTCGGAAAATACAAGACCAAGCTTTTACAGAGAGTCAGACTATAGATATGCAAAGATTCAAGAAATCTGTGATAAATATGGCATACGTAGCCTTTTTGTACATGATTTCTTACATGCCTTTTACATGCGTTCTTTTCGTCTATTTATCTTGTGGTTTCACCAGAAATGTCGAGGTTGCTTATGATATAACTCGTACCCTGGCCTTCATGAATTCATCTTGGAATCCTTTTATTTATTTCTGGAGAGTAGAAGAGTTGAGAGAGGCTGTCAGGAAAACTTTGAGGTGGGCACATTGACTGAACACACCGAGAATGTGAACATTCCGATTAAACGTAAACATCTATTACACATGTACACATGGGCTAAATATTTTAACCTGGTGCTTTAATTGATAAACATTTTATTTAATAGAGCATTTTTTAGCAGGAAAAATCTAAACTCAAAAAGAATTTGCTTTTAACATGGTGTCATATTTTTGTCATTACTACTGCGGGGCATTTGAAACTTAATGTCTAATAACCATATAAAACGACTCAGTCTCTGACAACAGCGGAGGTCTTCGTTCGGATCGACTGAACGATTGCATAATGAAAGTGAATCGAAGTGTTTACAATTTTTACCTCATAACGATATGCTTATCAATATCTGATCAAACTATGAAATAGTCCCTACGGAAATTAAAACATTATAGTGAAATACGCGGCTATCTCTAAACATTTTAGCAAAATATACCACATACCGACATACCGTGCAGAATCTTGTTTTACTCTCGAAATTTTTCGAAGTACTAGTGGCTCTTTCTGAGTTTTTGCACCCAGGAATTGTATAGTTTTCGATAACAAAGTTAACGGCTGGTTAAAATTTTTAATTTAACTTGCATATGCCAAAACGCTGCGCCTTGCGTGAGGTCAACTAGTGGTATGCTAATCAAACCGAAATATCAACAAAGGCCTCACAACGAATTCGCCTAAAGAACTTCAGTCGCTTGAAAAACAAATTTATATTTCTTAACCCCGAGCAAGTCTTTCAATGATAATCTCGCTTTGCGTAGTTAGCGAAAAAAAAAACTACAATTTGTGCCTTTATTTTTATTTAGTATGCACTGGAGGGGTTCTTTTGAAAATGCTACAACACCTGCACCACTTTAAAAAAATGGATGTTCGGAGAATGGGTACAAGCTGTCGTTGCAAAGGCTTCTGGGGTCATTTTTGTGGATGGCATCCAACATATTAATCTAACTCGCCCGACCCCCAAAAAATCTTTGGGCCAAAAGCCTGCAGACTATTCGCCACTCCATATTTTTACAGCGAGAATAGACTCCTTATACAATTTCAGGAGCCCTGACAATTTACATAAAATCCTAGCAATTCAATATGGCGTATATATTTAGACAAGCATAACTCGAAGTTATCTCTAAAGACAATCCCTTTTCTTATTTATTTGTTTATTTATTTCATTTTTGTAACTCACATAACAAAAAAAGGTTTTAATCAAAATATATTAAGTTAATTAAATGCGACATGGAAGCCTAAAGAGGCTGGGAGCTTATATTAATAGGCTTCCTTAAGCGAGATTACCTAATGACTTATAATTACTTGAGTGCAGAGTGTACAGAAAACATAAAACTTAAGCGACAGGTATTTGCTTGTGGAATCCGGAATTCGGGAAAATTTGGCTTAGTGGAATCTGGAATCCCACTAAATATTGGAATCCAGAATCCAAGTTCTATTGACAAAGACCATGCAATCCCGGAACCTGGAATCCACAATCCGCAGCTTGGAATCCAGAATCCAAGACTGTCTTGAATTCCCTTACATAGGGCGATAAATAACCTGTACGTTAGTATTTACGTCTGTACGATTTATTACATACAACCTTCTGTAATCAGTTGTATCATGTATCATGATTCATCATAACCCTGTGTAGCATATCGAAATTGGTTTTATAATATCACAGCTCAAAGTTAACGACTAACTGGTCGCATATGCGACTGGATTTTTGGTTGTGCGCCTAAAGAATCTTGTGAACCGCTCCTGCGCGCAGTAAAACCCAAAGCACAGTGCGACTGACTTGCTTCCCTGCTTCCTAACCTCACCATACTTCCGTACTTGAACTAGTAAGACGTTAAACAGTAGCTTCAAGCAATGCAAATAAAAGTAATGTAGAAATAACACAACCAGGCACTAAATAATAAAGTTACATTGTTTTCCTTTCATCTGTGTATGTTTAATTCGTCCTTTCTCTCAATGGATTCCACGAACTCGAATGTTCAGTTTTACTCCACCCCAGACTCTTCTGTTTTGTAATAAACACCGCTGACGCAAATGTGCTACGAACGAAACAATTGCTTCTTGCGCAATGGACGATCATGTCGAACGTTCAGTTCTAAGCATGTGAAAACAAACAGTGCCAATTAGGGGCCTTTTTTTCTTCCAGGCAAGAAAGCTTTTAAGTCATATCCCAGTTACATGTAAGTCATTGCGCATTTAACACATTCATTAAAGTTTAACTGGTTTCATTCTCGTTCGACATACGCATTTGTATAACAATGATTCCTTATAAACAGCCGGGGTCTCTGCCTTTACACACAGAAAGTGAATCGGCTTCAAAAAATCCATTAACAGTCCACGAAAAAGAGTATGAGCCAACTACCAAGAAAAAAAAGGTGTATAGATTTCAGACGGCCTGGCTGGACTAATAATTTTAAGCTTTCTCAATGCATTCATCTTCATCTTTAGCCAAAAGATGAGATAATTTTAACTCGAGACGCTAACTAAGCACTTGCAGACTGTGAAAAAGAGAAATTAGTATTAAAAAACACAACAGTATTACTGCATAACAAGTCGGCTGTCTTTTATCAATCACAGGACTGAAATAAAAGTAATAAACTGAAGATGACATATAAACGTGGCACTGTTAAGCTTTTTACGTTTTTGTTTGAAATAAATGCTCCCAAAATTGTAAGCTGAGTTCCTAACATTTTCGGTTGTGCGCCTAAAATTTTGGCAGGGCGCCTAGGAATTTACATCTGGTAGCACAAGTGCTCCCAAACTCAAATTTAAACTTTGAGCCCTGAATATCCGTGCAAAGTTATCGATGTGTACTAGTAGTTATGGACCTTCAGCAGTTTGGTGGTAAGAAATTACAAAAGTTCTCAACAGAAGTTGAAACTGCTCTGGCGCGCATATTTCTCCTCAATACCTCCAGTCTATCCCAATTTCGTATAGCCTCGTGTACAAGGGCGGGACAGTAGTGAGAGAATTCTCAATTCCAATTTCTTAGTTTGCGTGATCTCGAAAAAGGGTGCCTCTCCCCAGTTGCCTCCAGTTTGTTGTTTGATTTTGTTTTTTTTTTATTTTCGTGTTCACGTGTTCTCAATTTCACGGACCTGACTATCTCGGAGCAAGGAGCAGGCTACTAGCCCTGAAAAAAGGGCTTCATGCTATGAAGACCAAATAAAATTAGAGATTCGCCGTGAAAGCAGATCGAAGTCTTGGAGTCCTTGTGATTTCCATGTGGAAAATTCAGTTTCAACACTCAGATGTTGAAACAAATGTTCACTGTATACCGATTTTTTGTATAAAGTTTTTTTTTTATTTTCTCAGTTATTTGTGGTATCTGAACATTTTCTGGACGTTGTTTCACCTGTCCAGGTGAAGGACGAACATTCGTGGGAAAAAATACACACCAGTATTTCCTATAGTCGTTACACTTTTCTTTTCCAGTTCGTCTCCGACCCGCCTGAGGGGGATAGCGATTGAGACTTGAAGGACAACAAGTAGAGTAATGGAAACGTTATATGTCCAACTAAATCTCCATGACCAATATACTCACAATTAGCTGTTTCCTAGTGTTTAATTTCATATCACTGATATTATCCCAGTAATTGATTTCTTCGCATTGGCCCGAACGATAGCTAACGGTTATCAGTGATAGATGGTTCCGTCTTGCCCCTCCCCTCCCTCCATCCTCTCTCCCTCCAGCTGCATACACTGCTATCGTACACATTCGTGCGATTTTTTAGCTTCAAAAAATGTTAAGGTTTTTCATCCTTCATCAAGAATAGAGAATATAGGAGAGTTATTTCTTAGCTTGACAACCTGCTAACCTCCGTTCTTAGCTCTTGTTTGCACATAAGAAGTCTTTTAAGGGACTATGTCGAGCTATTTGCTATTATTTAAGAAACAAATCCAAAACCGATGGTACAGTTTTGTTATTTAAGACCATATTTACGTATTGAAACTATTTTCTATCGTCTGTTGTTACGGGTGGCAAGGATGGAAATGGATGCGGGATTCAGGACACTTGAAAATGTTGGGCCAAATTTTTCAAGTTCAGTAATCCTATGCTTGTAAAAGACACCAAAAAAAATTATGATCAGTGCTCTCTCATAAAATTTGTTTGATATCATCTTTTTCTTTGTCCGTGATCTAACTCTACAAAAGATCGTTTTATTCATGGTTAAAAGAAAGCACAGAATTGACACGAAACGACCTAGAAAAACAATATCCTTGATGGACCTTGATCGCGAAATAGCTCCTTTTAAATCTACAAAGAGTCTGTGGATTGAGGCAAATCAGTACACACATAGCCAGTTTGCAGGACAAGTCAAACTAGCAAGAACTAGAGAAAACACAAAATCAGGTGTTACGTACGCTATTTAAGCAGCAGGCCATCCGGTTGTCTAGAAGCGATTGGACGACTAGTGTCAACTGACAAGCAACTCTGTTTTAACTGACAGCTGAAATTACTGACGTCAACCTTCTGCTCCACACCTTGACGTTTTCTATATAAGACAGCCAATGTAGAAGCCTGCCTGCCGTTGAACTTGGTTTCAGTGTATTCAAGTGCAAGCACGCACAAAGCCAGCTTCCTCGGAAAGTCAAAGGCATGAGAGAAAACAATATCAGGTCGGAGTTATTTACGCAGCTAGCCATTCCAGTTGTCCGCTAGCTGACGTCCAGACTAGCTATCAACTAACAAGGGGACATTTTTGAACAGACAGCTGACATTAGAACCAACCTTAAGAACCCACCTCGAGTATAGCTAAACGAAGAATCACTGCCGAGTATAATAACAGTTCAGTGCAATAACTTAACAGCAAAGAACACTGTTCTGTGTCGACATGGATTCAATGTTGAGAAATCTCGTGATTTTTCTTTTCACATGCGGAGGTGTTTGGTCATTAAGAGGTCAGTCGTTGTTTCAAAGTAATGTTGAGTAGACCATTATATAACTACAAGTAAAAAGAAAGCTTTCCTTGTAAATTTTCTAGTCAGTCAGTATCACTTAAACGGTTACTCGTTATTGGTTACACTTATCAAACGCTTCTTTAAAAAAAGTTTCCAAATAACCAATGATAGCAGAAGGCGATGTGTAGTTGCCCAAACAAAGAAGTAATATGAGATTGGCCTTATCATAAACCTTTTCATCTATTTTAACTTAAAAAAAATCATTCATCTCAGAGCCACGCTCGACTTATGCCGGCCGCCAGCTGTTGGTGGGTTACTGGGGACAAAACGGAGCTGGACCAGCAAATGGTCCAGCCAACTACGAGAAACCGCTGTTAGAAGTCTGTAGGACTACGAAGTATGACATCCTGGCTGTATCATTTCTCATAGTGTTCTTTGATGCCAGAAACAAAGGTATTCTTGCTTCGCAGCCACGTGACAAGGTGGACATGTTGGTGATCAATACAACAGAATTTTTCTCAAAGAATTTACGTAATAAAAGAGTTTAATTCCCAGAGGAGAGAAACGCTATTGTTCTTGCATTGACTACCAACACGGCCGCCGTTTTATGTGCGTTTGTTTGTTTTTTCACAATAATGAATTATTATTAATGAATAAATGCCGTAAGAAAAATTGGCAAATACCGACATACCGTGTCCAAAATCGACGAAATCCGGATACCGCATTCATGATCGCTCACGTTTACTTAAAGTTGTATCCATCTCGCGTATTTGTTTATCATAAGCAGGTATGACCAGAAATCAACCTCGGCCATTTCTTCGAAATGATCAGTACAACAATCGAAAAGCCCCAAAATTAGATGCATTCGCATTTCGATTGTAGATTAACTGTCATTTACCATTAGAAAATAGGTCTAACGATTTTAACACTTCTGAATCAGTAAACGTTTATTAACCTTTGTGCATAGCTTTCTGTGTTTTGTGTTGCATATTGTCCTGACCTGTTAAAGACAGGAGAGCGCGAATCAATGGTACCGCAATATCGTGAAGCATCTTCTTTTGCCGAGTACCGATACCTAAAAAGATGAAAACCCGCATACCGCAGGGCTAGATGATACCAAATACCGCACCTTAATGTTAATATTACCGAAATACCTTTGATGAAACAAAGCTCAATGGCGCGATTCGCCACTTGCACATCTCCCATAATGAACCTTATTTGCCCCCCCCCCCCCCCCCCCCAAAAAAAATTGCAAAACCTTTGTTTTTCATTTTTCATTTCTCCTGGGTATTAAAGCCGTCCCAAGACAAATTGAAATAGGCTTATGCAAAATTTTGGGGGGCAAATAAATATAGGGTGAGTTATGGGAGATGTGCAGTGGCGTATACTGTAAACCCCAATGTTCCCTCCTTAAGATAAAAGACTGAAATTTGGTTGTTTTCTCATTCGTAAGGAATGCCTGCACTTAACTTTGCCTACCACTGCGAGACTGCAGTTTCGGCAGAGTATCCATTTCTTCTTCGATGCCCTAAAATAGAGGAAGGAATAAAGGAGTGTCAGAGGCGAGGAAAGAAAGTTATTATGTCCATTGGAGGAGCCACTGGAGACGGAACTCTACCCGATCCTGATAAGGCCAGAGAGTTTGCCAAAACGCTGTACAACCTTTTCCTTGGAGGGAGTCTATATAAAGATATTCGCCCATTCGGAAGGTACTTTCCTTTAAACTATTAAATAAACTTGCGAGGAAAACAAATTTTAGGAATGGACGACAAACGGTTTAAGCCTCTTGATTTTACATGCTGACACTAAACTTTTTCCGTAGAGTCGGCCATTGACAGAGAAACAAATTTGCTTTCACAAGGAAAATTTATCTTACTCTTGTCGGTGGTTGTGTTGTTACTTTTACTTTCTTTTATTTTCATTCCCAGCGCTGTGATGGATGGTATTGATTTGGATATAGAAGGTGGAGATTATAAATACTATCCCGAGTTTATAACTGAATTGCGCAAGCTCATGGATGATGATCAAACAAAGAGTTACTTGATCACGGGCGCACCTCAGTGCCCATTCCCAGACCACCACTTGGGACCGGTGAAACCTGGCACTGGTAAGCAGCGCTGCATACTGTGGGTGTTTTTCGGAAACCTTGATGGAAAGATTCATTGGTTGAAGAGAGTATTTTCTTTGACACAAATTGTATTTGTTCCTCTCTCTCTCTCTAAAATTCAGGATGGCGGCAAAGATATCGCCGAATCGGCAAATCATTATGAAAATCCTTTATAAAAACACGCGGAAAAGTTCCAGTGGGAAAAAAGGACTAACTTTCCACTTATTCCGGGAAAATTTCCAGTGAAACGGCAGAAAAAAACGCGTGTTTCATTTACATTCCAACCTTTATTACCGGAATTTCTTTTCATGAATAGATTTTCGATGTCATTTACACAAACGTTTGCTGTCATTTTTGTTTTCATCAATTAGCTTTAAGACCTTTTTGTATTCCTTCCACATCAAATGGACTTATTATTGTTGATAATTATCAATGTATTTAGTATTCTATGAAATAAGTACACTTGGAGCAATCTATTCTTTGAGCTTTGGCAGGTTGTGTGTCAAACCAAAATGGAGGCCGAGAGGACCGTGGTCACATGGTTTCGGCACATACTATGTCATGAAGCTATCACATTTAGGGATTTTAGAAAAGAAAACTAGCCCCCTAAAAACAAAATGTAGCGAGCCCATTACAGACCCCAAGGAACAAATGGGCAGATGGGTGGAACACTACTCTGAACTCTATCTGCCTGAGGCATTTGTTACCAACGCTGCCCTTCATCGATCCTCCCAGTAGTGGACAAGCTTGACGCTGAACCCACCATTGAAGAGCTTTGCAAAGCCGTAGACGCTCTCTTAAACAGCAAAGCTCCTGGAAACTAAGCAACGAGGTCATCAAGTCCGGCAAGTGTGCCCTCCTTGAGCCCCTCCACGAGCTGCTCTCTCTCTGCTGGAAGGACGGCGCCGTCCCACAAGACATGCGTGTACCACCATCATCACGCTCTACAAGAACAAAAGTGACCGTTTGAACTGCAACAGCTATCGTGGCAGCTCTCTCATGAGCTAGCATTGTCAGCAAAGTCATCGCCCTCGTGCTCCACAGTAGACTGCAAGCACCGGGTCGGACCGAGTCTATCCTGTGTCCCAGTTTGGCTTCAGGGCGGAGATTACCACTACGGACATGACTTTAACTGTGCGCCAGTTAAAGGAGAAGTCACGAGAACAGGGCAAGCCGCTCTATCCAGGCGTTTGACCTAGTGAGCAGACAGGGTCTGTTCCAGCTTCCTAAACTCTTCAGCATGTTCGTCTCCTACCATGAAAACATGACAGGCACCGTGTCCTTTGAAGAAACCGGGCTGTGTCTTAGCCACGACACACTCTTTGGAATCTTCTTCTCTCTCCTTCTGTCCTCTGCCTTTGACGCCTCCTCTGGCAGTGTGACTTTCATATCCGCACCGAAACTCTTCAACGTAAGCCACCTCCGTACCAAGACCAAATTCAAAACTGTACTTTATCGTGACATGATCTTCGTTGACGATGCCGCCTTCCGAGGCAGCATTGCACAGGCTCATCAACAATTCGCCAGCGCATATGAAATCTTTGGCCTCACAATCAGTGTCAAGGAAACCAGTTTGAGTACCCAGGGTGTCAGCCATCGCCTGAAATCAACTTCGGCTACCATTCTCTCCAGGTCGTCGACGAATTCACCTACCTCGGTTCCACCGTCTCTGTGAACTTGAGCCTTCACTTAGAAATCTCACGTAGAATCGGAAAAGCCACAAATACCATGTCCAAATCGACCAAGAGAGCCTGGGAATAGAAATATTAGAATCAAAGCACCTAAACGCACATCTTCCAAGCATGCATACTCAGCACGTTATTCTACGCCAGAGAAACTTGGATTACCTACATGAGACAGGAACACCGTTTGAACTCTTTCCGTCTGCTATGCTTCAGACGCATCCTCGGTATCAAGTGGCAACGCATCATCGATAGTGAGATACTGACACATGCTGGAACCCCCAGCATGTACTCCCTAGTCAGACAGCGCCGCCTGAGATGGATCGGGTGTGTTAATTCATTGCATGGATGATGGACGCATTTCCACTAAGACTTTCTATACGGTCAATTGACGACGGGTACCCCACTCTGCGGATCAAGGAAGCAAGCAAACATGGCCTCAAAGCATGCGAATTTATCTAAACAATTGGAAAGATGCTGCGTGTGATCGTGCGTGCTGGAGATGGACAGTGAAAGAAGTAATCGAAAGAACCGACGTGAAACGTCACCAGAAAGCTGAGGAGCGCGATTGCCGCAAAAACTCCTCCACCACGTTTTTCTCCAGGACCGCGACTTGCGCAATGGTATACACAGCCACACAAGACGTTGCAGCACCACCAGAGATTGACAAGGGTGCACAAGCTATGTCTCTCGAGACTTCGCCTGCCAATGATGATGATGAAGATGATGATGATGATTATGAGTGTGATGATGCCATCTAGCAAATCATATGTTGTCAAAGTTTAAGAACTAGATTGCTTGACATCAGAGACTAATTATATGACATGGTGTGCTACGAGTTTAACTGAAATACGTGAAAGGGTTTATTTCTTCCCTATTCCCTTTTCATTTGTTCTGTTTTGTATTCAGATGTCTTGAGGTATTTATTAAAAAAAGACGTTTCTCCTGCATTTTCGTACTAGCCTATTCTGCTATCTTACACGCGTAATCCTTATTCGTTACTTACAGGTTTGGAGGAAGCAGGACAATACGTGGATCATCTTTATATACAATTCTACAACAACTACTGTCACACGGGCGCTGGACAATGGTTCACGGACACTTTAAACAAATGGCTGGCTTTTGCAGAACGGATGAAGCCAAGGGGACCACTTATATTTATTGGTCTCCCTGCGGACACCAAAGGAGCAAGTGGAGCGCAATTTTACAGGCCTCCTGGAGAGCTGCGTAGCCTGTATCAGGTACGAGAAGGGTTGTTTGAGTTCTTTCTATTCCTGGCCCCGGTTGTTCAAAGAGTGGATAACTTTATCTAGCGAATAAGCCTATCCAGTGGATAAAACTGCTATCCACTGGATGATAACAAGTTGTTGCACAAAGGGCGGATAGCCTTGCGTATAACTATCCGAGTGGATAACACTATCCATCCGTTTCGAACAACCGAGATGGCGCTGGTGGATAGAGATTTATCCGCTAAATAGGAGTTATCCGCTCTTTGAACAACCGGGACCTGAACTGCAATTTTGGTCAAAAAGTTCAAGCACCAGGCTATAGAGTTTAGAAAACACTTGTTGTGAATGATTTGGAGGGTTTGAAAAATATTTTGTGGCCTTGCTACTACGTTCCCTCTGTTATAGGTTAATATTATCGGTTAATTTTAAAGAGTGCTTTATTGAATAAAAATGAGACCAAAACAGCCAATATAAATCAAAGGTTGTTAAACTAGTTGTGAATCCTAAGAACACAGTTCAAGTGTATACTTGCCTTCTGGATGCCACTTTCTAACAGGATTTTTCCACTCAATCCTCGAACGTACATGCCAACTAATAACGCCGCCTTGGTACAAGGAGGGGTGGTTGGCGGACCTTTCTAGATTTTTCACTTTATCCACTATAATACTACATTTTAAAATTACAGTAACTATTGAACTTGGTAGGAACGTAGAAAATAAGACAGAAAATAAATTATAGGTGTTCTTTACTCCCCTTTGAAACTTAAAGGTTTTAGTCATTTAGTTGTTCATATCAAGGCTTAAACAACATTTCACTTATCACTTCATATCCTTTATGTGTATAAGCAAATTTTCAATAAAATTACAGTCAATGTGTCTCAAAGACAAACGAAAACCTACTAAAATGAAGCGACGTTCTTCTTAATGAAATTAAGGAGGGGCTGGCATCGCCCCCAGTTGTAATTACAGTGCAAAGAAAAAATTGTTTCAGGAGGTGTGACTGATTATAATCAAACAGGAGCCCATGAGTAGATCTAATGAATCCGCAACACGACATAACGGGCATTAAAAATATTGAAAAGTGGCTGTAACTTACTCTTTGTTTGGTAAGCACTCCTCTCTTAAAATGGATTGTTTCTTATGCTTCCTCGGTTAAAATAACTTCGTAATTCGTAATTTTTGTCCTTTTTAGGCCGCATGTGTTTCTATGACCTCGATAGATTTCGTATTGTGTTTTTACTTTTTTAAAAATTTAATATTTAAATTAAAATTAATGTTACTAGCATTCTTCTTATAAGTTGTTTGAAGTAATACGCATTCCATTTTTTCAATCTGAGGCTCAAGGCAAATCCATCCCCAATATCCCCTCCCCTTCCCCCACCGCGCTCAGGTTTTCAATTTAATGAATTTCTCCCTTTATTAAAGTCCTGATCAAATTTCCTGAATTCAATTGGACAATATGCCTACAGAATATTTGTGAGTCTTTTAAGTGCCTTTATCTCATTTATTCCCTACCCTGTTTTTAGTCAGTGAAGAATCTTCGAGGAATCGGTGGAATCATGTTATGGGACGTGTCGTGGGACCAAAACAACGTCATTAATGGTCAGCGGTATTCAGAGTATGCCTTCAAAGAACTCGGAGACGTAACAATACCTCCAACTCAGGCCCCTCCTCCATCGGTTACCACCCAGGCTCCTCCTCCGCCAGTCACAACGGAAGCTCCCCTTCCGCAAGTTACAACCCAAGCCCCTCGTCCACCAACAACAGCTGGTAAGCAGAACATTGCTTCACGGGAACACAAGTGTTCGCAAGCAACGTTACCCCAGTGTCATTGCCCTCTTAGCTCAGTTGGACAGAGCTCAGCACCTTGTTACAGTTGTTTTTTTTTTTTTTTTTTTTTCAGCTTCTTATTCCAATTAACTAATTTACTTCCATAGCATAACTGCAATAATGATAGGAGAATTGCGCGATGACATCATTTGACCACAATGGGGTCTTTTTGGGTGTCAATTGGTACAAAATCGCCATGCTGGGATGCAAGGAACGTTTTATGGGCTAGATGGCTACATGAAACTATTAAAATCCTGAATAGTTACTGTCAATACAAGGTCAATTCCAGAAGGTTTTGAATACTCCATTTTTAACAGGGCAGAAAACGTTTTATGGTCAACCAGAAGCGGAGATTTCAAATGCGTCTGGGACCCAAAGGACACTTTCCCTTTCGTACTGTAAACTCTGTCTACAATGATTTTCCTTTGAACTTTTCGATATTTTGCTCCTGAATCTCCACGGATGTGAATACCGTGGACGTCAACTTAACTGCACCTGCTTACAGTCACTCCTTTCAAATAAGTACAGACATATAATCCAAACAGAACTCAACTGGGATAAAAACCCCAACTGCCAGAAGGCAATATCAGTTAGGTATTTAGCATGGTTGAGGAGCTGAACTATGGATTGCGGAGAATAATTTCCCCACTCCAGAAACTGTTAGGAGAATGGGTGCAAGCTTTCGGTGCAACGGTTTTGGGGATCGTTTGGGAGGACAAGCCTTAGTTATGATTTGTTAATGAAAACCTTGAATACCATCAACCAATCATAACTAACGTTTGTTCACCCAAACGATCCCAAAATGCTTGTACCCATTCCCCTTATACTTTCTGGAGTAGGGGATTTCCTTAGTGGTCAACGTGGGACTTGAAACCCAGTAACGCTCGATTACGGATTGCTAGTCCAACGCGCTGACCGGTCACGCTGCCGGGCCTATCTCATATCATCGTCTTTAATTTCCTAGGCTCATTCTCTTGTGCATCCTCCGTAGACGGACTTTACCCTCATCCCTCTGATTGCTCCAAGTTCATACAGTGTCATGGAGGTCAGGAATCCCAGATCAGCTGTCCATCAGGACTTCTGTTTAACCCAAAAATCAAGGCTTGCGATTGGCCAGCGAATGTGCAGTGTGCATGATCTATTTGCTTAAACAGTAAATCGAATAGCTAGCATACAGAAACAAGTGGATTTGCCAAACTGAATAAAAACAAATGAATTATCACACAAGTGTCCAATGTCTTTTTTAGTCGGCTGTTACATATTTCCCCCTCACCACTAGTCTGTGGGTCGCTTCAAACCGATTTTTATCTCATTATAGATAGTACTCACTGATAATAACTGTTGACCGTATTTCATACTTCACGAAGGCCGTAAAGACTTAAATGTGCTGACTGTTTTGTAATAGAACTCATCTTCTCTCCACTTTTTTTTTAAAAAGACAGCATTAGCTTTAATTTGAAGAAAACAAGAGCAATACCTAGTTAATAAGTTTTAAGATTAGTAGACCATGCATTATTTTTTACGTTCTCTACCAACGAAAAACGTTTTTTATCCTATAATAGAAACTGAAAGGGTCTTGAAAAAAAGAGGAGCAGCCTAGTATTTTGACGCCGAATTCCAGGTTCTTGATGTCAGATAAAACACTGAGTGGGGGTCACATACAGCTTCTGGAATGGACAAGAATTATTTGAAAGGTTCAAACCTAAATTTCGCAAAATTTCGCGGCAATCAGTATCCAATATTCAAAGCTGGTACAAAATTACCATTTTACGAGCGCTATGAATTTTAATGACACCATTTTAAAGGGTTATTGGATCGCGCACTAGAGAGCGGCGAGCGTCCAAAACGCGAGACGCGAAGAGGGGAAAGCGGTAAGCCCTTTTCACACCACTCCCTCCTCGTGTTCTCAGTCATAAGAAAAAAAAGGAATGCTCTTATTCGGATACCATCCAATTTGATTCGGCAACACAGCTGACAACAAGAAGACAAGTAATTTAATACTAAAAAATATCAATGTTAATACTTGTTTACCGTTTACTTGACGCTAGTTATTTCCATACATATGGATCTTTTGCTGATTACTGCCTCAAGTAGAATTGGTAGCAACACCCTGTCCGTGACAATGAGAAGTACACTTCTATCCTCACTAATAGTCAGTGGACTTCGATCCCCATTACTCACACTGGAAGTTAGAGTTGAGCAATATTGTATACAATACACAACTGGCTTGTTTCAAATGGCATGAAACTCGTCCTTCTCATGTTTTCTTGTGTTTTTTTTTTTACATAATAAAAGACAATGAACCATTTCATTAGATTTGAAATCATGTTTACAGCACCACCACAGTCATTTATTGAAATATGTTGTTTGATGTCACTCCTCTAACATATGGTCGTATGAACTCTCAAAACATCTGACACCAAGCCAAATATCCCAGATATTGTTTATACAGGTGTAGGAACTGACAAAATGAATGGTCTTAAGGTTTTTACTGGCGCAGATGTGTTTTTAACGCCAGGGGATTGCTTTGACATGGCAAACCTTTAAGGTTGCAAGAAGAAAATCTACTCAAACCGCGTAGACATGAATTCGGTCTCTCTGTGCCACTTTATGGGATTTCTCTATGTATGCGGCCAGGTTTGGTCGTTGAGAGGTAATGTATATATAGTTGGCTTAGTTTCATGATTCAGTGATGGGGGATTTGCGACAACGACGTCTATGGGGTCCACTTTGAACTCTCCCAAAGAACGAAAAGAGACCCAGGCAAAGAGGATTAAATCAAACTGTTCCTTAAAAACACTTATGCAGCCACTTTGAAGCCATATGTCTCGGAACTGGTTAACAACCAGGTAGGTAAGGACGCCCTGAAAGGTTTCTTAGGGAGGACTCACAATTCGAATGAAATCAGATTTAATTAATTTTTGACCAAGATGTCTTCCATGGATTAGTTTTACAATAAGAGACTATCTTGGACGTTCTCGTAACTTGATAAGTTCTCAGCTAGTCTCCGGAGCCACCCGAATTGAACTGCCATCTTTGAAAGTTTTGTCCATTTTTTTTTTGCCAGCTGTTGGTGGGTTACTGGCGCCAAAACGGAGCTGGGCCCTCAAATGGTCGGCCAAACTGGGAGAAACCGCTGTCAGAAGTCTGTCAGACAACGAAGTACGACATCCTTGCCGAATCCTTCGTCATAGTATTCTTTGATCCAAGGAACAAAGGTATCTCGAATGTATGACAGCTTACTGAACAACTGAACTTTTATTACTATCGTAACGAAGGGCAATCGTCGGTGACTGAGGGTTCTTCATTTTAAAGGCCAGAAACATTTGTTTGAGAAAAAAAATCTTTGAAATCTTTTTTTTTTCGGACGTTTTATCATCCGTTTTCTGACTTTAATAACTTCTTAAGATAGCTTGCTTTGGGGCTCATCCATGTCAAGTAGTTGGAAGCCAGAAAGAAATTCGATTCGATATTATTTTTCCATCAGGCATCTCTACAGATCGAACAATAGACAAAAGCGAAACGGACATCTTGCCGCAAATACATGGCTACTTGATTGTTCTTTTTTGTCCTTAAGGAATGCCAGCACCTAACTTTGCCTACCACTGCGAGACTACAGTTTCGGCAGAGTATCCATTTCTACTTCGATGCCCTAAAATAGAGGACGGAATAAAGGAAGGTCAGAGGCGAGGAAAGAAAGTTATTATGTCTATTGGAGGAGCAACGGGAGACGGAACTCTACCCGATACTGATAAGGCCAGAGAGTTTGCAAGAATGCTGTACAGGTTGTTTCTTGGGGGCAGCGGAAACGAAACAATACAACCATTTGGAAAGTATGATTCACAACGAATTCTTCAATAAACCTGTAAACTGGGAACCCTTTAGTTCAGCATAGCGAAACCTAAAATTCTCTAAACGGGCCATTGATTGAAAAAAAATACACGACAGATCCACACCTATGTTGTTGGTGTCACTTTCTCCTTCTTGAATGTTTCACGTAATGTTATTTGGTTTCTTTTCCTCACTGAATTATAGCGCAATAATGGGCGGTATTAACCTGGATATTGAAGGCGGCAGAGGCGACAACTACTCTGTATTTATTAAGGAGTGACGAAAACTTATGGACAACGATCCAAAAAGAAACTATCTGATTACTGGTGCGCCGCAGTGCCCATACCCTGATCATTATCTTGGACCAGAAAGACCTGGATCTGGTAATCGTGCAGTGTTCCTTTTTGTATCTTTAAAGTATAAGACTGAAAATACTCAATTACTTTGGCCATGACAATAACCGGATGCAATTATAAAGATTTGAAAAACAATAGCCCTTGCTCATTGTGACCGCTGTAGTCATTTCACAGCAGTTGTTAGAGAACTTCTCACGAGATCTCATCTTCATTTCAGTTTATCCTAGAGTTTATACCAGTGAATTATATTTATGAAATGATGAAAATATGAATTTCATATAGTTCTTCATCCCCCAGTTCATATATTAAATTAATCATCATTGCTTATTATCAGAGCGACATTTTGGAGCTCCTCCTAACAGTTGTCTCGCTAACGCAATTGGTTAGAGCGCCACATAGGTCAGTGATAGGTATCGCGCGCAGAGATCAAGGTATCAAGGATCGAATCCCGACAAAACTGAAGTTTTTCAAGCTTTCTTTTAACTATGAAGATCTTCTATGCATTTAATTACATCAATATCACGCCTGTTTCAACAATTCCTTTTCGGAGCATAAACTTTATCCTTAAAGGCCTTGACAGCACCTTAAAGTTTCTTGTTGTGTATTTTATAACTCGTCTTTCTCAATTGTCATTTTCAGGTTTGGAATGATGCGGGTCAATTGGTGGATCACCTCTATATACAGTTCTACAACAACTACTGCCACACAGGCGAAGGAAAATGATTTATTATTACTTTGAATCAATGGCTGGCATTCTCAAAAAGAATGAAACCAAAAGGTCTACAGATTTTTATCGGTCTCCAGGCGGCTACCAGAGCATCAAGTGGTGCCCAATATTACAGGCCCCCTGATGAATTGACTGCAATGTATCAGGTAGGTCAGTCAGTACAGGACATCGAAAACCAAGGCGAAAACACTTGTCTATTAGAATATGTTAAGATACTTTCTAAAGTTTTTTAGCGATGCAGAATCCCAAAATCTTAAATATTCGTATCCTGTTTTACAGTGAGTAAAGATATCTTCCAGAGATCGGTAGAATCATGTTATGGGGCGTTTCCTGGGACCAAAACAACGTAATAAATGGTCAGCGGTACTCAGACTATACCATTAAAGAGCTTGGAGGCGTAATGGAGCCCCCAACGGTTACAATCTAGCCCCCTCCTCCGCCATTCACCGCTCAGACCCCTCATCCGCCGATCACAACTCACGATCCTTCAGCCAGTAACTACAGAAGCTCCTCCCCCACCAATCACAACACAAGGCCCTCCTACGCCACCTCCACCAGGCACTACTAAGCTCCCCCCCCCCCCCCCCTACCGACAGGTAAGTTCTTGTAGCGTATTTTTCGAACTATTTAAGAAAAACCGGTGATAATCGTGATCTTTTATAGCCTCATATTTTCTCTATCTAGAGCCAGGTCGTGAGTAAGGCAAAACTCAGCAAGAAACACACTTGACACCAAAATTCCAACTCATTAGGGTGGCTCCTGGTACTTTAGGTGGAAAAATTAAAGCCGGATCCAAGGGGCCGTTTCTCGAAAGTCGCGATTACTTTTCGGGCCAGAAAAGCTATTTAATATTTGCCGTGGTTGCAATCAAGATCAAAGTTTCAATAATTTTCAAAATGATACAATGAAATGATCCCCTAACAAAGCAAAATTGACCAGTTTGTGAGCTAGGAAGAGTGCTAGTATTCGACAGGTTTTGATTTCAAGATTTGCTTTCCGACCCGAAAAGTGGCCAAGTCTTTCGAGAAACGGGCTTGGTTTATCCCATCTCGTGTGGACTAAATCGCAGTGACGCAATTAATCCCTAGACCACTGTATGAGAAACTTTGTTTGTAGGCATCGGTCTCAAATGGACTCATGTCTAAAGAAAATGCTGCCTGACCAAAAAGAGACTGGCATTGTGCGAGAGAAAAAAACGGTCATTACAATTACGCGCGATTTCAAATTATGCAACTAACTTGCCCAGAGTAACAGAGAAAATTTACCGACGCCTTTTTAAACCTTGAATTCAATTTAATCATTTGACTTTCTCTGCAGAGAACGGGAGAGAAATATACAAAAATATTAAACGAAGGAGCAAAAGCTACTCACTAACCGGTGTTGTTTGTGCATGGTCGTGGGAAAAATCGTGCTCGAGTTCAAATTTGGCGGAAAATTCTAGCGCAGAATTTTTCGTGTCTCACTGACTTTGGACTGGTTTTGCCCAACCTGTTTTTCTAAAGTCACATCAGAAAAAATAAGCATTGATATAAAAAAACACGAAATACAGGGGGGAAAAAAGAAAGAAACAAGCCCCAGTTGTTCAAAAGTGGGGTTTTCCTATCTACCGGATAAATCATTATCTAGTGGATAACTAGTAAGGAAACCAATTGCATTATCCACTGGATAGTGATTTATCCAGTGGATAATGCTATCCACTTTTTGAACAACTGGGACCAGAACTATACAATGTACAGTTTTTGGTTGTTTATCTATGAAGGCAAGAGACTATAAAGGGGACAGAGAGGGCATCCCCCATATACACCCTATTCCATAGGTAATTCGTCTCGAGTTATTTTTAACACCACAGATCTCAAGGGGGATTAGACAACAGCCAATCACATAGCGCGAATGTGTTCCGCGTGGATGACCCACGCTGAGAGCCACGCGTCCTTCACGAAATGACGCAGAACAAAATGGGGGAAGACGCGGAGAACGATTTTGCTATTCCTTTTGTCGACGAAAACGACTACAGCGAGATTTCTGCGACAGCTGTGTCAGCGAAACCGAAATTAAAAAAGAATCGCCCTTCCTCTCTTGTATAGAGCTAACAGTAGAGCAGGGAAATCCTTAACACACTGAATATTCTCTCAGGATCATTTATAATTTACAGTTTGAAGAGAGCAATTTCTGGTTTAATGTTTATTTTTTTCAGTCTTTATAGCGATTATTCCTACCCACTTACTTTGTCAATTGTAGGCGAACCCTCCTAAAGCTGAATTTCAAGGGACCATATTCAAGCTCAGAAAGAGAAATAAAATTTCGTCGTTGCTTATTTACGTCCTCCATAAAAAGCGAAATTAGGCATTTTCACGTCGTAGTCGTGCAAAAACGGGAAAAAAATGAACAAAAAAGTGTGTTGCACGTGCGAAGTTGTTGTTTTGCTAATTAAACCTATTGTTTTTTTGACGTTCTAGTCGTCGTCCGCGTCGTTGGATCTTAATCTCCCTAAATTGTACAAACGACCGGTTTCAATAGACCGGCGAAATTTCTCATTTTATTAAAGTACTGAGGTTACGACAACTTCGAGTTAAACTGATTTCACGGGTTGTCAAAGAGTCCAGCGATTCCTTTTTCCCAGGTGAGCGCCGACTCATTTCGCTTCAATATTCAGGAATGCTCTCGATCTTTTTACGCTTTCATTGCCTCTCGCTCGACATGTTTGCACCGCGTTTGGTCATGCGAAACCTCCACGAAACATCCACGCCTCGCGCGAGGTAACTTTATCCCGATTCTAAAAATAACTCGAGACGAATTACCTATGGAATAGGGTGTATATGGGGGATGCCCTCTCTGTCCCCTTTATAGTCTCTTGTATGAAGGGTAATTTAGTATTCAAGTGCCAACATTCTACCGCACCCAATGCTGCAGTTGTGGCTAACAGCGAAGAAAACAATGTGGATGACAGCATTAATTTCAGTTTTAATTTTCTTTGTTTTTCAGTTATTTTTTATTGCTCAGCCGCTGGTGACGGCATCCATCGAGATCTCTCTGACTGCAGCAAGTACAGTCAATGCCATGGTGGCAGATTATACAATCAAAGGTGTCCCACGGGAATCTTATTTAATCCAAAAATCAAGGCCTGTGATTGGCCCGCGAACGTGGTGTGCCCATAAATGTTCTACTGAAATTAATACAAATGACGGTAAAGCTGTATTAGGGTTTCAGTGACTCAATAAAAACCCTCAAAAATAGGGCTAGTATTAATTGGTTGTCACACTTTATCCTACTTTTGTAATTTGACAGCTTTGGCTTGGCAACAATGTTGGGAATTGTTGGGTCCGTGTTGGCAGTGGTCAGCAAACGGACGCAACAAATCCTAAAAATGTTGGGACCTGCAGTGCATCGTGAGAATGATGGCCCATAAGACTTTAGAGGCTATGCATGATGCGCGTGCGTAGCGCCAACAATGTTGGAAGAGTTTTGCAAACGGGTCCAACATTGTTGCGCTACGCTTTGGCGATCACGGAACAAATGTAATGTCTGGAGTTGATGGCTTAAAAGTTTGACCGAATTCAAACTGTGTGAAACAACTCCCAACAACTCGCAACAACATTCAACAGGGTGTGCAAACGTAGGCAACTGTAACATCCAACAATGTTGGGAGTGAGTTATTGGCAAACGATGTTACCTCCGTTTGCACGGGGCTTTATGGCCATTGTTATATTCCTAGACTTTCACTCAACTAAACAGGGACAGCCATTGGCTGATTCTTGGTCACGTGGCCTTGACTAAAATCAAATGTATCCCGATCGTGATACATCAAGCAATGTACCCCGCTCGGGATACATTACAGCATGTGATCAGAGCATGGTGGAAAGTGGCGTGACAGAAGGCGGGAAAAACACTGCCAGTTTCCTGTTACGTGAATGAACACAACAACATTCACAACAACACAAACATGAAGCCTCAAGCTAAAAAGCAACGATTTTCAAAGTTATCCCAGAAGAGAAACAGCAGCTAGTGGAGGAAGATGCAGATAATATAAGGAAAGTACTTTTTAAATCATTCATGCAGTGGTTTTGAGAATTAAATTTGTGTTCTTATAAGTACCGAGTCCACCGAGTCGTACTGTTTTGATCCACTCCTCTTAAGCGCATTATTTTGTTGCTGTTGAAGTACGTTGAAGTGAAAGTCTAGAATATAACAAAACACTTAATGTCAGGTCCCTCGGGAAACCAGTTAGTTTTGTTTTCCCTCGAGTCCTGATGTTTCCCTCGACTTCATCTCGGGAAACATCAGGACTCTTGGGAAAACAAAACTAACTGTCTCCCTCGGGATCTGACATTAAGTGTATAATGTTGAGCCTCCGTCAATAAGATCACCATTTTCGATTTGGTCATATCAACATTGTGTTCGTAGTAGTTTCAAATTTTTCGACTAATAAGCCGGGTCTAGCCAGACGTAACTGTGTCATTGCTAGCATATATAACTCATTTTTGACATCTATCATCCGGATATAGCACCCATCATTTTTAGGGTAAGAATGGAACTTCTAACAACTTTTAGCAAACAAAAAAACTCAACTGCCGCAGCTTTTCAAACTGATTTCTTCTTTACTTGTCAACCGGCTTTCACCAAGCATTCGACTGGTCGCATCTGGGCCAAGTAAGATGGTGAACAATATCTGAGTACTACAAAAGATGGTCGTTGTTCGTTATAACGAGGCAACTATTTACGATGTTTTGAAATAAAGTAATGGCTGGACATTTGTTTGAGTGTGTAAAACTGAAATGGTGCGGGCTTCATCTATTCTAAAAATCAAAGACGGGCGGTATCAAGTTTCCTTTATTATCTTTGTTTCAGTGAAGAAACCACAATTTATATACGTTTTTACAACGAAAATTACTCACAGATTGCGCTTTGAGATAAGTTTAGCTACAATCATGGACAAAAGTCTTGGAACACTTTTGCATTTCTGGGGCGTTTTACAGTTCACATATGCCAAGCCCATCCCCTCACCTAAAAACATCGTTGGACGCGTGCAACTTTGTATAGGGTGGGGGGGGGGGGAGAACTGCAAGAAAAGTTCGAAAAGGATGCACTGTTTTATGAGGGAACCCAGGAATTACAGGAAAATATGAACACTACCTTACTCTCCCAAAGACTTTTTTCCGTGATTGTAGGCGCAGATCATATAAGCTTGTAAAAGCAATAGACTGAGGGACAACTTCAACAGCTTACACATCTTCGGATACTCACGAATTTAGCTGCGAATTGTTGCAAACAAAGTTTACAAGAGTGAACGGGAAAGTCTTGCCATACCAGTTTCAAAAGCACTGGAAATTCAATGCTCCTAACACAGGCGGACCATCCGAATTGTTCGAAGCACCGTCATGTCACGCGCCACATGTGATCCCATACATTTACTGTATTTCATAACGCCCGCTCTCGGCTAAAAAATATGTGGTAAGTGTTATGATAGCATCATAATATCATAACATCCTCCCCTATATAAAGAATTTAAAAGAAAAAGTCCTAAAATGTTTCTAGATCAAAGTCACTTTTCGAAAAGTTTCCAAGTCGTGTGATCTTGAAAAAGGACTGGAGGCCCTACAATACGGTCACTCCTTTTTGATGATAGAATTGGATGCCAAATCACCAGGAAGAACTGTTGCATTTGGATATGCTGAAACAGGTTTGGGCCCTTCAGAATTTTTAGTGGGTAATGCACACTGGTTGAGGACCTGACTACCATCGGTAGAGCATGACTGCTTACTGCTCACATGACCGCTCACTACTTGCTCTGTGGGTGGAACCAAACGTAGCTGTCTACGATTTCTACGATAGTTGCGGTTACCAGAAACAACAGCATAGGATCATGGTCCAATCATTTTCTTGCAAACAGTCAATGTGTTTTCATTTGGCTTCTTCATTCTAATAATCTGACTGGGCTGTAGTTCAGGCAGTACTTTTCCTTTGAGGTTGTAATAGTACGCCTGCTTTTGTCCGGAGGCAATTAGCCTTTGATGACCGTCTTGCGGGGGCACTGTCACAGGTTCAAGCTTCTTGGGTGTCAGCGATTGCCGGTTGCGCGTTCTTCTGCTCAAAAGCCTTTGCGCCGGAGAAGAGCCAACATCCTTAGGTGTGTTGCGATAGTCTAAGAGGGACAGATAAGGATCAAAGTTTCCCCGAGCAGCCTTCTTCGTGATGCTTTCGTGGATTTTTACTGCACTCTCCACATTTCCATTGCTTTGTGGGTTATATGCTGAAAACTCTGCAAGCTTCGAAAACTCACAGGAATCATACTTAGGACTGTTGTTGGATACGACTATCTCTGGTATCCCATGAAGGTTAAACTGCATTTTCAGCTTCTCAACAACAGTTCTGAAATCTGTTGTCTCTAGCTTGTCGACTTCAAAGAACGCAGAATAATAGTCAAAGGTTATAAAGTAAATGTACTGGAGTCTATCAAATTGCATCAGGTCTGTTCAATTTTTTGCCAGGGCCTCGTTGGAATTTCATGTGGCATTAGAGGTTCTTGGGACTGCTCTGGCTTATAAGAGTTACAGGCATTTACACTTAAGAATAAAATCTATCAATTAAGCATTCATCCTGGGCCAATAGCCAGAACACTCCCCTGCACGGCGGAGACATCCTTCCATACCCAGGTGGGACGAGTGAATCTTCTCCGGCCCATCATTTCCTTTCTTAACTGGGAGGGTAAAATGATACGCTCACCCTTGAACAGCAAACCATTTTGGACAGTGATGTCTTCTCTGCAGCAGAAGTAAGACTTGATTTCTTGAGGAACTCTATTTTCAGTACCAGGCCAGCCTTCTAGGACAGTGGACATAAGGATCTGAAGGTTAGCATCACAGGCTGTGGCTTTTCTGAAACTGTTAAGGCCCGCATCAGGAATGGGTAGATCATCTACTAGAGCGATTTGTTTCCAGCTCATTGCAATACTCTGTCTGGGAGGGAGGTACATCACCATTTTCTCTCTTCTTTTAGTAGGGGTGACGAATGGTCTTTGCGAGCATTCGCGAGCATGCGAGCACTGCGATTTTTTTGCAAGCACGAGCAGAGATAAAAAAAAAATTGCTTTGCGAGCAGCGAACACTTCTCATATTTTCCGCTTGCAGCAATCCATATGGAAATCCTTTTCTTTAAAATAAAACAGAAAATGGTTTAAAACGGGACATGACTGATGTGGATGAAGAAGAATCTGAAGAAGAACAAGATCCTCGTGTCAGAACAACCTCTCCTGGAAGAATCGTAAAGCTTCCAAACCGATTTTATTGAAAACACGGCCCAGTTAAAGCCAAGTGAGTAGAGCGGTATAGAAACTCAGAAGAACTCAAGATAACAATATCTTCTCTTTTTAATCATATATATCTAGATTAGCTAATTTGTTATTTATCGTTGTCATTTATCGCGTGCACTTCCACTGAACTTGATAGCCATATATTTATAGGAATTAAGCACCATACAGAATTACATTACTTTAACCCAAATAAGGATTTACAAAATTTCGAGCAATACTGACAGGAAGGCGAGCATGCGAGCAACTGCAAAAATTTGAGGAGCACGAGCAAGCGAGCACTCGTTCAAATTTTGCGAGCAAATCGAGCAAAGGTAAAATTTTGCGAGCAGTTAAAAATTTTAATGGACCATTCATCACCCCTTTTAGTATTACCTACTTCCCCCGACACTAGATACCCAGTCGGCAACAGGTGAAATTATCTTAGTCACAAAGGTGCAGTTATCTTGTTACTCACCATCTTGTCAAGCTCAGCCTTCATTGCTTCCTTCTTTGGCACAGGGACTCTACGTGGAGGATGAACCACTGGACGCCCGTCTTTATCCAGCTGAATACAGTATTCTCCAGGTAGACAACCGACACCTTCCCAGCAAAGGGACTAAGAGCACTAGGATCCGATGAAAACTCAGTGACAGGAACAGCTTGTCCTGGAGCAGTCTTAATATTCTTGACAGCTGTGTCGACGCCAGAAACCATGATTTTCACAAGGCCCATACCTTAAGAAGACTTCAAACCAAGCAAAGGTGTAACCTTTTTATCAGCAACAACAAAGTTGCTCTACTCTCAGCCGGGTAAAACCCAATGCCTTCCTCCTTGAATGATCATGCATTACCAGAGTGATATCTTTAGGAGCTGACGACTTGCATGCATAATGAAGTATATTCAAATTGCTTTGAATATTTGAAATTTGTCCTAATTACTATATCTAACAAACAGAGAAGCCTTGACTGTACTCTGTTCTGTTGTAAAGCACGCAGGAAGTGGCTAGAACAGGAAAGAAGTGTAGGGGAAAACACGAGACGTAGTCGATTGTTTCTCCCTACTTCTTGAGTGCTGTAGCCGCTTCCTAAGTGCTTCCCAAAAGAACCAAGCACAGTCAAGGTTTCTTTATTTTAATGATGAAGAATCCATTAAAAATACCATGCATTGCTTTCTAATTTCCAAAACAAACGTTATTTTCAAAGCGAACGAAAGTTGTCGTCGCGATGTTCTACACCCTCATAAAACACGCTTAAATAAGCCAATCACAATCCTTTTCAGAATGGGCCAATTATTTGATTGGTTGAATAACACAAAAGTTATCACAGAGTGCAACGAACAAAAATTTGACAAGAAATGTACTTTTTACGTCCAAAAATCAATTTTGAAAGGTAAAAAGTCCTTTTAAATCCTGCCGAATTGCGGCCCATGAAAACCTGGATGTCATTGACATGACAATTTGAAAACAAACTGCTTTAGCTTCGTATCGAAAAGTTCCCATAAACTGAACCTGAAAGTAAAAATTCTATTAAATTCGAACACATTTTCGCAAAAGTGATGCTGTAGTCTCGCGATCGTGTAAATACACTAATTTATTTTTGTAAGGCTTTTCCAAGCTGACAACTTAAAATCGCGGCGGAACCAAAAGAGTGCCAAGAGAACAAATTAATTATTTTCCCTGTTGCGCAGCTTTTATGGGATTGATGATTGAGTGATCATACGGTGAGTGACTGAATTCATGAATAAATCAGTCAATCAACTAACATTCAAATGGAGGAATCCATCAAGGAAGGGATGAATGAATGAGTGTAATCATCCACTATATCCGCCATTCATTCATTGCTTATTCATTCGTTCAGTTATTCATTCATTCATTCATTCATGAATTCATTCCTTCCTTCATTTATTGACCTGCCTTGTACAAACGACATACAAACTCTCAAACCGCCCCGCAGACTTATCAACATTTTTCATCTTTCTCTGGTCCTTTAAATCATAATCATCAACAAACCACGTCCCTTGGTTTCTTACTCGATTTTTACGTAGCTTTAATTCCGTGATCAGTTCGTGATTACAGCAATGTATATTATGGGTCACAAATTTGAATGAGAAGCAGTTTCCCTAGCGATTTGCTCCGTCTTGAAGTACCGCACGTATGGCTCACGAACCAAAGATATTTTTATCCAAGCAACGTATAAGTCCGTCTGAAATGTTTACGCGTTTTTTTATACAATAATGAGTTGTGCAAATGTCATTTCCTGAACGTAGAAACCTGTTCATGTCTCTCGTCATGCCTGGTTGCTCAACAACCGTCCAACGACTGCTAACGTGGAGACGGGGCTAAAAATAAAGCTTAAATTATACTTATTCAACCAAAACGCACACACAGCGAAAAAAATGAAGAAGAAACGAACTACAGAAGTTTGGATAGGAGTCGACTATTCTGGTCGTCAATTCGAGACAAGATGCACCATTCATTATGTTGATTGACAGCCGACATTAATACCACTTAATGCCTTATGGCAACGAAACGATCGCGAGCCATTGACGCGTACGCGTGAAAGTCGGACGAAGGTTGGTCAAGTCACTCCAAAGAAAACAGTTTTCTACAGAAATGAATTCTCTGCTGAGCCTCGTCGTAATCTTCCTTTTTACGTGCGGAGAATCCTTACGAGGTAAATGTAATCCTGGTTTTCCTTTTTTTTAAGTTCAAGTTAAAGTTAAGGTCCAAGGTAACTGATAAGCCATCTCTTCCCCTTTAAGACTTTTAACCTAGGTCAGTGTCACTCTGAGCGAGAGGTCATGACATGATTATCATGGGTGTTCTTTTTTACTCTCGTTTACTTTTTCTTTGTTTTTGTGGACCTCAACCGTTGTCTTTATCGCAGTCGATAAAACACCAGTCTTAAGACGAGGTAGATTTTCATCTCAATAGAAGATGTTTAACAACAACAACGATAATAGTTGTTTGATAACTCAAAGCTTTTTTAAACAAGATGGCTTCTATACCCAATTCTAAAAAAAACTGCACTGATGCAAAATCCTACTTTTTAAAAAGCAAAGCAATTAGAAGTTGGAGCGGAAAACGGCAGCATGCAGATATAATCTGACTAAAGATGTAAACATATACCACTATATTACGTATAAATAAGTGCTATTAGCAAATCCATAGATGTTTTGCATGGGTGGTTACAAGAAAGTCAGCAATTTTAGTAAAACAAATAAACTCGAAAAGGCTACGTCCACAGCTTGTTTTCTTCGAGGTTCGTTTTGGTAGTTTTCAAATATTTCGGGGCAAGGAATTACAGGTTTTTATGTCCAAATGGTACAGAAGAATATCACTTTCATTCTAAGTAAAGACTCATTTACACTACCAATCAAGGTACGTTTGACGACAAAAACAAACTTCTAATATTTTCACGATCGAGTAAAAAACTCCATGACAAGGCCAGGAAACTTGCTCGTGCACTGAGTGCGAGCTTTGAACTGATGCCTTATAATGAAGAGGTCATCAGTAAAGTAACAAGTTGAAAGGTTTGTATATCCCTAAGGTCCTGCCAAAAGAATATTTGATTAGTAGCTGAGATATTGGATACATAGCAAAAAATAGACTATTACTGGATGAGGTTTTTGTGATATCCGGGATAATCAAGGTCGAGTTGACTGTTATCAGCGAGCCGGAGGCCGAGGCTGATAAAACTTACCGAGACCTTGATTATTCTGGATATCACAAAAACCTCATCCAATAATTGTTTTATTATACATTGTCTTGAAGAAAATAGGGCCAAACATAGCATCGCATCGAACATAGTATGACATTGCTGTTGGAAACCATGCTTTGCCCGCACAGCCTACAGCAGAAAACTAACTAATATATATGTGGATTGCGTTGATTTCCAAAATTAACTGTAGGCTAGGTAAGCTCTTAGCCAATGAGAAGACAAATAGTGAGTACAATTTATAATGATAGTCTTAATGGCAAAAGCAAATGAAACATGAAGATAATTTGTGGGAGGAGCTTTAATAAGAATTTGTAGAAAGTGTAAAAAACAGAATCAGTCAGCAAGCTTAAGAACTTGGCAAATATTTCATTTCCATGCGATTTACTGCTCAGTCTTAGAAACAAACACAAAAAAAGTGCGTATAACTATAGGGAATACTTTGGCCAAAGTTGGGCTGTATTGTTCTGGTGAGGAGGGTGGATCATCTTGTCTTAGATTTCACAGGCAACTTTGACACCTCACTTGTGTTCGGAGACAAGATTTTTCAAACCATATGTGGATTGGATGCGCACGAATAAGTGAAAAAGACCGAAAACGCACAATAAGCGTGTAACTCCCAAGGAAAATCTTTTTCCACTACCCGCCCGCACCTCCTTCAAAATAATTTCACTGTCTACGTTGTTTTTTATCAAAACAGGGAGCGCCTACATTAAGCAATTCACTGGATCAAATGCAGTAAAAATTGATCTAAAAACAAATCGACTCGATAACAAATTACAGTCAAACAGATAAAAATACCTATCTACTTTATTAGTGCCACATTCTTCCTATTCTGGTCGCCAACTGTTGGTGGGTTACTGGGGACAGAACCGAGCTGGGCCTGCAAACGGCCAGACGACGTCAGACGACCAAGTACGACATCCTAGCTGTGTCCTACGTCGTAGTATTCTTTGATCCAAGGAACAAAGGTAATATAAAGTTTCTTATGGAACCATCAATTTCACTACCACGTGAGCTTAGAAATCAAAGCCACTTGGAAGTAGGTCCGCGTCAATCAAACGATACAACGAGCACCATGTTGAACCGTTTAATTGACGGTAATACATTTTCGAGTTGTGTTGATTTGGAATGTCGCGTAGCAATGAAAATCATGGTTATGTCGGCACTCGTTATTTAGGCTTATGGCATAGGCCACGTGATAGTGACATCATAAATATCTGATATTCAAACAAAATAAGAGCAAGTGAGTTTTTTTTTTATCCTTAAGAAATGCCTGCCGTCAACTTTGCCCATCACTGCGAGACTGCAGTTTCGCCAGAATATCCATATCTCTTACGATGCCCTAAAATAGAGAAAGGAATAAAGGAATGTCAAGGACGAGGAAAAAAAGTTATTATGTCCATTGGAGGAGAAACAGGAGACGGTACTTTAACTAGTCCTGCCAAGGCCAAAGAATTTGCGCATACACTGTACAACCTGTTCCTTGGAGGGAGTCAATATAAAGAAATTCGTCCATTTGGAAGGTAAATTAAAGTAAACTTTTAAAAAAAGCGGCAAAGAAAAAAGGCCAAAATGTCAGTAGGCTAGGTTTCCGACTCCTAACATTTTCCCGCGTAAGCCATCGCATTCATAAATACATAGCAGCTCGAAAACTGAATTGTGTATTTACAGTAGACTCCCGATAATTCGAGCCTCCAAGGCAACAGAAAAAAGTTCGAGTTATCGAGGGTAAAATTATATAGAAAATATACTGAAGGGAAATGAAAATTGCTTCGAGTTAGCCGGAGGTTCAAGTTATAGAGGGTTCGAGTTATCGGGGGTCGACTGTACGTTACAAAAATAAAATTATAGATCTAAACATTAACTAATCTATCTAAATTAAAAGGAATAAAAAAGCTAACAAGAGAAATATATCGAAATACAAGCTGCAAAATTCGAAAAATCTAACCTATAAGTTAGTTGCTTTAAGGCATGAAAAGATAATAAAGCTATCCTTAAAACAGTCTGTTTTAAAACGTGGGATGTTAAAAGATTCGTACAGTCAAGGTGCACTTATAAAGGCGGTAGTAGTTGTTATTTAAATTGTGTGAAAAAGTGACTTACATATTTCGTCATGATGGGTTGCTAGTTCCTTAAAGCTCATAATAACAAGAGCCTCATGATAGCTAACTCTGGGGCAAATGATGGACATTGCTCTCTTCTGCACACGTTCCAATTCTTTTGATTAGGCAAACTGAAGTGAAACTGGCCGGTACTGCGTAGCCTAGTCCATGATTGATCTAATAAAACTAGAGTAGAGGAGCCCTAAGTTTGTGGGAATAACCTTAGCTCTCTTAAGTTGTACCAAAAATATAATCTCTCGGATGCCTTCTTAACAATTTAATTAATATGAATATTCCAGGTCAAATCACTGGAAATATTGAGACCCAATAACTTTACACGGTCTGCAACTTCTTAATCATCGCCGTTAATGAGAATGGGCTCAAATTCTTGCTGGAATTTTGTAAAACATTCAACAGTTTTCGACTGTCGTTGGCGTCCACTGATGTTGTGTTTTGTTTGTTGAGTTATGATCTTTCATTGTGTGTTCATTATCGTAGCGCAATAATGGACGGCATCGACATGGACATTGAAGGTGGAAGAGCAGACAACTACCCTGGATTCATAAAGGAACTGCGCACCCTCATGGATAACGATCCAAACAAAAAGTATTTGATCACTGGCGCGCCACAGTGTGGATACCCCGATCTTTATCTTGGACCAGAAACGCCTGGAACTGGTAATGGCGCTGTTGTTTTTTTAAAACTGTGAATGCGCAATTAGGCAAAGTTTAAAGCTACGGTAAAACGGGAAACATTAGCGTGCAATTTGCCTCGAAACATTATGGCAAATCAAGTAAAAGGCAATGCTGCGCGTTTTACGACACACGTTCAAACATGTCTTGCAGCAAATTAAGTTGGTGCAGGTAGCATGAATACTGACTTCCGATCGGATTAAATTATGCCGGAGTCACGCCATACATGCGATCGATCGGCGATTTACGTCACTTGCTGCAAAACAAGTTTGCCTTGGGCCAGTAAAATGCGCAACGTGTACAGATGATGTTGCAAAAAGTAGAACTTCTCTCTACTGTCCGCAGCAACCTTTGAGCAATCTGAAATCACCTGAGTAGTATGTTTTTGTTGCCCAGGTGTGCAGAGGTACAACACTACGATATCTCGAAGTCATACAGGGTTCAGTTCTATGCTTGTATCAGGATGACTGGGATATCTAAAGTTTGACTGATTTAGTTGTGCCAGCATTATGCAATAATTTTTTTCATTTAGAGTTTAATTGGAAATGATACACAGGAGGACAGCTGACAATGATCAAGAATTGTTTTGTATATCATGGCGAGATTTTATGTCTGAAGACAACAGTCTACAGTCAACTCCGGCTATTGAGAACACCATCGGGACAGCGATTCAGGGCTCTTAACAGGTTTCGTTTTTACATTGAGATTACATATTCAGTCGTAGACTGCTCTGTAATTTATGTTACCCACTACTGTCCATATTTTCTGGCTGCCCGTATTACACACTCGTAATGCACACTTACGACGTAAGCATGAACGCTAGGCCTAAGGGCCACATCGCAATTAAATTGTATAAAGTGGCAGAAGCGCACCCTATAACTACGACAAAAAATAGTTCTTAAAAAGGCTGCGCTGCTTCGCTTTGTAATATTTAATCATTCTGATAACAGGAAAGACTTGACGTTTCATGTATTTCCTTAGGCTCTTTGCCGAGGGGTAGTTTTTCACTGTCTACCTTAATTTCCAACGCATGTTCATTTACTATAACTGCTCCATGAATATCTTCTGGGGTTAATGTTTAATCTCTATATCACAAATCGTCCTTGTTTTCGCCGCCCTATTTACCTTTTTTGACGTTTGAGGGAAATCTGATGGCCCTTAGGCCTCGCTTCATACTTACGTCGTAAGTGTGTACAGTAGAGCATCCACTAGGCGAGATTTGATAGATGAATTGACTGTATCACTTAGATCACCGATCTTGTTTGCTGTCCTGCTTTGGAATTTAGATTTCAAAAGGGTGGAGAGGAAAATTAACAATTTTCTTTTGTTGAACATTCTAGCCACGTCTTGGTCAACGTCTGATCATGAGCAATCTTTTTGATATCGTCATTTTCAGCTCTGGAGGAAGCGGGTCAATTTGTAGATCACCTTTATGTACAGTTCTACAACAACTACTGTCAGACTGGAGCTGGGAGGCGGTTTACGGATACTTTGAAAAAATGGCTGGAGTTTTCAGCAAGAACGTCACCGAAAGGTCCCCTGATTTTTATTGGTCTCCCTGCGGCTAGCAGAGCAGCGGCTAGTGCGCAATATTACAGGCCTCCTGACGAACTGAACGCAATGTATCAGGTTGGTACTTCATTAAAACAGGTGTTGGGTTGAATAAACAGGAAACACTAATCATAGTCACGCGTGACCCTGCTTTGCGGCCATCGCATTATTTCCACCACGTAGCCGTTTCGGAATAGACTGCTATTCTAAGTGCTCGCTCTCGCAGCACAGGCCTTTAGTTATTTCTGTCCAATGACTTGCTAGAGCTTTATTTCAGGCGTGTGTTTGGTCATCTCCCTCATGAGTGATTTTCTGTATTTAAATAAACACCTGTGTAAGGAAATTTGTCCAGTTTAGCTGCAAGGCCGGGTGAGTGGATTTCTGCGGGGTCCCCGTGTGAGCAAGGTGGTTTGGGCTGATCCACTTGTAGGTTCGTCTGCCCCCGTCCCCCACCCCCCTTTTCGGCTAGTTCGCTCTCTCGAGTCCTGCCAAACCGTGACTCAACATACTGAAAAGGGATTGCTTGCAGTCTAGTTTTGCGCTCAACGGCAATACACTCCGCCAATTTTTTTCTTTCTTTTTTTTTAATTTCAAAACTTCGTTAATACGCAACTACCTCGTCATTTCGGCCACATTCTTTCCACCCAAGCTCAAATCATGTCTTTTAGACTTTCATGGGCCTTGATGAGAGGTCGATTTACAGGTGTATATATAGCCAAAGCCGAATTGAAAGTACGGACGGATTATCCTTCTGGACCAATCATCCGTCAGAAGGCCGTACTCAAACCAAAACTCAGCATTCAGCCGTTACACTTAAATGATATTTCAAGCTGGAAATGTTCATTCATGAAAGTGCAAGTCTCTTCAATTTGAAAGAATTAAATTTGATATGAAGCGAGGTAGGATTCGAACCCAAGACTCGCAGGACCAAGTATACCACACTAACCACTAGCTAGTAGTCTATAGACTACTGAGAATTTATTATGTAAGGAATAACTTAAGTACATGTAGCATCAACCCCAACCCAACAATTTCGAAACAGTGCTTAACCCTAATCAGTAAAGGCAGTGCTCAACCCTAATCCGAAACAATAGGGAATACTACGTTGTGTAAACTTGATAAGGTATCCGAGGGCCTTTCGACGGATGCTAAAAATTGCTGACCTAGCAATTCAGAGGAAAATATTTCCAACTTTGGAAATTCTCAGCTTAAATGAAAAAGATCCTTTCAGAACAGGAGATGAAAACCAAAGAAAAAAAATTTTGATCTGAAAGGGTTTTCGTCTCACACGAGGTTCTGTTTACACAAATCACACTGACTTAATATTTAGGGTCTGGTCAAACAACGGTAAATTATACTTTCTATATTTTCTATAACATCAAGGGAAAGACTATGAGAAAGACATTGTTATAGGGAAGACTTAAATTGTTGTGTAAAAAAGGTATTACACTCTGATTTTGTAAGGCCGGAAATAATGACATATCAGTTGTTGTACATGTAAACGTCACCCGCCGAAGATGATTTTAATAGAAAGAAATGCAAGGAAGGTACTTGTCTTATAAAAAGGTCAAAAAACAAAATGGCTTTCATTTTGATTTTATAACGAGCAAATTTTTCTCCAGAAACTTCAAGCAACTTTTAAAGAATTACAATTGGCGCATTATGAAATTTTGGAGTAACTTATGGCTGACGGTTTCTCACACGCCGGATAGTTCGTCTCTAATATAAACTGGGCAAAAACGTAATAGAACACTCAGGTGTCACATTAAGCCCGGTGTATTATGTTTTACAGTCAGTTAAAGACCTTCCTGGAATCGGTGGAATCATGTTATTAGACGTCTCCTGGGACCAAAACAACGTCATCGATGGTCAGCGGTATTCAGAATATGCCTTCAAAGTACTTGGACACATAAGAGTGCCCCAAACTAAGGCCTCTTCAGCTCCGCCAACTACAGCATATACTCCATCGCCAACTAGTGAGTATGTCAAGGGTCTTCTATCTTTAAAACTGAAAAAAAAAACTTTTAGACCTCTGAAAGATTTAACTTTTTTAAATGTTTATTTTAGGATGAATCAATTCTTTGAGAAAAAAATATGTGGCTAGCTTCAAAGAATTTAGAGAGTGGTATACAATGTCTTTTAACTCAGAGCAACGCAACAGAGACGCCCCCCTCCTCCTCCCGCACCCCCACTCTAATTAGCCCACCCCGGCGGCCCACATTTTCCAATTGAAAGATACAATGTATCCTAGCCGTTTGAATAAATGTGGAAGTGTTTTCCTTATCACTTTCTTTAGGTTCATTTTCTTGTACAGAGGTTGGTGATGGTTTCTATCCAGATCCCTCTGCTGATTGCAGCAAGTACATTGAGTGCCATGACGGTGTAATGTCCAGTCGAAGCTGTGCTGCAGGGCTGTTGTTTAACCCTAAAATCAAAACCTGTGACTGGCCCGCAAACTTCAAGTGCTCTTAAGTGATCTATTTGCTTTTACCGTAGAGATGTGTAAGGTTTTTCAATAGACCAATTAAAGAAACAAAAACATCAAGCAGCCAATTCATTCATTGACTGTCAATAAATTGCATTCATCTTTCTTTCCTATATATATATATATACTATATTATAAAAGAGAAATTGGTCTGTAGTTTTCAGGATCAGTTTCGTCATCACATTCATAAACGGGAATGACTTTAGCGTGCTTTAGCTATGGAATTTCTGGCGGCGAGGAGCTAAAGGAAACGGCTGTGTCCACAGGCTACTGAATTTCAGACATCCCTTCGAGTCGCATACTCCCGAAAGGGACTTCTGAATCAACGAGCCGCTAATGCCGTCCAGGACGTCACTACTCCGTAAAAACTGGCAAACAAAGAAATACCGTGTCCAGAAATGTACAGAATTGCTTTACTCTAGAATCGCAATTCGTGTTAAACGTTCAAACTGTTGACTACATGTAGTAACTCTGAACGAATCTTTTGCTTAGTAGCGCCATAATTCAATAATCAAACTCAATTTCGGTCACTTAAGGATGAAATACACACCGGACATTTCAAAACCACCAAAATTTTGTTTAATTCAAAAGAAGCTATTTGGTCCTTAACGAAGAAGAAAGAAAACAAGAGAGAAAAGCTAACAGAGTCGTTACACTTTACTGTCGGAAATGACAGGAAATTCGGAAATTTGCTATCTCAACAAAAATCGATCACTGGTGCTTCGCATTAACGTAATCGCTGCCGAAGCTACAAAGCAGCTCTATCTAAATGAAAACCTACCGACTTTCCGCATTGATTCTCTATTCGTAATTCAATTTAACAAGTCATAGTTTCGAAGACGAGGGCTATTTTGCTGTTTGCAATAAAAATTGTGGAAATTTTGAACTCCGCACAAGCATACAATCCGCTGTGTGCTGTGTATCATAATTATACATAATTATGTGCATATTTGGACAATCAACCAATCATAATCCCCACCTGGTTTTCGGGTAATGGTGTGACTGGACGGCATTAACGGCTCGTCGATTTAGATGTCCTTTTCGGGAGTATGCGACTCGAAAGGACATCTAAAATTCAGTCTAACAAGTTCGATGAATGCCATGAGACAACGCGAAATTTTCAAAACAAAACACATCTTCAGTAACTTGATATTTGGAAGGTAAAGTCAACAAACGTTAAAGTACGACAGCCTGAATTTTCTAAACACGCATAAACAATTTTCTAAACAATTTTCTACACGAGTTCCCCATAGTTTACTTTGACTAAATTCCAAAAATTGTGCAGAGAGCGTCAGCTCATGAAAGTAAACAGAAAGAGCAGAATAGAGCGTTTTACCAGAAACGGGAGGCCAAAAACAGCCAAAATAAAAATAAAATTCAAGCGCAGCTAACTAAATCTGACTTCATCAAAATTAACTTTGCTCCCATTGTCGTAATTAAATCGAATAATGAAATAATCTGTTCATTTTGTCCTTCAGCAGCATGGTTAAAAATAAAAATATTGTTCTAAAGAGGCCTAACTACTGACTAAAAATATAGTTATATACAAAAAAGGTGTAAGGTAAAATGTGTGAAAGCGTAAAAATAATGTGCGGTATGTATGAAAGGCAAGGAAATAAGAAATTAAAATAAAATACAACGGTCGATATGATCGAGTGTCTCTTGACAAAGGGTCTCTTAAAATCCATAAAAATAGTCATACCGTTGATTCTCCAAAGCTTGGATTGTAATTTTATTTTTTAATCAGCAGTTTAAGGCCTCATTAGAACGGACATTTTCATTTTTTACGAATATTAAAATTTAAAAAAAAGAATAAAAGGACAAAAAAAAATTGAAGAATATTGAAAAGTTGATCGAATTTAGCCGGATCAAATTTGAGTACACTTGAAGTAGATTAGGGATTGTAAGCATCAGTGTTTTTACAGTCATTTGAATTTGTAATTATCAGTCTAAATAGTCTTCTGATTGATCTTAATTGTGACAAATAATAAAAGGAATTCAGGAAGCATCTTACTGATGAACCTTTATCGCATTCGTAAGAGCAGTAGTTATTTATAGCCAGTCTCGAAAGAATTTTTGTTTTTTAGAAAAATCAGCGAGAGAATGAGAAACGACGCAAAGAAAATGAAAATTATTGCGATAATAAAAATAATTTTTTAAAGAAAAATATCGCTTGTAAAAGACGACGAACCTTACCTTTCTTCATTTTTGGCCAAAACATCTGGCTCAAGGCAACGTCAGAAACAGGTGATGGAATACTATAACCAGGCAACAACCAGTGTACCAATCAAAAATAGCTATGAAATGGGCTTTACAAATAATAGTTTTCATTAAAAGACTGCAATGTAAAAACAACATTCAAGCGATTACAAATTGTCAGATTTTCAGATTCAGATTACTGGTTTTCAGCCAAGCAATGCTCAAGAACTTCTTGTATTTTACTCTTCTTCTCTTGTTGAACCAGGTTGCAGGAATGGCGACGTTTCAACCGGTAACCAGAAACAACCTTGTGCTAGCTGGACGTGTTTATCAGGTGCTACACGTTGGCGAATGGCTTAGCTGCATTCAGGCTTGTTACGATGATCCAAGATGTACTTCGTACAACTACGGCATATCAGCAGCAGATAATGGACTTTGTGAATTAAATGACTGTGGGTTTCAAGATTGGTGCGAAAGAGATACCAAATACCTTATCTACTTCCCGAATTTTGTATTTCAGGAAATACGAAAGTGCCAGGTATTTCCCTTGTTCTTTCCTGTTATAAAAGATTAAATTTCTTACCTTAGGGCAAAATTCTGCTTCACCTCAGTTATTACTCTAAAATATAAATCTGTTAATCCTTTATTTTTACCAATCAAGAAAGACTGCGCTCAAGACAACGATTTTGTAAGTTAAAACGTTAACAGTTTTTTTTTTCCGTATCCGATTGAACTCGCCCTCCTTGAAGACTTTCTGGCGGAAGTAGGTTGAACTTCTGCGGGATTTATGCCCTTCTCAGATTATTGGTAGTTTGTAATTTCCAGATCCAAAATTTTTACTTTCCTCTTTCTCGATGGCTTTATATACCGTGAAAGACTTTGTGGTCGTGGACGAAAGTTTGATTTGGTTGGGTAATGATATTGCTGTTGAAATTTTGTCAGGATAGGTAAATAATAATTAATATTTACACCAAAGTTAATAACTCCTTTCGAATAGGCCATTGCGTTGACATTGTATGATAAAAGTAAGGAACTTATTAAAACTTAAAGGACAGTTTGCTGCCCAGTTTCCAACCACTTCAGTTTAAAACTGCTATTACTCTCCTTGTACTGTCGCAATTTGTAATAATCATCGCACTTTGTAATACCTGTCACAATTTGTAATAAATCTATCGCACTTCGTAATACCTGTTGCAATTTGTAATAAACCGTGTCGCACTTTGTAGTAAAAAAGCTGTCGCAATTTGTAATAACTGTCCATCGTACTTTGTAATAAACCAAGCTGTCGCAATTTGTAATAACTCCATCGCACTTTGTAATAATTTTTGGAGAGTAATTAAACTTACTTCGTCAGTATTAACATAATGCCAAAATACGCATGGTACTTCGTAAACAAAGATGATGACGTCTGCTAGCACGTACGTAACATCTCCGCTCATTCAAATAATTTAACTTTATTCATATTTCTAAACATTTTTTTTCAAATTAATGTTGATTAGTTATCTGGCTTACGAATTGCTGTATTCTTAAACCTTGCTATTGTACTAGGTGGTTTGCATTCAATGGTTACCCGGCGGGGTGTACTTCCTTATATGGCCAATACGGGTATGTGCCTCTGGACAGAGCATTGTCAGAGCACAGAATCTAGAGACGCTAGAAACAAACGAGCCATTATTAAAAAGCATTTAATTTCCGCAAATCGTAACACCCATCCTACATCATTCGAATAAGGACACCAGAAAAATTCAAGCTTTTCTTGTTAGATCTTATAACAGGTCGACACAACATGTGGTGCACCGTCCCTGTCTAACGCGCAATCTTAAAGAAGTTAATAGTGGCTTCCATGTTTTGGCCAATTTAATCAAACGAGGCCTGGAAAGATTCAAACTTTTCACTGCAAATAAACAAAAAACGTCACCAGTGGCAAACCGTCGAACCACAACAGAAACATAAACACAAAATCCAATTAGTCGCTGACCAATTGCTGGTTTTCAAATGACGTCACTAAAATTCAAACTACAAAACCATCGATCCTACCGAGATTTTGCTTTCACGATATATTAGAGCAGCTCGTGTATTAGAAAAAGTATTACTTTTTAATGTTTATGAGTTCTTCGAAGAATAAATTCACACTTTTGTAGCAAAACTCGGTAACAGATGTTTCTGTCCGCCATGTTGGTGCTCATCCGGATGAGCACCAGCATGGCGTCTCCATACAAATCTCTATAAATTTGGGTAAAACGTTTCTTCGAATATCTCGTATACGAAACATTCCTCTAACCTGAATCTTGGCGAAGGTCTTTGCATATTTACCTCCTTTCATTTCCCAGATTATGGACTTTATCTATAGAACGGTTTTGATTTTTATTTTGATCTATTTTGAACCGCGTGACACTGAAAACCAGCAATACCTTCGGATGTATCTGTTTTTATAAAACTCACTTGAGGTCTTACACTAGGCCGGCTCGCCATTTGTCCATTATTCTCACTTGACTTGATCCCATATCAAGGAACAAAAGGAGTACTCATTCCAACTTAAAACAATTTTTTCTATATGGAGTCCTCTAAAGCAAATACCGTAGGGATAGCAAAAAATTCTCCTTCCCTGCGTATACGTAAGACCTTGCAATTCTTCCGAGCGTGTTCAGGATTACTTTTTTTTCCAAAAAATGGAAAGGATGGAATAAACCATCCATTACTACCTGAGTTACCCTATCTAAGGACCAAACCAAAGACACAAGTACAACAAGGTAAAATTTAGAATGATACCCTATTACAGGCTCGAGATCCTCAAAAACCATACCCAATCGGGCGGTACTTACCTATCTAGCCGATCCATATATGGGATTATCCCCCCTATTATCTCCGCCCGCCTCGACTAGCACCTGCTATTTGCGGGCGGAAATGGACTTAATGTAAATGTAGATTGTTAATAACAATAAAGTGTGTTTCACTTGTGTGATTTGGACGACGGCTGGCAGGTTAGTCATGAATTTTCTGTTGTTAAATGTTGCTTTTGTTATTTAAATATTTTTTTAATTTAAACATGATTCAGAACTTTTTGGTTATATGTCAAAGGAAGTTTCATGTCTTTCATAAGAGCGATACTAGTTGGTCACGTGATTAGTTAGGGCAGAAAAATTTATAGCGGAAGACATCCATGTTAGACCAAAGAAAATGTTACGGAGATGTCACGTGCTAGCAGACTTCATCATCTTATGAACTACCATGCGTATTTTGGCATTATATTAATGTTGAAAGAGTAAGTTGAATCACTCTCCAAAAATTATTACAAAGTGCCATGGCATTATTACAAATTGCGACAGCTTAGTTTATTACAAAGTGCCATGGACAGTTATTAACAAATTGTGACAGCTTTTTTATTACAAAGTGTGATACGGTTTATTACAAATTGCGATAGGTATTACAAAGTGCGATGGATCTATTACAAATTGGGACAGGTATTACAAAGTGCGATGATTATTACAAATTGCGACATTACACTCCTTCCCTAGTCGCAGTAGTTCTAAAATTTGATCCCGAGACTGTCTGTTTAGTCTGTAATATGATGACAAAGATTTATCAGCCGAGTTGTTTTAACCTTTGAATACGTCGTGGAATTAGCATAATTAATTACCACCGTAATTAAATGTAACTTTCGGCAGGCAAGCGGCCTATAGATTCCTCTTGCTCTTGGAAAGTGTGTCTGGCATGCGAGTCCGAATAAAAATCGAAAATAGTTCAACAAAACCTTATAAGTGACTTGATGGGGAGAACTACGCAAGCGGTTGATCAAAAGTGGTAAGCTGCGGCTGTGGAGAGAAAAGATAAGAAAAAACCAGCATAAACGATTTATTTTTGTTTGTTTTTTATCTGGAAAATGTTATTAAATGTTGATTTTTAGCTCTGCTATTGCTTCTACTGAGGCACGCCACTTGGTCCGTCCTCCAGCATTGTTTCATTCGCTACTTTTAGCAGCTGCGTTTTTAGTTTAGAGTCATCAATACACTTTTGTAACGTCATTCTACAGTCACAACAGAGAAATTTTGTATGCGAATTTCCCGGTTTATTAGCCTGCGAGCAGAAAAATTAAAGTTCAAGAAAAATTAATTGGTGTTCAGAGCACGTAATTTCGTCACTTTAAACAGCGACTATTATTGACCTTATTTAAACAGCTATAGGTTTCCTGCGCCTCCTTTTTTGCATTTACATACATACATACATACATACATGTTTATTCAAACTCATAATGACCACATGAATTTGAAAGGGAGAGTCTAGAGGTTAACCCTATGAATAAAACTCTCCTAAAAACAACAAACAAACAATAAAAATTACAACTTTAAAAAGGATTTGAGTTTACATTTAAAAAGTTCAAGGGAACCGGCTTCAACAACATTACTAGGTAAATTGTTCCAGTAACTAATTACATTGTTAAAAAAAGAATATTTAAAACAGTTGATTCTAGATAATTTACAATAAAGCTTATACGAGTGATTTGCCCTAGTGGATTTGACTTTTGCGAATTGAAAGAATTCCTCAAAATCCAAGTGTGATAAGCCAAACACGATCTTATAACATTCAACAAGAGAGGAATATGTCCTACGACTGGACAAAGATGGCCAATGTAACTAGTCACAACGCTCTTCATAAGACATAAAGCTTGTGTAATATACCTCCTTAACCAAAAATTTATATGCGGACCTTAAAATTCGAAACTATAGTTTTTTTTAATTGGTTGGATACTGGTACAGGTGGATACTGGGGAACATCGACTACAACACTATCTGGTATTGCCGTTTTGACCCTAAAATTCATACTTTTTTATTGTTGTTGTTTTTATTTATTCATTCATTTAATTATTTATTTATTTATTTTTATGCAAGTGTTGACGTGTTTGATTAAACTGATTTAAGTATTATTTACCATCCTTGCGATTGCCCGTTTCAATTTGGCTTATGTTGCCCAGGGGGGCAATGAATACAATAAACCTTTTAATTATTATTATCATTAATTCTATAACAATATATACTCAAGAGAGAATTCTCTCTTGATATACTAGTATGTAATGCTGAGACATACTCATTTAAAAGCCATGTCCTAAATTTTCGTATGTAAAGGAGTTAAGTTTAGTTTAGGTTTACCTTGTAATTTTTAAATTACAAGACATTTAAAAAATGCCTGAGTACTGAGACACTTCAATGCCTACAAAGATCGCTTTTAGAAGGGTTTCTGTTTGTTCTTATACAAAGGGCATTTGTTAAAACTGAGACAATATATATTTATTCAATTTAACTCTATAAAGCTAGGTTGCTAGGGATGTACCCATAAAATGTCCCTTCCAATTTTGCTCAAATAATATACATGTGTTAACGATATGATAATACAGCATAGGAAATGATTAAAAATACAAAAAATACAAATTTAAACGAAGATATGATCGTCGTAATGGTAACTACAGTAATTGCAAATTAACCCGAAAAGACGTCGGGACTTCAACGGGATTCCAACTCCTGGCCTTTGTGTTAGCACTGCAGTGTTCTAACAACTGAGCTATGAATACCCATACATTGGGAGCAGGCAATGACATTTGCCTAAATTGCTTAAATGTGCAATTACCACTGCGACGATCAAATCTTCATTTTAAATTTGTATTTCCGCAGTGCACATGATCTTCATTCTACGTTTCATTCTTTCACGGGTTAAGATGAACCATCAACAAATTGGACTGCTCCTAATGTAAGGGTCCTCATAGCTCAGTTGGTAGAGCACTGCAGCGCTTACTTAGAGGCCATTTGGCATACGTTCGAATCTCGTTAAGTCCTGAAATTTTTGGGGTTAATTTGCAATTGCTTAAATTGCAATTACCGCTGCAACAATCATATCTTCATTTAAATTTCACTTAAATGTTGTTACCTCTGCCAAGTTTTGGTGTACTTACTTTGTTTCTTACAGAAGCACGATAACCCGCAACATTCCAAGATGGAAGGTAAATAGAAACAAGTTCCTAAAGCTTCTTTAGTACCCTCGACGCTCTGGTAGAGTCTAATCCACAGATCGCGAGTTCAATCCTCGCCGGGATGAAAAACATGTTTTTTTTTCTCTGATTTATCTCACTATTTCTTTCTAGAAATTTCTGTTAAAAAGGATTTTTAAAGTTTTTTATTGGTCAGCACTCACTAAATATCAAAAACAGCTCACATTCAATAACATAGATTCAGCCAAGCCTTAAAGCTGAACTCCTTTAGACACTGACAACTTACTAGAAACAATCAGCTTTAAACCATGGCAAGGAAATTAACAAATATACTTGGCTTTATTTTAATTTTAAGGCATCCACGTTTACTAAATATTAATTTGTCGATTTATCAGCGCTAATTTTCACCTTACTATCTGAAACGTAGAAAATGAAAAATCGCCTTGATTATTGTGATCGAAATACGTTTTCTTCAAATCTTATAACGTACGGGGCAACATGATTAAATTGTAGCGTGTAAAACAACTTCTTCTTGCATC
Source organism: Porites cylindrica (assembly GCA_964035525.1). NCBI lineage: Eukaryota > Metazoa > Cnidaria > Anthozoa > Scleractinia > Poritidae > Porites > Porites cylindrica. The sequence goes on along the minus strand of OZ037776.1, from coordinate 45,766,413 downwards.
ACAAGCAAAGTTGATGTAAAAAAGAGTCAGAAGAAGAGTGCTGCGGGAAATTATAAATATAATGACAACAATGCAAAAAAAATAACAACGAAAACTGTCAGGTTTTCTTTTTATATAATGAAAAAAGACAACAACCAAGATGGAAAAAAAAAACATTCTCCTTTTCAGGGCCCAATGATTATCCCTTGAATGTTCGACAACTCAACCAGACTACCCAAAGTATTTTCATCACTTGGGACGCCGTAGAAGACAATGAGAAAAATGGGAAGATTTTAAGCTACAAAATTACTTATACGCTTTTTAACGGGAAAAACTCTCCAAGAACCATTAACGTTACTGCACCTATCGTCCACGCCAATTTAACTCAACTGGTATCATACCGAAGGTACAACATAACAGTTCTTGCGTCCAATGAACATGGCGATGGTCCTGGTAGTGACTCTGTCATTGTGAGGACTGATACAAGCAGTAAGTATGGTTAAAATCTTATAATAATAACTATTATACTACTACATCAAAAATTACTGCAATTTGATTGGCTTAGAGCAGTGGTATTTCAGCTTAATTTGAAATACCTACATGTGAAAATTAAAAACTTTTTGTGGGTAGTAGTATAAACAAATAATAGCACGATTTAAACGTGATATTTGGCATAAATAGCACTTGTGATATTTCAAAATTGTGTCAATTGTAAATTACGTATAACAATTTCGAAATATCACTCGTGGTATTTATGCCAAATATCACTACACATCATGCTATTACCTATACTAACAGTATTGATAATATTAAAAAGTGGAAAGCTCTCGAAATTACAATAATCCACGGAGCCACAAGAGTGACAGTAATATCCATTGTGATGGGTGCACTTGAAACCATCTCGGAGAATGCAAATGTCTATCATAGAAGGTTGAGTCTGCCTGACATGTTTGGAACTGCACAGTTGTCAGCCAGATACCCCTGGTACTGCTCATATCTTGCGGAAAGTGTTGCGTATCTAAGCTCCGGGAAGCTGTTGAGACGTGACTGAGAATACTCAAAAAATACCAGAAAACTGGAGAGGATCACACAATGGTAATTATAATAATAATAACAATAATAACTTATCATAATAAACAAAATAGTCGCTTGCCCCACGTTGTAGAAGTTGTGGTTCATTTTATCCTTGGTTCCTTGGTTAATGTTTTTGGATATGGTAATGTATGATAATGAGTTTGAAACAAAAGAAAATAAAATTTAAAGCAAGGATAAAATTGAACCACAACATAGACAATTGCGGTGTAGTTAAGACGTATACTACTAGTCTTTATCGGGTTATCAGATCGACTTATTACGCCTGCGTTACCTTCTAAAGCAAGTTTCGGGGAGTTACTTCCCCGTCGGTCTGCTGTTGTACTCCTCTCCTGTCGTTGTGTTTCTTGGGCTTTCGTACTTCTGGAGTTTCTATTCTATAGTCACCTTTTCATGTTGTTTCATGTTGCGAAGTCTTGTGACAATAGACTCTTTAGAGTATAGAACTCAAATTCAACTAGTAAATTTTCTCTATCGTTATTCTTATTCATACAACCCTTTCCACTGAGGTCACCCTGGAGACAGGACTCGATGTTAAACAGCGGTGAATGTATACCGTGGGACATAAAACGGGGCCAAGTTTTAAAGGTTTGAAAAAGGGGCTTTTAACTTGCATTATATCACTCGATCAAAATATGCCGCTATAAAATTCCTGTTTGAAAAATAATTCTCTGTGTGCATTTGTTTGATTTTTACTTTACAACTTTGAAAATTTATTTCTTGCAACTTTACGAGACTACAATATATTGAAAGCTTAATATCCCTTGAAAAATAATAATAAAAAAGGAAAGAGACACAGGCAAGCACACGGCCTCCGGTGCTTTAGATACTTTGCGCATGCGCAAGAGCTGTTACGTCCAGAAGTGGCCGTCAAGGACAGTTCTTTGTCCTAATTAGGCTAATTTGTGCTTTCTATCTGAGAACCCATAGCTCCTCCAGCAAATGTTACAGTATTCAACAAAACTTCAACCTGCATTCTGGTCATGTGGAATAAGGTGCCTTATGGTAAAAGGAAGGGTCATATACGGCAATACAAAGTGGAGTATACCGAGGTTGCAAGCAATTATGCACAAATCAGAGAAGTCGGCGACAAAACGCTCCACCTAATGGTTGTCGACTTAAAAAAGAACGCCCATTATACGATCAAAGTATCAGCTGCCACAGTAAAGGGATATGGACCAGCGAGTCAGCCCTTATCAGTCTTAACAGAGCAGGACGGTTAGTATCGAATGTTATTAATATCAAAATTTGAATTACCTTTTACAATTATTTTCCCTTTCCATTCTTTGAAAGGGACAGAGTCTTTGTGAAAATCAATTCAATCTTTATTTCTCATCACCACACTTATGCATTATTGTCAATGGACGAGGCCTCCAAAGATGTATATGTTGTGGTTGAATTTATCTTTGGTTTAATTGTTATTTTCTTTTGTTTTAAACTCATTATCACACATTACCATACCCCAAAACAAAAAACAAAAGATAATTGAAATTAAACCAAGCATAAAATTGAGCCACAACATACACAAGTGAGGCATCCCCATACTTCCTTCTTCGCCTCCCCATCTCAGCTCTCACCTCAACCTCTCACTCTGTGAATACTTGATCAGATAACAAAGCCAAACAAATGTTGTTCATGTTGTTCAACTGACGGGCATCACATCGTTTTATGTTTATTTTCAATTTTTCGCAATCTAGTACCCAGTGCACCTCCTCAAATTGTTCGGGCAGTGAACAAAACTTCCACCAGCATCCTAATCAGGTGGTATGAGGTTCCCTTTGGTCAAAAGAATGGTCATATTTTAAGTTACAACGTCACTTACACAATGGTGAATCAAAACGTCACAACAACAAAACAGATTGAAGCTCCAACGCTTCAAGTGAATGTAACTGGACTGAGAGCAAACACAAACTACAGCATCACAGTAATGGCTTCGACTATCAAAGGACATGGACCAGCTAGTCCAGCTATTTATGTTCATACTCAAATGGAAGGCGAGTAACGAGTAACGTGCAATATACCAGTGATTCCAAATCTGAGAATTTGTTTGCCATTAAATTGTTCAAATCGACAGGAGTGTCACTGTTAGTGAATATAAACATGATTTCAATATACCACAGACCTACCATTCCGAATTTGAGTTGCAGACTGTGTTGTATATGACAACCATTCCACCGACAGTTATTAAAAAGATTTTATAAAAAAAAACAGAGCTTAGTTTTCAAAAGTACATAATAAGATTAAGATTGATAAGAGTTATAAACTTTGATATATGTGCTTTTTGTTGATTTTATGTTTTCAGAAGCAATTTTCTGGTCTAAGAAACTTGAAGTGATTCACTCAGTAAAAATAGAAAATAAACATATTAATATAATCAACGGATTTTCTAAATCAGAATAGAGGTGTGCCCATAGGTAGTATACAAACTATATCGTATAAGTTGCATTCATTTCTTGAGAATGGCAGGTGTATAAAAATAGACTTTCTTGCGTACAGGTTTGACGTTTTTGTACCACATGACTGACCTGCTGCAAAGGGCCTATTGCAAGGAAATAACGTCCCTTAGATTAATTCTGAGCGTGCACAAATAAGCACTAATTCATTTTCTTTCACTTCAGTTTGTTGCTATTGTTGCACGTGAGATTACTTCTGGTAAGCCGATTTAGCGGGGCAGTACACTTTTCCTTATATTGACAATATATCAATATTTTGTGGGATATCATGCGAGATCATAGTCATGGCGCTAAGTTATAATCATTTGGCATAGCGCAGGGGCACCCAACGACAGTTTTCGGAAAAATATCTGTTCGGAAGACGATTTGAGATCTAGAATTTTCGGAACATTTGTTGTAAAATTTCTTGCTTGCATGCCTCTCCTAGGATTTTCGAACATCTAAAAAATGGTATAATTGCCTATTTTAACGGATTTTTACCCTAAAAAGGTCACCTAGAATTTTCGGGAGCCTTTTTTCTGGCTGAAATTTTCGAAAAGGTAAGTTTTGATCCCTATAATTTTCGGATCAATTGACTTTCAGCTAGGAAATCCGAACAGATGAAACATTTTTAGGGGATAAAAATATGCCTATATCTACCGTTTAAATACTAAAAAACGTTTAACAATTCTATGTTTAAGTGGTTTTGACTATATTCTCGTAGGGTGCCCCTGATAGCGCTTAGCCAGGTCTTACATAAAGGCCGTTGTTAAATTTTTAAGCGAGTAAACTGCTTTGCCTGTTTTAGACTTTTTCAGTGAATTATATTAATCTGAATGAAAGATATACTTCACCCTCCTGACACTGATCAAGAATGACATAACTGTTGGACAGGTTAGGGGTTTGATTCCATTTAAACAACCCTTCCACTGGTAAGGCAGAGATTTGTCCGACACACATAGTATCGGGGATGAAATTTGGATGTTTATCGTTTTCTGGGATACCGGGTCCCATATTTTCCAGTCGGACTCGACTGCTTTATTCGGACACGAACTTAAATCGGATCCGAATTGCAGCAGTCGGGTCCGATATTTCAAATCGGCACTTTGAAGAAAATTGGAACCCTTATTCAGCCGTAATGAAAACGCTTTACGCTTCAAAAGAGGCCAAAGAAAATGCGCTTGCATCAGAGGGCAAATCCTGCCGACCAGAAAACAATAACGACAGTCAATCGATATGTATGTCATGACCTCTCAGTGTGAAACATGCGGCTAAAATCACATTTGCTCAGTATAAATGCAGAACCTTCCAGAGCATAATCTACCCAGCAGATAAAAACAATTTTATTAGAATAAGCAGCATTTTGGCATGAGGTAAAAGTCGTGTAGGCCTACCACCCCCTTTTATTGCTATGACTAAAATCGGTTTGAGTCAAACTTTTCTCTTCTCTATTACAATACACAATTGTGTTTCCAAAATCTCATTTTCTAAGTATAAATTGTAGCCCTTAATTCAAGAAATCGCCTAGAGCTAACGCCAACACGGACGTTCACATTGAAACTGATATCTGATATCAGTTTCAAGTGAAGGCGAGTGACCAGCTGTTTTGAGGCTGAAGTGGTAGAGACAGTAGTGTTTTGAAGCACCTGATCAAATTAAAAACTGCAAGATCATCCTGAAATGACACAGACTTTAGACGTTCATTGGTCAGTATAAAATAGATCATTTTGATTTTTACATGAAAGTTATCAGAATTCCATTGAGCTCTATCAATAATTACAGAGCAATTCTATCGCCACAGTGTCTCAATCATAAGTTGTTTGATGGTAAAGTAAATTCTAGGCATTTGCACTGGCAAAACTGAGGCATCTTTATGTCACTATAAGCTACGATAACGATAGCCTTGCTACACCGAGTAGGCTATGCTAAAGATGGTGATTAACTATTAGGACGTGACTTTGCGACAGGCAATCAGTATTGTTGATATGGAATCCTTAGACTTTCAAGATGAGTTTGGTTACTTAATTTTCGCTAACTTTTCAAAAAATAAAGAAAAAATCATTTAAAATACTCAATGAGGTCCTCACCCGACTTCTCTACAGTTTTCGTCGCTTTCAATTTTTCTGAACAAAAACAATAACAGCAAAACACGTTCGATTTTAGAAGGTAGCGTTAATATACGAATTGACATATTTTAGAATTTTAAGCAGGTGGGACTGAATGAGCCAATTAAGGTGGTTTAAAGGCCTAGAAATAGCTGACAATATAATGTTTTCTCAGTTACATCCTGCAACGCAACGTGTCAGAAAAATGTGTTCATTTTAATCATGTTTCAGAATATCTTTCTTCTCAATGTAATGTTCGGGGTTTCGAATCTTTATTTCAAAGTACTGGGATTTCACTCCCTGACTGTAAATAACTACGTCTTAGTTGGTAGTTTATATCAGGTGATACACGTTGATGACTGGTTCGGCTGCATTCTGAGTTGTCATGGCGATCTACGGTGCATTTCGTACAACTACAACACATCTAGTAGACTGTGTGAACTTAACTACTGCAGTGGCCTTCACTTATGCGACAGAGATGACTTGCTTATTTACTCGACTGGCTGTGTATTTCAGAAGATACGGGACTGTGAGGTAAGTCAACAATATGTAACCGGAACTTCAAGATCTTTCTCAAATTTTAACGTGAAAGTGCAAAATGAATTATCCTTCTTGGTCATCAGCTTTAAAAGGTTGATGGATAAGAAAACGGTCCGCAATGAGGTAATTGTTTGATATTTCTTGCAAAAGTGCACTATTTACCGAAAGTCCTTTAAGTGAATAACATTTAACACAGCCAGTACGTGCGCTGCATGTAATTCAAAGTACTTATTATTTTATTACTGATTTCCTTTCGTAACTTAAGCAAAATCATTAATTCTAATAATACAAAAACGTGTTCTTCTATGAAAACCTCTAGTTTTTCGGTTACCCCAGAATTTAGACTAACTTACTTCTAATCTTTTCGCTTCCAGTGTCATAAATTTATCATTCCTCTCAGTTAAACACCTCGGGTGCTTTCTTTTTCTTTTTAAAACTGCTTTTTAACACCTGTTCATTAGGTATATTTTTTAAAATTCGCATAATTATTGGTACTGTAGATACAAAGTAAATATTGTCAAAATACACTCTCCTAAGACGATCTTTTATCAGTTTTGTTCGGCACGTCTACTATGATCCTGTTTTTCGAATCCGTGTACTGACAGAATCATGAACTAAAACTTTTCTCCCCTGAATATTGAACCGCATCTTGTTAAATTGATCGGACAGAGGCAACCAATTTAATTTTTTTAAAACTCTTTTTTTTAAGACTTAAGGTAATAATGAAAAGTGTCAGCGGAGCATTGTGATAGCTTCTAAATGTCATCAAATATCTTTTTTGACTGCTTCTATTCTGCACTAGAACGACAGATCCAGCAGTAACACTTCTAGAATACAGGAATCTGGCAAATCAGGTAAACGTCTGCATCGCCGAGTGAAACAGAAACTAAAGCAACAGACTCGTAAGGGCGCAACAATTCAAATAACAGTTGTTCACAAACAAACTATCTTTAAAATTTATGAAAACAAAGAAAGAAAGGGGCTCGTTATTTCAGGGTGACTTCCTAAATCCACTGGGATCGTCGGTCAGGACAGGTTCATTAGCTCTAGGAACTGACGGGCTCGCTAGGTGTTTTATGGTCTCAGCCACATCTAATAACTGCGCGTTTCAATGCGTTTCTGCTGTTGCCACAACGAAAACTACTGGGTTACCAATACATACGCTACCCCTATAAACAGTCAAAATCAAAACTGAGTCAATCCGATAAATATAATCCTCTGTTTCCCAGTCGTCTTGGTCTTGTTGGTCTGCATCAATGTGTGAGCTTTTAGTTGGAGCTTTTTTGAATAACAAAATCCTTGATGGTGTCCTCTGTCATGACTATTTTGTCTTAAAATTTTCTTCTATTAGAAGTGCGTCAAAAGAGGATATTTTTTTCAATCTGTATTGAAGGGTAATCACTGAATAAGAGACCTGCTAACTGACTACTTATTACAGCTTGACTTCACCCTTTAAGCCCTATCGGGCTTAAAGCAACCACTAGGGCGACCGCGTGGAAAATTAACCCAAAAAGTAAACTATAGCGGAGCCTTATAGCTAAGAAGATTTTGTTATCTATCCATCCAAGAAAATTTGGTAGTCAACCAACCGTACGCCCGGCCGTTCGTCCGCACCACAGCTCAACCAATGTGAAATCTCACACTTTTTAGAAAGCTAGTGTGGGAGCCTGCAACTTGGTATTGCACATCCATGCTCTGATCAATAGGCAGCTGTCAAAAAAGGGTATCCGCTGACCAGTAACACATGGCCTTATCGTGGGCTCAGGTGTCGACCCATCGAGGCTAAGTGTTATCGCTGACAAGTTACTAGTTTTCAAATGACTGCAGGCTCAACTCTCAGTGGATTTCTTTACAATGTTTACAAGTTTATTGTCTGAAGTAGATTATAAATATATTAACGGGAGCTTTGCCTTTAGCCTTGGCTAAATCTTTATATTATCCTAGCTGACTCAAACTTCATCGCTCTTATACCATCACGTTCTATTCAAGTGATTTAAATTCTAAAGGACTGTATCTAAGTTCAGGAAAAGAAAAAGAAAGTCGTCTTCTCTTCCATTTTTGGCGAAACGTGAAATTCGGACGTTTCACGTCGTAGTCGTGATCCGACAACAAAAAAGGGGACAAAAAACCCGTGATGCAAATGCAAAGTTGCTGTTTTGCTAATCTAAACTTATGGGTTTTTTGCCGTCCCTGTTGCTGCAGCCGTTATCGTCGCTTACCTTCCCCATAAATAACAGAGCGGTGCTCCCGGCATCACGGGCCCTTGTTGTTCGCTGGAAACAGTACGTATTTCTAATCTTCCATAACTAAAAGTTAGAATTTCATTTTAGCACCCGCAGGTTTTCCTCAAAATGTGCGAGAAATCAATAAGACTTCCAGAAGCATTTTTATCGCTTGGGATGAAGTCCTAACAAACAGCAGCAAGCAACAGAACTACACAGTGGCCTACATCCGGTTTAAAAGGATAACAGGAGCCGCTATAAAAACGATTCAGGTTTACACTGTGTATGCCAATTTAACTGGCCTACTGCATAACACTAGATACAACATAACAGTACTTGCGTACAACGAGTATGGAGATGGGCCCAGCAGCGAGGTTGTAGTCCTAAAAACGGATCAAGGCAGTAAGATCAGTTCGTTGTGTTTATTATTTTAGCAAAGCTGGTTCCCAAGGGTGTTGTTTCTTATGTCTACCCAAATCGAGTGACAGTCACAAAAAAGATTCTTAAGCAATTAACAATCCCTTTGCTTTGAAGATAGTGACGTTGTACATGTTTCTAAAACAGAAAATTCCCAAATCTGATTGGCGTTGGTTAACTGCCCTGATTTCAGTCTTGGTAGGACAGTTTAGTTGGACAGTACGCGGACCTAGCGTCATGCCCATGTAATTGGACAGTACGCGCAATCACGCTCCCGCTTAAATGGCTTTTTTTTTCACTGCTAGCAAAAAAAAATTTGGAATTTCTTGTGTTTTAATTTAAAAAAGAGTAACAGAACTTCGTGTCGTCCAATTCGGTCTGTAATCATACTAGTGATTAAACAAATCGGACTCCCGCTACGCGGTCGTCCGATTTTGTTAATCACTAGTATGATTACAGAACGAATTGGACTACACTCAGTCCTGTCACAATTACTAATTGAGTCTCAACAAAGTCCGGGGTCATTGCCAGATTTTTAATTTACAGATCTCAGTCACTAGCTGGTAAAGGCTGGTAAAAGAATCTAGAAATTTAGACAAAACCTTTGCATAAGGATTAGGAAACTGTTTGTTGTTGAAAACATGTCAGCTATATATTTCACCATAAAACTGACGTAAGATAGGCACTGTGTCAACACTTAATTACGATTAGAGCAAAAAACCTTATTTGAAATTTGGGCCCAAAATACACCCTGTGCACCTCAAGGCCCGTGCAAACGGACGCAACATTTTTGGCCAACAACTTGCGTCCGTTTGCCCACCCTGTTGCATTATGTGGTTGAGCTTGCTCGTCAGAGACTCTTAAAATGCAAGCGTTTCTTTTTTGTGTGCTAGCCAAAAGGAGGCTCATGGTCCCAGGTGTTCCTAGCGGAGACCGTGGAAACTGGGGATAAGAATCGCGACGTGACCGACAACATATTCAGGCACCATGCATGTTTTGTGATGAAAGCTTAGGAAAGATTTGTGCGAAATTTGTCAAGCTTTTTCGTAACGAGTCGGTTCGCGAATTCTATAGCTTGAAAGCGTTGATTACTGAAAAACAAGTGAATACTGCAATAGTCGAAAAAGACAAGAATCTTTATGAGCAAAACTTTGATGGCGACACTAACTGATCGGGTATAGTAAGCCTCCAGTGTGTGCAAATGAGTCTTATGATGAACATGTGGTTTATCTTTTGGCGATCATTGAAATGACGCGCGACGTTCATCACGTTTTTGCTCTTTGGCAATGATGTATTTTCTCTCATATCGAGGCCCTTGATTTTCGCGAATTTTTACAAGCGTGCGCAATCTATTCAGGAACAAGTAAATATCCTGAATAATACTAGACCATCGATAAAGTAGGACGTGAAAACTTGTAGCGAGGAAATCCTGTTTCCTGTAGAAGTTATCGCCTCCTCATTTCTTATCTAATCTCCAAGTACCGGTAAGCTCGACTGAACGCTTTTAAGAGAGTCTTGTTTGACGAAGTTTTGAAACGCAGTTTTTTGTCCGGATACAAGCCCCCCGGATTTAAGCTTCCCTCCCCCCCCCCCCTCCCCTATTTATAAGCTCTCCTAAAACCCCTTTGATCAGTACTGCCATACAGCTTGTTTTGAAAAGCTATTTTTTTGTCCAGATATAAGCTCGCCGTCCCCCCCCCCCCCCTCTCCCTCCCCCCAATCCTTATTTATAAGCCCTTCTAAAACCCCTTACGAGGATGTATAAGCCCAGAGCTTGTAAGTGGAAGTTTACGGTATTTTTGCCCATATGTGACTTATGTAAGAGAGGTGCCGTTCTCTCAGTCAAAAGAAAATAGTCTTTAATGTACCTTACGTATCATTTTTTAGAACCGGTAGCTCCTCCAGCGAATGTTACCCTATTCAACAAGACCTCCACCAGTATTCTGGTCACGTGGGATGAGGTACCTTATGGTAAGAGGAAGGGTCAAATACTGCAATACAAAGTGACATACAAGGCTGAAAACGAGAATAGTAAGAGCATAGAAGTCAACAGATCAACGCACGCTCTGAAAATAATCAACCTAAAACAGAACACCAAATACAACATCACAGTATCAGCCGCTACTGTGAAGGGATTTGGACCATCTAGTGAGCCTATATCGGTATTTACAGGCCAAGACAGTGAGTATATACTCTTGTACTTTAGGCATGCTTCTTTTATCCGGTTTTAGCTAGGGTTCCCTAATGATTTTTCTTTTTTGGGGGAGGATGGTGTTTAAAATTATCAAAATTTTGTAAATATTAGATAAAGGGTTGTTGAAATTTACAAAATGAAGGTTCAAGAGAGTAACAACAGTGTAATTAGTAGAGAAATAGCAGATAGACCATCATTACAACAAGCTAAGGTGTGCCTCTGAGCCCATAAGCAGGCTTACTGGCTAATTTGTATTCCTTTTGCTGCCCTTTCCTTCTCAAATAAACTATGTTTTCCCCTCAAAAAAATCAACCAGTATAAGCACTTCATGATATGAATTCTCTACTACAGGTCCCAGCCCACCGCGCGGTTTTCGAGCAGTCAACAAAACAACAACCAGCATCAGGTTACAGTGGCATCATCAACAAAATTCTGCCATCACAGGGTATACAGTAAATTATAGTCCAGCCTCAAGTGCCGAAGAAAACCAACAGAGTACAGTTCACGGAATTCATGATCGGGAGGATATTACCATAACGGGACTGTTAATAAACGTGACCTACAGCGTTACAATACAAGCCTCGGATAAGAATGGAACTGGGCCAGCAAGTTCTCCTATCTTTGTTACCACGAGCGATGGAAGTAAGCGTTCCTCTTACCTTATGCAGTTTGATTGAAATAACTCTAATCAATTAATCAATTCAATTAGCCGCCTTTCCATTTTTGTAGGTAGTTTCCAGTGTCCTGAGGACCATCAGACGTTCTACAAAGATCCAGACAGTTGTTTTCGTTTCTACGAGTGTGGTGTTAATGGACAAGTCCATCATAAAAATTGCGCCCCTGGTACTGAATATTCAGTTAATTCACCCAACATCGTATGCGACTCTCCCAGTAAAGCGTTCTGCAATGTACAATAATAACACATAAAAAAAATGCTATTATAATGTTTTCCGACGCCATAGAAGCTGCAGTAGCAAGTCCCACACAGCCCTGTCTAATTCAGTGTTTTAGTGCAGGATATGCATAACCAACCAGCATGTATTTACTTTCATCGGAGGAGCGGATATGGCCAGGGGGCGTTATCGGGGGTCCACACTTCCTCTTCCTACTTCAGATACACTTCCTTATTACCCCAAGTGAACCCTCTCCTACGCCTAATTAAAATCCCAGATCCGCTCCCGCGTTATGCAATACCATGATTTTCATGATATAAACGATTACTCCAACTAGAGTGCAGAATTATTTATTATAATTAACACAAAGCAAAAACTTACATTTGCAAGCCAGAGACTGCGCATGAGCAGAGGCTCTCAAGAGTGTAAGTAGCCAAAGAACTCTTTAAAAATGTATATAGTGGACCTGCCCGGGGTGATGGAAAGAGAGAAAGCGGGAGTGCCTTTGATTTCCTTTCTCTTTCCCATCGCCTCCCGCGCAGCTGCTTTTTCCCTCTTCCCAGCCTCCCAACGTCGCAAAGGAGTCCTCGGCGTCACATAACGCGTCACTAAGCGCTGCGTATATAGGGAAATAATTTACAACCAGAAATTAAGATTTTATTCAATTTCTCGCCTCTTTATTTGAATAATTATTACTATTTTACACTTACTCGGGAGTGTAATTCTTGGTCAAGTATCGTATACTGGCTTTACTACTCACACATGTTCGGATTACAGAGTAGCATTAAAACAATGATATCATGATGACTAAAAGAAAAAGCACATATAGGACATATATTCACTGACGAAGCGCACAAAAATAAGACTAGATAGATAGACAGCAACCGCCTAAGTTCTGTATTCATAATAAGTTTGTACCTTTTTCATAATAAATAAGTTTGATAAGTGCCAAATAAAAAAAGCTTGCCAGTGGTGAGTTGACCTGTTCATACTATAAATGTGTATATGAATATGTATATATTTCTCGTTCCGTAAAGCGTGACAATCGAGACACCCGCTAAAAGTAGCTGAGTTGCACGCAGCCGATTATTTACACGATATAACCTGCGTTCGAGCAAGGCACTGTTGTTTGAGCCACCATAATTGGTTAAGACCAAAAAAGCTCGATTTGGAGATAAATCATTCCAAGTAGTAGCCCCTAGATTAAGTAATACATTACCCTCTGAAATAAGAGCTAGTAAAGGCTATGATCTTTTCAAACACTGTTAGATTTAGTTTTTAATTGTAAAATATGTTTTAGAACAATTTTAAGTGTAATTTTTATGTTTCTTATCAGTTTTTTATGCTTTTAATTAATGTAGGACTATGTTATGTAACTTTGCTTGTATATTTTACACAGAGAGGTTAGATTTAAATGTAAGGCGCATGTTATCGTATTCATATGTTAGTTTGCGCCTAGTAACACCGTTAGCCTAAGCTCGAAATATGAGCATCAGCGAGCATCGCCATTGTTGCGTAACATTCAAAATATAACGGATTTGTATGGGAAAAAACCTATCGTTTCTGTACCTACAAAAATGAAAGGATTTCAATAAAAAACAGCTTACCTTACTTAAAATGTGTGTTACGTCTCTCCTGTGTGGTCCACGGGCCGATTTATGGCCGTTTTATGGGTTTTTATGTAATCGGTTTTCCGTCTACATACAAATTCTTATATTTTGAATGTTATGCAACAAAGCTGAAGCTCGCCGATGCTCATATTTCGAGCTTGGGCTACCTGTGCTAGTAAGCAATAAGTTATTATTATTACTATTACTATTATTATTATTATTATTATCATCATCATCATTATTATTATTATTATTATTATTATCGTTGTTATCATTATTATCATCATTATTATTATTATTATTATTATTATTATTATTATTACTATTATTATTTCAGACTCGATAAAACACGAAGTTCGAGTATATTGAACGGCTTAAACCTCATTCCCCTAACTTTGTTCATTCTTTCAAAATCACTGGGTCTGACAAAAAAAAACCCTTAATACTGGTTAAAACTGAGTATAAATGTTGTCTTACAAGACTGAGATCAGGCAAGGAAAGTAAGCTGCATTTAAAAAAAGGAGAAGAGGAAGAAGGAGGAGGCAAAAAATTATTCCGACTTATCCCGCCCCGCAGACGTATTCTAACGGCTGTTCAGTTTCTTCTGTTGCGCAGGTTAACTCCGACTTCACATTTTCCTCTATCTTGTTATAAGACAAAAATTATGTTCAAAACGCTTTTCCTACTGCACTTTATCGGTCACCGGTCTCCTAATGATCCTCTGTATCTAATGGTTCATTAACGGTAAACAATGTAACTGAATATGACTGACACCAATCGCACTTCTGCAGTGACACCTATCAACAACAGTTCATTCAACACAGTCTACTCACAAATTAAATTGTTCAGCTTATCATCTTGAAGCATCTATCCTGCGTAGATTTTTTGTCATATTACCAGCTACCATACCTGACTTGTTGGTTATTCGACACGTATTAAACTTGTCAATAGTTCTTTTTCGAGTACCGCTAAGCCACAAAAATACAGTTACAAAGTCTCTGCTATGACAAACTCAAAGGATTTACCATTAGCTTCATTGTGGAGTGAGGGATTTTGTAACCTAGAGATGGCCTATTGATGAGCAGCGACCAAGACGTTTTTTATTGGTCGATTTGTAAGTTAAGTGCGACGATTTTCGCCCCTTAGCACTTACTTGTATTTGCTTATCAGTCAAATTGCCTTACTGTCATTTGGTCGAGCCAGCAAAAACGTATTTAAGACTAACTTTTACAACTACATCTCTAAGGAAGAGTCATTTCCAGTGAAAGGAAAGAGAAGAAACTTAAAATATCTTCAATTACTGGTTTGTCGACG
>OZ037776.1:45731615-45746615 GCA_964035525.1 Porites cylindrica | reverse complement strand
CGAAAGTGTAGTTTTTAACTTTTCACTAGTGATAATAATTTCTGCAGAAAAACCTCTATGACCAAACTCTTTCTATCGCGCCAGCGAAGCAAATAAGTAACATGTCTGTTAACATCCCGGAGTGCTGCACTTGAATGTCACTTCGCTCGAGACATTCAGACTTGTTTTAAAATTTCTCTTCCTGTAACAATTTGTTGTGTTCCTTTAAAACAAACCAAACCAAACTACCCTTATTTAGAGAGAGCGTCACTTGGAGCTCTTAGTGTCCTCTTAACAAATCAGGACAAATAGACAACCATGTACTCTTTTATCAAAAAATGAATAAGTACATCATGCAGTTATTTCAGAGTTTTGATTGGCTTACCATTGTGGTAATAGAGCGTTTAGGGTAACTGCCGTGAACACCAAAACAAGTATAGCATGAGAATATTTCTAGGCAACGATTTCAATGCGATTTCAAATCCTGTTACTGAACTTTCTGCCTTTCAACTCCGGAAATTAAATTCAGTAAGGAATTAAAACCTGCTTAAAAAGTTTTTCTTAACTTTACGCGTACACAAGAAAGGATTGAGGTTGATTGAGGTTAAGCCCTCTACCAAACGCAAAATGATATTACTTCTAACACTAATTAATTAAATTGTACTTGTTTCGGCCACTACGACATTCACTAAAACCTGTAATAGAATGACGACGGCTGTCTCGTTTTCCAGCCAAAATAGGGAGCTTAAGCAACGATAACGGTGAGGTCAACAAAAACGGCAAAAAAAGAAATGTTTAGATTGGCAAAATAACAGCTCTGCAGGTGCATCATTGCACGAACACGAAGTGAAAATGCCTAATTCCACGTTTTGTGGAGGACCTGAACAGTCATTACAACACCTGACTTTCTTTTTCTTTTCCTGAACTTTGATACAGTCTTCAAGAATTGAACTCCACAGCCAGAAATTGCCAGCATTTGATGAATTGAACGACGCGAGATGGACAGCGCGATAAAGTTTGAAGCTGCGCGACTTCACTTTTTAAGTGACGTTTTCGTAACCGTCACCTTCGTTGTAGCTTAAGCTTCCTACGCCCACACTACGTTGTGTTGAAAAAACCTCGTCCTCGTACTCTTACTCGTCTTACTCGTCCTCGTCTTATCTAAAGGTGTCTAATTTTCTATTATTTGAGAACCGTCGGCACCTCCAGCAAATGTTTCAGCATTCAACAAGACTTCAACCAGCATTTTGGTCACGTGGGATGAGGTACCTAATGGTAAAAGAAACGGCCGTATTCATCACTACAAAGTAGAATACAAGTATGAGCATGACAATTATACGCAGAACAAAGAAGTCGACGGCTTGATTCGTTATTTGAAGATTGAAAACTTGGAAAAGAACGCCTATTATAACATTACAGTGTCAGCCGCCACTAACAGAGGATATGGACCTGCCAGTGAACCATTGTCAGTAGCTACGGAGCAGGACAGTAAGTATTTATGCCGCATGCGCCGCTTAAGAAACGAGAAGAGAGCTAGAGCCGAAATGTGTCACGCAATTGATTCTGGGATTGTTGCTGGGGAAGCGCAGCTCAGCTATTGGCCAATTATGTATTCCCTTTCCATTGCAACAGTCCCAGAAGTCTTTGCGAAAGCTAACTTGGTCCAGCTTCCTTCTCGATCGTTTATGAAGTTGCAAATAGCTTCTTGCTGCATGATGCCCTGGCTCTGGAAAAGCGTAATAGGCAGATCTAGCAAAGGACAAGGCGACGTAAATGAGAACGCGAAAGCGTACGCGCAGAAAGCACTGAACGCGACTTCCGATGCTCTGCTATTGGTCAAGTCGGTTTTCAGGTCTGCGCGTAACTATCCTCACGTCTTCTTCGCTAAATCAGGGAAAAGTCTAGATAGATTCTATAGTACAAAAGAGGTCGGACACGTCATGAGGTTTAGACAACGTAGTAATCGTTACCGCTAACTAAGACGAAGAAAATCTCATTATGCAGAAAATTAAGAATAAGGGAAGGCACTTTAACAGCAAAAAGTACGAAAATAGAGCTGCGATTATGGTGTTTGCACTGATGATGTATAGTGATTAGCGTTAAGCACTGATTTAGGATGGTTAGCTCTTATATTTATCAAACATTTTGCAAACTCCATAGGAATAGGCAACCTCGTCGTCCCAAGGGCTTTTCCCTGAAAAAATGGGTGGGGCGGGAAAAGGCCCTGGCTTCGGCTGGTGACGTGTCTTCATTAATTAATATTCATATGAACGGTAATGTATGTATTCCTGTGGTCAATTCTGCATCCTCAGTGGTTGACGGCTTTTCAGAAAAATACATTAAAAATTGATTAAGCCCTGGGGACGAGGTTGCAATTTTCCCTAAAAATCTTGTCAAAATGACATTCGATTTTAAAAATAAATCACTCGTCCTGAAGTTCTTGGAACGATGAGTTTTTGAGAATTTTTTGGAGATTATTAGAATATTTGTTATCAATGAAAGTTTGAAGGGCGAATGTTAAAAGTTATGGAAAAATGAGAAAATATTGGATTTAAGAGTAGTTAAAAATTAAAATTTGAAGTGAATAATAAATGACAAAAGACCAGCCAGTCCGACACCACAACAAAGGTAGCCCTGAGCCAATTAGCGGACTAACTGGTTCACGTGTATACCCTCTTCTATCCCTGTTCTTTCTTTCATTCTCAATTCAACCCCAATTCCCCCAAAATTCAGCTGCAATGCCCCCTTAACCTTTCTCTTCTGACTGTCAGTGTGTGCCTCGAAAAAGGTAGTAACTTCTTTCTAATGATTGTTGAAGAGATCACTGCTAATTACTGATTTGTATTGACAAATTGGGTGGTGTCGTTTTAGTACCTGGTGCTCCTCCTCAAAATGTTCAAGCAGCCAACAAAACTTCAAGCAGCATCTTGGTCACGTGGTATCAAGTCCCAACCAATCAGCAGAACGGAGACATTTTAAGTTACCATGTCACTTATACAATGATGAACCAAAACGTTACGGTAACAAAACAGGCAGAAGCTCCAGCCCTAAAATTAAAACTAACTGGATTGAAAGCGAAGACAAACTACAGCATCACAGTAATGGCTTCGACCATCAAAGGACATGGACCAACTAGTCCAGCCATTTATGTTGTCACAGAATAAGTTTAACCGTGGAACAACACCGGAACCTGCGGAAGCTATTAAAAGAAGTGGCCGTCGACCCAACTACTTCTAATTTTAATACTCATTCGTAGCAAGGAAACTGACCGTTTCTATCTGGGGGGGTAGTCAATAAAATTTTATATGAGAGGCTTCGCCCCGAGGTCCATACCCCACCCCTCAATGTAGCATTTTTGACAAAAGAAAAAGTTACGCTTTTTGTATATCTTCTATTGACAAATGGTACCCCTTTCATATACCTAGTTTAATGGAGTAAATGCGGTAATATCTGAGGCACTATATTTGCCTCTCACTAGTAAACTGAAAGAGAGGTGGGCATTAACGAAATCACGATAAAGCAACCACAATCTTATGATTGAGTTCGGGAGGTATGAGCAAATCGCTAGGGAAGACAGATGCGTTTTCTCTTTTTACTGTCCCAAATACTTTGCAGTTATAATTAAGGATAGATTTTTTTTCTATAAGCGGTTTTTACGCTAGAGACCTTTAAGTTGTCTAGACGCATTTAACGTCTTAGACCCTGTTTACATGGAGTGGGGGACCCCGGTCTAGTGGGGTTGGTTTCTTTTGTTTTCACGCTCTTGGGGACACAAAACAAAAGAAACCTACCCCACTAGACCGGGGTCCCCCACTCCATGCAAACAGGGTCTAAGACGTCAAAGGACGAGACACATAAAAGTAGACAACAGCAGTGAAAAAAAAAAACCAGATTTTTCTAAAAAAAAAAAAGAGACAACTAAAAAAACACTGACTCTTCCCGGTCATTTCTGAACGGGTTGGGCGTAAATGTGTCCCAGTTTATGGCGTCCAGTTTTTATACAAGACGCATTCAGTTAACGTCTGAGTGTTGACTGCGTCTGAACAACGCAATTAAAGAGAAGACGTTAATGTCGTCAAACGTTAAATACTTCTGTTATATTAACCGTTTTTCTTCTAGACGTTGAAGTCGCTCTAAGACGACTTTGGCCGAGGCCAAACGTCGAACTTTTCATAAGACGAATGAAAGTTAGTGGGTTAAGTTCATGAAAAGTTCGACATCTGGCTCAGTTAAGTTCGTCTGGATGACTTTGGATCGTCCAACACGTTTTATCCGTCTGCTTCAGACGGCTAGAACGTCTGAAGATCGTCCCCGGGACAAACGTCGATCTTCACATGCCACAAACTAAACTAATAAATTCAAAATTTGTATGATAATGTATATTTAGCCTCGTTCGGGAGAAAATTATTACTTATCTGATTCAGTTAATTGGCTCAACGCGTCTTAAGTTCGAAGTCTGACCCAACTGACGATCTTTTCTTAATTTTAGGTCCCCCAATTAGAGCCGCCGCTTGGTTTGTCTCAGGAACGGTTCGACGTTTAGTAGTCGACTTTAACGTCTCTAGCGTAAAAACGGCCATTTTACAATGAAATACAGTCTGAAATTCTGACAACTACCAAGGAAAAAGGAACTTGACGAAGCTTTAAAATAATTAGATATTTGCGGGAAGAAACGAGCTTATAGTTATGGAAATAAAACTTACATCAGATAAATGAGCTAAATCGGGTAAAAGTTGACAATAAATTCATAAATATTTTTACCTGGTGTCGTTTTGTTGTTTGTTTTCTTCCTTGAAAGTTTCAGCGAGATTTGAGCAGTATTCTTAATATCATCTGACCTGCCGGTGTATAAGTAATAGACCGCGGCGAATAACATCCTCCTCGATCTCAATAATTCTTCAGATCAATCAATCGGCCTCATCCAAAAATTGCTAATTTTATGCAAAAAGCTTAGCAACGTCTTCTCGCGCACCGTCTTACCAGTTAATGAAGCTGTATAGTCTTTGACTGTGGACAGTGGCTTTAGCGTCAGTTTATGTATAAGGAAAAGGAGCGACCCCCGGGGGGTACCCAACAAAGTTTTAAACGGGGAAGCTCCGCCCAGATGCCCAAACCCCCTCACCCTTTCCTTTTCCATTTTTGACAAAAAAAGTACCCCTTTCGAATACCCGCTATTGACTAATGGTACCCCTTTCACATCACTATTTTAGAAGTTGTATCCCCGTTGTAAATGCATAAATCACAAAACCAGAACTTTTTCTCGACTTTCTCACAGTCATAAAATGCAACTGTTAGTCCTTGGGACTTTTTGACGACCGAAATCAGACAGATTTCCCCGACCTTTAGAAATACTTAAACAAGTAAAATCCCTACCCTTTCATATACCCGCTGAAACCTGAAAAAGGTACCCCTATCGGGCGGAGCCTCCCCGAAAGGGCATTATAGGGATTATCCCTCCGGAGGTCACGACACAGACGCGAGAAGCGAAGGCATCAGCTCGGGCAAAAAACAGTCTTGCATTTTTTTTTTTCTATCCCAGATTCAAGAAAACATGAGAGAATGTCAGAATGGGCGTCGACAGACCAAGTCCATCTCGGAGCAAGATGGGGGAGAAGAACGCAGAGAATTTCGAATGCCCTGTAACTCAATCTTTGATGGTCTTTGACAGTTTGAAGTTTTGTCGTTCCTTTCTTATTAGTCGCAGTTTTTCGTGTTGCAAACTGAATGACATTGTCTGTTTAGGCAATTCGAGACGGTCTCCTCCCCTTTCATCTGCCGATGGGGTCTGATAAACTGTTTGTAAGACATTCTTTTGACAGTAAAATATCAAACAGTGACAAGTACGCGAACCAACGCGCCGGGTAAATGGCATCTTGCTATCGAGTCCTGAAGGCATTATGCATCATCTTAAACCTAGTCATGTACACCCTTCTCTTGGTCATGAATTACGCGTCCAACAACAAAAGCGGAATTCTATTTGGAAACAAGTCCTTGGCGCAAATGGCACGTAAATACTACACCGAGTTTAATCCAGCCCCGTGGGCTTTTGAGATCTGGAAGCTGGTAAACGCGTGGACATCATTGTGGATTCTCTACAGCCTAACCCACATCCGAAGAAATGTTCCGGACGTTTTAACGCCGCTTTTCTTTGTCTGTTTCACCATGGCTTCCGTTTTTAACATGGCTTGGACGCAGTTCACGAGCTGGGATATCATAAATCCCGCGACGGGGTTTGTTTTCGCAATATTGATTTTCCTTTACGCCACCCTCTTCTGCAGCTACTCTGGTTTATACAAGCAACGGTACTATATCCGACGTTCCGAGTTCTGGTTTATACACCTCTTCCTTAACAACGGCATCGCAGTGTATGCGACCTGGGTGACCGTGGCTGCTCTTCGAAGCCTCGCACTAAACATGACATATCGCCACGGAATAAGGCAAGAATATGCCGTTACCACTGTTCTCGGAATTCTCGCTCTTTGGATGGTGATATTTTTTATTTTAGAGAACACTCTTTTTAAAGAACACTTCCTTTACACTCTAACAGTTTATCCTGTTTTAATCTGGGCTTTTGTAACCAGCGTGATTTTCAATTTGAAACGTGTGAGTCGCACAAACAACGCCCTCATGGAGGTTCTTCTCGCCGTGTCATGCACGTTTTTCGTTGGGAAGATCTTCCTCTTGATTTGGAACGTTGTTCGAAGGAACAGAGAAATACGGGCAGCCGCCGATATAACCATGTCTGAAATGCCCCAAACTGACCAACAGCAAGAAAAGTACACGGATAAATCAGAGGGTAGAGAGGTCTTCGTCTAAAAAGGATTACTTTAATACAATTAGAAGCTAATGTGAGCATTTTCATGGTCACGCAATTATTTTCGAAGGTACTGTCACACTGCTAAGCCCTGCTTTTACCACTGGAGGCTGTTCAGGAGACGGGAAATTTACACAAGGCGCTTTAGGGAAGCCTCTGCGGGGTGACTGAGAGACCATTCAGAATATATTAGTTGTACCTGCAAAAATGAAACGTTACTAAAATGCTCCATTTTTGTTAATAACTTTATAAGTCCCATAAAGCAATATGGGCGACTTTCACCGTGAACCGAGGCCAGGGAAAGGCTACATAAGAATTTTAAAATTAAAAACTCCAAGTACTGATCGTTTGAAAGAAAAACAGACTCGCTCAATTTTTTTCTCAAACTTAAAGCCCCTCAATGTAAGGCTAATGGTTTATTTGCCACTACCCTATCGTCTCACAACAAACTCCATTGGCCCCTCAAACTTTCCATCAGCATCGTTTTCATTTATCTTGAGATTTACAATCGTCGTAAAAGAAATAGAATGCTTACGCAATATTGGCACACATTCACGTTTCACACGAACATGGGAATCTGTTCTCTGTAGGCAGTTTTATTTGCCAAACTGGCTTCAAAACTATTGACTGTTTGTTATCTTTACAGAGGAATAAAATAACTGATTTGAACATAAAAATAAAAAGTACTATACTTTGAACGATTATTTCAAGTGTTTTTCGTTCAAGTTTGTGAGGGATTGAAGTCCTTATTGAACACTAATTTATTTACTCGACAGAGTACAGTCTTGCCTCACCCTCTCAACAACAAAAAACAGTGCTGATATATATTCTTTCTTTTTCTTAATATAGATTAAAATCTGTAAGGCCAATGACAATATGCAGTATTGGTTATCTTACCCTGCAGCATAGGTGCTATTGTTCGAGGAGATAGGGGAGGGGAGGATGGAGGGCGATCACCGGAATTGGCTCATGGTGTCTGAGGTCCACATAAGTCAAAGTTGGTAGGTTGGCGCCCTTCCCCCTCTCCCCGCTTTGACATTTTACCTTGCCCACCCTATTACAAGAATTTTTCACTCAACCTCAGTCTTCTGCTTTCAAAACTAAAGACGCTGCTTTAACAAGCAACACTCCATTTTTTAAGAAAATGAGATTAGTCTCTCAAGATTGCCCCACCTTTTCCCAACATGTAACCAAACAAATAAACAGCAAGTACTCAAAATAACAGCTCAAACTCTTCCAGTGCATGTACATATATTAATCTGCAAACAATAGCAGATAACAATAATTATTCTTCCCTCCCAGGTTCTTAATTATTTACCACTCATCCTGTTTTAAAAAATTATCTATCATTTCCTCACCAACAGTATTTGGCCAAATCTCATAAGGCACAAAATGTGTCACCCATTCAAAAGTATCCATCCAGTTGCAATACTATTGATGCCAATCAGAAGGCATTTTTGAACAAAATTATAACAGCTAGAGTTTTGAGAAAGATAACTTCACGAACTTTGAAATATCATTCTAACTCTGGTGTTTATAATAGAAGATAATTCCCTATCATGTACTAGAAAGAATGCAACTGTATATTATGATCTAGGTTTCACTAAACTTAATACAGTTAAATTGACTGGCAATGACTTTCAAACTGCCATTCACAAGCAAAATAGCCTGCTGGTTATAAAAGGAAAACAAAGAAACTCGAAATAATAAATTGACTTCTCCTTTGTTATAAAGTGGATGAATAGTGATAATAAAAATTGTATAAATCTATAACAGCTCCTGAGAGCGTGTAGAAGCTCTCATAATTATTATTCCAGACGGCAAGTTTGTTGTTTTCTAAAAGTTAAAACTTCTTTTGAACATCTGTTTTGAGCACACATGCATCATACTTCATTGTTTGCATTTGTCTCCATTGGTTCACCCGTTCCACCATCCCCTTCCCCTTTTGGAGCACCTTGGTCGCCTTGGTAAAATGTTGGCTAGAAATGAAAATAACTGTCATTAAGCCTTCAAAGTAGATGACCTACTGGCTAAATAAGACTGTGGCGGATTCAGGGGCCTTTCCCCCTCCCTTATTTTTAGACCAAACTGAGGCCCAAAGGCCCAAAAAAAAGTTTATTGGAGACCTGGTCCGCCCTCTGAAGGTCTGGATCTGCCGCTGTAAGCCCAACGGATATTCATTTGCACTGTAACAACAGAGCTTGAAAACAGCTTTAACCCTGCCCCACTATTTACACACAAATTCTCCATACTGATCTTCATACATTTCTTTAAAGAATTAGTTGAGAGAGTTTGATAACAAATCAAAGCATTTTCTCTAGAGTGATCATTTTATTAACTCTCATAAAACCATTTCTCTGGGTAACATATGGATATCATTAGGAGAAAATTCATGTTGGTCACCACTCGGACTAAAAGGGTTAACTTGACCTCATCCTTTGGACTAGCCATTCTCACATTTTGCTTCCCTGGGGTCATTAAATGCATTTCTTAGTTTACAATTTAGTTAGAAGATGACTTGCGCGCCATTTGCCAAGGTGGGCAAGAAAGCATGAAGAGCTACATGTCCACCAGGAAAATTTCATTACCGTAACCTACTAGACAGGAGCTTTATTCAAGCCCTGAACAAACTTAATGCATAAGAGCAAGATACACAGATCACAAAAACAATCAGTAAAATCCTTGCTTAGGGGGTGTTTACATGGGAAAACTCACACCGGCACAAGTTTCATACTTGGATGACTGTGTGATTTTGAATTGCATTTACATGATGATGGGTCATTTCATATCTCAGTTATTTGAAGGTACACTTCATGTTGATAACACACATGCGCAATTCAAAATCACAAACATTATGCAAGAGCTACCCATTCCAGTCCACCAGCAGACCGATTTCACACTGAAACAGGTGGTCATTTTGCGTTTACATGATACCATTGTAAAATTCTGTACCAGAGTGTAATTCTTGCTCCAGTACAACAACCAGGGTGAACTCACGCCAGAGTGACTCGTGCCGGCATGAAATTTTGTGATGGTATCATGTAAACAAATAGAGAGCCATGAGAGGGAACCAGAGTGACCTCCCACTGGTGCTTAAGTCACCCCAGTGTCATGTAAACACCCTCTTAGTAACAAACTGGCCCCAAAAAACTGTAACAATTTCAAACACAAACACTGGATTGATCAAGAAAATATGGTACATCAAAATGAGAGCATTCTGTACCATCACATACCTTGGTTGGCACTTGATATTCAGATGGGGCAGGATTCTCAGACCCACCTTCATCATCATCCTCAGAGTCTCCAGATGACTCTGATTCATCCTCTGACTTGTCTACCTTCTGAGGTGGAGTGGGGACAGCTGTAAAGAAACATTAATTTTCACTAAGTTGAGGGTACATGTATCCTTGAATAAAAGTATCCCTTGAGAGATATCAAGTGGCAATTCCATGCCCATCTGATGAATAGATACTCTAAACATGAATGCACTCTATCATCTATGATTACTACATCTGTACCAGTTAAGACTGAAGTAATCAAAGATGTAGTTCCAAATAACATTTGAGTCTTCACGTGAAATCTTATTTAGAGTATAGAGTGACCACTTAAATGACACCTCTTTCACAGCAATTTCATGCAGACTATTTTGATCTCTGTATTTGTTTGTTTTTTTATGCACTTTGAAATATTGCAGTAGGGCACTGTTGGGAGTAAATTGGGTTAATCCATAAAACAGCACCCACCAGAGAAATTATTATGTAAAATTTTTAAATGTTGAGAAAGGGAAAGCTAACCACCACCCACTGAACTCAATTGAAAATGCATTGGGCTGCCAAGTGGCAGGCCATGAGTTCACACCTTCGCTAGACCAACAGCAGGTTATTTAAATAACTGAGGAGAAACAGCTGCCTTTGTAGTTAGCTTTTCTGGTCTGCTTGGATAAGGCCGATAAACCATAAGGCCACTTCACGCAACCCTGACACAAATGTTGCAGGACAGACTACCCACAAGTTATTGTTAAGAGTAGGGGACCTAAAGTACAGCCCCTGGTGTGGTTCACATTCACATTAGAGGGACGATCAAACTCAACCCACTTTTAAAATGACTCCTGGGTTCAAACCTTTCACATGCTTAACTCTCTACTTCATTAATTGAAAACTGTGCCACAAGCAGACTGGCAAAAAAACCCTGAACCAGTTTTGTAAATCAACCCCGGGGAGGGGGGGGGGGGCACTGCCAAATATGGGCCATATAGGTATGTGCCGCTGTGAAGGGTATGGTTTTCAAGCGGTTTATTCTAGGATGGGGTATATAAATCAGAGCGTTTGGGTCTAGAATAGGGTATTATTTTTCAGGAAACTTAGCACTTGGTTGAAGATTTTATCTAGACGATCTAGACTAGGGAAACAGCTATACTCTAGGATAGGGGGGATTTGGGAGATTACTCTAGTATAGGGTAGCAAAATTCAGCTGAACTAGCTCTGGTATAGGTTAAGGGTTCCAGGGTCCCAGCGGCACATCCCCACCCAGAAATTCCTAAAGTACCCCCCCCCCCCCCGGGAAATCAACCCCAAAAAGCTCCAAGGGGAGTGGATAATGAGATATTTAGAATTAACAATTTACAAAGCTACATTGAATTTGCCAGAAAGCAAGAAATAAGTAGGAACATACTGGCTATTTTCTTTTGCTCTTGATCAACAACACCTTTTCCACTTGACAGCAAATTAAAACAGTTATCGCAGACTCGCAAAGGTTTTGAGGACTGAGAAGGCAGGAGAAACTTCTTGGTTGAACAGTTACTACAGACAACCCCTCCACATTTCCTGCAATGGTGCTGTAGAATAATAAATCAATTAATGTCATTTTAAGAAATTGAATTTTCTGTTTTAATTTTCTCTAAATACACAATTATTTGCAACAATAAATCGTTACTTAGTCTAGATAATTGCATTGAGAGATCCTGCAAGGATTTATGGTAATCAGGTGTCTGGAAAGGAGAGGCGGAAACAAAAATGGTTTGTTGGCTGTTTATGAAACAACCATTTTAAGACATACTCCCTATAATCAGGCCTTCTGTCAGAGTAGGGACCTTACGATCTGACAACAGCAACATCCCTGAAAGCGTCGCTGAAACATAGACTTCACATCCTTGCACTTTTTTTTTTTCGCAATTATCCCATGTCCCCCCAGTCATCCTCTTCTAGTTGAGAGGGAGATGGTAGAATTTATCACCTTGCTGTTCCCATTTCCTAGTAAACTTAAAATTTGTTCATTTAATGTCGTAGTTGTGCATGGACAGCAAAGAAATTCTCAGAAGAGCATGATGCACATGCAGAGTTGTTGTTTTGCTGATTAAACCCATTGCTTTTTTGATGTTCCCATTGCCATTGCCGTTGTAGTTTCGTAGGGTCCCTAGTGTGTCAATGAAACAACATTGATCAGTCAAATTTACTGATATACATACGTACTCTTCGATTTAAAGCTGTAAACTTGCTCTTTAAACAATGCATGCAAGTTGATGCCTCGCTATCAGGAACCCAAACAGCTGCATGTTCAGTGGTGCCTTTCTTCCCCGCTAAAAAATAATCAGACATAACAATCTTTGTTACAATGCAGTTCTATCTTAATGGAGTGAAAAAGAGCCATATTATTTTACCCTCTGTATGTTAAACAAAAATTCTTTATTCAGCAAAAGGATTCAACAATTTGGAACCTGTGAATGTAGCAGCTAATCAAGGCAAGTTTACTGTTTGATGAGTACATAAGCTTATGCCTGTCCGTGTACATGGATATTCCAGTGACCATAACAACCCCCCCAAGTTAAAGTTTTTGCTCAGTCAACTCTTGGTTTAGAGAGACTTTTTTAAAAAGTCACCAGCTGCAAAATTTTAGGCACTATGGCGACCAAAATGGTCACAACATGGAGGGTTGTATAAAACGAAAGATTCAGGCAGAAAAAAGCAGAAGTAAAATCTCTGTTTACTTGCCTGGTCATGTTACAGCTGTAGAGCTCTACAGATTATGCTTATACAATATTATGAAAATCACAGCTGTTAAAACAAGGCTTGTTCAAATAACTACTTAAAGAAACAAACACATTTACACTGTATGCTAACTTTTTGCCAGTAGGTCTTGAATACACTTGTTGATGTGAGCCATCCATTCTGCCTTCTCTGTTCTTGTAGCTGCATAAACTGCAAATGACTTCTTTGCACTAATAATCTGCCAGCCATTTTTTAAATCTAGAGGTGAAGTATACCAGATAGGAATGTTAGCAAACCAATCACTGACAGAAATATTACATCCACCATTTAACAAGATTATTTCCTGATATAATATTGCACTCATTAATATCAGACATTGTATGTAAAAAAGGACGGTACATTTTCCTAGACACTTATGCAAAATGTACCATTAAGCAGTGCTCTTACTTAAAACACTGGACCAAAAAAAGTGGAACACTTACTTCCTTCATCATCCAAGGACTGTAGTTTTATATCCTCCAGAGGAATAACATGCTGCTTGTTATACTGAAATTGCAACATCATTATATAAGTTTGCAGCTATTTTGCCGGGAGTTTGCTAATTCTTTATAAAGCAGAACAACCAGTGGAGACAGCCGGTCAGTAATCATTGTTACTTGAATAGTTACGCTTAGTAACAAGTGCTAGAATTACTGAATGTTGTTACTACTAACCTTTTTCTTGTTGATGACAATGTTTCCATAAACAAGAATATCATTGAACAAAAAGAACTGACGTGGCTTGGGTTTTTTTCTACAGAGCTTGGTCAGGACACCTTCACCAACCAAAACCCTTCCTGGTACCATCAAAGGCTGAAATAGTAAAAGGAAATTAGATCAGCTCTTGGACAAATCAATTGTTCCAACATACAGCACCTTTAAATTAGGACCAAAAAACAACACATTACATAAATACATTATAATTCAACCACAAAAGGGAAATGACCAGCAAACCTACAAATCTTAGTAAAGTCAAACTCCGTTAATACGGACATGTTAACAGAATGTCCATTTTAAGCAGGTCATGTCATTTTTGTAAAAAATATATACCTTTTGGGGGGCATTAGCATCATCGAATTAAATATATTTAATCTTCACGAAGCTGTGATTCTGTGCTAAAAACATTAAACACACACATTACTTAATCAAAACCGTCATCCTATCCAGTATGTTGAAGCACTGGAAACATCAACATGCTGTCCACTGAAAAAATTTTTTACTTTTATAAAGGAAAGGCCTATTTCACCACACAGTTAATAATAACAGTGTCCACATAAGCGAGGTTGACTTTCTATGCGAATCTGTTGACTGCGTGATGAAACAGGTGTCTGTTGTCCACACAATTTATATTAATGGGTGTCTTTATTAAGCGGGTTGAATTTAGAGAAAGTGTGAGGGCTTTCCCCTGGGGTAAAGTCAATGAGGTCTCTGTATTAAGCAGGTGTCCATAGAGCAGGGTTCGATTGTAACTGTGGCAGGGGGGGGGGTTCAGTTAGTAGAAGTCTGATCTCCTGGAGACTTAAAGGTTATAGGTTCAGTCTTCGGTACCTCACCAATACTTGTAGCCTGCGTAGCAAGCGTTACCAGATGAGTTATAGCGCGAAAGTTGGAGCAGGAGCAAAGAAAATGGAAGGTGAGGGAGAGGGGAGAAGAGGAAACACTTGCCCACAAACCCCACGATTCTGGAAAATGCCCCTTGATATTTCAAAACTCGGTTCATTTGTAAATTGACAGCTCGTCAAAATAGATAACCAATAGATTACCAGATTTGAAAAATTTACTTTGTTCCCTAAAACATGCTCCACGCCATTGCAAAACTGTAAAGAAAAGAAGTTTTACGATAAAAGAAGGTTGAAACTCTAAGCGATTGCTGCGGAATTTCTTGTTCTATATAATTAAGTTAAATTTTGAACGTTATGTGGCTTTATCTCATCTGAAACCTTGTCAAAACATCGCAAAGAAATGATTTGTCCAGAAAAATTTACACCGCCGGCTATGAGTTTTGCAGAGCGACTACTCTCTATAGGCCAGCCATTGTCGAATAGTTCTCTACAATACATGCCACTCAATTTCCAATCAGTTGTCCATGGCAGCTCTAGCTAGTGTCTAGTACCCATGTTCCGATTTACGTTGATGTTATCTCCAACAAACAGTCCATTTTTTCCCAGTCAGATAAGCATGCCAT
>OZ037776.1:45721615-45726615 GCA_964035525.1 Porites cylindrica | reverse complement strand
AAATCCTTAACCACACTTGTAAATGAACAACTAGTTCAGAGCTGTGCTCCAGCAAAGCCCGATGTAGCTTGCGAATACAGCTGTGTCTCCTTGTTCCTCACTGCTAAGGACGTTTTGCCAAGAGAAATGTCTGCGACTCAGTGACAGAAATTCCATACTGATGGTGTAAAATCTGTCCGGAATCTGGTTAGGAGCTCTGATTGGTCAATGTAGTAGTTATATTGTTTTACCTATTGTGTGGTTCCAGAAAATATCCATACCCCCCCCACGGAGGGTCACGGAATTTCCTAGGGGTAGGGGGGTCTAAAAGAGACAAATTTCTGAAGGGGAGGGGGGTACAAAAGAGTTTTTCTTTCCAGAGGGTTTGAAATGCGATCGAATGAACACTTACGTATTTTTCCAATTGATTCGGGGTAGCCAAGAAAAACCAAAAGTTCTATCCGTGGAAATAGACGTAGGATTCCTTGTCATATATTTTCTATTATTATCCTGGCGCCAGATGACACGTACAGCTCCGAGGCACACCTCTGAGCACGTTCGACGTCGAGTCAAACAATTTCCCGCGAATTTCAAAGCTTCAATAACTAGATTATCGCATAGTTTTATCGTTTTCTGTGTAGTTACGAGTTTGGAAACGTTAGCAAAGTCGATACGATGCCATTTGTTTTAAGCATAATTTTTTTGTAACCGTGAACAGCGATGAGAGACGGCGAAGATTTCATTTCGTTGTTTAGTTACCGGAATGAACTTGAAAAGTACGTTTTACACATGAAATTAAAAAAAGTTAAAAAAACTGTAAGGCGTGAAATTTACTATCATTTACAAACTACAGAGATAAAGCGTACAACTTTATTAAAGTATTCCTGTTGAAAGACGAACTTAAGTTTTTGAAAAATATGTTGCGTGACGGATTATGATTCCCGCTGATAAGCGAAGTCACTTCACGGCTCCACACAGGAAAACAACATTTGTTAGCAGTACTGTTCGCACATTATACTACATGTAGATAAAATTACACCTGCAAAGTACAAAAAATATCATGGAGATTAGCATCGAGTCAATTCCTGAGTTTTGCTTCGACAGCAAAAACAAGAATGATGTAATATTATAGTCATTTCGTGTTTAAAGTAATTCGATACGTTGTTTCGTCTATGCATAAATTACAAACTTCGACTAGGTTACAAAACGTTGATGATACCGTCAACTTTCAGTACTTTCTTAGATATTTTTTGAATGAAATCTTCTGTCAATTAAGCAGACGAAAGGTCAGCTGCCAGAACTATAGTGTTAATAAGCTCAGTTGTTAGAGTTTGAACATTTCAAAATAGAGGAAGCGAGAGGCGCGTCTATTCATACGTCTAGAATTTTCCACGGTCATTTTTAAGAAAATTAAATCTCATAGCCTCCTCCAGCAATTTTGTACCTTACCTAGCGAATATCTCCATAAATAATGTTCCATGAAATAGCAAGTGTGGTATGGCCAAATCGCTTACGTGAAAATTATGCCGCTTTACGTCTTCATCTGA
This sequence comes from Porites cylindrica, assembly GCA_964035525.1. Taxonomy (NCBI): domain Eukaryota; kingdom Metazoa; phylum Cnidaria; class Anthozoa; order Scleractinia; family Poritidae; genus Porites; species Porites cylindrica. Next base: position 45,725,089 of record OZ037776.1, on the reverse strand, counting down.
ATTGTAACTATAATCGGCTGCGGCTAAATTTTATTTCGGCACTAAGTAGACCAAAATAAATCAATGAAGTCTTTTTATTTCTGGATTTGGAATTTCCTAGGGGTAGGGGCGACCAAGTGAAAAAATCATGGAAATTCCAGGGGGTAGGGGGGAGCAACCTGAAGCCCTCTGGAACGGAAAATCCGGGGGGGTGGGGGCTCAAACTGTAAACAACCCTCCGTGGGGGGGGTATGGATATTTTCTGGAACTACACATTGTTTATGAATGACAGACAAAAGGCCACAAAAGCCAAATGTAAATGTAATGAATCTATTACAAAACAGTCAATATTGACCTAGAGTAGATTCTTCTTTAGAAAAAGCATCTGAGTTTTGCTGGAGCTCATTCACAAAAGATCACAAAACTTTACCATAATCGACCAGGAGAAACATGAAATCAAACAAATTTACATTTGGAACCCCATGAATACCGCATTTATTATGTAAACATTAATTTTATGTCATCAGTATGGGATTTCTGTCACTGAGTAGCAGATGTTCCTCCTGGCGAAATGTCTGGCAGCAAGAAGCTAGGAGAAACGGCTGTATTCACAGGCTAAGCCCAATGGTCCGTCTAACTTTCCTATCAGGCAACTAGAAAATCTTAGTTTTTTGATACAAATCATGTGCTGGGCATCCTGGATTTTACAGGCCCAGAGCATTGGGCTTCCTTCAATTTTCCTTAGAGCACAGCCTTGTAGTTTGCCTCCAGCTAAGTTGGGATTCTTAACCTGAGTTAATGTTTTATATTTTAGTCTGAACTGAAACCATGAGATTATCAATATTATTTCAGTATTGATTTAGATTTTATCTTTAGTTCATTCAAATTTATTAGTATCAAATTTCACTTTACTCTGGTGAAATTTCATCTTTTCGGTCAATATGCATATGTTATTTTTAGCATTTTATTTATTTCATAAATTTTTTATGTCTACGTAACCCTTCTCGAGGAATGTTTTTCTTATTTTAGGGTTTTTCCTTCAATTTTTAATTTCAAAACTATATAAGCTAAAGGTTTCTCGATTCATGAAACAAATATTTACATTTTTACGCTTCGTACAAAATGCCAAAACCGTTATGTTAGTCCCAATTTGTAAAACAGTCAGTGTTTCGAGTAGATTACTTAAGGTTTATGAACCAATAAATTCCCAAGGGAAGCCAGCTGTAGGTGTGAAGTGTGAAGTTACATCAAAAGATTCAAAAGTGAAGTTTAATCAAGCGACCAGTCATGCTAGTTAAGGTCGTTTGGCCAAATTAAAGATTTAATTTCTTCAATAATATTGATCTTCAATGTACGTTTACACAAACGAGGATTTTGGCAGTTCAGGCGTTTCACGGAGATCACTTCAATCACGATTCACAGGACAGTTTTTCAGTACATCACGATTCACGGACACCAAAAATGGTCGATATCACGTACGGCGTCACGAAAATAAGCATCCCCCCCCCACCCCCCGCTCATCTAGATCTTGAAACAGGTTCATTTGTAGCATTCGAACAAGAAGTGTGAATAATGGGTGCTTCGAAGACGCACAACTATAATTTACTGCCTGGAACATTTTTGAATTACCCGGATCTTAACGACGTTCTATGAAAATCCTTACCGGGCAATGTTATGAGTACTTGGGCTCTTGCAACATAAGCTTTACGATGCTCAAAATCCATCCGCCGTACTTCCGGTTCACCGGGGAGATATGTTTTTCTAAAGTTCAACAACATTCTTTCATTCGTTTTTGCATCCACTGCTATCCACGGATGAGTCATAAAAGTGTTCAAATCCAGTTTTTTGTTTGTAAGAAGAGTAGTTTTTAACACCTCCTTTCCTTCATAGTTTATCCAGATTACATGTACTTCCCTTCCCGTTCTATTGATGAATCGCACTGGGGACTCGACAAAGCTGTGTAAAGACTTGTAAGGACGTACTGGGGGATTTTCTTCGACTTCTTGTTCTTCCATTTTAAAGCCAGACGCAACTGGAAAGTTGTATAAGCTGATGTACCAGTGTCTTGGTTGTCCGAGTCCGTCCGTGAGGACCGTCACGACATCCTATGATCTGAGCCAACACTATTTTTGTGGCCAGTGGACTGGTAAAAATAAAATCACTACTTCATTTAGGATGCACGAAATATAGGTCATATTATTGCTCAGCAAAACAAAGAACAGAGTAAAACAGAGTAAAATGATCTAGTTGATTGTAAACAAGAAAGGAGGATATTTAATTTACCAATGGCCCAGTCAATTTCAACCAGCAGGATTTGGGTGTCGTCACTTTAGATAAAAAATTCCAAGCCTGCCCATCTCATACCCAGCCTGAAAGAGAAATTGTCATGTCTTCTTGAGAAAAAAGTTAAAAATCGCAAAACCTGCTGAACAGCCATCTTTTTACTTGTACCTCCTGAAAAACGCTAGCCTGTTCCAGGCTCCGCCGGAGATCCCGGGCCGGAGATAGTTTTGAGAAAGCGCGCCTTTTACTTTCGCGTCTTCCCCTCTATCTGAGAGCTTGGAACAAGCTAGAAAAACGCAAAAAGTAAGGCCTGTTCTTGAAACAACAAATCTACGCAGTAAATAAATCCGGAGGAAACAGCAAATGCCAAAAACACACTGGCAAGAGTGCTTTCTTATTTCTTCATTTTAAAAACTATACTTATACTTCGACGAACTGAGAGTTTTCCCGATATTTCGGACTTACCCCGAAAAAGAAAGTCCTGACCTTCCAAATTTTACCATAAGACACAATAAGAAAATAAACCATTTTTAAACTCTCGCTTTGTAAGATAAACCTTCCCAAAGAAATCATCGCAGAAAGTGAGCATTTTTTCTCTTCAAATTATTAACAAAGCTTCCAATGCGGGCCTCATTGAGTATTTTCGAGTCTTCCATATTACACACTTGTGTTTGCTCCCCAAATCTTGCAAAAAACTGACGGGGTTAGGCTGCTTTGGGAAACCCAGTACGCGGAATGGGCGTATTACCTGTGTGAGCCGAGATTAGAAGTCTTTGTTCGCTCCAGAGTCTGGATACACACGCCCCCCTTAGCCCCTCAGAAAAAAATCTGGGATTTTTTTAGGGGAGACGGGGTCTGTACACAGGCTACAGAGGGTGGGAGAAGGGATTAGGAAATATATTGCCCTGTATATCAACAGATTTCGCCGACCCACCTCCCGGCTTCGCGCTTATAATAAAACTGAGCCTCCTTTAATAGGAGAGCTTATATTTTTCAAAGGCCTTTCTTGAGGGGCTCATTTTTGGAGGGGCTTTTCTACGGAGAAAAATTTGCGTTTCAAAACCGATTGGGCTAGCCTTATAATTGGAAGTAAATTTACCGTTTTTGCTTTGTTTTACTTTGTATTTGAGGGCAATTTTTCAAGTACAAGCCCCCGCGGAGCTTATATTCTTTTTCCGCTGAGGGGCGATTTAACTGAGGGTTTTTTGCGTT
>OZ037776.1:45499115-45716615 GCA_964035525.1 Porites cylindrica | reverse complement strand
TGATACCGGACCCTTCACCCGTCAAGATGGCTTTCAAAACCGTCATAAGGTCTATAGTGTGGCTTACGGCAGTACGAAAATTGAATTTTTAATATTGCCTCTGCTTTTTCGTCAGTCCAGTTCAAATCAAATACAGAATATTCTGTAAATTCCGTTTTTTAGAGTATTACGTATATTCCGTATTTTACAACTGATTGCATGTATTCCGCCATTCCGCCGAGTAGAGTCACCCAAATATTGGGGAGGACATCATAAAAAAAGGTAGGAGACCGGTAGGACTTTTTATGAAAGTGCCTCACTCATTTTGCAACTTCATTTTATAATAATGCCTCATAATTTGTTCCCACAATAAAATTTATGATATTTAGATGATAACCAATGCACAACGAACAACTTGTCACATTACCGATTGGACAGCATACGATGCACTCAAACTCTTGCGCAGGAAAGTTACAGAATGAAATTTTTTTTGCTGCACTCAGTCACATTCCTTTACACTGAAACTCTGGCTAAAAGGTCTCTTTTTTAATAATAGATCTGTAGATTTGTAAGGTATTTCGAAATACCTGCACACGTCTTTCAACACTAACATTGAAATATGAAAGTTTGTTGCTGTGATAATTATGACAAAGATTGTAAACATCAGATACATTGGATGTTTTAAGCCCAAATATTCTATCACCTCTTCAACAGCATGGAGGGGGAAATGGGGGCTTACGGTATTGAGCTTTTTTTCAAGCGGTATTTCGGTAATTTGAATTTTAAAGTGGGGTATTGCGGCATCATTTAGCCCTGCGGTATGCGGTATTTCTTCCTTTTGGTTAACGGTATTCGGTAAAAGAAGATCACGGTATTGCGGTACTGTTCATTGCGCTCTCCTGTTTAATGCTAGCCTGCGTAGCAGGCGCTTGGATGACCCCTCTCGTGTCTCCCTCGCGTGCGCCCGTTCTCTCTCGCGCCCACTACTTCCAAGCGCCTGTTACACAGGCTAGTTTAATGCACGTCAGTATTATTAAGACTTAAGATTAATGGTAAATGATTACCATTACACAATTTCTGACAGATAATCTATGATGAAATTGGTAGGGTATGTTTTTCGTTCGCTTTACCGATCAATTCGAGGTCGTCTCACGTTTCCTCGCAAAATTAAATTAAATTAATTAAATACCGCAATACCGTGAGAAAAATTGGTAAATAACGAAATACCGTGTCAAAAATCGACGAAATACCGATACCGCATTTATTTTCGGTATTGGGTACCTACCAATGTCCCCCATAGCATGGCGTTGCTCTCCAACTTCGTCACCTTTCTTCAGGTCCGCTGACCCCTACACGCGCTGACCCGTAACGTCCGTTGGAATGTATGTAACGAAATACAAGCAGCCCACATTCAAAGTACTTGGAGACTAGCTGAGGCTGAATTCATCATCATTAATAGGAAAAACATAAAACTGTTTCACTTCACGATTTCTGGTGATAGAAAGATTGTTTTTTTTGTTTTTTGTTTTAACTTATATTTCACGTATTTGTTTGGATCCCGCTGCAGTTCGAAATGAACGCTGTCACGCGACAACATTTCCAAGATTCAACTCTCCTTAGCAGATGGTAATTTCGGGTTATTCTCTTTTTCTGCCAATCTTTCATTTTTTTTTCTCTTTTAATTCTATATACTTCTATTTAGGATGGTTTTGAGCGCCTAGGAAGGCTTAAAGTGGCGTTTACCACGCTATCCTTGACCATATTGGCAACAGAGAAGTGTTTCGCCGAAGTGGCAACTTAACGGTAAATACGGTAACTTTGAACGGTTTGTACAACGTCAATATACCTTGGCCGAAAATTTTTTTTCCAGAATCGTAATGTATATCCCTCCAATGTCTGATTCATCACTGTGATTGCTTTCAGCAGCGTTGGACTTTTGAGAAATTATTATTTTAAAATCAGCTCTAACGCTCCATCTAATTTAATATGCAACATTTGAAAATTTATTTTTTATTCCCTTCGGCAGTTTTTCGATGTTTATCGAATGATATTGCATTAAAAGGCCTTTTTCTTCATCACTGTGTGGTTTTCTCGTTGTTTTGCGTTGCGATAGTGATTTCCGAACCGTTTTTTTGCGAGAGTTTATTTTAGGCCTGATTTTGCTGCTCTCAGACGGAAAAAGTTTGCGGCTCGATATTTTTGGTTTAAAGCGAAACTGAAACAAAAGAAATTCATTTTTGAATAGTATTCGGTAACCTCTACTTGGGAGATAAAAATCGGCCGATTTTATTTTTTAGCCGGAAATCATCGGTCGTTTCTTAGACGCAGGGCCTCTTAATACGGAAACTGTGTTACAAGTGTAACTGTTTTCGTGTATTGGAAAAAGACACTGTCTAAAACGTTTTATCAAAGTTAAAACTTTGTACACGTGTCAAGAGCATGTCGTCGACACTGACGGTGTGATACGATCCACAGAGAGCATGTGAAACTTAACAACCACTTTTCGGCTTTTTCGGGTTCCGGAGGACAAACTGTACTGCAACATTTGTTTAGAAAACCTCTCTATATAGGCGGGTATCAAGGCCACCTCTTTCTTTAACTCTTGTTTTCCAAGGCTCGGTGTGTGGCGGGGGGTTAGGGTTAGGGTTGGGGGGGGGGGGGTGCAAAATTAATATATAAAGAAAACCCTGACTGAATGGACTGAGCCGCAGGAGGAGCGCCGCTGAAACGATTACGATAGTGGAAGAATATGAAAGGTGGTACGTTCAAAATGGGTATGTGACAGGGTCGACAATGGTGTGGGCAAGTTTTTCGGCAAAATTTAAAAATTTCGTTCAACATGTAAGAAAATACAGCTCACTTTTCTTAGATCGGCTTTTTAATGAAACCATTTCCCAAACTCAAAAGCCTTATGGTAAAATCCCTTTATCCTGTGTCCCGTTCACCAGAACTTTAATAACCTTTTTCTTTCGGATCAAAACACCATCCGAATATTCGCATGTTTATTTGCGAAAGCTCGTAATTTCACAATTGTTATAACTTATTATACAACCTAAAGCAAATTCTTTAATTATCATAGAATATTAATACATAGTTACCTATAGAATAGCAAATCTTGCGAATGTGAAAAACATTTAGTCGCAAAAGGAAAATAAAGAATGTGTCAGTCAAATGATATTTTCAAATCTGTCTATTAGCTCGACTTGTTATAGAGTACACCAGCGGAACTAGATTTTGACAGTGCTCCATAAAGGTCGGTACACACCAGTTGCAGCAACGCGTCGCGGCGACGGATGACTCCATGTGTACAGGTCAGGCGACAATAGAGGTTTGACCGTATTTTCTTAAGCCTGAGCGACAAATCGCTTCGTGCATGCTGGAGAATTTTTGTGAAAATCTTTGTCTCCGCAACAGAATTTGGCCGCTGCAACAAGTCGCCAAAAATTAAATCAGACTGCATTTGTGCTACTTGTTGCGGCGACAAAGACTTTCACAAAACTTCTTCAGTACAGATAGTGTGTACCGACCGGATATTTGAACTGTTTTAACCTGAGATCAGGCTCTATTTTCGTTTCGCTTTGTAAATAACATTCCGGCGGGCACCGCGAAACGAAAAGAGAGAATGTATGAGAACCGCTCAAATTGGGCCTGATCTCAGTTTAGAGCTGTTTAATCCGGATGAGGTTAAAGGATACCAAACTTTCATTTTGCCAAAAATAATAATAATAATAATAATAATCTCTGAATAATACCAATAATAATACGAAGAGCATTGAAAAATTCTAGTCAATATACTGAATCTGAACGAGTGAAAAGGAGTTCCGACCCGGCACAGACTCGAAAGTTACTGACCAAGTGAAGTGAAATTAACGACGTTTCTAGGGACTCTGCCACAGCGTTACTTGGAAAATCGCAAAGATGTTACAACGAAAAGATAAATTTAAAAATGCTCCAGTGGTGCTAACGACTACGTTAGTAAGTTATATACCCACTAGAACCATTTACCGTTGTGTCTGGTCAAGGTAATGCTGAGGAAATAAGAACAAGTTCAAAACTCAAACTTGCTTTTCCAAGTTCCCGTTATCGTGTCTCGGAAAAGTTGCAAAAATTGATACCCGTTATAAATTTACCTCTTAGATTTAATAGTTCAGAATAAATTTTGACAAAAATATTTCGCGTTATTGCCCTTTAAAGAGCACACAAGAGGTTCCTAGTCAAAAATAAAGATACAGAAGAAAGCGAGACATCAAACGGTTTTTTGAAAGTTAAAAGTTTTTCATCTGTGCGCCTTGTTCATCTCCTCCACGCTAAACCTGACCATCTTTGTCACCTACAATATTTTGAGGTTTTCAACAATTTCGCCTCGATATTTTGTGGCAGAGCGATATTACGTTAACTCCCTTTTAGCACCAAAGGGCAGCAAATAAAGGCCTCTGTTACTTAAAAAACGTATTATCTCCATAAGTACACGGTGACTCTCTTAAAGGAGAATATACGAGTCCATCAGGAAAACTATTACATACTACCAAACTTAACTAACGAACCTATTCTAAGGAATAAAAAAAATATCAATTATATAATACTATCAATACACATAAACTTGATAACTCTTATGCAAAATAATAAGCTTTAAATTCCACATAAAGTTAGTTTTGCTGAACCCTTCGCTCTTCCTGTAGTTAGTTTAACCCTTTAAGCCCTAAGAGTGATCAGCATCAAATTTCTCCTTGTAATATCAATGCTCTGTAAAACAGAGTGGTCATGAGAATTACGGAGATGATCACACAAGATGAATTTGCTTGATATTTTATCAACTTCTCCCCACCACTTCTGTGGGATATGAATAGGGGCAACAAATGAGAATTCAAATTTTGATCTTAGGGCTTATAGGGTTAATAAGGTACATAACACTGTAGTCAAAACAATTCTTTGTCGCTTCCAACTTTCAAATAAACGCCGCCCTCGAATAAGCGCCGCATTTGAGGCGTGAAAACTAATACGCACCCGGGCGCTTATTCGAGTAAATAATGTATTCAAACCCCATTAAACACGAACCCGTACAGGGTTTTCAACCCATAGGAACAATGTGAGGTTTACCGCTGTGCACACTGAGATTACGGAGCTTAAGCCACCGCGAAGAGGAAGGAAGCGAAAACGTTACTTAAAAAGTGACTTTGTGCTGTTTCAAAAATACGTCGCAAATATTCTAGCCAGTTCAATTCGTAAAATGTTGGTGAAATTTTCTTCCCACTGACTTCTTAAGGGCCGTAACTAAGTTCGGAAAAAGAAAATAGAAAGTCGTTGTTGTGTATTTACGTCCATAAAACGTGAAGTCAATGAAATTTCAGGCCGTAGCCGTGCGATGACTAAGAAATGCAACAAATATAGTGATAAATATGCAGTTGTTGTTTTACTCATTAAACCTTCAAGCCCTAAGAGTGATCAGCATCAAATTTTCCCTCGTAATTTCAGTACTTTGTAAATCGGAGTGGTCGTGAGAATTACGGGCATAATCACACAAGATGAATTTACTTGATATTTTATCAACTTCTCCCCACTACTTCTGTAGGAAATGAATAGGGGCAACAAATGAGAATTCAAATTTTGATCTTAGGATTTAAAGGGTTAAACTTTTATAGGTTTTAAGACGTTCTCGTTTTTGTCGTCGTGGTGGTTGCTAAGCGACTCCCTATTATCTGTTTCCGAACTTATCCACGTAAAAGATCGTGTCGTAAAGTGCACATGGAAGCCCCACAAGAGCATAAGTAAAGATAGTCTGCTTTTAAACAGACGCGCTTGGATATAACCTTCGTAAAGCAACAGACTTGCCAGGCAATGTAAATACGACATCATTGGAACTTAGTATAAAAGGCAGGAAACGCCCAAACCATGACATAAATACTTCTGTGATCAATAGGAGGAAAAACATTGGAATAAAAAAGGATGACAAGGAATAATTTTGCCTATCAATACGAGACTGGCTTAATTTCTAAAGCTAATTCATGCAAAGTTTTGCGTGTTGACGGCCATGATGAAAAAGCTGCCATCATTGAGTCAAAGAAACAAGGATGTACTCTTTCTTCATCGCGTACAATAAATTACAGAAGGCTTCTGAGCCTGATAAAACAGCCGCCATCTCGCGACGCCACCATTGATTACCCTGCGAGATGACGTCTGAGAAACGAGTAGAGAAATTCCATACTGTAGACGAGTCAATAGGCTGATTTAGCAACAGGACGGGAACGTCAGTTGACCACGGGAAAGCGCGCGGAAAGGACTAAACTCGACTTCCGGTGCCCAATTTGCCGCTCTGCCATTGGTCAAGTCAGTTGTTTGTTTTGCGGGCGCCGTTGTCAATTGACGTTACATACATACATACATACTTTATTGGCTCGTCCCCACGGAGCTTTTCAGAGTCGTTCCCGCTCTGTTGCTAAATCAGCCTAATATCTTAATCTGGGTAGTGCGTCTGATTGGTTGAAAATTTGCTTTAATCAATCAGAAGCACTACCTACAATCTTGGACAAAATAAATGGAAAACCTAGACCCCCCCCCCCCCCCTTCCCCCCAAATTAAAGATGGGAAAATGACGTGTTTTTGCCCTTCGCGCGCCTTCATCCTTGATTTGGGGGGGGGGGGGGGGGGGATGGGGGTTTGCTGTTCCATTTTATTTTGTCCAAGATTGTAGACCTGAGTAGTGACGCGTCATCATTGAGGAATTTCTGTACTCGTTTCCCAGACGTCATTTCGCGGTGAAACGCGTGATGGCATCGCGAAACGTCGGCTGTTTTCTCAGGCTAAAGGCCTGTGTGGATAAATTTTATCAAATTACTGTTTGCACTCTCAAAAATGTTTCTTGAGTCTTCGCAAACGGTAATTTCTCTTCCCAAGGTCGCTCCTTGAAGTCTCATTTTTTTTCAATCCCTGAATAATGATTACCAGCTGCGCTCCTCCCAGCTTATATTATTCTCATTCTAAACGTTAATTATGCCGCAGATTAAATAATTATATAGTCATAGCCCAATAAGTGACTCGCGTCGCAGACGAAACTAAAACTAAACACAGGCTACCCAATAACAGTCTTGCTGAACACAATCACCTCTCACTAACCACAAATAAACCCTTGTATATTAAATCTAGTCTCAAGGTTCACAACTGTCATCGCAGTGAAGCCATCTACGACATCTCGCAGTCTTCATCAGCAAAAACAGAGACTAATCGAAGTCGTCTTATGACTCGTGTTTTTTGTGACGTGACAACAATTGGTCTATAATCGCTGTTGGGTCATAAGTTTCAGCACAGTTAACCCTTTAAGTCCCAATATCCACATACAAATTCTCCAAACTGATCTCTATATATTTCGTAAAGAATGAGTTTAGAGAATTTGATAAAAGATCACAGTATTTTCTCTTAAGTGATCATTTTATTAATTTTCATAACCTAATAACTTGACAATCTATGAAAATTGTTGGGAGAAAATTGATGTTGGTCACTATTGGGACTTAAAGGGTCCGCCGGACTTACCCTGCGAGCAGAGGTTTCTTTCTTGCATGGCTTTTAGCGTTTACGAAGTCGTTCGCGTCGGTTGTCAGTCGCGTAATATAAAACAAACCAACTACGCGACTGACAAGCGAGGCGAAACACTTCGAAAACAATAAGAACTGACCGTCCAACATGAACTTCAGCACCCCAATTTCATTTCTGATGTTTGCCGGCCTTCATATCCAGTCTTCTCTAATATGGTTTTAATGTTTTATATTTTGTGGACGTTAAGACTAGATTTTTAATATACAAGTACTCAATTTCAAGGTCAATAAACATCCATAGTATTACAAATAAATAGTTTTGACACTTTTTGTTTACGAGCCAAGAATTTCCCTCAGTCTATTAAGTTTCAGAAATTCACCACGGACACCAGACACAATCAATTCCACTCCCCATTCCCCTATCTAAGATGCACCGTCATTCACGACGAGGTCATGGGGATAGCGGAATTAGCCGTGCTGTTGCTGGTCGCGCTATCAACGCCAGGCGACTTCGGCTGCTCGGAACTCGTGTGATTTCCGTTGCTTCCTGGTTGCGTCGTTATTGGTTCATCGTCGTCTTTGACGTCATCAAATTCGAATTCTTCCCACTGTTCATCGGGAACTGGCTTACACTTACCACAGCAGAAATTACAACAAAAGAAACAACAGCAGCAGAAGTAACAGCACGTGATGAGACCGCAGAACATAAACAGCGCCTGTTCGAAAAAGAGCATGCACACGTGATTATTCACCCGGTTTCAAAGGGTTCCTTTTGTTATTTTCTGGGCCCGGTTCCTCGAAAGATGGTTAACTTTAAACCCAGAATTAAGCCAAAAATCACGCAAGGTTTTGTCGTCTAAGAACATGCAACTCGAGGTTACAAAATACTGTGGAGCCTTTACTACGAGAAATAGTAATGGTAACACAAAATTTTACCCTAAGCAATGCATAGAAATGAAAAAATACAAAAACGGAACAAAATGTTAGTCCGGGATTCACGTTAATCGGCCTTTCAGGAACCGGGCCCTGGTTGTCAAATGTCAATCGGTCACATGGTACAAGAACACCCTGCTGTACGGCAAAGACCCTGAGTGCTTCTCTGCAAAGGGTCCATTACATGTCCCAAATTATCACGGGGTAAACAATTTAACGGAATAAAATTTGTATGGTTTGCAAGAATAATGGGACGGCACCTATGGGCCACCGTATGTTCCGACAAGGTGAATTTCAAAAGAGATTACCATGGACAAATATAGCCATGGGAAGGATATGACAAAATTTATAGTTTATTTATTTATTTTATTTATTTATTTATTTTATTATTTTGCCACACACAATGAATTACAAGCAGAATAAAAACGATAATAAATAGGTTAACTAACATTAAATTTAAAATTTGTGCATTACTTGGGAGGAGTGACTGCGGCGGGGAAATCTCCTAGAAGCCGAGCTTATGAGGAATAGAGATTTCCCCCCACCGGCAATTTAAATACTAGGCGGCATTTTAAGAAATAAAGAAAAAAGTCGTTTATTTAAGTATATAAGTGTGTTTAGAGGAAAATATAGATATGAGGTGTTAAGGTATTTAGGTTGCATTCTGTCTGACCCTTAAAAATGGTTTGATCACACGCTTGAATATACTAAAAGACGGGGCATTTTTGATGTCTTTGGTAATGAATTGATGTCGTTTGGTAATGAATTCCATATTCTAGGAGTCGCTTTGGCTTACTGAGAGAGCCTTAAGTTATTTAGCATTTACTAAAAGTTTACGGAAAATCCGGGTGGAAAGCCAATGGATCAAGACTTTTTGGATCGTTCTTGCGGAAAATTTCCGGGAGACGGAACAGCTACAGAGGTATTGTCCTGTTTTCCGGACGGAATGTTGCAAACGGAAATTCGTGTTCCACTTGTGAAATCGCATCTCGTGTCAGGCCTTCGCGGCCGTTTTTCGGTAAATGGAACTCATTTGTACCGATGGTAAAAGCGATTCCGTGACGAAATTTAATATCGCTAACCATTTGCCCAAACGGTGAACCGACCGGTTTGGCCACGTAATTGGTAAACAACGATAAAAAAACATATTACATACCCAGCAGTTCATTTTTTTTAATTTGTTAACTATCAGGAATATGGTATAAGATCTTCACCTACCTTACACCAGCCACTGTTAAGCCTAAAGTATAATTTGACATTCTGAAAAGCATAAAGGAAAGAAAAGGAGTCAAAAATTGAACAGCGCAAGAGCCGCGGAAACCTGAATCAAGTAGTTTCGACTTGCTGGGTACTCGAGAAAGGAAATGGGGACATTTAGACTGGAGTACCAGGCGCAACTTTTAACCATATAATTAAAAACAAAAAGTCAAGTTCCTTTCAGTCTTAGTTTTGATTTTTAACTTTTAATTTTTTATTTTAAAGCAGTTTAAGGTCTCACTGGAACTGCAATATTCTTTACTTAGGCCACGGCCAAAACGTCCAGTTTTTCACGAGACGAACCAAAATGTCATTTGAGTCGACATTAATTTAGCTTAGTTCGACTGCTGGATCAAGCCTTGAACACTCAGTTGGAAAGAAAAAAAAATATGGCACGAAAACGTATATAGTCGAAAGGTGGAATCCACCCCTCCCCCCGTTGCAGAAATCCGTTTGTAAAGGGCACTTATCGTTTTCCCGACGCGAACTGCTCCATATAGTTCTACCGAAATAAATCGCAGCATCTTAATGCCATCTATCCGTTTGAAGCGGACGGATAGAACGCACATGTCGATCCAAACTCAGTCAGACGAACTTAATCTAGGACAAACGACGAACTTGTCATTAACTGACTCACTGTAGCCTAAGAAAGCAGAAGCGAATTCGCGACGCCACCACTGGTTTTCCCGCGAAATTACGTCAGAGAAACGAGCGCAGAAAGCCATACTGATGACGTGTCACTACCTAGATCTGGATATTGCATCTGATTGGTTGAAAATTTGTTTAATTCAATCAGAACCCTGTGTACCTCAATTAAGACTCGTTTAACGGCCTGATCTATGCCCATATAAAAACAAATTTTGGGACTGGGTCGATTGGTATAAATGTGGGTGGGTGGGAGAGTTACTGCGAAACAGAAAATCTCCAGATTTTAGATATCCAGAGATTGAAATCTCTCTCATGAATTTCCACAGGTCCGTGATAATTGGCCACAACATTTTCGGCACTCCTGCCTCTCTAGTTACTGTTTTTGCTTTGGCTTAATTTAATGTTTTTATTATCCGTCAAATATCTGTGTATGTGGCGAATCAAACAAACAAAACAAACTTGAGCGCGGGAAAGTGCGTGCAGCAGTCAAGTTTTACTCGTTTTACACCTGATTTGTTGACAAAATGGCGCGAAAATATATCAGCCAATCACAAGGCGTTGTAAACAAGACCGACCATTTATGGTAAATGCTTCTTGTGGTAGCCAGTAGCTGAACAGTAGGCCTTTTGCATTAGTTGATCATGGGATCAACTTTCGGTAAACACGAAAACAGTTCGCTTTTGAAAAATTTTGTTAGCACGAGCTGGAAGAGTATATTAAACTTAGGTAAGCTGTAAATTTTCAGCCGTATGTCTCAAAAGTAGCGATTGCAACGGCCGCCGAAAATTCGAAGGATTTGTATGAGAAAAACAACTTTTGCCACCCAATCACGCTTCCATACAAATCCTTGTAAATTTCGAGATTTTCAAACTGTCGTGAAATATTTCGTTTCAGAATTTACAAGGAGTCGCATGGAAAACCACCCAAGCGTGACTGGGTGGCAAGAGTTGTTTTTCTCATACAAATCCTTCTAATTTCCGGCGGCGGTTGCAGTCTCTGAAAAACTTACAGGTTAGCTAATTTTAATAAGCTCTTTCAGCTTGTGCTAACAAAATTTTTCAAAAGCGAACTGTTTTAAGTGTTTACCGCAAGTTGATCACGTGATCAACTAATGCAAAAGGCCTACCAGTTGGTACAAATACCGGACTATCTGGTTCATTACGATGTTTTCATGAATATAACTTTAAAACACTTAAGTAGACGCATACTTTTTCACTCCAGGCAATGAAAAAACTTTGTACCGTACTCATTAATATAACCTAACAGGATAAAATTACATTTAAACGGCACAATATTAAATTTCTTACTCTAATCACCTCACAGTCTTATCTTGTTTTATCAATATTTTAATACATAGTGGTTTTTCAAATTTCGGTGGAAAAACTTTTTTTTTTTACATCTTAACCTGAGCTTTTTTCTCAACAGGTTCAAGCTTGGTATTTATGTTGTCAACAAGCGAAAAATTGACAACGTTCAAAGAAGGAAATCTCTCGCATAACTCCGTCTCAACCCGTTTTTGAAACTTCTTATCAACAACAGTTCCATTTATATCTAAGACTTCCAAGACGGTGGATGGTGCGTCACTGACAGATAAAACATTTAAAAATTCATGGGCACCGGAATTTCTTATCAAATTCTGACCTATACGAAGAACTTTCAAGTTGGAGTTATTAATAACCCCTTTGGCAAGGAAGCTTGCAGCTTGAGTTGTAAATAGATTCCCACAGGCTGAAATTTCGATAAGACTTTGGTTTTGAGCCATCACTTCACCAAGAATTTCAGCTCCTACGTCATATAAGTAATTCCAAGAAATGTTTAAGGTACGAAGAGTTGCGCTATTTCGTAAACCGGGCGACATGGCTTGCAAGCCCGATACTTCCAACTGATTAGAACTGACGGAAAGCTTTTCAAGAACAAAGTTTTTCTCTAAAACGACCGACATCTGTTCTGCAAATTGATCGCATAAAATGTTATGAGATAAGTCTAAATCTTTTAAACCACTTTTAAGGCAAAGAGAATGAAGAAGAAACTCAACATCTTGGTCAGTTAAATCGTTTCTTGAGAGATTCAACTTTTGTAAAGTTTCGTTCTTGTTTAGCATCTCACCAATAGCGGAAATTGCACTTTGTCCAAGCACATTTCCAGACAAATCAAGCTCTCTTATAGACAGATTCGTCTCCAGGCCTTTGGCAACAGCTTTTCCCCCTTCATTACCGAGACGGTTATTGGCAAGGAACAAGCGTACAATAGTCGAGGAAGAAAAATACTCGGTTGCAATTTCACGCGAGGTTACTGGCCCAAGATGCCAACCATTCAAATCGACTTCTTCGTCAAAACGATGCTGCTTAAAGTACTCCAACGGGTTGGATTTTCCACTCTGGGCATCCATCACTCTTTTTACTGTTGTATGAACATCTTTTTCTTGGATTTCGCTTGTTTTTGACTTTTCATCTAATTCCTTTTGAGCGTTCAAGACTCTATTTTTGGCGCCCCAAATTAGTCGCGCTTGACTCGTAACCTTGGGGACTGTTTCAACAGTTGGAACGACTCGAAAACTAGGATCTTCCATTACATTCACTTGAAGTTTGTTCCACCGGAGAAATAAATGTCGATTAACTCCAGCTGGCGTACTGTCTATTCTTTTAGATGAAGCCATTAACAAGAAATTTTACAGCAATTAACAATAATTATTCTGTCGAAATTTGAAGCAGTGAAGGAATCTAATCGACACGGTGTGAAAATATAGTTTCGTAAGAAACACCTGAGTTGCGCTATGCGGCAAAGTTAATGAGACTAAAAGTACTGTTCCTTTCTTCCTATTATCTTTAAACTAAAATCGCCATTGGCTTAAGTATCAAAAGTGTTCAATAAATTATTTGCGGGAATTTCGTTGATAATAACCAAGGAAACTGATGAAAATAAACGATGAATTGCACACCGTCAATTATTAACTTAATCTCAAAAGAGGGGAAAATTTCCAGTTATCTACCAAAGATTAATCGGACAGTGTAATTCATTAAATTGGATTTAAAATGATGGGAAATTCAATGTTTAAATGAAGCACTGTTTTAAAAATTAACACAATCTATTTTGATTTTACGAGGTCGGCGCTATTTCCTCGTTTTTGAACAATCTTGTGGTTAAAATTCTGTTAAGGCCTGAACGAGAAATTGGTCATCTCTTATTTATATTGGAATACAATATAGAAATGTCTCAAACTCTCAACGTTTAACTCAAAAATTCGTTTTTCACATTTGAAGTACTAAGAAGGCACATCTAGATACAAAACGGCAAGTTTCACATTATGTTAAAATGGTGTTGCTACATTCGAACGGTGTTCCTAAACGGGAGTAGATGGTCTACATTCCGTTCAACAAGTTCAGACTCGTTGAACAACGTACATCAATCTTCGAAAAACGTTCAGTTTGTTTCTACTCATTGACAAGCTGCAACACACAGCCTGTATCACTCACAGTTTGTTTAGAAACAAATGTTTTGCTAAAACGCCCTTATTTGTATTTGCTACATGACAGCACAAAGTATTGTGCTCATTAAAAAGATAACAACCGGTTTCGCTACTTGTCGAATTCGCTACGTCCTAGTTCGCAACAAATTCCCTACATATTATATAGACTTTCTGTAAAATACTGAAAATATTCCCTTAATCGCTCTTAAAAAATAAGCTTTTAATACATTTCTCTTTCTTTTAAGCTTGCCCCTCCGAGGGTGCACGTTTTGGACTTTGCCACGAACGTTTAGCGAACGCTTAGCGAGCTCGAACGTAGCGAATTTGAAAAGTAGCGAAACCGTCGTAAACCATCAAAAATGCCAGGCTGAAATGTTAAATACTGTTTTCCCAGAAGGCACTGACAGACAAGTTGCAAGAAACTTGCAGCTCCAAAAAATGCTCATATAGTTCATTTCCTAACAAAACAAAATTTCGCTGACCCCAAACCCACCCATCCAGCCTCGCCCTTATTACATCACACGGCAAGAAAATTTAGCTTGTCACGCAATCCATTCTAAGAGAATTTTATTCAGTCACAATTTGTGAACAAAAAACAAGACAGGCATTCAAAATAAACTGAGGAACCGTTATTTTCATCTTTGATTTTTGCCAGTTTTCTTTCCTACTAACTACAGTGTAATACACAGACTTAAAAACACAACAAATGCCATTAAATGGAATTAAGAACAATACTTCACTTAACATTACCGCTGACATACATGCAAGTGTTAACCATAAAAGAACGAGAAAAACCGAGATCATTGGTAACTGTGTTAGATCCACGTTTTGGCTTTGTTTAATCATCAAACTGAATACCAGTGGTGTCAACAGACAATACTGGATTTTGTTTTTGTTTTATTTGTTTTTCGTTTTTTTTTTGACATAAAAATAGAAAATATATTTTTTAATACAAAAAAGGACTGAGAGAAAAAACCCCGTCTTCTCCAAATTGATGTGCAATGAAAGGCCCGTGAAATCATATTTATCATAAATCTCCATTTCACTGCTTTTCCTTTTTACTTTTTTTACATAACAATCAGTGAATATTTTTCTCAATAATAAAAATAACAATAAAACAAAACAAAACAAGAAAAACGACACTCACTTCTTCTCCAAATTGCTCTGCTATATAGAGGCCCATAGAACCATATTTATCATAAATTTCCCTTTTACTGGGATCTGACAATATACTATGTGCATGGTTTACTTCTTTAAACTGAAAAATAATAAAAAGCCATCATTAAACTTGGGAAAAAGACTAAAAATAAAAGTTTCCTGGAACTTGTAGCCAGCAAACACAGATGTATTTCTGGTCATCACTTCCCTTCTACTTTTTGGGTGGAGACAAGTGATGACAAGAAATTTGTCTGCATTCGCAGGCTACGGAGCGTGCATCCTTCACCTCCATCAAGGTGTAGTCTTTCCTTAACTCTGAACATTTTGGCAGGAAATCAACATGTAATCACAGTTTAAAACAGTCCTGCTTTAGAGAGAGCCATTAGGACATTTTGTGTTGCAAATACTCTGGTAATAGACTGACTTAACCAGGACTATTAAACAGTAATAACATGTTGATTTCCTTTCAAAGTGTTCAGTAATTATCAAAATTAAGGCTATTTAGGGTCCTAAATTAGGTTCTTATTTGCTGAAGGAAAAAAAATTAATTGTAGCTAAGAGTATTAAGTGGTACAGCTTATCCCTTGTATATAATCTGCATACCAATACATTGCAGTTGGAATGATAAAGCACCTGTGCCTCCAAAGAGGATCCTGAAAGTGACTTACCGGTATTCAATCAACTTAGGTTTCTGCGAAATAGCCTGTGCCACAGACGAAACTAAACTCCGTTAAGTATGTCTTCGAAACAGCACCGAAATCCTTGTCCTGGGCCCCCACCTGTGTAGTTGAGTATTCCATAATCCCTGTCCACAGTACCAGGATTTGAGTATGCGCCTTGATTGGCCTGTTAAAAATGCCATTGTGAATTTGCCAATCAAGATGACAGGAAATTCGAAACCCACTTCCGGTGATTTGTTGAGTCCGCTGGGGGCCCAGAACGAGGATAATGGCACTGCTTGACAGACGTTACTAACAAAGATTAAATTATGTCTGCAACGCAGGCCATCCTAACTGGGGACGAAGTAATTTCACATTGCGTTTTTAAAATGAGTGTTCAGGCAAGTTTAGTCTCCAAATTCTCCTCTTCAATTTAACCCTCTTTTTTTAATTTCATTAATTGGTAATAATTGGTAATTGGTAATTATTACCATACATCTGTAGTCTTTTGGCCCTTCATATTTTAGGAAGTTAACCTGATAATTTGTTGTATATACCTCTTACTCTAATTTCAGTCTAGTTAAAAAAAAAATATATCAAATCACTGCATTAGACGTTTACATGTAACTGTAGCAAAAACTTCCAGCAATTATTTCTGCTTGTTATTGATGTCCCTTCTTTTAGCAATAAGTGTTTAATATCACCTTTGTCCTTTCTCGCCCTGCCTAGATTAGCTTAATAGCTATTTGCAGGTAATCCAACACAGTAAAACTTTATCTTCTGTTAACAAATAAAATTGTTTCCAAAAAGGAGGCCTTCCAAGGGAAGGGGGGAGGAAAGGGGGTAAGTTGTCGTTTTTTGGGGGATTTCTGAGACTGCCTGTTACCTGGTGGGTTAGGAAAAAATGCTGCTGTCGCATTTAAGCTAGGACAAAAATGTTGCTGTCAGTTCAGTTTAAATTTTTGTGATACTCAATTTGGACTTAAGGCAGAGGTATTTTAGTGCCAGGAAAAAATTGATTTTTAATAAACTTTCTCCTTCAAGAAGAATACCAGGATTAGAAAACATTCCAAACAAAATAACAGAGATTTTTTGAAAATAACAGAACAGATTTTGTTATTTCGCTGCTGAAACAGCCAAAATGCCAAAGTGAACAGATGTCGCTTTCACGACATAAAAAAATGGATAGTCAGTGCTTTCTGAGAGGACTGTTGCCAGTTTTCCAGGCCATGTCGCCTGTCACTCCTACCCCTCGGAAGGCCCCAAAAAGAAGGGGTCAAAGGCACCTGGCTACGCTAATTAACATTCATACCCTGCTTGGCCTACCTTTTCAGTGGCTTCAGGGTTATTGGGATTCTTATCGGGATGGTGTTTTAATGCCATCTAGAACAAAGAAAACTACAGTATCAACAAAGGTCCACACCAAATTGATCACGTCTTTACTACACTGTAGACTTTCTGTACTTCCGTTTACCCTCATTAAATAGTTATTACTCTCACTTGCAAAAGCAGCGAGACCCCAGGGCGGTAGTCCCTTATATAGGCTATGTAGGTATGCGCCACGCCAAAGGGTATGTTTTTTTAGCTGTTTTGGTCTGAAATAGGGTATCAATTTCGACCATTTTGGTCTGAAATAGGGTATGGTTTGTGCACTCTAGTCTTGAATTGCGTATGTTTTTTAGAAGAATTAGCTACTTCTTCATCAATTGGTGATAAGACCATTTCCCTTTTAATGTTTACGCCAACTACCGTGTACAAGCTGTAATAGCTTGTCACTGTATGCAAATGGCTCTTGTGATGAGCATGCGATTTATTTTCGGCGTTGATTGGAATGACGTGCCATGTAAATCACTTTTTTGATATCTGACAATGACGTAATTTCTCTGGAATCAAGGCCCTTGAATTTTTGTGTATTTATACACGCATATAGCCTGCAACTGCAGAGATATAAGTAACTTTCAATAAATTGCTAAATCTTGCTTCTCACTTTCCCTATATTATCTTGTGAAACAAATGGAGAATTTGGAAATAATGTTAGTGCCACTTTTAGCTTTAATCCACACACCCTTTTCACTTTAACACTAAAATCCTCCAAAACTCACCTTTCTATAGGCCTTCTTAATTTCCTCCTGGGTGGCATTTCTGTCAACACCCAAAACATCGTACAGCGAAGCCCCCTGATGTCTGCAGCAAATAACAGTAGAAAAGGTTGTTATGATTATGGATGCAATAACCTTTAACAGGCCATGATGTTCAGCTTGTTAACAAAATAGAACTGAGATATACTCATAGTATTTAACGACAGTCGAAGCTCCCGTAAGCAACCAACCAAATGTGAACAGTTAGTGCTTGCTTACAGGAGGAGTTCACTTAAGGATTCGAATTGCAGGAGGTATTTTATGAGGAGAAGTCTTGACACATCTACTTTTTGAAGAAAAGGTATAACATGCGATTTTTAGGTTACAATTTATTAATATATGTAAATCACTGTTGTCTAATAACATTCTTCTCATTCTCTGAGTAGTGTTAGTACATATGGTGAACTCAAGGATCAAACCATTTTATCAGGTGGTTGCTTAGTAGAGGTAAAAATAAATGGAAACATCTAAAATGGTCATCTGAAAAAGTGGCCGCGGTCAGTTATGAGGTGGTCGTTTACGATCTACTATAGTATAAAATAATGTTGCACCCAAATAAACACCAGGTATAAAAGACGAAGTTGGGTAAAAGACACACAAATATTATTTTGTGGTCAAATATTCTTAAACTATAAAACATGATTGCCTTAATGTTCAAATAAAAATGAGAATTACGGGAATTCAGTAATAGGCTTGACTGACTTTCAATAAACCACCTATTACCTCGTTTTCGGAAAACAGGCTTCATTTCAGCAATTTTCAAAAATAGTATAAATGCCTATCAATTCTTATTAATTTTAGCTATTTTTTCTCGTTTCAATGTCAACTTCATTGCAACTGCATTGCAATTTCTTAATTTTAGAATTTTAGCATTAGAAATAATTTTTACAGTTTAGATAATTCTGAAAATTGGTCAGAAAAAACATCTTCTGGTATGAAATGCTACATTTTCTGTCCCAGTAAAAATAAATAAATAAATTTCTTGCTTTCAAAAGGTAGGTGTTGAGGAATTTATTCTAGTATTTTACCACACAGAATAAATTACTAGTAGGATAAAAAAAAGATAGAAAATAGGTTAATTGACATTAAATTAAAAATTAGCATACAACTTGGAAGGAGTGACTGTGGCGGGGAAATCTCCAAGAAGCCAAGCTTACGAGGAATAGAGATTTCCCTCCGCAGGCAATTTAAATACTAGGCAGCATCAAAAAATAAAGAAAAAAGGCGTGTATATTATATTGTAAGTATATGAGTGTGTTTAGAGAAAAATATATATATAACGTGTTAAGGTATTTAGGTGTAATGGCAGTTAACACTTCTGAGCTTGCAACCATTTTCAAAACTAATTTAACGCAAGTGGCTTCAAACAAAAATCACATTATTACTTTTGTTCTCTGTATGCCTCACTGTTTATTGATGGTTAAGCTAAACAAGTGTATTTAAAATTGGTCTTATAATGGCTTTGGCTCAAGATAAATTACCCTAAGAATATGTCAAAAGTACCATGATCAATGATCAAGAATTTGAGTCTACCGAGCTTTATACAAGGGTAAGTGAAGCTCCAAAATCCATCTTTACATAATTCAGGCACAACTTGTCAAGACCAAAATAATATATGCCTCTGGCCATGACATTGTAATATCAACTGTTCTTTTTATACAACACCCTAAAGTGTTAGACATGTATCTTTCAATAAACTATATGCATGAGAGTGCTTATTATACAAGTGGTTCCTCTTATTTAAACCTAACTGAATAAGAACTCGAGAATATATTTTTTCTGGCTAATGCATAAGGAACTTAAGGTCAAAAATCATTTCCTGATGATTCATTCTATTTATGGAATCCTACGCCCCATCAACTTTTGAGAATAGCAGAGAGGACAAAAGATCCCATATCGCATGAACAAGTTGATTGTACAGCTATAAAACTAAAACTGTCCAAAAGAAACACAAACATAACAATATAAGCTTAAGCTAAGTGTGAAGACTAAAACCTTAATTTAGCATCCACAAGGAACCACAATTTTATCATTGTCGTCTTCACTTCTGTTACATAGTGGTGAAACTTCACTTCCCGAGGAAAGACAAGCGTTAAATAGTTCCACGAAGAGTCAGTTTCGAGTTTGTAACCGAAGAATGCCGATTACAACCTTGAAATCTGTAGAGAAGTCACGCCTTTTCAATTGCACGAAACGCTTATGGCTTGTTGTATGTAAGCACAAATTATACAAATCATTACAAACGGTCAAAATAAAAAGTTTTGCCTATGTCACGAATCCATAGGTACACAATATTGAACAAAGATCCCTGCATGGCAGGGACGCGAGTCGATCACAATAAACAAAATGATTTACCAGCAAAGTTCAGTTTCTGTGTTGTACGTTACGGTCTATCTGCCATCAGCAAATAACGAAAATCGTTTTCGTATTGAACAACCGCAAACCGCTATAAAACATGCCGGTTAGGATTTCATCGAATTGTCGAAAGAGCGCAAAACTGACAGGCACCATAAAAAGTTCGGAAACCAATGAAATACCCGAAATTGAGCACTTGGAGGTCTTAAATCACTGTACTCTAAAGAAGATCAAGCAACTGAAACGCACGCGGGCGCTTATGCTGTGTTTGTGTTCTTCAAAAGAATATTAATTATCATCGCAAAGCAAAATTCAAGGATCATTTGCTTACGTTAGACTATCGCCCCTCTCCTCTCCTCTGTTTTCGCCATTGACACCCGAATGTGGTGCCATTACCAGTGATGTAGCTACTAAAGACTTTCTTCGTAGAACTCCATTCCAAAGCAACCAACATAGCTAGTAGCTCCCGCGAATCATGACGTCACTTATGATTCTTGTCGCACCAGGGACCACGTGACAACGAGATTCGAGGTAATTTATTACCAAATATTATTCCAAGATTTAAAAGATAAGTTTAAGAACGAGTTCTGCCAAAAATTTATATTACCCAGACGAAAACAGAGCCTTTGAATGAAAAAAGCACATGTGTTTTCAAAGTTCACTGCCGCAAACTACAAGTCAGATTCAAAGTGTTTCAGTACGTGACACTATCATGGTACTCAAGTTTTCAAGGAAAGAAAAGTTGGACGGCTAGTTCTAATCGTTAAAGATCATCAATTATTCACAATATGTGCAGTGGATGGGAGAAAAAAAAATACATCATATTGATATATAGAGAAATTATCAACCATGACTTATGCACTTACTGTGGATACGCCGGACTTAGTGTTTTTATGAGATGCTTCAACTCAGTACGAAAGCGAAGAGAAAAGAAAAAAAAACAATAAGCGTTGTCTGTTTATAGTCAGTAAAAAGTGAGATAACATCGCACGCATGGTTCGAAACATTATGAAAAAGTAAAAAAAAAAAAGCTGATTTTCTATTGTCGACTTTCTACTGGAATGCAAAATAATGTTTCATGTGTTTCTAATCCGCTAACCGTCTTTTAAGTACTTGCAAAGTCCTCGTGGCAAAGAACACTAAATTATAAAACGGAGGCCCTTGCACTAAAACGCACAAAGACTAATAAACGTCGGTTGAAATTTGCATTTAGACTTATTCAGAAAATCATTCCAAGTTCTCTTGATAGGCTCCTGACAATAGCGATTAATAGCGGTCTTAGTCTCAAGTGACTTCCGCAGAGGGGGTGGGGGGGGGGGGGGGAGGTGCAGGTTTCAAGTGACGGAGATGATCAAATGAGGGCAAAAATCAAAACCCCAACAAATCCCTGAACCAAAAACTAATCCCCAAAACATCCCAGAAAGCATTAAATGATATAACACGAAAATAACCTGATTAGAAATTGAATGACTGTTGTGTTTGCGGATGGGATACGCGGACACTACCACGAGTCTTCAGTTTGTTTTGAATCCCCCCAAAAATCCTATTTTATAAATCAAGCCACCCAAAAAAATACTTGCCAAATTTTTCTACCCCCCAAAAATCCCGGAATTGAAAATTCAAGACCAAATCCTTCGATCAGCCCCGTCACTTGAAATTCGGAGTATCCCCCTCCCCCCTTGGGGTGACTTTCCCAAGTGATGAATGAATTGACATCAAACTGACAACCAAGGCTTTTCGGTACCTGATATAATTTAACAGTTTTTCATGTTCCTGATGATAACTTTCCTTCCTCAGAATCAAAATCGCGCTCAATTAAGGAAGTGATAAAGGCAACAAGAAATACTTAGCAAAGATAAATGGATGATATTCAATTACAACAGATTGAGAATCGAAAGATTAGCATACGCAGGAGTTAAAATTGCAACGTTATCATTGTTGTAAATTAGGATTCTTGATAATATTAAGGGGCTAGAAGTGCATCTATCGGAAAACGCCTGATAAAGTAGTTTGTACGAAAACGGATTTCTAACATGTCGTGTACGCCGATAAGGGATGGGACACAACCAGCCCAGGGCAGATTTTGTCTAACTTCGTTATTTATTTACCTATGTATGGAAGAAGTTAGAGGTGAGAATTGTTAGCTGGATATTCATGTATATGTACAACGCAATGGGAACCAGTTGCACCTCGAGGGTGCCGGAGTATTTTCGAGCTGGGTGTATTCCGATCCGAACCAGGAGCGCTTCGCGGAGCAGGCACACTTCGAGCTTTGCGGTAACTGGAGCAAATAGCCTACCAATATACCTCACACATCAGCAAATTTGCCTATTCTCTCTTTGTGAAAAAGTACTGAACCTTTTTTTGAGTCATAGTTGAGCGGAGCCATGTTTCGATAAATTTCAAGCCGCTGAAAAGTACCTTTCTCCTGCTGCACCTGTATGCATGCACATGCAGAATTCACCGGTAGAAGATCGTAAATCATGATCTTCTGAAGTTCCTGTAACTCCTTCATTTTGTCCAGTGTGTCATCGAAACATGTATCACAACCATTGATCAAAACTTTAAATTTCCAGTTGGGCTTAATTAAAATGGGTCAGAGACCACCTCATCAGCCGATATAATTCGTTTCAAGAAACCACAGTTTCCTGATGTAGTCGATCTTTAATCGAGAACCTTCATCGAAAAAGACTCCAGTCTGCACGGCATATGCTATATAGCCTTGCTGGTTTGAAAACGCAGAAAGAGAGGCGTTTTGAGGCTGCTACGCATCAGAAATATATAGGATCGAAACGGCGGACCAATAATAAATTTAGCTGTTGGAAGATTCTTATTCCAGCGAAGATACTTTTTAGTGAAAATGTATACAGTGGAACCTCGATATAACGAACTTCTATGTAACGAAGTCCTCGGGATAAGGAACTGTTTTTTAACCCCAGTAATGGTGAAATATATGGCAATATGAAAAAGAACCTCTAACTTATATTGAGTTAGAAACGAACCTCGTTACAACGAACGTATTTTGCCAGTCCCTTGGCCCTTCGTCATATCGAGGTTCCACTGTACTTAATTTTATTGACATTTTTGTTTTTCAAAAAGTGGTGGGGGTGGGGGGGAGCTGCCCCCCCAGCCCCTCCCCATGCGCGGACCTTGCACGGAGTCGAAGTTTTAGTCTTCCCAACCGGGGGAAGCACTATCAAAATAAGGGACATCGTGGCGTGGGCAAGACCTTTACCACGTGTTTTCACCTGGTGATATCACTAAAAACAACAAAATAGAAGCAGATCTGTAGATATGACCGTCCCACTCAGCATCGAATGGTCCCTTTCTACTGTGGGAAAATGAGCAAGTACATCCCGCGCGATTCCTTTCAGCGCTCTCATTTATGGCAACTGACAACGAACTTGCCTCGTTGATACACCGTCAGTTCGAGTCTTTCCAGAGAAAATAGGAAAGAAACGCGGTAAGACTTCCTACGAATATTATTCACCCAAAATGCAT
Organism: Porites cylindrica; assembly: GCA_964035525.1. NCBI lineage: Eukaryota > Metazoa > Cnidaria > Anthozoa > Scleractinia > Poritidae > Porites > Porites cylindrica. Next base: position 45,692,995 of record OZ037776.1, on the reverse strand, counting down.
ACAAGCTCGTTAACGGAATTATAGCAAGCTATGGCGGCCTCCGATGACTCAGTATAAATAAGCTATATTCTCTCACAGTTGTGTTGTCTATTTGATGAAGCCTATGATGAAAGGAATATTCCTGTAAATGCAGACCTTAAGATAAAGGGGGGCGGTCATCCAGACCCTGAGATGGGGGGGGGGGGGGGGGGTCTCCAAAAGAAATTTTTTGGCCCTTCAGGCCTCAGTTTGGTCGAAGAATTAGAGGGGGGGAGGCCTCTCCCGGATCCGTCACTGAAATGTAATCCAACCATGTTTATATGGGTTTCTTTTATTTTCAACATAGAACGCGGGAAGTTTACTTAAAACAAGCGTAGCCGGGCACAAGTATAATAGACTCCTTTCAATTCAGTGTTGCAATTATTCTTCCTCCAAGACAAATAAGACATAACACTCAACCAAAGCACGCTTTATAATTAAGTAGCTTTGGCGAACTAGCGAAAATTCTTTACAAAAATCTTCCTTAAAAAAGACATGGAAACAATTGCAATCTTTCCCGCCTGAGCAGTTTTTTTTTTTGCTTTATTTCTTTTAGGTTAATTTGAAATGCAAATTGCTATTTCTTGATCAGTTACTCCGATGACGAATAAGTTAAGTTCATTACTAGCTAACTACATAAAATTTTCAATAACATACTAGTAAAAATTCGTGCGGCTTTTCTTCGCGCTATCCTGCTTTAACGCTATAAAATTAGCTCGCTATAATAAAACTGTACATTCGTTGCTGAGCTAATTATATTTGTCAGAGAAGAAAAGTTTTCTTGCTTTGATATAAACAGAGACGTGGAATATTAAATATTCTAAGGCACATTAGCAAATTTAACACTTCCATTTCCGCAAAAAATCTCAGATTCTCTGTTTCTCTGTTGACAGAATCGGATCGAGTAGGAAGACACAGTTAGAAAGCTAAGTTACTGAGCTATGCAGACTGCATCTAAGTTTCCTAATGTTCGGTTTATACAGTTTTGCTGCCAGCCGGTCAAAATTAGCATATTATTGTACACAACATTTAACATTCAGCCCCGAAATTGGCCCCCATCATGATAAGTTCCGTATGTAAGGGATCAGCGATTGACAAGAAGTGCCAATTTATCTTGAGCTATACTGAATGTGACGTCATTCACGGGAAACCATTTGAATCCTAAGCAAGTCTATAAACAGGTGATTTTTTTGTAATAGTAAACACGAGCGAGTAGTTTGCTCGTTAAAAAGCAAAAAATACTGAGAAAATAATTAGATTTTACTTGAGAGCTGGTTAAGCGATTTTGATCCACAGTGGTTTGTTAAGTGGAAAGTATATCATATATTTTCAAAAAATCGGGAACAAGGAACATCGGTTGAGGAGTACATCAATGGTGAAGTGTTCAAAGTTGTCGTCGGTTCAAATAATATTCGTATTTTTAACATAAAAAGTAGCGAAATCAACAGCGATTTAAAAATTATCATAGCACGATTTTTTTCTGAGTCTTACCTTTCATCCTCCATTTTTTCATATTCCATTCTCGCCAGTTCTTGCTGAACGAAAGATCTGGCAATTTCACAGCTCTTGCTTTCATGTCAAAAATGTTGTTACCGCCATATTCCCCGGTCGATCGAACGGTTAAACCCAAGACTGAGCATGCTCTGTGAGGCAAGATTGCCTCCATTTATGGGTTTCAATACCAGCTGTTTAGGGTCTTGGTGGGTTTCCCCAATAACGAAAGAGTTGTGAATAAAACACAAGCAAAGACAAATATTCGTTTTCAGATGCACCGTTTCGCTTTCGAAAATTCAATAAAGGATTGGCAGAAAGAGACAATCGCTTTGTTTGAAATTTCAAATATTCACACAATGATTTTTAAAAAAGAAACTCTTTCATTTAAACAATAATAAAGTAGCGATTTTCAAAGTTTATTCTAGAAAGCGCGCGTCTGGCGGCAGAATTTCCGCAATTTGAAAAGTACTCCCCGCGTTAAATAGAGCTCACGGTTGAGCTCACTGAATTTGCTCTGATTTGCGAAATCTGAAATGAATACTTAATTTTTTTTTACTATAATTACATGAGTAGATTTCGAGTTCTTCTCCCAGGATCACGTCTTAAGTTCTTCATATTAAAAAATGAAGAATAGCTTCCACTAATCTTCTCTTCTTATGAAGAAATGTCTTGTAATTAAATTTTCACCCGCACTTGGACATATTTTGTGGATGCGGTAAATTGCAATTCAGTCACAGGATGATTTAGAAATGTGTTAAATTTCAGTTCTCTTCTTATCACGAAAGTCAGATCAGGATTTTGTTGCTGTTATGATGATCCTGGAAATTATCACGATTTTATCGGACACTGCTTTGATCCCATTTTTAATGTAAAATTAACAAAAAGACTACAGTCATCAAAAGAAGTAGCTTTTAAAATGTGTTTTGTTTGTTTTTTTCACTGTTATGTTAAAAATTATACAGAAAATAGATCGAAAACCCATTACAAATTGCAGGGAAGATTCTGACCTGAATTTTACATGTTAGTTTGAGAAAAAACGTAAAAACTTTGAACTGGTAATGTGGCAATCAAAACGTTAAAGGCTGGCTTAAAAACAATTAAAAAATTCCAGCAGGCAAATGTGACAGCTAACGCGTATTTTGCAAATGAATCCACCCAATAGTTGAAAGATGTACAGCCAATTAAAACAACAGACTCAGTGCAAACTGATCAAGTTAACTGTTGCATGCGCAAGCGATGCTCTGGACGGTCGCATTAAAGCACATCTGAATTTAATTCCCAATAATTGAGCATTCGATTTGGTGGATGAATTTTTTACGGCGACTTTTTGAAGCACTTTTTTGAGAACTAATCTGAAAAGAGGAATAATGGAAAAAAAAATGGAAATTTTCAAATTGTACAGTGAAGCTTTCCGGGGTGCATATTTTTGGAGAATGGGCGAGAAATTCGTTCAAAATTCGTTCTCCAATTTTAAAGCTCTATTCATGTACGCGGATCTGAAAAATCCATTCGATCCAGTCTCCCCGCGGCCAGATTACGCCTGCCACAAAAGATACTTTCCTCCATGATGAATGAGTCCACAACTTTCCGTTACTCATTTAGTTTAAGTCTGAGACCTTGGTCAGTGATGAGCGAGGACTTTGTACTGATTCTTTGTTTCACATCTTTACGTGTATCTGTGACTGTGGTTGTTTTGTTACCAAGGCAAGTGAAGTAGTCATTATTTTCCTTATCGGATCAAACATTGGTTTGAGATGAAGACAAAAACAGCACGCCGATGCCTTTGTTGTGTTGCGTTCTGACAATGTTGTCTTACTGTGTTCAGTTATGCTTGGTTTGCGTTAATACTACAGGTCAAGTTGAAACATTAGCGTTTACTGGGTTATGGTCAGTTATAGTATAGCAAATCGGCGTAGAATCAAATTAAAAGACGACATGCATGCATTTCTTTGAAATTTCACAAACTCGATCTGATCCTTCGTAGATTCCGCAATGAACTTCTAATGTTTCAACTTGACTTTAGATTGACGTTATATTTTGTGTTTTTGTGTGTCTATATGTTTTGTTATGCTTTAAGTATCGTGAATCGGTAGGTGTCTAAGTTTTGCTCTCAAAGCACGTGCTTTTCACCAGTTGATGATGATAAACACTGCGCAAATCTGAGACAAGTAAAAGCCTTAGGACTTTACCACTTGGTAAATTGTCTCTGATGGCTTTACTTACTGTCTAGGATAACAGATCGAGGGACCTGAAACTGGTGTAGCACATTGCACAACCTTTCCTACGCTAACTATATCATTTTGGAGTGTAAGCAACAATGACAGTGACGACTACAAAAACATCACTTCAAAAGTGAATTTACACTGCTTCAAACTTTGAGCTTATTCCATCTTTTTCAATTTGTCAAATGCTGGCAAATTTTTATGGAGTTGAATTCTAATTGACTGAATCAAAGTTCAGGAAAAGAAAAAAAGAAAGTCTTTGTCTTCTATTCACGTCCTAGCTTGGAAAATTAAATAGTCTTTAAAATTCAAAATGAATATTGGGGAAACTGGTAAATAAATTAAACCATCAAAAGACAAACATACTTTATTACAAACTTTGTATAGTTATACAAGTGTAGGATATTAATTTTACCTCTAGCATGAAATAATTTGAATCAAATCATGAAATGTTTCAAAATAGATCTTTTAGGAACCTGTCCAGTTTTAATATAATATTTGTACAATGTCATTATAGTTTGAATCTGTTTAATAATTTACTTTGCGTGTGAAAAAATGTACAGTAAAATCTTCATAGCAAGGTGTGGTTTGCATTAGCAACAAAGCAACACAATAACTTAGGCAAAGGAATGTATAAAACAAGGATTTTGTTTGTGATGCGTAAGAATTAATTTATTGTGCTGCGTTATACATTGTGAGCATGGGTGAAATGTACACAATGCTGTGTGTTGGTTGTATTTCGCATTTGCATGTCCTTCCCTTGTTGCTAATGATACTGATGTAAATGATGTTTAATGATAGGGTCAATAATTCAATAACTCCATAAGCTCAAAACACCCATATAAATATGTGACAATTAAAAACATATTTACAGTTTAACAATAAATTGAACTTTTTAAGCGAAAATAATAATACTTAGGGAAGTATTATTAAGTAAGTACAAGACTATTATTGTAAAAATTGATTGTAAAATGATGTCAGTAGTGGCAAAGAGAATTTTCTTATGAGAATATGGATGTACTTCATAAAATAATAAGTCATTGATTCTAAGTTATTAATAAAGGCATCATAAAAAATGTGTCATCTCAAGCAAGCTCCAATCAAAATTTTGACAAGTGAAAATACCAAACTTAGTAAAATAAATATATCATGTACTAGTATTTCCCACGTAAACTGTTAGCGTACCCTTAGGATTTTGGTGTGGGCGATCATATTATGAGTGAAAAAGGAACCAAAGGAAATTGGGGAGAAAACACAAATTCCCCATTTCCTATTCTGGTCACCCACTCTCATTAGTCTTGAGTGACAGCTCTCCCTCTTAACTGATTACAAAAAAAGAATTGTTAACAGTTTATTGTTGAGGAATACAGTGGATTCTGAACTGTAAACATTCTGATTGGTCGTTTTTTGCCTAAACCTTAAATCCCTAATAGTAACCAACCTTTAACGAGAATGATCAACGTATGAAAAAGGTCTTGATTGATCTCATCAGCACCAAAGGATATGTATGAACAGTTTGGAGAATACACATGCTAATACTAGCACGAAGGGTTTAAAGGCTTAATATTCTTTCTCCTATTGACACAGTAGTTATGCTCTATCTGCTTACAAATAGGCAATAGTTCTTCTAGACGTATGCTAACTATTTACACACTTAATTTCCTGCAACATCTTGTAGAAAAGTGTTAACAAACTTAAAATATAAAATATATGGTAAAAATAGAAAAAACTAAAACACTTAATGAAGAAACAAAGTGAAAAACAACGAAACTGATAGTGTACCTCCATATCATTCCACATGGTCATCAATATTTTGATGCAGCACAAGTTTCTTTTCTTTTTTAAGAAATGTTTTCTACCACTGTGCGTGAGAAGAGTATAAATTTTTTGAAGGAGTCTGACAAATTTGTTTTCTTATGACACAACAAGCTCCTTTGATTTGGGCAGCATTTGGATTCCTAGAGTTGTTATGATTAAGAAGTTATCAGACTAACTGCATTTACCCAGCTAGTAGTCCAAGAGTTTCATGAAAGAGTGACCCTGCATCATCATGAGGCAACCAGTCTGGATACATTCTGTTAAATGGCGTTTTCAGTCTAGGGCACTGGGAGAGGACTCCCTCACAAAAGTGCCGGCACTTATAGGAAAATGAGAATTAAACTTCAAAACAAGACCATCTGGGCATGGCTCAATCTTAATTTGATCCCTAATGATACCCATCTAAAACTGACAAACACTATTAAAAAAAACATGTAAACCTTTTTTGAAATAAAATTGCTTTAACAAAGTTGTCATTGAATATTCTCCTCCTCTGGTTTCATAACTTCACAATGAACAGCCCTAAATGATGCCTAATATGGCCACTCTAAACACAGTACAGTGTAAGTGAGACCAAAGTCTGCAATTTACACCCTTACATGAAATAGAGGATATTACATGGCCATGCACAGATACAAAAAAAAAAACCTTTGAGTGGTGAATAATATTTCACCACAAGAAGAGAAATTTCGTATCTCCAAGTGACCACTTAATGTTCTGTTTATTTTATAAGCACCAATGAAACACCAAACCATTTCACTTTGATAGCTTTTTGCTGTGAAAGGTATGATTTATTATGTAGGCATAGCAATGGTGATCTTTTCACATGCGATGATAACATGTTATTTTCACGTTTGAAGATATCATGTTTTTGCATGAAAGCTCAACTGGTATTTCATTGGTGTTTATATAATAAAAGGCAAGTATCCTGCCCGTTTAAGTAGGGAGTAGCCCCACAGGTCTAGGGCTATGATTTATCAAGAATCCTCTTCCAGTGTTAGAGATAACGTTTCTCTCTTAGTACAATGAAGATGAATGAAGGGATCCTTCTAAGATGGTGAAGCTTGATTTCTAATAGAATCTGAAGTCATATCCTAGAGAACTGTGCTGACTTCTTCCTGTGTTTTCCCATCGGCTAGCACTCCGTTGCCAATCTGAATACCCACTATCACTGCTGTTTTGATATGAGGGTAAGGCAATCTTTGATGCATACCCTCCTGAAACCGCCCTGGGAACCTTTGCTGGTGGGAAAGCCACAGGGGGAGACAGTGGTCGTGAACCATAGGCAAGCTTTGATGAGAGAGGTCTTGGTGGCCAGGACACCCTGTAAGAAAATTTTAAACAAATGATGATAGTTATAAATTAAAATATAAAAGTTATGGGAACCCACCCTATGGACAACCGTATACAATGTCCACAGTTTCGTTCGTCCTGATGAAAAGCTCGTATGTTTTCTCTAAAATTTACCCACTTAATATGCCTACTTATCAGAAAATTTGGATCAGTGAATCTCTCAGCTAATCAAAGGTCACTTGGGGCTATTTTCTGTGCACCCCTGGCCCTTATTTGCCCACCCAAATGGCTGTTAGGTGTTAACAATAAGATTATCACTTGGGTCTAAAAATTACATACCTTTTGAAGTTTGGCTCATAAGAGTATGGGTCTGTGTGATGATGAGCGTGGTTATTTCTCCATGGTACAGGCTCCTTTGGAGGCCTCCAGTAGAGAGCTTTCCATTCTACATAACTCATGGGATGAGTTTGAGAAAACTTCCAGTCACTGTCATACAAAGGGGAACTTGGCTTCCTCCAAGGATGATAAAATGGATATTTCCCTGTAAAAACAAATAAAGGTATTAGGGGTGGTCATTGCCTGTGTCACAGACAGGAACTAAACTTCTGGTTAGGTCTGTCTGTGAAATTAAAAAAATCCTTTTCGTGGGCCCCCAGCTGTCTACCAGGATTTGAGTACATGCCATGATTGGCCTGTTAAAAATGCATTTGTCGATTTGCCAATCAGGTTGAAGGGAAACTTAAACGCATTCTGGTAATTTGTTGAGTCTGTTGGGGGCTCAAAACAAGGTTATGAGTGCTGCTTTGCAGATGTTACTAACAGGGCTTAGATTATATCTGCAATGTAGGCTAGGGTGGTCATCAAAAAGCACAAGAAAAGAGGATTATGATGACCCATTCTTTAATAATCTGAACGCAAAGATGCTACCTTTGCTTTTAGCTCATGGAAATGGCACTATATAAATTCTTGTATTATTATCTGAAACAGAAGCTTCTAAACCTTTCAATTATCATAAAAGATTAAAGAATGATGAATTCATTTACAAATACAAACTATACCCAATGCAAAATGAAACAGGAATAAACATTCTACCTTCTGCGCTTCCATGAGGTTTTCTTTGCCAAGTTATATCTTCCATCGTAGGAGACAATTTCCTTCCAAAATAGTGATGACGACGTGATGCCATTTCACCGCCACTCCTTCCAAGACCTGATTCCTCAAAAGATGTAGCATCAGCAAAGTCATGCCGATGAGAGCTAGTAAGTGATTTGTAACCATAGTGACTGTGATGATTTGAATGGTTTCTATAGTCTGTGGATGCAGAAGTTTGTGGAACTAAAGGCGTTGACATGCGGACTGGTTCCCATGCAGATGGTGCATTTAAACTCAAATCTGAGAGTGACAGACTCTGTGGATCAAAGGAGAAGCCTCTTTTGCCTATTGGTGGTGAATATCTATTGGCTCTTCTTAGTGCAGCTTTTGCACGCATCATGATCACATCCTCGTCAAGTTCATTGAGATGACTATATTTATAGCTTTCTGTTGTACTGTAGTCTCTCATTTGCCAGCTTCTTTGGCTGGAAGTGGATGGTGCATGATAACTATTGAGTGTATCTATTTTTGATCTTGAATATCCATTTCTATAGTGTGTGTTATTACAGTGCTTATCACTGACGTCTGAATCATTATCTTCCATCTTTACATCTGCTTTCCTTGTAGAAGTAGCATGATCAAATGTTTCTTCTTTCCTTTTGTCATCAGAAGCTCTATCAATTTTTTCAGAATCTGACTTTACCCTTGGAGTTAACTCTACAAACTCCATTCCAGGAGAATCTGCACTGTGATTAGCATTACTTTCATTGGTTGAGTCTAAATCATCAGCTAAGTCTTCCATAGTGATCTTCGGTGGCATTTCTTCATCATCATCATCATCATCATCATCACCATCATCACCCTTGTCATTGTCATCATCATAATCAGCCTCTTGTTCCCCTTTTTCATCTCTGTTATCATCTTTCACAGACAGGGATGATACTTCCAGTGGACCGCCATCATCAAGGGAGTTATTAACATTGTCTTCTGTACCAGGAAAATAAAGTATGAATTATAATCAATCATAAGTTCTCAGAGACCAGCAACCATATAGCTGTAGTCGACTCCCATAACTTAAACCTTCGCTAACTCAAACTTCACGCTAACTCACACCAACGTTGATTTCCCCTGTATTTCCTTCATGCATTTACTGTAATTTTACCCTTGGTATAAACTTGAACCTCCCACTAACTTGAAGTAATTTTTGTTTCCCTTCTGAACATTTCTATATAACTCTACCCTTGATAACTTGAACAATGCTTTAAGTGCATTGACAAGTTCGGAAAAAAAACAGTATACTGAAGTCCAAAACATTGAATATTTTGTATTTCAAAACAACCGTGTCTTATTTGTCTTTACTTTTTTGTCACTCTAGCTCAAATTGAGTGTCCATACCTGTACATAATCAAGATTGTTTGCTAAATTCCTTTTTCAAAATATCTTTATATACTTGCTGCCCTTGAAGTGAAGTGTGCATGATAACGTCATTCCCTCCCCATCCATTTGCTTATTTCCGACTATTTGCTTCGAACTCCTGATTTCTTCCGATTTTTAGAAGATTCAAGTTACCAGGAGTCGACAGTATACATACATACTTTATTGAAAGGTCAATAGTTGGCAGCCAAAGGCTGATGTGGACCTTAACACAAATACATCAGAAACATAATTTACAATACTAAATGGGTTACAATTAAAACAATTTCTACAACTGAACAAAAATAAAAGTTACAATACAACAGATGATTACAACTATATAAGTAATACTAAAATTATCATTATCCTCACAGCATCATAGGTTAAAAATTAAAAATTAATAATAAAAGAAATCATCTAAATTTGTATTTAAATTTACACAAGTTCCCTTCATAAAACTAATTTGTTCCAGATTGCATTTCTTTAAGGCTACCTTAAATCTAGCTACATCATCTTGAATCTTTGTTTCGTGATTGAGGCCATCCCAAAGGATTGGCCTTCTAAAAAAGAGAGATTGCCTCCCAATTTCTATATTCACTTTTCTCACCCTCATTACCAATGATTACCAATGATCTCCTGCTGGAGTTCAGCAGGTCAATGTATGTTGCAGTATTGTCAATGGACCGTTGGTAACAACATTTGAAAATCTGAAGTCCACGTGTGCCCTAACTTTTGTCAAATCAAACTCGAAGGTGTAAATTACAGAATCAAAATTTCGAACCTGTGGAATGTGGCGACTCGACTTCCAGACTTTCCGACATTTTAAATGCGCGATGTATTTAACCATGGGCCTCGTGCAACTACTTATAAAAATATTTCCTTGAAATATTCTCAGGTTTCTACGATGTTGTTAAAAGTCACTGAGAAGAAAACTATTTCTCTTGAGAACGATTTGGGAAGTTTGCAAAGAGAATAATACCAAGGACGCCATTTCAAAAGAGCACTCACTCTATGTGGAATTGAAGCGTGACATTGTTGTCTTTCCCAGACCCCCTTATTCACCAAGACACTATATGCTCATTACACAACTCATAAATTAATTCCCGCGCACGCGATGCTCCACGTGCTCCCAAACGATGCATGCATGCTAACATTTGGACCCAAAATTTTCTTTAAATTACGAAACTTACCGTTGTCGATGTCCATTTTCTGAACTCGACCAATGCTTGTTTCTTCAGGCCCTTTTATTGGAGACAGATCCGGGAGTGCGTCCCCAATAACTTCAATCCCAGAAGATTCAAGTATATTCACTGAGCACTCCATGGGACTAAAACTGTGCCTGGATACACGAGGACGTCTAACAGAGGTGGGTGTCTCCGGGACAGACATTACTGGCTTGATAGGTGAGATATTCGGACTTGACATAGTACTGGTAGTCGAGTGTCTGTGTTTGGTGTGCTTTGGTGTGGACTGTTCAGACACCGGGCTTGACGTTATCTAAAGTAAAGTTCAAACCGGAAGTTGAAAGTCAGAAAGTTGATTTCCACTTTTAATCGAAGGAAATCATCATCAGATATTTAAATAAGTAAGTGATTAAATTAACTAGAGTACTTTTCTCTGAAAAGTAAAAATATTATATCAGGTTTTAAACTCACCAAAATAGGAGTTTTGGGACTTTTGAGGATGGATCTGAAAAACAGAGGAGTTTTACATAACTTAAAATAGTTAGGATTAATTTTCTACTCTTTCCATTACAAATATGACTCAGAGTGCTTATACCCCTCTCTAAGTATTTTTAGTCATTTTTCATTTTTTCTTTGGAAAACCGTAAATGAATGGGAAGGGGAGGAAAGGAAACACTTGCCCCCTTCTCCTTCAGAAGAAAAACTGACCTCCCACTGCAGGTTAATACTGCCAAAAAATTTACCATAAGACATGGCAAAAGAGAAAAAATAAACATGGGAGGGATGGGTATGCTTGGAATTGACTGGGCCATGGGCTAACTTGGTTTACGGGTGGGGGGGTGGGGGGATGTAAGGGGGATCTGAAAACAGCAAAATGACGAAGAAAAAGGAAGAAACTGCACAAAAAACGTCAAAAACTGAATGCGGCAACCAAAATAACCAAAATTTTCTAAAATCGGCCAACTGCTTAGTCTTGTAAAACCACAATTTTACAAGGGTCACTTGAAGGAAATTAGCCTGCATAGCAAGTGTTTCCGTGTGGTTTCGGAGCGAAGGAGAAGGAATGAGAAAAATGGCATGAGTAAAAGAGCGGGGAGGGGTTGGAGAAGAAAGGTAAGGTAGGGTTTTCTTCCTTCCCCTTCCCCCTCTTTCATTTTTTGGTTCTTGTTCCGATTCTCATGCGGCCAAAACCAAAATCCCATTCCTCAGTCTTGTTTTGCTCCAAAACAAAACAGAAATGCTTGCTACACAGGCTAAAAGGAAATTGGAATTCCAAGTAGGGTCAGAACTTTGCAAACGTCTGCACTTCTTGGAACGCCCACCATATTGACTTATGAGAAAGGTCCTTTAAGTCTAAGGTCTCGGGACAGGACCAGGCTAAAAGTGGAAAAATATGTTGTTTTCAGGAGAAAGAATACCTGTGCAAATTAGCAATAATAATTAATGATAATAATGCAAGCTGCATCACTGCAAACCCTTTTTGTTCTCTCTACAAGCCAATATAGAAACTTGTATGCAGTAGTAAGGTGTCATAGTTACTTGATGTTAGGTGATGGTTCCAGCTGGGCTTTTTCTGTTTGATTTACAGTTCCAGCTTGAGAAAACAACTTTCTTCTTAGTGAAGACATTGACATGTCTTTACTACCATTAAGGCCATCTTGGTTATAATAAGCAGGATCTGAAATACATGAAAGATAATATTATTTTAAAACATTTCAGTTCCTGACAATTTCAAATTGATGAATCCCTAGTTGAAGAAAAAATACCCATACACATTTTGTAGATCAAAATTAAATTTCACGGTGTCCTTACCCTAATTCATGAATAATTAGGGTTGGGAGACAAAGGAATAAAAATTTTGACCCAACTTCAATTTTGACCTACAACACTTTCATGTATGGAAAATCTTAAGCAAAGATGGTCAGTCTCCTTTATGATAATTGTCAGATTTGTTATTTTAGATATCTCAGTGACTCAGTTAGTAATAAATTCTGTTATGATACAGAATTGTACCAAACAGAATGTCTTTAATCTCTTGCTTTAAGCATGGTCTATAGCAAGTGAAGGATGCTTTCTTTTCTTAGTTTTAACTTGTAAATTTGTCAAGATCATAGCATACTTACCAATATGACTTTGCAGATCAAAGTCTGGTGGTAGAGATAGCTTTGTCTGGCTGCTTGCTTGAAAGTAAAAATACAAAGAAGAGGTTTACATATGAACTATGTAGTCAATGTTTGCTACATCATGCAATTCAGTCTGCCATTATGATAGTGTTCTTGGCAACTCTTCCTTTTCATTTCTTTTTGTGGATGTACATGACACTTAAAATTTGTTTTGAAGCAAATTATCACTGACATTTCTTATGACCATTACATGATCACCGAATTAATCTTAGCAACAGAAAGGAAACAGTTCAAAAAAGTGAATGGCCAAGATTTCTTTCAAGTTTCAGGATTTGGATGGGGGCATGACAATTAAGTTTTTGCCTTCTCCTGTTGGCTGCAATTTTGCCTCAAAAAGCATATTTGAGAAAATCAGTTGTCTTACCATCTACTTTAACTTTGCAACTTGATGAGTTAGGAGATGAATATGAAGACTCAGCAGAACTTATGGCTTCAATATCTATCGAGAGTAAAGTGAAAGATAAATCAATTTAGTCTTCTACTGTAATTAATATTATATTATTAAACAAAGTGAAAAAATACCTTGTGAATAACAAGGCGATAAGAAATTTTTTAACGTTCAGTAGAGTTGCTGGACCTATACCCTAAGTGTTATGGCATTTTTTCGTTCCTAATTCCTGATAGTTCACAATGAAGCCACAACAGCAAGGTGCGAAGCTTTATCAAACCATGCACACGAGTTATTTCATCCTCTGGGCATTTTGAGAACAAACCCTTGGAGCCAGGGTGCTGGACCTACAAGTATTCAATCTACTGAGAAATACTGCAACTTGCCTTTGTTATATTTCTTATAACCGGTATATTGTAATAAAAAAAGACAACATTGAAGCAACAAGAGTCAAAATAAAATGGCGAGCAAAGACATTGTTTGTCTAGAGTCACAAACAACAACAACTTGGTTCTAGTTATGCATGGATGTCTCATGTCAGGCTGTTCATTGGATCATACTTACAGGCAGTAGATGGCGGCAGTGGGGAAAATTTAACATGTTTTGCAGCATGGTTTGGTGTCCATGGAGATGGGACAATGGAGCTTTGAGAAAAATACTGAAACATAAAACATGAATAAGACAAGTTGGCAAGAATTTTAAATTATGACATAGCTTGCATAGCAGGTGCTTGAAAGTTATATGGGTGCAACAAAGAACAGGGCATGGAAGGGAGAAGCAAGCTTGCAGGTCTTCCTCATGTGGCCCCTTCTTTCTTACACCCTTTTTACTTCATGTGCCTGCTATGCCGGCTACCCCAGTAATCTTGACACTGGTTGGACTTGCCAGTGGTTAGTCAGGCTTCTAATGTGTGTTCTCATCCCTCCAAGTTCTGACCATTTTAGTCGTGATGGTGTCTTAAATTTTGAAGCTGGCAACTTGATTTGTAAAAAAGTCTCCCTAAACCAAAAGAATTGGTCACCGAATGGCAAACAAGCAAAAACTTTAACTTGGAGGCTTGGTTCTTAAGTTCAACAGACTGGTGGTCAAACTGGGAATCATCATTGGGACAGAAGAGAAGCAAAGATTCAGAGGAAAAATGGGGGCAAAAAATTTTCACCTACTCTTAAACCTGCCCCTGGGTGTCAAAGGATGATCACTTCAGACTGGTGAACAAAATACTGAAGACCTTTCCTATGTTGAAGAGATGGATGATTCCCAGGGTAGATCAGGAAGCATGAAGTTATTTCATGCTGGTGGAACTACAGTGGAATCTTGATTTCTAAAACCCTTGCCAGTTGGCTTCTCAAAGGTCCTGATAATTTTAACCAAAAATGCCCTCTCTTAATCAGTGAGTCAAACAGTGTATGTCTTTGTACTCCAAATTTGTTGAACTTCCAGATTATTCAGACTAGTTCCCTTTTCTCCAGGAGGTTTAAAAGATGTGGACTCCACTCCACTGTGTGAATGTTACAAGGTTTAAACCTTTTTTTTCACCTACCTCATCTACAGCTCTTTGTGCTTCAATTTCATCCTCTTCCCTAAATGAGATTCATTCAAAATCAGGAAATAATATAAATTATCACTCATCAAAATATTCCGATAGCTGCTTTAAACTGATCCATTGTGACCACTTGGGAACCAAAATAAAAATTTACTTCATTAATGGACACCCCCTCCAAAGGCAAGTGTCCCAATATACTGTTGCAGGGTGGTCACTAAGATTTCAAGTTGCTGGGTAAATACAACAAGTACCAGTAGGCGGGGAATCAAACAGCTAGGGATTTCTTTTGGTTCTATTTTTTTCTTCTATTTTCCAATGAAAGTAGCCGGGGGCCACACTCATAGTGGCCGGAAAATCCCCAGCCCCCTGCTCTTAATGACAGCCCTACTATTCTATCTTAATGCTAAGGTTCATTTCCAAGATATAAATGCTAGGCCTGGGAGGGAGGGGGCAGCACAGCCATATGCAGACTTTAAAGGTGTGTGCTACTCTTTAGGGTAGGGTTTTCAAGTTGTAGAGTCTAGGATAGGTAATGAAAATCAAATGGAATTTGGTAAAGAAAAAGGGATCATTTTGCAGTAAGCATTAAACATGGCCTGGTATAGGCCAAGGGTTCCAAAGTGCCAGCCGCACCCCCAGAGCAGCCATTAGTAGCTGACAGCTGGCCTTTTTAGCTTGCTACTGCAACACCAGCCAGCTTCTGTCAGTCTGAAAATTAGTCAAACATGACAAATATAGGAGGATTTGTTGGATATGACCAGCTACCTTCCCTGAGGACCTGATCCACTTAAAAGCTTAAAGGTACACACTAGGCGACAAGTTGCAGCAACATGTCATGGCAATGCATCGTAGCAACAAGTCGCCTCGTGTACACTGGAGAATTTTTGTGAAAACTTTTTCTCTGCAAAAGAATTTTGTCGCCACAACAAGTCGCACAAATTCAGATTGATTTGATTTTCTGCAACTTGTTGTGGCAACAAAATTTTGTGGCACAGACAAAGATTTTCACAAAAAC
The DNA here is from genome assembly GCA_964035525.1 of Porites cylindrica. Taxonomy (NCBI): domain Eukaryota; kingdom Metazoa; phylum Cnidaria; class Anthozoa; order Scleractinia; family Poritidae; genus Porites; species Porites cylindrica. The sequence goes on along the minus strand of OZ037776.1, from coordinate 45,677,332 downwards.
TTCTCCAGTACACACAAAATGATTTGTTGCTGAGATCGCCGCAACGTGACGCTGCAAGTAGTTACCTGACCTGTACACACACAGAGTGATCTGTCACCCGACGTGTTGCTGCAACTTGTTTCGTTTGGTGTGTTCCAACCTTTGACAGCCCTCTCAATACATAACATAACAGTTAATTAACATGAATTGACAGATAAACTCACAAGCCTTGAAAGAACGTTTGTTTGATTTTTACGCTGATCTATGGAAGAGCTAAAATGAGAGTTCAAAAAAAAATCAGGCCGGCCTTTCTTTCTTTTAATAATCCCGAGCGTTAATTGGCTCTTGAGAAAACTAATTTATAAGAACCAACCTTTCAAATGTACTGCTATACTCTTGACATGGAAATTCATCAATATCAGCTGGATTCTGAAAAACGAGTATTGAAATACATAGGCCGTAAACAAATACGCTGAAAGCCCTTGGACGAAACCAGCGAGTTCCAACTTTCACAGGGGATCAGATAGAGTTACATGTAGACAATACGGTGGAGATCGAGTGGCGCTAGATGGAGAGTGGAGAGAATCAGAGAGAATTGCTCCATCCCCACAATAGAACCCGCAAAACACGAATCTGCTCGCTCGACGAAGAGGGCCGGGAAACTGATAGCCATGCACACTCAGCGAGCTACAGCAAAAGGGCCGCCTTCAATATCGATCCTGCGCGAGCTCGCAAACAAATCGCGCCGGGTTCCACTGGTTTCTCAGCCCGCGCGCTTTTTGTACGATCTTCTAGAAAAATGACCGTCCGTGAGATATAGGCTTAAAATTGGTTTGAAAGTCTAAAAGGACAAGAGGAATTAAAACTAAATGATAACAATAAGCTTACTGGTAAATACAAACCGCGGATCGGATCTGCAAAGGATTGGATAGTGGACGGTAAATTTGAGTGTATCAGTGGGCGAACTTACCAAACGGGAAATCTGATCTATTGACCATCTAAAAGATCTTGATTTCTAAGAAGATAAAATAAAAAAATCGATGTAAGGTGATAGAACGCGATGAGTCAATCTTAGTGATTTATCCCGCGGAATTCTAAATTTATACTCACCTTTTGACTTGCGGGGGTTTCTTGCTTTCGGAACATGGAAGGACTGAAACCTGGACAGTTCAGTCGTTCTTCTTGGTTACTGTCGAACGGATTTCGAGTAACTTCTAAAGAAGATAATGTAGACATACTGCCTACTATTTTGAGTTCACTGAAAACGAAATATTTCCGAGCATAAACACAAAAATTCTAAACTAAATTTGACATTGCAATGGATGACCATGGATGAAACCTACTCAAAAATAAAGTTTGAATCTGGCGCATGAAAAGAACATTGCAAGTAGAGAGAATGTGAAAAGTGGTCAATGTTTTTTTTTTTCAATGAACAGTGTATTGAAACCGAAGGAAATTTTTCTTGCAAAACCAGCAAGGATAGCAGAACGTTTTTTAGATCAAAATTTCTTTTTGTAATATGGAGTAATATCAAGTTATTTTAAGGAATATTGGAGATCCGAGTTGACTCAACGGAAAAAATCATTGACCGCTTATCATTTTCTCCCTAGCTCATTGAACGGTAACTCCGCTGCCCTAATAAACTGCTCTGAACATTCCAAGATGGCGGACAACAGACCAAGAGTGACTTCGGCGCGGCAAGCAATAGAGGGTATGTACACTGTACATTTCGTTTGAGGGATTCGATCGTTCAGTTGGTAAACGTTTTAGTGTATGATATGGTCTAAACATCTTCCAGATGTATAATATTCTAAAAAAACTTTGGCTTAAGTTATGTTTCCTTAATTCTCTTACATGTATATTAGAACCTTACATACTTTATAGTTTTCGAGTTTTCTCGTATGCTGATGATGCATATGTCATGAGAATTACTTTGGTAGGGGGCCAAGAGAAGGTAGAAGGTTTTGTCGCATTTTATAGCTGATTTTATTACATGCAAGCTTACTTTTGCAGAGATGCCAACCTCTAGAAATCTAAAATCTGGGCTCACTCTTTCACTCTTTTGCATTACCCCCCCCCCCCCCCGAACATCAACACGACCAAACCCCCCCATCCCCGACCCCGACCATATGATGAGCACAATTTGATCCAGTTCCTTATTTATCACATGGCAATGGCTTAAGACATTACATGAAGTCTTACATGAGTTACAGACCATCAAAATGCACTTTTATGATTGTAATAGTGAAATTATCTTTTTCAGTGATGAAGTATGTGCAAAAATGCCTCAGAAGCCAAGCTATGAATAATAGAAAATCAAATTTTTGGAGAAAATGGGATAAATTCCCAATGAAAGCACAGAAAAGCTAACTTGATTTTATCTGGGAGATTTGGTGACCCGTGTTGGAGACTGGGAGATTGGTGTCATATCCAGGAGAGGTGGCATATATGCTTTTAGGACACAATTTGAGCACTCTGACACTTTCACATTGGGTGACCCTATGGTTTGCTTTAACTTTTATACAGCTCTATGAACCTACCATCGGCCATCCACTGATGGGGGACCCCGAGCAAATACAACTTGGTATGGGGACTTATAGGGGGATGTAAAGAGTTATTTATCCCTGAATTGGGGAAAATGAACAAGGTTTGGTTCACGGCTTGCATCACAAGAGAAAACCTTGGCGTTGTATATAGAATTTCCTTCGATTTCAAGTTGTTTACTTTTCCAGAAGATTGTGGGCTTACCTCTCTCCTCGTGGTGAAAATAATCTATGGCAGACTCAGCAGCTCATTTATCATTGTGTAAATTCATGTAAAGTACTATTTTCTTATCAGGTGAGCTGGGTCATTATAATGGCATCTCAAGTTTACTATGGTTTCATGTTGTTCAATATGATAGCCCTCTAGGAGGGGAATTTCTTAACTTTGATTGCTCTTTACCCCCATCAAGGTGGAAAAAATCTAATACTGTAAGCACTTTCACATAGTCCTTTGCAAAGTCCCCTCCCTTGGGCGGGGTCCCCTTGAGGGGATGGCCAGTGATTAGTGCAGGACACTGACTAGTACAGAGTTACAATATGTTTGGCTTAACTTTATCTTTTAGCACTGGTAGAGATTTCCAAGCTGCTAAATACTGGCCTTGACACTGAATCTTTAGCTGTTTGTGTTAAGCTGTGTGAAGCAGGTGTGAATCCTGAAGCTTTAGCATCTGTAGTACAAGAGCTTAGAAGAGAAGCTGGCGCTCTTCAGGTAATTATTGCACAACTGTCACCTCTTCTCTTTTTTTTGGGTGGGCGGGAAGGGGGGGGGGTATAAAATTGAAAGTTTTGGTCTTGCTTAAGGTGGTTAGAATGGAAAGCCAATTTTGTTACGTACCCCTCCCCCAAGCCAACATTTTTCCCTAAGTGAGAAGTAAGTGTTAATGTTGGCTTAGGGGAGGAGTAAGTAGGCAGTTTCCCAGAAATGTATAATGATCCATTCATTGTACATACCTATTTATGAAAAACAAACCCAAGACAACATTGATGTCAACATCTTTTCACCCAGTACTATTAAAATCAATTTAGTTCTTTTTTTTGTCTTATGGTCCCCTTTACATTGGGGCCAAGTAAAAAAAGCCTGAGACACACCCAGATTGGTCTTCCTTAGGGGGTTTCATGTAGACTTTTCCACAAGTCAAGTCAAGCTCAAATTCTTCATGAGCACGAAGCGCGAGTGGTGGATTTTTTATGTTTCCTGCAGCAAAAGCGAGCGAGAGCGGGAGCTTTGCGCTGGAGCCAACTACTCCCGGAACTGGAAATGAGAAACGAAGGACTTTGACAAAGTCTAGGGTTTCATGCTAATGTTTTGATGAGCGTGCCTCTGCTTTCATTTGAGATGCCCAGGAGAGGTATACTGTGGAGGTTATCGAACCCATATCTGGTGTATGAAAAAAATTTCCCTCTTTTGCTACATTCAACAGTGTTCTTGTTTCCACTTTGTATGTAGCCAATCATCAGCAATGTGATCCACATCATTCTCACCTTTAGGGTACTAATTACATGGAAATGCCCTGGACCAAGTGGTTCAAAGTCTAGTTAGTTCTGTTCTTGGGTTAACCGTGAACAAACTAAGCTTAGATATCTGCTCAATGTTTTGCTTTCAGTTAAACGATGTGAAAAATACATGTATATCCTAGGGCTAATTTAATAAAACTTTTACAAGTGCTACTTTCAAATGTGTTTGTTGTTTTAGTGTCTAAAAACAGTAGCTATACTGTTAATTACCCTTGTAATGGTTTCATCAAATTGACCCCTGACCAAGTGGCAAAATCATTGTCAATACCAAGACCACTAACTTTCTGATGTAATTACCATTAATGGATTTTTTTACCAGCCCCATTTTTACATATATTATTATTTCCTGTAATTACCAGTTAAATTACATAGAATATTAATTTTAGAGGAGAGCGTGTTTGGGAAGTGAGTTCAACAGAATACTTTTCAGACCCTGATGGGAGGTTTTCATGTTGTTTTGCGAAAGGTCTCTTGCAACTTGACCTTCAGGGAGCAAATGCTTTTTTCGGCTTGGTGGGTGAAAAAGCAGAGAAAAGCATCTGCTCCGCACAGGCTACTTGCAACTACTTCATTCTGGATGTTTATCCCTTCTTGGTTTCAGGCGCAAGATAGTGCGGAGAGATGAAAAGATGACATACCAAATAACAACATTACCCTTGGAAGCAATCAGGCAGCCATACCAACAGAAGAAAGAAGAGAAAATATAAGAGGGACTGCCCTAAATAGATTTAAAGTATTTTAGAGTCTTATCATGTTGCTATTTGAAATGCATATCATGTATATAGATGATACCGTAAAACTCTGAAAATAAGCCCCTCCAAATAAAAGCCCCCCAAACTTGTAACACAAAAAACCCTCCGTTAAATCGCCCCTCCAAATATAAGCCCCCCGGGGGCTTGTACCTGGAAAATTGCCCTCAAATACAGAGTAAAACAAAGCAAAAATGGTAAATTTACTTCCAACTATAAGGGTAGTCCAATCGATTTCGAAACACAAATTTCCCTCCGTAGATAAGCCCCTCAAAAAGGGCCTTTGAAAAATATAAGCCCCGGGGCTTATTTTCGGAATTTTACGGTATTTGCAAAGATTACAAGTGGAAAGAGTTTCTACCATCATAAATTTAGATGCCTTTGTAGAGTGTTTAAGGGTAATTTTTTCATGAACTAAAAACTGTTTTTGCAAACAACACTTTTTATGTGTTTCACTCTACTGTCACATTATTATTAATGACTCAATGATGGTGGCATATGAAGAAACAAAAGTCTTGAAAAATTCTTTCTGTATGTACCATCCTCCTGCCAGACCCTATGAATCATTCTGCCTGTGAAAACCTTGTGTCAAAGGATGACTTGCCTCACAGATCTCCTTTTTCTAATGAACTGTTAATTCTGTTTCAGTCGGGTATTTCATTTGATCAAGGACACCATTTACAACTTGTTTAAAGTACTGTAAGCCTCATCACAATTTTATTTCTCCAGTTACTCTAAGAGTTTAAGATATGTAAAGAGCTGTCAGAGTTGAAAGAAAAAATACCAGAACATGTGCAGCTTGCAACATTGTATTTAGTTGTCATTTTCCTTTTTTTCACTGTGAATAGATCTACACAAAACAAGAAAAAACTGCTGTTTCACTTAGTTGTACAGTTTATGGAAAACCTATTTTTTTTCTTAAAAATAAAACGTACAGTATAAATAAGAAACTTGTCCATTTTCCTGTTGAGCTTAACTTGCCAAGGTTACAGTGATTTTGTTGTAACTGCTAACCTCAAAGAAAATAAAAATCTTTAACCAAATTTTTATTACTGTACATTTTCAAGAACAATAGCTATTCCCTGGCCCCCTCCTATACAGGCTGAGCCTACAGCATATTTAGCTCCCCTCCGTCGCAGTTCATGTACCAAGTGCCCAGTAATTCTTGCTCCTGAAGTTCCAACAGGATGACCAAGAGCAATGGCTCCGCCATTAACATTTGTCTTGTCTACATCCAGCTCAAGCTCCTTTTGAACAGCAATGAATTGTGGAGCAAATGCTTCATTTACCTGCACAAACAAGAGGAAAGATAATGTTTCAAGACTAGGGGTCAATTCCTCATTGAGCATTGAGAGCAGAATGAGCCGTTAAACATTTTTGGCCTTTATGACAGTTATTGTTTTTGTCTTTGTTTTTTGTAGTTTCACCCTTATTAGAATAAATTCGAACCAAAAATCTGAGAATTAATCTGTTCTAATGATGATATTTAATAATAATCAATAATAGCAATTTTATTATCATTGTTATTTGCGAAAAACATTGGACACAGTCACGTCCACCTAAAAATTACTTAATACAATATGACTCAGTAATATTACCTCAATAAGCTGCATATCTTGCAGGCTCTTGCCAGCTTTATTGAGAGCTGCCTTTACCGCAGGAACAGGACCAATTCCCATGATTGATGGTTCCACACCGGCAACAGAGTATGAAGCAATTCTTGCAAGTGGAGTGAAGTTGTGTTCTTTAAGGGCTTTCTCACTAACAACAATCAATGCTGCTGCTCCATCACATATTCCCTGTCAGAAAAAAAACTAATGATTGATAGGTGCATGAAGACCAGACTGAGTTCAAGCAACCATGATGGAACTGGCCTGATTCCACTTGTGACTTACTAGCTCATGAAAACTAGGCTGTCAGAGTTGAGAGCAAAAGAGAAAGAACTACACTAATAATCACAACGCAAGGCAACAACTCTTACAATGCTGCTTACTACCCCGACTCTGACTCTGTTGCAAGTGAAAACCAGCCTTATCAGTGACAAAATAATAATTATTAGTTTGGCCTGATGCATGAGGTTTATTATAGTTATGTTTGTTGAGAGGTCTTTCTTATTGATGACTTATCTTTGCCTTACTCCTCAAAACCTGTGATGCTCAATGATTTGATGGCAGACTATTCACTGTTTTGCAGCAAATCTTTCAAAAGTTCCTCTAGAAAGGCGAGCAAAATAATATCCCTAGCTTATTTCAGGGGAACGTTTTTATGACATCTCCATGACTGTTGATTCTAAATCAAATCTTTTTTCCTGCTTTTCAATAAACAACATCTTACAGAAGCATTAGCAGCAGTAATTGTTCCATCTTTCTTAAACACTGGTGGTAACTTGGCCAGACTCTCCATGGTACTGTTTGGTTTGGGATGCTCATCAACCTTAAATTCCTCTGGTCCTTTTCTGCCTTTCACAGACACTGGAACAATCTCTTCTACAAATCTTCCATCCTCATTAGCTAGAAAAAAAGTGAAAAAATATACAGTCAAAAATTCCTCATAAATTATATGAGTTAAATTTGTGGCCCTGTTTTTCTTGAAAACATCACAAGAGAACGCCCTATGTGCTAGACGACTTGTGTCATGTTTTTTTTAAAATTGTTGTTTCGGCACTCTTAATGACCACTGCTTTATAAAATAAATGTAGCTATACGACTTTGCCCTGTTAGCTCCACATAGTTGGATTTAATTTTATTACCTTCAGCCCATCTCTTTTGTGTCAGGAGAGCAAACGCGTCACATTCCTGCCGTGTGATGTTGTACTTCTCAGCAAGGTTTTCTGCAGTCATGCCCATAGGTAGTTTAGCATAGTAATCTGTTAAACCTTGCCACAATGTGTCTTCCAACTACAGAAAAAAGAAAAACATTTACAAACTGATTGTATTGAGTACTGAGAGGCTAGACAAACTGAGTTTTTGAATTTGTTAGTGAGTTTGTTTGACAACAGTTAAGTGACACAAGATTCACTTGTTTAGCTAGTCATGCCCTTCTTGAATCAAGCATGACAGTATGCTTATATTTATTAAAATACTTTTCCTATATAAAAATGACCTGCATTAAGCCAATTAACACTTCTTTTTAGCAGGCACTAGCAAGGGTCACTTGAGCGCTAATGTGCTTAGGAATGGTTTTATTGGCATTTTGCGTAATTGGGTGCAGATGGCCATTCATGAGGGATTTGACAGTAGACCTATGATATCCTCAAAACCCTGTCCACTGGATGATAATTCACTGTCAAATTATTGTTTAATTTATTCTGTTGTAGAATGGATAACTTATTCTTGATCAGCGTCTTCAGAATAAAACCACCCAGCACTGATCACCACATATCCATTTTTACAAATTCTTAGGATGAAGCCCCAGAACTTCATGGCTGCAGGGAAGCCTCACCTTTAAATCAAGTCCCAGTTTTGTTCCAAATCGTGCATCCCTCAAAGCATAAGGTGCCTGACTCATATTCTCTGACCCCCCACATAAAACAATGTCACTCTCCCCTAGCTGAATCTCCTGCGCTGCTGTGATAATGGCCTGAAATCCTGAGCCACACAATCTGTTCAGTGTTAGTGCTGGGGTTGTGACTGGGACATTGGCTTTAAGAGCAATATGACGTGCAAGGTATGCTGCATCAGAGGCACTCTATAAAAAGATCATGTATAAAAAATTGGTTATGATGGATTAATTGAACTGAGTGGGGTGCAATTTGGTCTAAAATCGTACACATGATTTTAACATTGGACGGGTACGCAGGACAAATTCAATTTGAAATCACAAGTATGATTTCAGACCAAAATTGCACGACACAAAGTTAAATTACCACTTTATTACAGTCATTTTGAAATCGAAGAATTCATTCATTACTAATATTATTTTACTTGACCAAGTAGCTGGTTTGTTGAAAAGTGGAAACAAAAAGGCTTTTACATCTCACTTTGTACTTGTAACAGGAATGATGCAATATACTAGCGAAAATGAACAGAATGACATGATTTAGAATGGATGTGATTTAGAGCAAAAATAGTGTGATTTGCAAACAAATTAAACTACTGAGAGCCAATCAGATTGTCAGATTGCAGAGATTACCAGTGATTTCAAAATGGATCTAACAAAAATATACATCCTTTTGTTGTGAAAATTTATTTAACAAATATTATTGTTTAACAGTTCTTGCCAATCACGTATGTGGGGGGGCCTAAAATCACACAAAAACATGTTTACAATAATTTACAACACTGCATCAAAATTTACCAAATTTTTGTTTTAGTTACGATTAAATAGCAACAAAACAATATGTTTTCCAATTTCAGTTTGTAATCATAGTAGTAATTAACCAGACTCTCCTGCATATTAAATCATTTGTGATTTATTATACAGACCGAACTGAACTCCACTCTTTCTGCACAGAATCGCCTGGGCATCTGGCAATCACGCGTCTTTATATCAGGACTAGAAATTCATCAAAAATTGGTAAGATTTCTGTTTAACCCCATACACTTATTATGCATAAATGCATGTTTCGACGGATCTATTCATATTTTGTTATGCATGCAGCAATTTCATAGTAAAACTATTTGTGAGATAAAGTATGAAATTGCTGCATGCATAATAAATGTATGGGGTTATACGGAAATCTGACTCAAAATCAACCACTAGCTACCATTTATTGAGGTTTACAGAGCAGCGTTGATCAAAAACTACAATAAATTATGACTGTTTCTTTCTTTGGTTCAGAGTGCAAAGTCCAAATGCACTGTCATCGTATCGCGTGTAAAAATCGCGGTACAAAAATCATGTGAACAAACTTTAGCCGTGATGCACCTGCTAAAGACGTCTCAACCGAAGAAAAAAAACTAGTAGCAAAAAAGAGTACGTTTTTCAGTGCACAAGTGCATAAAAAGGCCAACCTGGATGACGTTGCCAAATACAGAGGAGTCTACTATCGCCGGATCAACTTTGCCGGCGGCCATTGCAGCTTCAGCCGCATGTTGTCCGAGAACAGTAGCAGTTACGCCTTTCAACTTCCCTCCAAAAGCACCAAATGCCGTTCTTTTAGCCGCTATAATATACACTGGACGTGCAAGACCAGACATTTTTGTTGAGTAATACTCTCGCGTGGCTGAGGATTTTTGATGTCCCGCACGCAATGTAACCGAGCCTTGTCCCTTTTAGGGGTGTGAAGGGGGTGGGGAGGGGGTGTAATTTTCCCCACTGGGCTTTTGTGGATTAAGCTCTTGTTTCCCCTCCAAAATGTCCCACCAAATGCTTTATTTTTTAACAAAAATGCTCGATCCTCCCTCAGAGAGATCACAACAAGATTTATTGGCATTTCCATGAGTAGATGGCATTGTGGATTACAATATTGATTCTACATCTACATAATTTATTTGCAAAATCCTATAAGGACATATAGCAAAAAAGCAAATTCCAGTGCAAAGTACAAGAATAAGAATGAATAAATAAATATGTGCAAATAAGGTAATAAATAATTGTGGTATAGTAATGATGAAATAAATAACAATCAGGTAATAATTAAGTTGATCAAACTAAAACTTAAGTAGAGATATAATTATTTATCCTGATAATGCTCATCATATACGGAATTTTTTTTATTAATTCTAAACATTTTGAGAGGGTTTTGTTTTAAGGCTGACAAAAATGTTTAAGTGCTATGACAACAATGTTTTAAATTTATAAGTCTTTTAAAATACGAATAAAAAATGATTCTTTGTATGGCTGCAATAGGGTGAAATTTGAGTATTTTTTTAATTTTGAGTTTAAATCATCATTTTTCTCTCAAAACATTTTCAATTTTTATTTTTTGTGAGAAAGAAAAAATAATTTCCACAAAAATGCCACTAAAACGTTCGAATAATGCCTAATGCTTTTACCTGACTGAAATGCTTGAAAAAAAGCTAGCATAATGTATGAAAACCTACAAGACCTTGCATAGTCTCTAGGCCTCACAAATGGACACAGCCAATGCGTTATGCGTCACGTGGTCTGAGCCAGACAAAGGTTTGTTGGACAATCATTTCTTGGTTGATAGACTTGTGTAGTTTTTATTTGAAGAATTTTTATTATTTATTTTGAGAAATAACTTCTTGAAACAGACTCATTTATAGCAGACCTAATACTTTAATACCCTGAGTATTGGTCTGCCCCAAAAGATCAAACCTGCAATTCCCTTTCTGCAGTTAAAAACTTTACCAACCGAGCTTGTCCTGCTGCAGCCAATAAACTCTTTTTGGTAAGAGTATTGGATATATTACTGGTCAAAACTGAATGTAAGTTAAAATTTTTAACCTAGGTTGATTCTCAATTTCCTTGGTCTCCGAGCCCTAATATATTTATGAATAATTAGGACTCAAAGACAAAGGAAATTGAGAATCAACCTAGCCTCCCACGCAGACGTTCTTACGGGTTCGTCACGCAATCATTCCTCTCGTGGGGTAGGAACGCGTGACGAACCCCTAAGAACGTTTGCGTGGGAGGCTAGAAACAACCGAGGTTAAAAAATTTTAACCTAAATTTAATTTTCAACTGTAACACACATTTCAAAGCAGAACATTACATTTACACTTGCATAAACAGGTCCTACTCTTTATGCAACCTCTGTGGACCATTAATGAAAGAAAGGGCATCCTTACCCTGAAAATTCTTTCAAAAATGTGAACCTACAGGCAAGTGTAAAAGAAAACAACATATTTTCATTTCCAGCATGTTAGAAAGAGAGATGTATTCTGAGCTATTTTGTAGTAACTTTGTGTTTAACAGACTAAAGCAGCGGACGACACTCAACATCTAAAACAATATGATCAATATGTGGAGCATATGACTTAACGTGTTCAATATGACATATCTGAACATTCCAGTTGATCTTAGGGTCATGTAGTTTCTTTAAATGTCCTAAAAGACTTTGAGCCACATAGCCAGCCCAGTCAAGCCATTCGGGCTTGATTTTTTTATTACAAGATGGTAAATGGCTTGTTGTATCATGCAGTGAATGAAGACAAAAGCTTGACATTTTGGATGGTGAAGACAAAGAATCTTCCAATTCTTGTGCATTTATGGCATCGGCACCATTCAAACACCTATCTTCATTATTTGCTGTAGTGTTTGAAGCAGACGTTGTTCTATCATCAATCACAGCTATGCTGTCCATGGAAGATGGATGGCTGTTCAACCTAGACTCCTTTTCTTTTTTGCTTGAAAAGGTGTCGATTTCAAAGTTTGTTAGCCCTGAAGTAACATTTCCATGTACATGGAGCCAGCCTCCTTTGTCGGATCGCAATGCAGCACACGCCACAGGCCAACCAGCCTCACTTGTAGGAATGAGTCCAAGATTGACATGATCTGCAACTCCCTGAAGTGGAAACTGTAAACGGAAAAGAAAAATGTTCAAGGTAGTCGATCGTCAAAACCATTATGTAGGAAAAAGGACAAAGAGAATTGTAAATGGGAACGCTTCAATGCATTAATAAAGTTGATCCTCTCTTCACACTGGCCACCTTGAGGACAGAAGGAAGTGGCCGTTATAAGGAGGTGGCAATATTGTAGAGAGAGATTTAAACAAGAGTCAAGAAGCTGTTGTGGAGAGGGGGCCATTAAGGGAGGTTTGGCTTTAATTTGACTCTTCTTTCAAGAGCCTATAAACTTCTCGTTGTCACATTGATTATATCAGGTGGTGATGTAACCATCCTCGGAGACCCAGGGGCAGTTAGTCGGGATGATACAATGTTCGCGGTGAAAGTTTATTGTAAGATCGAGACAAGCCCCTGGGCACTTACTCTCACGGAACCAGTTCCAGAAGCATTTGAATTGCCTGCTTCTGATTGGCCAGAAATTTTTTTTTTCTTCTGGAACTGGTTCGGTAAGCTAGTAAGTGCCCAGGGGCTTGTCTCGATCTTACAATAAACTTTCACCACGAACATAATTTGTATCGCCCCGACTAACTGCCCCTGGGTCTCAAAGGATGTGATGTAACATGACCTAGATCTACTAAAACATGTGACTTTAAAAAAGCCCACATCTTTCTTTACCTTTTGGTTATCTCCTTCATATATGACACACTGTTCATCCACATTGTTTATCTTCAAGTTTGTCCTCAAAGCTTCAATGGCATTTCCATTCCATTCACAAGCATAAACCATTGCTGCTTTAGCATGAACAAGATATGGCAAAACAAAGTAACCTATTCCTGCATAAAGATCAACAATAGTTTGACCTTTGCAATCAAAGTTTCCAACCCTCATCTTTTCTGTTATATTTCCTGCAGAGAACATACACTTTGTAACATCAAAAGTGTATTTGATGCCATTGTCAATGTGCATCACCCAGCCACTATGTCCAAGAAGCAAACTCACTTGCGGCGTGCGAAATCCATCTCTACATATTGTTGATTTCTTGGCAATTCTTTTAGCACCTAGTGTTTCAGCTACAACTTGCCACAATTCAGCACCAAAATCCTCCCATGTATCCTGGGTAAAACATTTCTCTGGTAAAAGAATAAGATCCCCATGTTGTTCCCAGTGAGAAGGAAGGTCCTTATACATTATTTCATCAAGGTTTGTATCTTTTGTTTGCAAAAATTTAACAATGGCCAACTCAAGTTTATCTTGAGGGGAAAATTTGCGTTTTATTACATTTTCATCATTGATGTACTGAATGTTCCCTTTCAGAGAAAACAAAAAGCTTTTAACTCCCTCCATTTGCTCCTGTTGGATATCTTCGGCAAGTTCCCTTTTTATTGGAATCATTACTTCCTCCTGTGAAAGCTTTGAAACTTTTCTTTCCTTATCATGATAGCCTTTTCTCTCAATGTATTCTCTAGAAAGAAAAAACAGTTATATTTCAGTTTATTAAGGGCCATCCATCTGATGTAATCACATCCATGTAATCACAAGAATTGTGATTACACAGGTAAAATTTTGAAAATTTCATGTGTAAGATGATATTCTGTGAAATTTGACTTTCATTTTCTCGGGTTGCCATGAGAAATTTTTTTTTGGTGTTACAACAGATAATTTATTACATCTTTAGCCCTTGAAAATGCAAGAAAGAATGCAATATGCTTTAAATTATTCTGGCACAAGATTTTTGTCCACTGAAAATCAAAATTACTCAATGTCCTGGTGGATTCCATCTTAAGCGTTTATTACTTACTTCGCTGTTTTGGCGTTTCTTTTAGACGTGACAAATACCCACGCCATTCTAGATTCACGGTGTCCTAAAATCCCCAGCAACTGCAGAAAAGGCAGCCTTTAGAGCTTATATGAGACAAAAATCAGACCCGCCATTAACTCCATAATTGGGAGACAAATTGTTTCCACTTACATGAACTAATAGGACAGATCACGTACGCTTACACCAAGTACTATAACTTGTGTAAGTTCCAGTCTGTCTCGTTCATTTTGAAATGGGGGAGCCGACTGTGCTTGTTGGGTTAATTCTTGGTGTTTTCGTAGCCGCGTTTTTCGCGATTGCGTTCCTTGTTTACAAACTTAGGATCTTACACAAGTATATTTACAAGGTAAGAATGTTTCAAGTCAATTTTGTCTGGAAGATTTTTTATATATAGAACCTAAATTTATAAATTACATTCAGCCTATCTCAGACGTGTCACGATCACATGACATTTGAATAAAAATTTGCAGTATCGAATAACTTAGGACCTTTTTTTGCACGGAGAGAGGGTAACTCTTGTGCTAGGATTACTGTAGCAAGCAGGTTAAACATATCTCTGGTTTGCAAGCAAAATTTCACAGGTAGGCTTATCCAATCATGATGACTCAAAATTATGGGGATAACGCTATCATCTGGATAAATCTCTGTCCAGTGGGTAATGCAATATTGGTTTCCCTAATACTCTTCCACTGAGTAGTGATTTATTTGGTGGATAGCGCTACATAATTTCAGGGGCTGGTCATTTATTACCCATAGAAGATTTTCAAACCAACTCCCCACTTCATCCCTGCTTTTTAGAAATGACCCCCCCCCACTTAAATTTTACACATTGTGAAAGTGACCCCCACCCCCACTCCAGTGGTATGTAGTTCACTACACACTGTTTGACTGATGTTTTGACCTTAAATCTTCTCAATTATTTTGTGATACAAGGGGGAAGGGCCCCTAAAAAAATTTCTAATGAAGAGGGGGGGTCATCATATACTGCACGAGCTACCCGTCAACTTCCACCAGTCTCCCCTTCCCCTTAAAGGAAGAACGGTCACTAAGGTCAGTGTTAACTATCGGATGGTAGACTTGCCATAGGGGGTGCTCAATAAGCAAGCGAAAGCTAGCGACAAAGTCATGAGACAAGCAATGCAAACAGGCTGTGAGAAAGTCTATATTGCTGGTTGTTATATTCAGTTTTAATTCACATGTTATTGCTTTGTGCTACTTTCATGATGTTTTTTAAGTGTCCTCCCAGAAAACGCTCTATTATCTGAAAAGACTTCCCCAAACTAATTAAGATTTTGAAAATGACCCTTCAGTAAAATAGTGGGGCTTTGCTGTGTAGGAAAGAATTCTTTAATAAACAGTAACATTTCCTTGCATTTTAGCTTGATGAAGACAGCAACAGGCACGGTGGCGAGTTAGTTGGGGAAGTGCTTAAGGTTAGTCTTCATCGTTTTATTACAGTGTATGTTTTGGTTCATAATGAGAATTAGACAGAGAGTTTCAGCCAAGTATAATATTGAATCACAACATATTATCCAAATGATTTAATGGCATAAGTCCTTTTAAGGTAGCGAGTGGGTTTTACATGAAGAGGAAATCCGTTCTAAGGCTAAACCAGCATTGTCTTTGTCTCATATAATTAATTAGGGCTAGGAAACAAAGGAAATTTTAATCAAACTACTCCAAGACAGGGTGCAAAGAACATCATTTTTACAGCTTGCCATTCAGGCAAGCTGAAGCTAGCATTTACAAGCCCAGATGTCATTTCAGCTAGCCCCAAAATCTTTTTGACAAGCAGAATTGATTTCACAGTTCTTCTGTTATTCCAATTGCTCAAAAAATATCACTTGCCTGTCGGGCAAGTTAAGAACAAAATTCACTTGCCTGATAGCAAAATCCACCAGCCCCAGGCTATCGGACATTACTTTCTTTGCACGCTGCCAAAAACTGGTTATAGCTGAGTATTAAAATTTCATACAATAGTCATTAATCTTTACATTAGACTCTCTGTGGGTTTCCAATGAAATCAAAGTCCCAATGATTGCTATTGATGAAACCAGGATCTTAGACATCAAAACCATGATCGCCTTCCCTTTCGATCTAGTGTGATAGCATTGGTTGTGCAAAATCTGCCAAAAAGTGTGCTCTATATTCATATTATTTTGCTCATTAAAGATGTTGTTTTTTTATTTTCTTGTTTCCATCATTATCATTGTGGTTACTCAAACTGGCTATTAGTAACGTCTTTAATACAGCAGATGTCATTTTTGTCATGCCTTTTTTTGGATATATTCCAAAAAAAAATACATGATAAAAATGACATCTGCTGAAGAACCTTCCCCTTACAGTGAATATTCTGTTACTTTTATAGTCTCATGGAGTCAAGTTTGTTTTCACCCTCTGTGGTGGTCACATTTCTCCAATTTTGGTTTCATGTCAAAATCTTGGAATCAGAGTTGTTGATACAAGACATGAGGTTGGTGTTTTATTTTTATGCTATGAAGTTTTAGTTAGGCTCCCTTTAGCAAAAAAAATGATGTTTTTGTTTACTCATCTGATATCTATTCATCAGTGTATTTAAACAAGAAAGTAAAACCTAGAATATTGTACCTAGGTAACAGCTGTATTTGCGGCAGATGCCGTCGCCAGGCTATCAGGTGTAGTGGGTGTAGCCGCTGTCACCGCTGGACCAGGTAAGATTAATGAACCTTGTACCACTTGCCTGCAGCTCATGGTTCCACTTGAGTTTTTGAACATTTTGACCTAAGAGTGATTTTTTATGACCTTGAAATGAAAATGCACAACCAAAACAGAAACAGCAAACAAACAGAAATAGAACGATTTGATTGGTTTATTGAATGGATACAAATGCACATGGCTTTTGGTAGGGTAAGCAAATGCTCAGGTGAAAAAACTTCATGCCCAAAGAACTTTGTAGAAATCAACCGATACTTCGCTTTGATGTCATAGTGCAACACGATTGGCCAATCGAACAATGCCTTCTCCATATTGGGATTTTCTTTGGCGGGAAAACGAGGAGGCCATGTTTTGATCTTTTCGTCCATAATTGGCCGATAAAACAAATAACGAACGCCCCCCCCGACGAACACTTACCGAAACCATTCTTCTAGGTCATACAAAAATCACTCTATTTCTATTTTTATAATAATTATTATTTTATAGCATCTATGGCACATAAAAAGAAACATTCAGAGTTACGACAATCAACCTTGTGAACCTTTCAGGATTAACCAATACTGTGACAGCTGTAAAGAATGCACAAATGGCAGAATCCCCTGTTCTGTTGTTGGGTGGAGCAGCTGCAACTCTTTTAAAGGTCTGTGTTATAATGACTACACACTTTGATAATTATTGCTTGTTGTAGTTTATCATTTCGTAACTTATGTATTTTTCCAGGGTCGTGGAGCTTTGCAAGATATTGATCAGATGAGCTTGTTCAAGCCTTTATGTAAATATTGTGCTACAGTCACAAGGTAATGACCATCTTGTAATTACTTTAGAGTTTATTAGCTGATGTACATGTACAGCTGTAACTAACGCCTACAGACACTGCCTTGAATTATTCATTTTCTCTCCATCATTAGGAGTGGTTTGGTGAAACACACTCAGCTTGATATAATATAAGCTAAATGTTGTTCCTTTCTACATTCACAGCTTTTTGTTTGTGTTTGGTTTGTAAGTCTGTACCGTATTTTCTGTCGATAGGGTAGCAGACATTGTACCCGTTTTAAGGAAGGCCATTCAGATAGCTCAGTCAGGAACACCAGGTAACCATTACATTTTTTAAATTACTGCACCTCTTTTTTATTAATTTTGTCGTTTATGGGGCAAAAGTATTATTAATAATTAAATATTTCTCCGTTTCTGATTGGCTAAAATCCTACACATAATTTATCATAACCAACCATTGTCAACTAAGTATGGAAGAATTTTGCGACATTGAACTGATGACGTCAAAAGTGCAGATTATAAAAAATCGTTAACTAAGTAGACCTGGGGACGAGGTTGAGTTGTTTTGGTTGTTCAAGAATAAGAAATAGGCGAACTATAGGCTAAAAACATAGCAAAAACAGCAAGAAGAAGGCAACTTGACAGATGACATCTGCTATTTGGAGAATATTTGCACACCTGAAGAACCAATTATCTCCTAAAGTTGCTGATAAACATGCACTATCGAACATGAACTTAACATTGATGGAGGTAAGCATGTTTTAGCTTATTTTGAATGAATAATAAAACAATTTTTGAATTTGGCTTTCACATCATCTGAAGAATTATGGAATTATGTTATCCGCCTACAGCCTCAGTTGATAAGACCCTCCTCGATCTCCATAATTCTTCAGGTGACACAAAAACCGAGTTCAATAATCATTGTTAAATATCAACAACTCACACAAGGCTTTTTAAGCAACTCTCAAACTGATTATATGCTCTATGAAAAATTGAAGGGAACCCAGTGCCCCGCACCTGTGAAATTCAGGGTAGGTGCAAAAGTCAAGCCCCAGGGGCCACCAGACACTTTGACAGTACAGACTTACAATAAGAAAAGGTATTAAAAGGCACACATGAGCCAAAGGCCCAAATGGCTGGAGCTTATCCCTGTTTCCTTTAGCATGAAGCATGCCTAGGAGTATTGCTACTCCACCCTGGACTGGATGCTAGTCTATCGCAGGGTTACCCCCCAGCAGTATGTCGGCGGTACCCATTTTATACATGTGGGGGCAGAAGAGAAACAAAGTGGAGAAAAGTTCCTTGTCTAAGGAAACAATGCCACTGGCAATAAGTGAACTCCGTCCCTCCAGATCTGGAGTTTGAGGTATTCACAGCTTGGCCACTCACGCCTCTGCAACATGTCTCTAGTATCCCGGGCGCAAAGGTCAAGCCCCAGAGGGCACCAGGCTCCTCAAGAGCACCGCGTTACAATAACCTATTTCTATCAAAAGAACAAGCATTTTCAGTTTTTCTTCTTAAATTGTAAAATATTAATTTTTGCTCAGGTCGTCCATCCCACCCCATTTATACTTAAATACTTTATCAGGAGGCACAACTTGTTTTTTCTTCTATTGTCAGGGAAGATTGGCTTCATTTATTTACTAATTACAAATTACTTGATTGGTTTCAGGTCCTGTATTTGTGGAGTTTCCCATTGACACACTTTATCCTTACCCTATAGTGAAGAAGGAGTCTGGATTGAAGGTAACTACTTTCATTAACCTGCAGGGTTTTCAATAAGGTTTTAAGTTGGTCGCAAAAGCTTTGTAGTAGCCAGAGAAGGAAGAAACTCGCACCATAGGCACGACTTGCAAACACCAAAGGTGCGAGTTACTAGGGGGGTTGAGGGGCATACCCCCTGGAAAAATTTTGAAATCTGGGCCTCTAAGATTGCATTTCCAGTGTTTTGCAGCAAAAATTAGAGTGTTTGAACAGAACACAGACATCATTAAATTTTGGCTTTTTGGGGGGTAATTTCCAAAGAAAAGTCGGCGGAAAGTCCTCGTGAAATAGCCAGCAAATTTAGCCAGCTGCCGGCTCTTACTGAAAACCCTGCACCTGGTGTATAGTCAGTGCAGTTCTGAGTAGTAATCAAATATCATCTCACTCAGTGATCTTGGTGTTTTAAGCAATAATTTGATGGGCTCACTATCTTGAGATATTCAGCAATATTCACTCCTCAGCAAAAGGATAACACATGTTTCTGAAGATGTTAAGGCATTCAAAAGGCATTAGTTTTCCAATTTATTGCTCAATGCAGTGTTTATAGCTACAGTTGATTCAAGTCGAAGAGGCTGTTTTACAAACTCAGGATTTCCTAACAATGTCAACACTTGCAAAGAGCATGCAATACCAACACAGATAACACAGGGTAACTGAATTAATTTAGTCCTTTTCCCTTATTATTTCAGGAGGCTCCACGTGGACTATCTCAGCGTATTGTCAACTGGTAAGTGGAATAATATTAACAAATAATATTAATAAAATGTCATTCATGACAAAATTATTTTACATAATAAAATTGTCGAGTTGCCAAGAACATGATGACCTTTATTGCATAACCACTAGTTAGTGAGCATGTGGGATGATCTGAATAAATTTACAGGTAGTTACAGTCAAGACAGGGTGGAGTTTTAGTTTTTCTTGGTGTATTATGGGATCTGCATGCAAATCAAGAATGCTCAGATTTGACTGCTCAGGTTTTTATAATATAACAATAAAATTAGTTATGGAATGATTTAAATTTTTGGTATCAATTTCACAGTTTCTAGTAAGGCTTGTTTCTTTCTTTTTCCCAAGGTACATTTCCAACCATCTTCATGGCTTGTTTGCTGGGGCCTGGGATCCACAAACGAAAGATCCGCTACCAGTTGATATACCACTTCCAAATCAATCACAAGGTATTGATGATTTGAAAATTATGAACAGAACTTGTTTACAAATTTTTGAGACAAAGCTTTCACTTCAAGAACTGTGGGGTGGCTAGCAGTTCCTGGCAGCCCTTAGCTGGCAACTTACTCTCACCTTTGGCCTCTGGTGTGGCCAGCAAGATTTTTACACAAAAATATCTTAAATTAAAAAAGTGTGGTGCACCGCAGCTTCAAATTATAGGTTTTTTAGAGCATTCAGGGTTGTTACTCCTTTCTTGAGAGCACAGCCTTGATTTTCAAGTTAACTGTTTATTTACTGAGGTCTTTCTTTAAAATGTGTTTTCAGTTGATGAATGTGTCAGGCTAGTATCAAAGTCTGTCCATCCTGTTGTTATACTGGGAAGCCAGTCAACATTACCTCCTGTACCAGCCGAGAAACTTAGGCAGGCTTTAGAGGTAAGTAGTACATTGTTATTACTATTATTAAATTATTATTCAGTAGTTCTTCTTTAAGTCATGCTGTCATCCATGGCAGAGTGAAAGGCAGGACTTTTCAATGGCAATGTGTAAAATCCAGTGTCTCTCTCCTTCTCTCTCCCCCCCCCCCCCCCCCCCCAACCCATCTCTTGTATGCAGTAGTGTTGGATTACATTTTTGACATTTAGATGAAAGATGATCATGTGGCACTTACAGGCAAAGAAAGTCAGTTTTACAGCTTGCCAAGCAGGCAGAACATAGTAATCTGTTCAAGAACCTAAATAGCCTAGATTTAAATTTGTGCTAATTACCATTTATGTGATAATCTGTTTAGGCTAATGTGGGAACATGCAGGTTCTTACTCACGGGTTTTATCTGTATTTTTTTCTTTTCACTCTTCCAAACAGATAAGTACTCGTCAGAGATAAGAGAGAACTTTTCCCTGACAAGCAGAGCAGTGGAAGCTTTTTGCATGGCAAAGAAAAAGTTTAATCTTAAGTCTCTTCTTTTGTGTGACTATTTATCAGTGGCGGATAACTTGTAATTTTATTTTTTAGGAATTAGGTATCCCATGTTTCCTTGGAGGTATGGCTCGTGGTCTGTTAGGAAGGAATAGCAATCTACATATACGCCAAAGAAGAAGAGATGCCCTTAAAGAGGCTGATCTTGTTATTTTAGCAGGTAAAACTGATTACTACAACTACACTTGAAAGAATCCTTGCAGTCAAAATTTGTACGGGCCTTACGATCCAATAAGGGCGATGCCAATGAAAATGTTGCTGAAAAATAGACTTCGCAACCTTTGAAACTTTTTTGCCCTTACACTAAGTCACAAAGTTACTTGACAGTTGGGAAGCTAGGTTGGAACTGAAGAGAGGAGACCTCATCTGAGTTCAGAGAGAAATGGTAGAATTTGTTGCTCTGCTGTTCCCATTCTCAAGTCAACTTAAAACTTGGTCATTTCACATCAGAGTTGTTCAGTGATGGCAAAGAAATGTACAAATAAGTGTGATGCATGTTCAGAGGTGTTGTTTTGCTTATAAGACTTATATTGTGTTAACTTTAGATGTTCCTATTGCCGTTGCCGTTGAAATTCCTATTTGTGAGGTTCCTATTTTTAGTTATGAAGAACTCTGGTGATGGCTACTAGACTCTCACATTTATTGTTGAAATGACACTTTCAGCAACAGGCCTCACCTTAATAATAATGTTCTACCCACATTTAATAATATCATGGTATTAAATTTCTTTTACATAATTTGTTTTATAGGAACTGTATGTGATTTTAGACTGTCATATGGCCGGGTGCTGAACAGAAAATCCAAAATTATTGCTGTTAATAGGAATAAAAGTCAGTTGTTCAAGGTAAAAATATTTGAAACAATGAATGCATGCATGAATGTTAGATCTATAGTAGATCTGCGAGATGAAGATTACATGTGAAGACAATCATGGCTGTTACAGATGCAGCCATGGGGAAAATAAAGCTTCAAAAAATTCAGGATTATTTGGGATAATGTTTCCTTGACTGGGCCTAAACCAGTATGGTGACTTAGCCAGGGATATGTCCTTTCAAAAGGGACAAATTGTTTGCAGCTTTGCCAGGGTAAACCAAATAAAATTGCATGCTACACTGTAGATTTCCAGTTGTATAATCAAGTCTTTTTTTTGCCACATAGAAACCTAAACATTTTATTCAGGTTGCTATCTTGCTTAAGCTTTCCAAAATTCCAAGAAATTTTGTCATAGTAGAAAATGGATTGGAAATTAATATTTTCTCAGCAGGAAATTTTCTGGTAAGAATAATCAAAACTTTGGGTTTACCTTGTGATGTTGACCTCTTTCTTCAGAGATTCAGGAAAAAGGAAAAAAAAAAGTCCTTTTCAGTACGTACTGTAACATGGAATTTTCATTGTTAAGTGAAAGTGATTCATATTTGTTTTATTACACTTGCATTTATTTCCTTTCAGAATTCAGATATGTTTTGGAAGCCTACCGTTGCAATTCAAGGTTAGAATTTACCCAAGTTATAAATTTTTACTTGTATGTCTCCCAAGATCTGTGTTTTGTTTTTATGAGGAAGGCCTTTGAATGGCAAAAGCCTACCTAGAACTGTATGATACACATGATACTCTGTCAGTAACACTCATAAATGTTCCCATGTTGTTGTCATGGTAACAGGTGATCCTGCCACCTTTATTGTATCTCTGCATCAAGCTCTCAAAGGATACAACTGTCCCGCTGACTGGGTGGACATGTTAAAAGAAAGAGATATAGAGAAAGAGAAGGCTAACAGGTAACAATGTTGGACTCTGCTTCCAAATCCTCAGTAATACACTCATTGATAACCTGGTGGTTTTTGGCCTCCATCTTCCTCCCTCCCTATTTTCTGGGGGGCACTTACCTTGTACATGTACGGGAAGCTTGACCAGGAGTGTGCAAAACCATTCATTTTACTACCCTGCTTAAGACAAGAGACCATTTTTCATGATCCTTGTTCATTTCTTTTTGCATACTAAATTATTTTTTAACAATAACTTGACAGAATAAGATATTTGAAAAATACAAACATTGTTTTTATTATTCATTCAAAACGTTCTTAACATTGTTTACTTCAAAACATTTGTCTCTTTCTCAGCATGGTTTCAGAATATAAAAACAGATTTTTTTTCCTGTGCGGATACACGAAAAAGAGATGGCATCCATCGAGCAAGATTTTCTTCTCTTCAGTTTTAGTCAGAAAATTCAGCTACATGTATTTTGTCTTCATTCAGCCATGAACTCTTTCATTATTTAGTTATGTGCTGATTGTTGGGAGATTAAAGCTTCAGAAATGGCAAAATAATAATTGAATTTTTTAAAATAAACACTCAAAGACTGTACAGTGTCAGTGTTCACTTCCTGGTCAAGGCTTCCAGCCAAGAAAGATATCCTGTTCAAGATGCTTATACATAAAATTGTTTACCCTGGCCAAATAAGGGAGTACCCCCCTTCCCATGGGCTTAAACCTTGTTTTCAGCATGCATATATACATGAGGTATTCTCCACTTTTTTCTCCATCCATTTTGTGTGGTACTGATAACATAATTTTTTTCCTGGCTTATTTTGAGAAGGAAATCATCACCAAGTGAGAAAGATCATGGTTGTTGAGAAAATTTTCCTCCCCAGTAACATTAATAATTCATAGGAATTTTTTGGAGAAGGGCATGGAAAATGTGCTATAAGGTTACAGAAATAATGATTCATTCATCATTATATGGTAGTTGCTGTTAAATACAGGGTAAAACCAGTGAACAAAAAATAACTGAAGAACAATTACAACTATGAACTTTGGACCTTCAGGTTTTCAGAAGGTCAATCAAATTTGAGGCTGACTAACTGCCTGTATTTTTTTTTTTATCTGAACAGTCTCAAGTCTCAGGAATCAGTCAAGCAACACCTAAACCCCCTGAAGCTGTTATTTACCTTGGAGAACATCATGTCCAACAACAGCATTATTGTAGCTGATGGAGGAGACTTTGTAGGCACTGCAGCTTACATTCTCAGGTACTGACAAAGCCTAGGGTTAGCTCTCTTCAAAGTAATGCAAAATAGCCCTCTCAGAGATTTTGACAGGAAACAGTTTCATTGTTAGATGTCATGTGACATCAGAGTAACCAAGAGTAACCAGCTATATAACAATAGATCTTATTTACCTTTACATTTTATGTATTCTGTGCACCAAAACCACTTTAACCATCTCTCCCTACAAATTTCCTGATTATTACTAATTTCCTTATTTTACTTGTAGGCCTCGTGGTCCATTAACATGGTTAGATCCAGGAGCATTTGGAACCCTTGGAGTGGGTGGGGGATTTGCCTTGGGTGCCAAGCTGTGCCGACCTGAATCTGAAGTCTGGGTCATTTATGGAGATGGATCTCTAGGTTATAGTGTTGCCGAATTTGATACTTTTACAAGGCACAAGGTATAATAGTTTTTAATTAAATGCACAGAAGATCATTGCAGTTAAAGATCCAACTTACAGGGTGTTCACTAGGCATCGGAGATCGGAGAATTCTCCATTTATTTTACTACCCAGAATTCTCCTGCTAACGTTCAGTAGCCTCTGACTATTTTTTATTCAGACAGAGCCTCTTTCAAAATATTCTCCTGTAACGTTATACCTTTCTCCTGCTACTAGAATATATTTCTTAGTAAAAACCCTGAACTTATCTTCTTTGCATTTATTTCTTCATCCTGGGGTCCCAATTTATGAAATTCAGAGTCATCTGTTAGCAAAAATGAATTCTTGAAACCAATTGAAAATTTTCAATGCTGTTGAAGTTGACATCAAATTATTAATTTTTTTAAAAAAGTTAATTTTATTAGTTGATAATTGTTGCTGATTTAGGCAGACGATATAAATTAAACTTTTTCTTTGTCTAAATTTATTCTAGACACCAGTCATTGCTCTTGTTGGTAATGATGCCTGTTGGTCTCAAATTGCTCGTGAGCAAGTTCCTATGTTTGGTTCTAGTATAGGATGTGACTTAGAGGTAAGCTTTTTCTTATCTCCTAACCTCCCACTTCCCACCTCACAAAACCAACTACTGTCTTTAGCAATATAGTCCCTTAATTACTCTCTTTAGAGGTATTAGAGCTAGCAAAATATGCAAGGACACATGATGCAATCACCTGTAGCAAAATTAGGTGACATGCATAGTGAGGAGAAGGTTCTTTGCCTTCATTAGTCGCTCATGTTTTGCCTCAAGACCCCAAAAATGCAAGTATTCTTTTTTTTCATGTGTGCATGCCAAAAGGGGACTCATGGTCCCCGGCATTTGTAGCGGGGACTGCAGAAACTTGGAATAAGAATTGCAGTGTGACTGGTGCCATGCATGTTTTGTGAAGAAAGTGCGAAGTATGTCAAGCTTTTCCAGCTTTTTCAGTCCATGAATTATATCGCTTGAAAGTGTTGATTACTTTGGAACAAGTGAATAGTTCAGTGGTCGAAAAAAAGGAGAATCTTAATAAGCAAAACCTTGATGGTGAGGCTCACTGGTCAGGTGTTGTAAACTTTCGTTGTATGCAAATGAGGCTTGTGATGACTGTGCAGTTTATTTTCAGTGATGATTGAAATCAGGTGCCACGTTCATCTCATTTTTGCTCGTTGGCAATGATGTAATTTCCCTCAAATAGAGGTCTTTTGTGTATTTAATATACATGCATACTCTATCAATTCAGAAACAAATCCTCAAATAAGATATAAAAAGTAAATGACCTAAAGATAACTCGACCCTCAATAAAGAAGGACGTGAAAAAATTTTGGCAAGGAAATCCTGTTTTATATAGAATTAATCGCCTCCTCATTTCTTATCTAATCTCCAAGAAAGCTCGACTTAAAAGCTTTTATGAGTGTTCTTGTTCTCTCTGTGTGTTGATTCCTTCTCACAGGAGTTAATTTCATGTAGACTAAATTTCTTTCCACTTGCTCTACTGTCAGTGAGAAAAATGAGGGACTACTTGAAATCTACTCCCTAGTTAAGAGTTATAAAGTAAAGGTTAACAATACAGGAGAAGTGCTATTTTTGGGGAAAGGTGTTATTCAGTCAGTTTTTATTCAATCCAAATACCCCTCATAGGAGATGAACCCATGAGCTTTCTTTCTAGTTCTATCTAAGCTCTCTGTGTCACTGAATAACATCTTTCTTATGTATTCACCAGGCGTAAAATTCACTATCACATTTCTGTCAAGAGCTATTTTGTTTTATTGGTCAAACTGATACCCAAGTTGAGACCCCTACAGGTTCAATGTGTGGTTAGAATTTGAAACATCCAGAATATAATGTACAATTTAGTTTATATTATTTCTAAGACCTTTTTCTTTCCGTGTAGTTTACAAACTATCACATAGTAGCTGATGGATATGGTGGTAAAGGCCTGTTACTTAGCAACTCATCCACAGCTGAGATTGATTCAACACTATCAAGAGCTCAAGACCTTGCAAGAGATGGGACTGCAGTGCTGATCAATGCATTGATTGGAAAAACTGACTTTAGAGAGGGTTCAATTTCAGTCTAGAAAATAGCTTTAAATATCAATATTTTTAGCATTTAAAATGAAGTAGCTAATAAGAAATAGTAAAAGACCACCGTAGTTTAGATTGAGGTTTCACTTTCATATTTTTAGAATTTTTAATACCAGCATGTTCATTGTATTGCTCAGTTTTCATTTCTTTCCTGACAACATGAAAACCTGAAGTTGTGACTTATAATGTATTGATCAAGAAAATTGGTTGTTAAATCATGTTGCTAGTGGTTAAAGGTCAGCCATGAATTTAACATGGGCAGACTTAATTAAGCTGTCACATTATAAAGAACACTTTAAGTTTTAATCAAGAACGTATAATGATATTATTATTATATTAATTTTGAAGAGGTACATAGCCATACGGATGAGGTTGGAAGGAACTGAAAATTTTC
The DNA here is from genome assembly GCA_964035525.1 of Porites cylindrica. Lineage (NCBI taxonomy): Eukaryota > Metazoa > Cnidaria > Anthozoa > Scleractinia > Poritidae > Porites > Porites cylindrica. Next base: position 45,649,996 of record OZ037776.1, on the reverse strand, counting down.
GCAAGCAATTTACCAGCTAAATAATTACTAAGTGCTATTTTCCAGCAACTCCTTCAAAGTTAAGGTGCTCAGAGCTACAATAAGAGGCTTGGGCACCTGAGATGTCAAGGACCTTCTTTGCATTGGAAATGGCAGCTTAAATAAAAGGGAGCTGAAGCAACTACAATGGCAATGGCAAGGAGAACATCAAAAACACAACAGGCTTAGTAAGGAAAATAACACCTCTGCACATGCAGCAAACCTTTTGGTACTTAATTTCACTGTACCACTACATTGTGAAACTCTATAATCCAACAGTTTGTGGAGGACATCATGAAAATTTTTTACTTCACTTCCTGAATTCCTCAATTTCAAATATATTCTATTAAAGAGTGACATTTCAGTTTGAAAGAACAGGAATATTATACTTTGTAAGTGATGGTTTCACTGTTGTTGCCATTGTGGTTGTTAAAGCTGCCCAACAACAGAAGAGTCTCAGGGGTTTTTTTGTCATGCAATGGATTTCAATGTCTGGCCATTAAATTTGACACTCGTCTGGCTGTCACCTGACAAAATTTCAAAAGATTCTTGGCTTATTTTAGCCACTTAAGGTTGATTTTCACTGACGTGTTTTTGGCTACGCACATTAAAGCACGTAAATTTTAATCACATAAATAGAACAGAGGCAAGATAAAAAGTGCCAAGCTTAAACGAGAAGTTGAGTGAGGTTTAAGTTCTACTCTTTGGAGTGACCTTGCATGCACTGCCTCTATTTTATTTGTGAACATAAATTTTATGCACACACGCAAGTAAAAATTACACGACACTCTAAATCAACTCTTATTCTTATGGTTTTTCTGATCTGCTGCCATTCTGAACATGGAGGAAGACCAAGGGATAACAAAGTGTCGGATACTTAGGACACAGTAGCACTTGCATCACATTATTACTGAGTAACAATTCAGGGATTTATTAATTTAATTTAAATGAAGCAGATATTAAGTCTGAGGTTATGAACTTTACAAATTATTTATCAATGATAATAGAAAATAAAAATACATTTTTGATTCTAAAACTTCTTGTTGAGGTGTTTTGTTATTAAGCACATGGATAGAAATATTCTGGAGAATAACATTAATTGACATGAGTTGTTGATGTGCGGAGAAAGGATTGAATCATCTTTGCATTCCACCTCACCATACTTATAACAACTGGTTTATAACTATACCTTTTGACTTAAGAGAGTCTGAGTGTAAATGTATGTGAAACTGAAACTGCTATCTTCTTTAACTTTTCCTGAACCAATTCTTCACAGGAGGAAAAATATGCTTGTCTTTGTAATCATGACCGAACAGATTCAGTACCGAAGCAAAGTTAAAATTAATGCTCTTGGACAGTTGTATATTGCTGAAAAACTTTGTACTTTGTTGTAATGTTGTCCTAGTCCTTGATTCTGATTAATCTCTTCTCTTTGCCAGAAGTAGTCATGAATATGAATATAATTTATTATAATTCTGTTTGCCCATCTTCCTTGCACTCTGACAGTTAATCTTGCTTAGATGTGCACATTTATTCCTGGCGGCTTAGAAAACTAAATCTTGCGGTTCTCTTATCTCTTGGTTGATTTAATCTTCCGTAGATCAGCTTTGGACAAACGCTGGACACCAGCTTTAAATTTTCCAACTGATGCTTCGAAGCCCTTAGATGAGTTGTCAACCCAGCGACCCAAAGAGGATCTGTAAGCCAAGATATGCAACAAAAAGACTGTTAAACTATTTACAAGAAACCCTGGGGATGGGGTTGGGGCAGTGGGCCGAGGTCCAACCTCTTACCCATTTGTGTACAACTTTTGGCAAAAAAGCTACCCTTTTCATTATACCTTCCATTGAGAAAAGGTGCCTCTTTCACGTAAGTCTTCTTTTCACTAAATGGTAGGTTTAAAAAACTGGTATGACTAGATAGGTTGCGTCAGTTTAAAATATTAAATACCTAAAATGACAGATTTCCCTTTCATATACATCAACTCTTGAAATTCCTACCCTTTCATATAACTGAAGCCTAAAACCTATGCACACTTAAGCTGCATTTTGGGACTCTAGCGGGTAAGCAGAGGGAACAAGTTGTCATTTTGTAAGCAGCACTTTTCAAGCTCTCGAACAGCAAGGTGCTTACAACGCCCACTTTTTTGAGGGAGAGGTACAAGACTTCAATGACAACAAATAATGAGTGAATTTACTGCTTTGCAATAAGTAGAAAACTAAGCAAACTAAGTCTTGCTGCTGGACTAGAAAAGTACATTCAAGTTCTGTCATAGTTCACAATATCCATTAACTATACAAACCTTGTTGAAGCTTTTTTACTTTTATCTGGTTTCTTTTTGAAGATCCCCATTGCATGTTCCTTCGGAATTAACATAAACAAACTACCACATTAAATATGAAAGTCAAGTAATATAGTTACACGGTTACGGTAACCCCTAATTTTGGACCGCATTTTGCCCAAGTTTCAAAAGGTGGTAAAGGTTGTATAAGGCCCTGGTCTATATTCAAATATCTTGCTGACAATAATAATAATAATGAATTTAAATATTCCATGGCTAATATTACAGTAAGTAAGAAGATACTTAAATGGGCAATGAACTGAATTTCCTACCGGCACCTTAAACTTTGGTGTAAGGGGGGAACTTCTTTTCCCCAAATTTTCTTGAAAAGTAATAATAATTATTTCCTACCCTTTCTCTTTGTTCTTTCTCTTGTTCCTTTCTTCTTTTTATTTGACGCATCAACATTGGATAAGGCATTTTTTGTCCTTTAGGAGCCTTAAACATTTAAATGTTGTCAGGAGATTGGAAAAATTAATAAATTGTTATCTAAATTCTAAACAGGTATTAAAGGTGAGGAAATATATAACAGGTACTGTGGAGGAAGTAAGAAACTCATTCTATGTAGGCCTGTTAACAAAATAACTCATATTTGTACCACATGCAACTAATTATGCTTTAAATGTCTAGAAACCCACATTACTAAAACCCCTTGTTACTCTAAGGAAGAAAATTTCCCAATAGGGGCCCGTTTCTCAAAAGTCCTGGGAACTTTTCGGGCCTGAAGCTAAAAATAATAAAGAATAAATGCCCAGGTTGTATCTGACAAACCAGTTCATTATTTTTGTTTTGTTGACAGTTTTCAGGGCCCAGTAATAACCGGGACTTTCAAGAAACGGATCCCTGGGGCTCAAACTTCAGTACAATTCACAGGATTTAACAGTATTTCATCAGCAATGCTAACAAATTTTAATGATTCAGTTAAAAATATGAACTCAAAGGTGCCTTATATGCCACCTGTCAATAAAACTATCACAACATTGCACAGGGGCTGGTAAAAAAGTGTCAAATATTGTAGAATAATAAGAGCACTCTTAGCTGATGAAGATAGAAGATTATTTAAACGTGTCCCTACCTTTCCACCAAGAGCTTGTGCCTTTTGGTCTTCATATTTTCTTCTTTCTTTTCTACTCAGGCCAGTTACACCTAAAATAATAGCAACAGCAGAATGTGCTGTTAACTTGGGCAGGAAGGAAGGTAGCAGTTGACAACCTAGTTTGAGCAGTCAATATTGTCAAATGACCAACGGTAAGAACTAGAGCAGTGCTGCATTTCTGATCAGTCACGCTTACGTAAAGTTGTATCCATCTCGCGTGTTTGCTTATTTCAAGCAGGTATGCCCAAGAAATCAACCTCAGCCATTGTGAGAAAATGTGAGAAGACCTCAAATTTATCGATACACAGATCGAAAAGCCTGGTCATGGCATGCAACAACAATTCAAGCATAGATTGACTGTCAGAAATTGTGTAATCATTTACCACTATCAATATGTTGACCTAAGAATAGCTTACTGTGTTTTGTGTCGCATGCTCTATTGAACTGTATTATTAGAGAGGAGAGCACAAATGAACGGTACTGTGATACCGTGAAGGATCTTCTTTTACTGAATACTGTCAGCCAAAAGGATGAAAAACCACATACCGCAGAGCTAAATGATACTGTAACAGCCCACATTTAAATTGAAATTACAGGAATACTGCTTGAAAAAAAAGCTCAAATGTAAACCCTAATGTCCCCCTCAGGGAGGTTTTTTGTCAAAATTGTCCAGATTCAGATCACCAAGACATGAGCATGTGCATTTTTCAGCCACTTACGGTGGGTTGTTTGGATACAGGGCTTGAAAAGGTCATGTCCAGTAGTCCAGGACAAGTAGATTTTTTGCTGAGCTCTGTAGGGTACTGGTACCCAATAAAACACTATGTGAGGGCTCTTAGGCTCCTGATAACTCATTTACCAGGTTGGTCCCAAGAGTGACTAACATCAATTTTCTCCTAACATCATCACATTGTTCAATGAGAGAATAGATTAGGAGAATTACTAAAAAGATCACTGAGCAGAGATACAGTGATCTTTTATCAAACTATCTCAACTAGTTCATTATGTTAAGGAAATGTACCAAGATCAGTCTGGAGAATTTGTATGTGGATATTGGGGCTCAAAGGCCTAAAGGACTTAGGGCAGGTTGGCCTAGTCCATTTTAGTTTATGTCTATTTACAGTCAGGTTCAGAAACTTCATGTGCAAAAGGTATAATAGAAATAAAATCTGGAAAAATAAAAACCACATGAAAATCATCAAATTAACATAACAATATAAATTCCACTCACCAAATTCTTTCACTTCTCTTGCAATAGATTGAAAGTCAATCTCATCAAGATCTTGTCTAGAAAACGTTTGTTAAAAAACCAAAGTTAGTTGAATTTATAATAAATGGCCACATAAAAATCTTACACTTACATGTACAATTACTGATAAGTAATAACAGAGTTCCACATCATTAGTATTTAGTGATTACCTTGATGGTCTGTCCTTATCTTTTGATTGTTTTCTTTTGATCTAAACAAAATTTATGAGATTCATTTTTATAATGAGACATGCTATGATTAACTTTTATAAATAAAGAACAAAATATAAATTATTGAAATGACACAACATACAGGTGGTCCAGCTTTTGTCTTTTTTCTTTGTTTCCCTGGTTCAACAAATTCAATAACTTTGGGTGGTGGGCGTTTTCTTGCTATATTGCCCTGTGAATCTGCAATGTAAAAAGGAATAAGACTGCTTCAAAAGTTTCAGTATCTGCAGTATGTGAAAATAATGTCAATCAGCAGCAATTCTTAATAGGAGTTTCAGCGGTGTGTTGAATGATGTCAGGATAACTTTAATGTTACTGCCATTCAGCCTGCTGGTCATTTAGCCGCGGTTACTTACTAGCTCCCTATTTTAAAGATATTTAGCCCCCCCTTGAACATTTGTTTCAACAGTTTCATCACAGAAGTGATAGTCTCAATATAAACAATACCTTATTTAGTTTAACCTATGAACTATAAAGGAGATAAGAATGAACTCCACAACGAAACCGTAATTAATTTCAAACTGACAACAGATTGACTCACCAATGAACATTGTATATTTCAGTCAGTATACACATTGTATATTTTAGTCATGCCCCACTCAGTTCATCACTAAGTTAACTTGTTGTGTCAATGAAATTGTTGTAAATCAATAGTTAGCCAGTGATTTTGTTATAATTATGGTGAGTCCTGGGACTCATCTTGTGAAAAATCATGATTTGGGCTTCTAAGTAACCAGACAGTTAGTCTGAAGAAAGACTCCAAAACTCTGTATTACAGTATACTAAAATTAAAATATAGTCTTTCTATTTCAAAGCACAACAAAGGCGAAAAGAAATATGCATCGTTAAACAACAGCCACAATAACTGCCACAGAAATAACATGAATGGGATATTTCTACAAATACAAATGTTCAGATCAATTGATCAATCTTTGCATCCTACAGGATGCAATCCATGAATTATTTAGCGTCTTTGGGGATTTTATGCATCAGGGACGCAGGATGCAGAGGAAACAAAATCACTGGTTAGCCATAGAATGAGGAATATCCATGTCATCACTTGATTAGCACTCACTTAGATCACGCTTAATCCAAATTTTCTCCTATTTATGCACAGGCGGCCCAAGCTCAGTGTGTGAGTTTAATCGTTAACACATGTAGTTTCATATTGCGTAATTTAAAATGGCCGTGAATATAAAGGATTTGTATGGGAATTCAGGTAAAAGATTCAAATCGATAAATACTCGCTAGAATGTTCAATAAAATACAGCTTACCGTATTTACTTTGCTTGTTTTTGTTTGCTGGGTGGTTATTTTTCCGATCCATTGCGATTTAAGCCATTTCCTTAAACCCCGTAAAGGAAATGGCTTAAATCGCAATGGATCGGAAGAATAACCACACAGCAAACAAAAACAAGCAAAGTAAATACGGTAAGCTGTATTTTATTGAACATTCTAGCGAGTATTTATCGATTTGAATCTTTTACCTGAATTCCCATACAAATCCTTTATATTCACGGCCATTTTGAATTACGCAATATGAAACTACATGTGTTAACGATTAAACTCACACACTGAGCTTGGGCCGCCTGTGATTTATGGAGCCAAGCATCTTTATCTTTGGGAGCTTAATGACCTGGGCCAAAGGTAACTGTCGCCAAAAGACCAGGTGGCTCAATGACTGGTTAACGAACTTTTGTGGCCTAGTAATGAATCATCAGTATTGTGTGGTAATATTTGAATACATGTAGACTTAAGCTCATTCTTTAGAGCAAAGCTGGCGCAGCCTAAAAAAGACATAACTAAGAAATAGTTTATAGAAACAAAGGTTGGTTTTACAGTTAGGCAGCTAAGTTTGCTGAGCATTGATTAGTTTAAAAAACACATCATTTCCCTCAACAATTGATCATAACTTTATCTGTGAGCGGCTTAACTCTTAGGTTAAACAATTTCCAAGGTAAGTCAAGTTCCCTTTATCAACTTACTGGGCAGTTTCAACCATACCGTACCTTTATTGATGCCTCTTGAGGTAAAAATGTTTTCTATATCGTCCAATCGTCCTGTAGCCATGTTATCTCAGGATAACTCAGCGAAAAGACAATGGACGATTAAATCCCATGCCGGCCGCCATATTGGAAGTGGTTGGCTGGGGGAACTGGTGCCAAGCTTTTCTCCTAGCTTCCATTCCTCTTTCGCTTTTTGTGACGCTTCAAAAATTGAGGTTCTGCGTAAGGGTCCGGAAGGGAAACCGAACGACCAAAAATACTTGTGACCTTCACAGTTCTTACTATTTTCACTAAAATCACTGGAAATGATAAGCTGTAAGCTGAGGGTGAGCACAAATCGGACCCCTCCATCCAACAAAAAAATTCAGTTGTGGATCCGCCCCTAAAAGATCAGGTATGTGTTGCCTTCATATAGCCTGCGTAACATGGCGGTTTTGTCGGCGCTATTTTATAGATTCGGTATGCTGTAAATCTTGCATGATTTTTCCATGTTTTTAAGGCTGGTTTTGGCCATCTTTATGTATTTTCTTTGCGAGACATTAACGCGATACTTGGGCTCTTGCCCTCCAGAGACACGTGATCTGGCGCGAGCGGGTATTTTCACAGCAGAGCTTCTATGTTTGTCACGCCGTCCTGACGAGCCAGAATAATGGCGAAACAGCTGTCGACAGCTACAACCCCGCTCTGTTTTGGGTTCTATCGGTTTCGTGTTCATGTCTTGCAAAGTTAATTTTCACGTAGTACGATCAGCATTGCAGAATTCTCAATGTTTCTTCGTGGTATTTTTTTGCTGATCAGATCTTCTTTAGATCCTACTTTTTGTGGCTTATTCGTTTGTGGTCCTTTGCAGTTTATGTTCTCTTAGTAGTAATGCTTGTAGTAGATGTGACATTTGACATTGTCTTACATGTAGGGGACGGACAGACTACGGACGGTCAAGTGATTACCAAAATTTCCCGCATTTTTCTTGCTCATGATGCTCCGCTGCGCGGGCTTTGCGCGCGCTGGAGCTCCGCTATAACGACCCTCAAATGGCAGCTTTCAACCCACGCACAAAGCAAGAATAGAAAACAACTAATAAGAGACTATCTGTAGAACTGGGAAGGTGGAATGTCCAGACAATGTTGATGGCTTTTCACCGACGCGAGAAATATCTCCGTCACAACGACGAGGTCAAGAGACTCAAATTGGCATAGTTGCCCTTAACACTGCTAGCTTACGCTGGCACACTGAACGGGGAATACTACATTGATCTACTGACAGCGGAAGAGCACTGATGAGTGGCGAGAGAATAGGATAGGCTTTGTAGTGAGAAACAGAGTGTTGAGTATGTTTCAACCAAGGAGCAAGGGTTCAGAGCAATACCTGGTTCTCCTCCAGAACACAGCTGAACGCCCAGTCACCAGTGCCAGCGTCTATGCGTCATAAAGGTCGGCCACGTTAGATGGCAAGAATGAGTTCTACGAGAACCGCGCACCATCATCAAGAGTATCCCGAGCAAGGAACAGATTGTTCTACTGGCTGATTTCAACGCCAGAGGGGGTGCATATCACGACTTTTAATTTGGCCCTCCTGGCTTGGCCAGTTTAGTACAGGAAAAAAGAACGATAACGGTGAGCGGATGCTTGAGTTGTGCACCTACCATGACCTGTGAATTACCAACACCTACTTCAAAACTAAGCCTCCGCTCAACGTCTCCTGGAGGCAAATGCGTTCAGAACACTGGCATCAGCTGGGTCTGATCCTCGTCAGCCATGACGACCTGAAGAACGTCCTTCACACATGCTCTTTCCACAACGCGAACTGCAACATAGACCACTCCTGGAGGTGTTGCAAAGTCAGGCTCAACGTCAGCAAAATGCGCCAGCTTGACTTGGTGGAGCAGTTTGCCGAGGTTTTCCGGAAGGAACGTGATGCCTCAAAACCTGGTAACTCTGCCCCGCTGAGGTGGGAAACCTTGCGAACCATGCACGGTACGGCTCTGTCTACCTTTGCGAAGAGGTCCTTGAAGGCACACGACTGGCTTGAGTCCAAGTAGACCGAGATGACTCCCGTCATTGGAGTCACGTGTGTCGCTCCTGCCGCGAATAAGTCGTCACCTGACGAAAAGAACCTGCCAATTCTCACGGCAATCAGGAGCAAGGTCCAACAGCAACATACTGCCAGGTGCTGCACTAGCGAGTACTGGACAAAGCTCAGCGAGAGCATCCAGACTACTACCATTACAGGAAATATTAGATGGATGTACGATGGCATAGAGAAGGCACTAGGACCAGTTCAGAACAAGACGCCAAAATAAATGTACCACTGGGAAAGTTATTACGGACAAAAGGTCAGCAGCTAGAGAGATGGGTGGAACCCTACTCCGACCTCTTCTCCAGACAGAACACTGTTGCCCCATCTGCTCGAGCTAAACAAAGCTATTGAAGGGCTTGGCTTCAGGAAAGAGCCTAGGCAACGACTGGTTTCCCAGTCTCAGAGAAGTATTGCAATATTACTCTCCTCCTTGCCTTGCATGAGATCCTGTGCCAATGCTGGCAAGAAGGTGAAGTACTGCGGGATATAAGGGACTCCACGATCCTCACGCTCTACGTAAAAAACGCGATTCAAATGACTGCGAAAACTACAATGACATCTCCCCTCTGAGGATTGTCGGCAAAGTCTTTGCGCAGTTCATCTTGATCCGCTTTCACAAGCTGGCAGAAATTGTCTATCCTGAGTCACAGTATGCTTCCGAACTGAGTAGTCAACGGTAGGCATGGTCTTGAACAACACATGTCCATGTGCGTCGCTCATATTGACCTCACCAAGGCCTTCGACCAGGTCTGCAGAAAGGGCTCTTTCAAGTTCCTGTCAAAGAACAGATGTCCACCAAATTTCATTACATTGTAGAATCCATGTACACCACATGAAGGGGACAGTGAAGTTCTCAGTCCTTTGTCTCCTGCAGCAGTGACAAACTAGGCTGCGTCCTTACACCCGCCCACTATATTGGATCTTCTTTGCCACCTTGCTCAAGTATTCCTTTGACACTGTAACAGAAGGAATATACTTGTGAACCAGATCAGATGGCAGGCTTTTCAACCTTACCACCCAAAAACCTAAGACATAGGTATGCGAAGTCATTATCAGAGATATGTTGTTTGCTTAGGACGCAGCGGTTTCGACCCATACTCAGCGGGAAATGGAGCAAGGAATTCGGACTGACTATAATTCTAAGGAAGACAAACGTAAAGACATACAGAATACAGAGACGGCGTCGAACATCAAGTACAAGCATGACCTTCATGTTGTCCATCAACTTGCATGCATTGGCTGTACCATCATCGGACTGTCTTGCTGGAATTACAACAAATATGACAGTGTACAACGGCATTGTATAAAATTAGCATACTGCCTCGGGAATCAACACCTTCCACCTGAGAAGCATCCACGTATCACGGCCACACCTTGGTGAGACGAAGTGAGTAACGCCAATATCCTGACCTCCCAAGCATGCACACCCAACTCAAGTCTGATTTGGTTTGGCCACGTTTACTGCATGGTTGGTCGTATCCTCAAAGACATTTTTTGCGGAGAAATGGCAGCTGGGAAATGGATCACTGACCGCTCTCATCTGAGATTAGTGAATGTCTGCAAGAGGGACATAAGAGCGTTGGACATTGATATGGAGTCCTGGGCATGCCTTGAAGCAGACCACACAAGGTGGAGACGTACCCTGAATCAAAGACTCCACACAGGAGAGGAGAAGCTGATAAAGGCAGAGGCAGACAAGAGGGCACGCAGAAAAAAGAGCAGCAACCCTATTAGACCAGAGACCACACACATCTGTGACCTTTGAAGCAGTGATCGTCACGTACGTAGCTGCCTGGATTGGCGGGCGATTGGTTGTAGGTATATGGTGACGGAAACCCCTCACGGCCCCGTAACTCACTTCGCGTGATGGCTCCGACTCCAAGAAAGTACACCAAGTATAACAATCCCTCCAGCTACACAGGGTACTGTCACTACCACATCAACTGGTCACTATTGCCACAAAAGACGCTGCTCCAGCCGAGCAGACAACCAGATCGATTAACTAGGATGCATCATCCATAGTCGCTGACCGACGGAAACCTACTTCTTTGTACCAAAAAGAAGTGTGATGTAAGTGCAAATTCCTATTGTACCTATTGCTTATATTCTCGTTGTCGTCGTCGTGTTTGTCCACTGTCAAACGGAGCAATATAATGGTTTTTCAAGCAAAAGGAAGAAGGAAATAACAGACTTCAGTAGGTGCAGGAGCGCCTGTCCATCGCCCTTAGTTTTCACCCTGCAGTTGGGTGGAAAAGCTGAGCATTTGACAGTGTGTTGAACAGTGTGCTGATTATTGTGTAGGCTTAACCCATGATACGATCAGGCCTATATTACGCCGTAACCCTTTGGCCTTAAGGAATAGCTAAAAGTGTAAGGTTGACTTTCTTTAGTAGAGTATTTAATCGTTTCAACACTGACCAATGCACACCCTGGTCTATTTATTTAAAGCCTTTATTTTATTGAAGAGGCTGAAGGAGGGAAGAGGCTCATTATGGCTCTCCAGTTAATGTGCAAAGTAATCAATTTTATAATCAGTTTTATCTGTTGAGTTTTCTACACAACAAAGCCTTTTAGTATTATATTTTATAAATTATAACCATCTCTTATTTAAGTTGATTTCTTTACTGTAGGGGAATTTTCTTTAAAAAGCTACATACGAAGTAGAATCTTTTTTCTCCAGAAAAAATGGACATCCGTAAGATTTATGACACAGCTTCGTTCTCAGATGCTGTGATCCTTGTATATTAATTCGCGTAAAATGAATCATAACGGACAAATAGTAATCTCAAGTAAGTCTTACGCATTTATATCAAAGACAGCCCAGATAAACTCGCTTAACTCATGTCATGCTAAGATAATTATGTTAAAATAAAGACACCGAAAGTTATTGTAAAGTGACTCATTTTTTTCTCTAGCTACTATTCAACCGTGATCCTTATTTCTGTACATCCGGAAAGAAACGCCTTTCCATCAGTTGAACGGCTTTGTCTCCAGTTAGATCAGACAGCTTAGCTTGTATTTCGCCTGGTCCGTATTTGCTGTTTGTCTGATATCGCAGGTGCGGGTTGGCACTTAGTATGACACTTTTAATGATAGAAGCTACCTCTTCAGGTGTCTGGCTTTGCGTTTGCACATTGTTATACATTTCTTTCAAAGCTGCCTTCAGCAATTGCTGGGTTTTCTCATCAGCGCTCGAAATATCAATGCCTTCTCTCAAAAACTTTGCATTCTGGGTAAAAGAAGTCGTCACTGGCCCAGGCTCAATCAAGGAACACCTATAATTCAACAGAAAATCTTCAGTACTGGTGTGACTAGCCTGTAGGGTATGAAGCTCTCCATTTCGAGTGGTGAGCGAGGCAAGGCGGAAGAGAAAGCGCGAGCGAGAGGTAACTCGTGTACTACGTACTGCCGCGTGACTCTCACGATATATTCGAAACAGAGAGCTAGCTCATCTGCAGGTATTTTATGTAGCCGGCAAACACAGCTCCCTCTCGTAGCTTCCGAAGGAAACGTCTATAGCTCAGGGGGGTGATGAGAGGCCGCTGTTCTTACAGGCTGCATTTCATGGCGCCGTAAAGAGGCGACGATTATTTTCCCTAAGAATTCAACGTCAATATTTGAATATCTGGTTAATGGGCTCCTGACCGTGTCCAATTTGCCTTCAAGTCAGTAACCCTAAAAAAACATTTTACCCTTTGGCTAAACGCATTTTCATGCATGTTTTCTCTTTTTACCCTTCTTCTTGTCGTTGTCGTTGCTATTCTCATTTTTGCTTAAAAAAATGTCAACGCGCGTCTGTTCAGTCCTCCACGAGAAAGTACACATATATAGACTTTGTTAACAAGTAGTCTTGGCCGGGCACTGACATAAAAAAAAAAATGTATAAGTTTGTCTTGTTGCTGTCCTTTTTAAGTCAGAGTAGCGTGGAACTTTAGTTCGTTACCTGATATCAAACTTTCTCAAGGTCGGTGCAAGGCTCTCTGTTAAACCTTCCAAAGCGAACTTGGAGGCGCTGTATACTTCAGAAAAAGGCGTTCCATTTACACCAATCACACTGCTTATATTGATAATGTGGCCCTTCCGCCTCGCTTTCATTCCTGGCAATACCGCCTTGAGCATGCGCATTACACCAAAATAGTTGGTATCAAACACGTGTTGCGCCGTCTCAATTGGTATACATTCGAAAACACTCACCAGCCCTTGACCAGCATTGTTTACTAATAAGGTAAAAGAAAAATCAAATTTTTGTCAGTCGTTCTGTAACATATCTTTAGTAAAATAGCCAGCCGGCGGGATAATAATGCGTTGCGATCTCAAATTTACGCGACCCCTATCTTTTACACGGCAACTTTTGTTGTGATGGGTTAGAATAGGAGTAGCCTGCATAACAGGCGCTTTATGAGCCAAGCGAGGCGAACGCGGGATTTTGCGCGAGGTGCGAAACGAGTGCGAAGCGCGAGACGAGGGGAGGAGAACGCTTCCCACTCGTTTCGCGCTTCGCGCAAAATGCTGCGTTCGCCTCGCTTGTCTCCTAAAACGCCTGTTATGCAGGCTAGAATAGGAGAGGATGAAAAGACTTTTGCGCTGGATCAGGAGCTAAAACTATTTGCTTTCTGTAAGTATGTAACATTATTCTTGGTACCGAGACAGGAGTGCAATTGAAATAGCTTCCAGGCCTCAGTTGTTCAAAAGGTGGACGGACGTCCGTGGAAACAGAGTTTTTCCCCGGGAAATTATAGTTCTAAAAGTAGACTAAAACGGGAAAGGGTTGACTCTACTTTATAGCAGATACGGAAGCTCCGGGTAATCGGCTCCTGCATTCACTGGATAAATCTCCATTCAGTAACGCAATTATTTGCTCTAATAGTTATCTGCTGGATATGGATTTATTAGGTGGCTAAGGCTATATAACTTTTTATCAACCGGGGTCAGTTAATTAGTTGTATCGTTTGTTTAATAAAATAAATAAATAATAATGGAAAAGTCACGAAAAAAGCACGTAAACACACAACTGTGCAACTTTTACAGATTCAAAAAATGGAAGGAGGAGAACTAAACAACAACAAAAAAGGAGCGAATCCACTTGCATTTTTGGACTAATCAGGGTGCCTTTCATATTTTTACTGCTTGCGTTATCAGTTACGGTTTGTTGTTACATTCTTCAAATTGATGGTTGATCAAACACCGATCAGTAATCAATCTGCCTCAAAATATGATTGACTCCATTACTAAAAACATGTCGCCGGATCACTGCTCCTTTTCGCGATTGGAATCTTACATAAAACCCCTAGAGCTATCTTCAGCTGACTTAAAGTTCAGCTATTTTTTTCAGCTGTATAAAATCAATATTCCATTGTCTTTATTTATTTCTATTAAGGTTTGATGACCTGTTGAAATCGAAGCACTCACCCAGCACATCAATCCTTCCCTCTTCCCTCTCGATCTCTTTCACTAATCTGTTCACTTCTTCTTCATTGCGAACATCCAAAGCTTTAATTATCAACGACTCGCCAAGATGTTTTCCAACTGCATTTTCAAGCTCAGACTTCTTTTCAAGGTTCCGCATGGTAGCATAAACCTTAAATCGCTTCACATCTTCAGCAAGAATGACGGCTGTCGAGAGTCCAATTCCAGTGGAACAACCTGTGATTAGAACGACGCGAGTTCCGACTTCAGCGTCTTCATTTATCGGAGCAGTAATGGATCGCGTGCGAGATCCTGTTAGCCCCATCTTTAGTTGCACAGCTCAGATTAAAAGTTTGTTACCAAGGTACCACTGGATTGCAACTTAAGATCGAGGTTAATTACATGCACAATTACAAATTTTGAAGCCTCCCACGTTAGCCTGTGTAACTGGTTGGATTAGCGTGGGAGTGCTGTATTTTTTTGGCAGCGGAGCTGCGAGAAGGGTGGGTATGCAAGTCAATTTGAGGTGCTGCTCGCTTCGCGTGGCAGCGGAAAAAAAGTACCCCGCGCACAAGAATACCGCCAGCTACCCAGGCTACTCCCACGTATGCACCCGCTGCTGAATTTGTCACGCTACTACCCTTAAACTATTGTAGTTTCAAGACGGATCGAAAGAAAATTACCTAGACTAGTTTTGTTCATTTGATTACTTACCTGCAAAAATAGATTCACTTTTCTGAACACCTTACAACAATGCATTTCAATAGTTTCGCTTTTAAATGTTGCTCGCTGTATGTAGAAAAATAATTCAACGATGACAAGAGAGAATGAGCTTCTCTCTTGACGACGAGTATTGCCATAAATATTCTTTGAAACGGCCCAGTACAAATCTAGATAGGCATGATTTCAAAGAGAGAAAAAAACAAGGAACATTGACAAGGAACCTGCCGGCTAAGCTTTTCGAGCACTGAAACCCCTTGAACCCAGTTAAGAGGCTGAGCCGCGACCACGCCCAAGTCCTTCTTTAACAAGCTACAGCTGAAATATAGAACTTTTGTGCGTTACTTTTATTTGCGCATGATAGTTTAAGATGCTTTTTAGCCATTTCAGTTGGTATCTCTGTGCGCTACCGATTTTTCCCACACCTATCTCAGTGGAGAGAATCGCAGGCACACCGACCCATAACCGGAGAACGCAGACGCATTTCCGGTCGCGGATATTTTTCACCAGAGTTTTCTGTGTTCGGCGCCATACTGACGAGCCCCAAAGAGGGCGAAACAGCTTTCTATGGCTACAATCCCGCTCTGTTTTGAGTTCTTTCGGTGTCGTGTTAATGCCTTGCAGAATTCATTTTCACGTAGTATGATCAGCATTGCAGTATTCTGCTTGCAGAATTTAACATGTCATCCCTTCACTACCTCCGAAAGTTTAGTCAGAAGACTCTGGGTTCTGGGTATGAGTTTGGGCTGGAGACCAAACCATACTCGCGCTTGAGAGTTTGGATTCGCTCGGAGCTCTCCCCTCAACCCTTACAAATCATCAGTGATCTGGGCTTTTCCTCCTTTTTCTCTGGGACTGGGTACAGAACAAACGAGGTGGTTTAAGCAGCATTAAGCAAGGTGCTTTTATTTCGTTGACACATTTTCTATTTCCTTTCTAATCAAAACTATCCCTGCCGATCATCACTAACAATATCGAGCCAAAAGCGACAGCAATTTCGATGAGGTTCATTAAAATAGGAAATTAGATTTGCCACTCTCCCTGGAGGCACAGTCGACTTCCGGTAACTCGAACCTCCCGCTAACTCGAAGCAATTTTCATTACCCTTCAGATCGTTTTCTATATAATTTTACTCTCGATAACTCGAACTTCTTTCTATTTCCCTTAAAGGTTCGAATTATCGGGAGTCGAATGTACTATATTAAAGGGAATGCTTTCTCTCTGAAGGGATCTGTTTCTAGCCTGCGTAGTAGGCGCTTGGAAGTAGTGGGCGAAAGAGAGAACGGGCGCGCGCGAGGGAGACAAGTGAGGGGTTTCTACTTCTCGCGCGCGCGTTTTTTTTTCTTTGTGCCCACTGGTTCCAAGCGCCTGCTACGCAGGTTAGAAACAGATCCCTTCAGACAGAAAACCGTCTGGTTTATGGGGGTGATTAACCTTATACAGCCTGTGAGGCAGGCATTCAAAAGGGAAGAAGGGAGGGGATTTCAGGTGGGTGAGAAGAATGAAGGAGGGGGCAAGGGGGAGGGAAGGTTGACCCAATTCCATTGTTCCCTTTCACTGGATACCAGGCACATGGCTTCATATAAACACTAAGAAAGCAATTTATTAGTTTAATTGATTTATCATTGTAAATTAAGGAGATAATTATTAAAAAAGTTAAGTTGCAATATTAGAAGAGACTGTCATCTTTTTCATGTGCACATGCATGTATGCATTTTATGAGCAGTCCTTTGAGAACATCACATGTACGCGCTCGATTTAAGATTACTTGTCCGATCACTCCCTGATTAATTATTGTACTCCACTCAGTCCTATTACCATAACTAGTGAAACATAATTGCCATAAATAAAAGAAGCTGACACACCCCTGACACATAATACTAATAGATTGTTTTGTTTGGTATTTTAACTGGAAGAATAGGAGTCTCTATTGCAGCAGGGTTTGTTCTTGCTTCCTTCAGTCCTTAGAGTTTCAGACTTTAATTTTAAGGGGTTCTGTCAATATTTTAAAATTACTTCAAGAGGGGGTAGGCACTTTAAAATTATTAAGGGAGTCCAGAATGAGTCCCCTTACTTGCTGTATTGTGGCTGGTTTTGTGAATGTCACCTGCGATGTGCCAGTTACAAGTATATACCTCATGAATTGCATGGTGTAAAAAACAGCAGCTGTTGGCCCCTGCTGTTTTTCAGAATATAAATTGAAGTGGGAGATTGATAATCAGTTGACTGAGTATATGCCAAAGATTAATAGAAGTAGCTCAAATAACACAGCTTGATCTGCTCATCTCAAAGGAGGGTTCACACAGTTTAGACATGAAATCCCCAAACACAACTGAAGGAAACATTAATCAGGGCAAAGAAACTGATGAAAATTGAAGAAAAGTTAGAATAACAGATGGAAAATGATTTTCTGTTGAGCTTTATTAGAACTAACAATGCCTCTAAATCAGAACGACATTCCCAAAGTAGACAAAACTTTCTCACATTTTTGTATCATTTACACAAAAAGTAAAAGAAAAGTGGACAAAAAAATGCTTGCAGACTAAACGATCCAAAAAAAGTCAATCGCAAATTTAAATTAAAAAATCGCATTATTGCAAAAGCCGTCCTCCTTAGTTACATAAGGTTGTCAACAACACACTCCTGCACTTAAAAGCACCTTTAAAGGAAAATTATAGTGAAAATTCGAGGAATAATTTTCTTTCAGGCTTTCTTCCTTTGAGTCGATTTTAACTTTGAGCTTAAAAGTACAATTCTTGTGAAACAACGAATGAACAAAATATATAAATGTTTTTATTTAACTGTTAATTTGCTTATATTAGTTCAAATGGTAAGTTTTTAGACAACGTTTATGCGGCGACATCCTCAACTTAATTTTTGGCTGCAGGAGTTAAAACAAAAATATATATTTATTGGGTACAACAGCCAGGGCATACACTATCTGCATGTAAATTTTTGACCCATGACAAGTTGTCACTTCGTAACATTAATAAAAATGGATTCGATTACAATGCGAGGCAAATTTAACACTTAGGGAGAAGGAGCCGACTAGCTATAGCAATATCGGCCATGAATTGTTTGCCAAAATAACCTGCTTGAATCGGCCAGGATAGAATTTCAACCCATTAAACAAAGTAGCCAATATGCACGCTGCAAACATTACAACGATAGGTCACATCCGTCGAAACGACTTAAAAAACGGCATTGAAAAATAAATCGTGGCATTTTCCTATGCCCTTAACACAACTGCGAAAATATAAACATGCTGGACAGAACAGCTGCTGTACAGAGATTAATAAAAATATTTTCTTCAAACTCTTTTTGACCATATTAGTAGCGAAGCTGCAATTAATCAAGTCATATTCACTGAGTGGAAGTCGCTATTTATTGCGAAGAATTATGGCTATCGAATATAATTTGGAAAGGAAACGTTCCGCCTGGAATATTCTATGTCGTCGCGTATTTCAAACAATCTACAAAATTAAATTACTTCTGTTGCGAGTTTACAACTACACAGACATCTTTGAATTGACACTGTCGCAGACATTTATAATTCAATCGATCGTTTATTCCTAAACCCTTCTTGCAACCCACACCGACTATCAACATTGCATCATGGCGCTATCATAACTTAGGCTAATATTCAACTAGCACTTTCTACGGATAGTACAAAATTTGTGCTTTTGTTAAACTAGTTCTACAAATTTTATTTCAAAAAATATTGATTCATATATCTCAAAGGAACGGTATGTTTTTGAAAAGGTGGTTTCTGGCAAATCATGAATAAAGTATATACAGTACATGTACGACTGTTCAGTTTACATACTTCACACCCACTCCGACGATGCAGTCGATCACTAATTCGATATTTTCTATCCTCTTTCCCACGGCCTCTACTTTTCGCAAGAAACACACCAAGGAAAAACTCGATCACAGCTGCTGGAATTTTTTGTATTTTTCGTCCCACGATTCAGTCTTTTGCTGTTTGATCGTGCTTCGGAGCGGTTTTGATGTTGGTCGAGCGGGTAGTGGAGCTGGCGTAGGAGTAACAACCGGCGCTGGAGCTGGGGTAGGTGTAGGAGTTGGTTCTGGAGGTGCTTGGTGATGTTCCATTCCGTTTGTTTGCGGTTCCTCTGGTGCGGGAGCTGGTATCTCTACGTCTGCATCCTCTTTGTCTAATACTTCGTTGAGCTGTTTCACTTCTTCAGGTGTTGTCGCGTCATTCGCAATCTCTGCTTCAGTTGTCGTAGCTTCTTCCTTTGGAGGCTCTGTCTCTTGTTCGGTGGGCGTCGGAGCACTGGCATCAGACTCTTGCACTTCAGGAACAGATTCTTCGACTACTGGAGTTGGTTCAGGCTCCTCAGGCTGAGCTTCAGGCTCTGCTGAAACTTCTTTATCTTGATAAACAGTCATAAGATTAGCCATATCGGCCGTGATCGGTCTCCCTTCTTGCTTCAAATAGGCCTGCGTGATGTGATCGACAACGAGCATAGAGACCTCGTTCGGGTTCGTTTTTATCCGCTTTACAACGTCGCTATGAGACGTCTTTTCAACATTTAAACCATTTACTTCGATAACTTTATCTCCGACTCGAAGTCCAGCCTTTTGGGCTTCGCTGCCATCGTCCACGGCACTAATAGTTTGGCCTGCTTGGACATTTCGTTCGCCATGAAGATTGAAACCATAACCACCATCTCCCCTCTTCATTACAACAAGACGCGGCGCGGAAACCGTGTCAGCGTCGAATTCCATGCTCATACTCTTACTTAATCGTACAGAATAAGTTCAAAACAGAGTTCGAAGCTATCGGGTGTGAAAATCCTTGCTAAACCACCGTTTACTCACAAAGTTGCTCCTGTTTGGCATGCAAAGTCAAACAATTCGTGTAATTTAATGCGAGTCGAATAAATTACCGCCTGAGTTCCAAATATGGACGCCCCCACCCATGACTGCATAGTCTGTCTTCCGCTCCAGTTGCTTCGAACAAAACAATCATTTTGAGCGTGAGAAAAGTTTATCAAAAAGTTAAAATTTGTTTTAAATCCCTGTTCTGAATTGTGCATTCATTTCAAAGAACCAAAATTTACCAAAAATGCGTAGTTTTTCCTTTATATTTACAGATAGACTTTTCCTCGACTACCGTAGTATATTCATTACCATTGCGCAAGGGGGTGCAAGTCCAAAATGCTATTGTGCCTCTAATTATTTTCAAATTGTTTTTTGAGGAATCTTTAACCTTTGTTTATTGGAGAATGAACTATTCGCAGGGTCTTTACACATCAGCATCAACGAAAAATGCCATTCCTATGAGTCATTTCTAGGAGAATGAAAACGTTTTTTTATGAGGCAAACTCAAAGAAAAAACATCTCTTACAAAATTTTTGCCCACGCAATGAACCCACAAGACACCCACGCACCAGTTCAAAAAACGCGAGGAACTGGTACCACTTGAGCCCGCCATACTAAACCATGAAAACACAAAATGGCGGAGTTTTACAGCCATCTGAACACAGCTGCGTATGAATCTCATGCAAAAGTGAGCTTCAAAGCGTTTGAAATCGCACCAGTTATCGAAAGGATAGTAACTACATCCGCAGAAAGGCCCAAAACCGTAAGTAGTTTGTTGTAATATTTTTATTATGTCAACAAAATTCCATTCAAGGTTCTTATCATTAAGAGATTCACACTGTAGGGGGTTTACCTTGGTGTAAGAACCTATGAACTTTTTCTCTGTTTTGCACCTTTTGTTTTCCTAGGTTTTGTTGTGTTGACTTCTTTGATTCCTTTGCTTTACGTCGCTTGTGAGTTTCACAGGTTCTTACACCGATGATGAGCCGCTGTAGGAATTTGATCGACTTTGAGATTTTGCTTATAAAACTTGTATTATTTACGAGGCCCTCGTAGGGATGGGGAGGTGACTTTAGAGCACGTGTAAACTAACGTTACACGAAGCACATCGAGCGATTGTTTACTAAATAACTTCATTATAAAATGAATGATGTTGTCATTAAAAAAAGAAATACTCTTTTAGGTTGAATGCATTGACTGTGCAGCTCAGAATTTATATATTGGAACAACGGATTGGTATGTCTGTATCAGGGTGGGGGGGGGGGGGGAGGAAGAGACAAGGTCTGGGACTGAGAAACAATGTTCTCACAACTTGCAAAAAAGTCATCCTATGTGGTGGTCAGAGGATAATTCCAGTATTTTTCCCACAGTAAATATTTTAATAGAAGCTAGAAGCCAAATGGCAGAGGAAATGATTAAAAAATGGAAAAAATAATATCATTCATCTTTGTTTTTCTTGCATATTTCAGTATTTGTCTTTTGGTACTGAAATTTGGGGGAAACTTAACCGCAACCATGTTAGATCTTAACCAACAACAATGTGCTTGATTCAGGATATATAGGTTACATTATTTTTGCTGGGCGAGGGCATCAAAAGATTATATGAGTTATGATGCTGATAAATATTACTGAAGAAAGTATCAAATTTATCGGAAGAAAGTATATGCAAACGCACCATGTAATAGCCTGTGAACGGCAGATGTTTCTCCTCCGCTCATCGCCGCTGAGGGACTTTACGCAAGGAGGAATGTCTGCGACTCAGCGACAGAAATTCCATACTGATGACGTAAATCAATGTTTACCTAATAAATCCGGTAGTCATGGGGTTCCAAATGCAGATTTGTTCAATTTTATGTTCTTTCTGGTCGATTTTGGCAAAGTGTTGTGTTTCTCTTCGAATGAGCTCCAGCAAAACTCAAATGCTTCTAGAGAAGACTATATTCCACAAATATTGGCTGTTTTGTTAGAGATTCATGGCGTTTACATTTGACCTTTGCAGCCAGTCAACACCTTGAATTCAAAGATAAAATTCAAAACGATTCTAATAAACAAATCACAACTACGACTGAATGCTTTGTACCTTGAAGCGACCTTAAATTTACTAAGGTTTGCAGCAAAACACTGCTCAATAGCTCAACTCGTCAGTGGTTCTTATCAGCTATACGCAGCTATATGTTGCATATTCCAAACTCTGCAGAGGGAAATTGTTTAACAGAAAAAGAAAACCACAGACTATGTCTGAAAAGCGACATAAAATCAATAAATTTGCAAATTACCAAAATAAAATAGTGAGAAACAGTCCTGCCTTGGACCACCATGTCTTTGGTCCCTCTCAAAACCTTTGATCTGCAGTTTTTTATGTAATGCACATGATCGGGACACAAATCTGCTGGCAAGACCCTTGCTGATCGCTTTGCGAGTTGTGAGAACATTGTTTGGATTTCATTTAAGAGACTGTATGGAAAGTAGCTCCCCCCCGGTCTGTATGATAGACCGGAGGGAGGTACTTCCTTATAACAGGCTAATAGAGATGTGCCGCTGGATGGGATCACATTTCCATGTCTGGATTGACTATAATGGGGTCGCATTTTCAATAGAGTTACTAGAATGGGGACGGACATTTTCAGATTTTTTTGGGTAAGACACTTCTTCATATTTATGGTTAGCAAACATACCTGCATGTTTGTACTGCAGATGAAAAGTAAAGTGTTCTTCATTCAATATAACAAATAGGTCAATTCACAAAAATAGAAAGGGACTAAGTTGGGATTGCAAAAATGACATATTTGCCCAAAAGTGACTAAGGAGGAAACCGTCGTTGGGTGCCCCGGTCTTTTGTTTTCTTCTGTTTTTAGTACCCTGAGTTCTCCTGTTTATGTCATCACTAGAGGACAAACAGTTAGCAGGAATTATGCTTGGAAGTATCTACTGTTCTTTCTAGAAGAACTCAGCTGTTCCCTGACTTAAAAAAGCCAGTTTTTTGACTTTGATCTGCCAACAACTAATCTTTGATATTAATTTTATATTTATGATGGCAACATATTAATTGTAGCTAGAGCTGTTTCCCTACCACTCTTGTTGGGATTTAAACAATTATTTATTTTGTCTCCAGTTTTGTTCTTCATTACATCATTGATGAAGGAGTTTCACCACTGGGCAAAACAACATTTCAGTCAGGACTGCAAGCATCCAAGCATCTTGGAATGGTTTGTTGATAAACAAACAACTACAGTTGAACCTTCTTTAAATTGTCTTCCTTTTAAACAGCCACCAGCTATGAGGCTGACAGTAATAAAAGTCCTAAAATGATAATTTAGAAAATAATAGTAAGTGAAACCTGTATCAGTGGCCATGAATCAAAGTGCTCGATACTCTTAAGTGCAGTTTAGGTTTTTAAAAATATGTTAATTGAAACTGCAGCTCTAGATATAGTGTAGATGGTCATGACTGATTGTCGACCACATTGCATGTGTGTTTCAAAATAAGGTGATGTTTCTGTCACGGGGTTTGCTAATTAATTATGAACCTCTATTGAGTGGCCAACCTCCATTAAGTGGCCACTTGCCGATACCCCGAGGGTGGCCGCTTTAATGGAGGTTCAGCTGTGTACAGTGTATGTTTTAATCTTAATTTAACATGAAAGACAGTCACCTTGCTTGTGTGAAGTCATTATGCAATGGTATATACCATGTAAAATTCATCCAGGTCAACCTTGTAATGATCTTCCATTTTTACCTTCTTTTCTTATTGACTGATAACATTAAGAAGCCTTTTTGTACAGTTCTTTCATTTTCTATAAGGATCTTCAATTTTCAATATTTCATTTTGTCTGAAGTTAATATTTCATTTTCAATTTTAAAGGGAAGGTTTCATGGTTCAGTGCATGCACATTAATCAAAATGCTGTTTTTCTGCTGGGACATGCTGTATCGTCTATGCAAGCAATATGATCATGTCATGACGTTGTCAAAGACCCAATCTCTCTTGACAGTCACCTGATCAACTTGTGTGCAAATAGCTGTAAATTATCAACCTTTGAATAAAACACGCTGGGCCAGGACACATGCAAAAAGCTGCAGGCAAGGAACTACTTTTGGATTTTTTATTCGTTTGGGCTCAAACTTTGCAGGATGGAAGAACTCTGTATTCCAAAAAATCTTATGTTTTTTGTTTTTTGATTTTAATGTTTTTTGGCAGGAAAATGACGTCACAAGATTGACAGCTAAATTAAAATTTCAAGATATGGCAAAACAAATTAATAATTTTGAAAGAATGTGACGTGATAGAAACAAATGTGAAAATTTTTTTTCAAAAACTCAGTTAGTTAAAGAGTTATTAAGCTTTGATTTTTGAATTTCCCGCCATTTTGTTACTATTTTTGGAAACATGATTACATTTCAAGGTGCTATATCTCCTAAAGCAATTGAGCTTTTCCAAAAATTTTTTCACATTTGTTTCTATCACGCCACGTTCTTTCAAAATTATTAATTTGTTTTGCCATATCTTGAAATTTGGTAATGTGTCCTGGCCCAGCGTGAAACCCTGGGTCAACAATAAATTCAACGTTTGTAGTGTTGGCATAATCCACTAATTTTTTCTGTGATTTTAGTACTCCTCCATCCCACTTCAGGTTACTCTGAAATACACTTCTACTTTGAAATACGCTCTGAGATCACTGAGATACATGTGAGTGGGATTATTAACCAACAGAATTAATAATAAATTGGAAAAAAAGTAAATCAATGTGCATGCGCTGAACCGTAAGCCTGTCCCTTTAAAGAATTCTCTACTTCTTCTTGATGATAAACTTTTCATTTTCATTCATTTCAGAAAAAGCCTGTTGTGCAGGTGCTTACAGCTCCAGCAATAAACAGACTTCTTGTGCTCTGTGACGGTATGTTTTTTTTTCCTGCTGAGGGGATAACACTCACCCCAACCTTGGTTAAACCCATCAACAATAGATGGGTGTCGGGAAGGTGCCTGATGAAACAGAAGGGGGCTGCAAGTGATCCTAGAAGGTAACCATGACAACCCTGGGAGCGGCACCCACCAGGCACTGTCACACTGAGAACCTCAGTGGAAAAAGGTGCAGATACTTACTAAAAAGAGCATCCAGAGAGGAGGGAGGGTTGGGGGCTCAAAAGCAACTCTAACTACTGCACGCAAAAGCAACATGAGCAAAATGATTGACTCCTGGGACAGTGCGGTAAAATCACTAAGGCCCTGCTAAACCTCAAGACTGCCCCACATATGGTTAGTGGTAAAGACTGCTGCCAGCATTGTCTCATGTTTAACCTCGCCTAAATTACATTACAAGCCACATTATTTATTCTAAATATCACAATCCACTGAACTTTGTCTTTTTTTGTTTTGGCTACATACAATTTTGTTTCACATGTAACTAGGTGTCTTATTTTCAGTTTATTTGGCTTGTTAACAGCCTTATTGTCTCCACTTTTAGAATGTCAAAATATAGATTTATTGCATTAGTCAAAGTGAAATGTGGCAGAATGTTTTGTGGTTTAATGTAGGTACTACCCTACTGATATTAAAGGGAGAAATGACACATTTTACCATTGTTATAGATTACCATTTCAACATTATCTGCTGATTAAATTCTGTTCATGTTTCTTTTGGCAGGTGGGATTTTGATGTTCACTATGTTTGGTTTAGAGGTGAGTTATATTATAATCTTATCACTGACATTTTCATATAATCTTAAGTACACGTAGTTCACAGGCTTTGCACAGTCTTCTTGAAAAATCCTTGAATTTTAGTGGAAGTTCTTGAAAAGTCCTTAAATTTCTTTGCAAGTCCTTGAAAAGTTCTTGAATTTTCTTCAGCTTTGAATGTAATAGCCTGAAAAGTGTTTTTTAATGCTTTTTAGTTTCCCAAGAGAGAATATACTGTAAAGCATTTTTTAAACATTTTATCCAATAAGTAACTATCAATTTAAGACAAGTGTACTGAAAAATGTAGGAGTTAGAATGAAACGGGAATCTGCATTTTTGTACAAGCTGTGAAATTACATTTCTGGTAGGTGGTTCTTGAAAATTTTTTGTATGAACCCTGGTTCATTTCCAACTTATGTATATGACCTTACCTATATAATGGAATAATAATATACACTGCTTGCGAGTGTACTCCCTCAGCAACACGTACGGTGGATGTAGCTTTATATGACAGATTAGCATTCCCTCCAATGGGTTGTAAAATTATTTGACTTCTAAAACTGTCAAATTTTGATTATTGTTATAAATCAGTTGCCTTTATAATTATTGGTTCCAAATTTTCTTACAGTTTTTGGCCACAGGATTTAAAGACAGATTTAAAGGGGTAAGTTGAATAACAGCAATATATTTCCAAGTGGTGTTGATTTTTTGAGATTACTCAGAAGCAAGAATGCTTGAACTGCATTTATGGAAGTTTATACATCTAAAAAATCTGCTTCAATAATTATTTATTTATTATAACAGCTTCAAGTTTCATGGCTGTGAAAAATTTAGTATCTGTATTTTCAGTAGAGACAACTAAAGCTAGTCGCTATCATGCATTTTAAAACTTTCTCAGGAGTAATGATGTTGTTGAATCTGACCTGTGTTTTGTAGGTGACTGCAATCTGTAGAAATGATAACCCAAATTTATTTGATCCATTTGCTGTTGAGGTAAGTCCTCTTTATTATTATAAACATCTGATAGATTTTCATTGTATTGATGCAGTGCAGTTACATGTACATTCTATACCTCTCCCCTTTTACATTTCTCAAAATTTGTTTATTTATTTTCTTTTATGTGCTCTGCAGTAATTAAAAATGGAATATTGTTCAAAAAAAAGAAAGAAAAAATAGAATATTGTTGCAAAGTTGCTATTATCAGAAGTTTTATGGTTAAAACATTAAAATTAATAAATCAATTGGAGTGGTTTGAAGAGGAATGTATGTGGTCTCTGATGCTCCAATGATTTTTATATTCTGAAGTGGCTCACTAATTCATGATGTCATATGTGTAGTGTATATTATATAAGATAGCTAAAAGAGTTCTTTTACTGGTACTATGTATTTATAGGTTTGCATGGCACTTTCTAAGAAGAGAGCTGTTCATATTTTATCAGTTACTGAAGACAAGATCATTCCACTAAAAGAAATTCAGCTTCCAGAACCACCATTACATATGGTGAGTGACAATGAGATTAGACTGCTGTTGATATTAAAAAGATGAGCTTGGGAGCAGGTGCCTTAAAGGTGGAAGGGCCTATAGTGCAAAAGGGAAGCATCGCTTGGAGGTAGCCATGGTAACCAAGCAAGCACCAACCACCTCTAAAACACCTGACCCTGGATCATAGGCCGTGAACAGCCATGATCAGTAAAGCAAAGCAAAGCTGAGATATGCAATCACATGTCAGCCCCTGCAGACCAAGCAACCACCCTGCACAAGCCTGCCTGCCTGGGGCTCAACTGCTGTCCTGCTAATGTTGTCTTGAGGTTAACTCTGCCTAAATTACAATTTAGCCACATTAAAAACAATAAATGTTTTCTGAATCATTGATTATTAATATGTGTTTATATTGAGCCACTAGACTGGTTTTGTTGTGTATTACATCATTGATTTTAAAACTCATGCAGGCAGTGGATGGAGGTGCTGTGTGTGTGGCATTGGCAAACCAGCATAGGTACTGCATGGTCAACATTCAGACAGGCCAGGTACAGATTGTTTTTACCCCTTTTATTTACTGTGTATAATATAAAGGTAAAAAAAAAAAAAACAAATACAGTCATAGCCCCTTTTCTTGAGCAGACCCAATGTTGATCCCAGAGTCCACGTTACCCTTGTCCAGTGGAACAGACAATAGCGAAACGTAGTGTTGCTGGACAAGGGTAACTCAACTCCGGGAATGAGATTGGAGCAGACCTCCTTGCAAACTGGAAAAAGTCACAGCGAAAGAGAAGGAGAAGGTTTTGTAATGCAGCTGTTCTTTTGTGAGCATCTTCTTTATATTTAGTTTTATCCATCTTCAACTATCATAGAGTCTCTTTATGTTCTTGTCATGCTATTAGCTAATATATGTATCGTATGCCAGGCACATTGTACTAGTTGTAATTACTCTTTTGCTTGGCTATGTGCTGACACTTAGGTTCAAGAATTGTTTCATTATGAAGCTGAGATGACTAAAGGACTGGTCATGGGTGTTGGAATGGTAAGCTATCTCTAGGAATGATGGCACCATAAGAATTTGAGGGTTTCAAAAAAATATTAATCTGGTCTCAGTTGTTCTAATGTTGGATAGCATTATTCACCAGATTAATCCCTATCTGCTGGATAGCGCTATCAGTGTCCCTAACACTTATCCAGTGGATAGTGATTTATCGAGTGTATGGCGATGTCCAACTTTTGAACAACTGGGGCCTGATCTGGAAAAATGAGTACACTGTAGCAGTGGTACCATTTGCCACACCTGTCTTTGTCACCAGCTGTAGCTACACATGAACTGCAATACGTTAATGGCCTGTTAGGTAATCTGTATGAACTGTATTTTTCAATGTCTTTTGGTAAGATATTGGATCTTGGGTATCATGAGTGGATGCCAGTTTTTGGTCTCATCCTCGAGCAAAGTATTTCATAACAAGTTGTTCTTAGGTGTTAGCCCACAGTTGAGGGGCATATGATTTTCTTAAAGGTCCTAGTAATTACCAGTCCCATTAGGGTTTTTTTACATGTGCTATGTTTAAGTTCAAGATCAAGCTTTTCACAGTTTTCAAAGTGGTGCAATGAAATTACCAGGTTAAGAAACAAAATGGACTGGTTAGGGGGCTGGAATCCTCAGTGACATTCATTAAAATGATTTTGTTTCTTAAACATGGCTTTGATCTGAAAAGTTACTGGCAATTTTGAGAAATGGGCCCTAGGGTCCATGTTCTATTTTTCATGTTAGCCCCTTCTCATGAGGCTTTTGGGACCAAATGTGCCAGAATTTCTCTAGTTACCCATCTTAACCCCTTCTTCTAGTTAATTTTTTCTATTTTACAGTCAGGGGGATGTAATTCAAGGCTTTTCTGCTCTGGCGTACATGTATTTCTTCAATCAATAGTCCACTGTGGTCCACTTTTGAACTGGACACTTGGCAAAGGTCATCATGTTTTGAATTTTTCATTGCAGGAAGAATTTCTGTTAAATGGTCCTACAGATGTCATGGGAATGTTTGTGACATCTGAAGGTACCTCTCAGAGAGCTCCACTCAGCTGGTCAGAAAGGTTGCTGGCTCTTGGCTTTTCTTTCCCTTATGTGATTGCACTGGGAGCAAGTTCCATTTCCATTCACAGGTAAGCGATACTTTGCTGTCCATGTTCACCCAAAATGTGTGAAGAATAGCTTCACTTGTGAAGAGTGTCTTGGGTATTTTAAGCAGGAAAAAGGATTATTATAGTCAGTTAGCATGCAGCTTTCTTTGCAGGAGTTCCAGAATTCAATTCTTTGGTGCGATTAAGTCCTTGTTTTGCCTTTTTTTCTGTGTAGCTTAAGTAGCTTTAACCCTTTAAGCCCCAGTATCCACATACAAATTCTCCAAACCGATCTCTATACATTTCTTTAAAGAATGAGTTGAGAGAATTTGATAGTAGATCAGAGCATTTTCTCTTGTGTGATCATTTTATTAATTCTCATAACTTATCTCTTGACAGTGTATGGATATTGTTTGGAGAAATTTGATCTTGGTCACTGTTGGGACTTAAACAGTTAAATACCCAAAAAACAGAGCACTGGTGGAAAAAGGGGGTAAAATGAGCACACAGTTGGCTTTGGGTTTGTCAATCTAATGGGTGCTGCTACAAGTTACTAATATAAAATATTAAAGAACCTTACCATTTTTACTGTTTTGTTCACTTAGCATTATAGGACAAGACCAGAAGTCAGAGAAGCACTCACTTTCATTTAAGGTACAACTGGCTGCCACTACCAACCCCATTATGAGACTTATCCTTTGTATGATATCTGTTTGCGTAGCCCCTCCACGGTATTTTCCCAGGCCTTCTTAGTCAATTCACTTTGGTGACATATCTGAGGCAAAATAACTTCTTTGCTTGGACCAAGTGATGCGAAACGCATTGGCCGCACGGAATAATGATGCCGGGGTAATAGGCAAGATAAGTGTGATACTAACTGTAAGTGAAGTCAGAGCTGTCACTAAGATTTCAGTTTTCTTTGTTAATACACCAGGTAGGGAGGGGGATGATACAACCAGGGATTTCTTTCCTTCTTTCCAATTTTTATGAAAGAAGCTGGGGTTCACATTTATATTTGCCCTTAATGACAGCTGTGGAAGTGATAACAGATCGAGGTGATAACAGATGATCGTGGACCACACATCCAGGGATACTTCCCCTACAGCCAACATGTTCTTACCAGTATTTTTTAACGTACTGGTTGGTATTCCTACCAGGGTTTGAATGTTTCAATAACCTCATTCAATCTCTCATTTATCTGTTTTTTAAGTTCACTCTGAAGTTTAAAATATTACAATGAAATTTAACCGTGATGACTTGGTTTTGTCAGGGGGGAAAATGTTTGCTGAATTACGACAACCAGGTGTTTGTTTGTTCTCCAAGAGAAGTCTACTGTTTGGTGCAGCTGCCCTTTAAAAAACAGGTACTTAGTTGTATGCTGTGGGTAGATATTCGTACCAGTCTGCTTGAATGCCAGTTTCTCTCGGTCACTCGTCTGCTCAGTGACCTCCCTCTGCTTAGAATATCACGACATGAGGAATCTTATGAGGTTGACTTGTGGCAAGTCTATATTTATGATACAAGGATCCAATGGATTTTAGCGAAAAATGTTGCGTAGGGATGAGGCCCAGAAATATGGAAGAGGGAGAAAGTGAAGGTGCTGTCTGTGCATGTCCACCCACTTGGCATCAGGAACAAATGCCAGAATAACACACTCAACTTAAAACCAATCTTTGGGTACTTGTGCTCTTTTTCGCTCGATAATGACCAGAAAACAGCTTCACTGGCTTCATATTGATTTTTTTGTTTATTTTTTTTTCCAGGTTCAGATGTTGTTAAATGAGAAAAGAGTGAATGAAGCTCTTCAGTTGGCACATGTTGCCATGGAGACCGTGAATGGACCTCAGAGAGATGAGAAGGTACTTGAGTATATTGTTAAATATCTGCCATAACTGACTGTTAGTAGAGTTTTTTTCTTATCGTCACTTTGGTCTTAGCTTCTTAGCAGAACCCAGCAGAAAGCAGGTTTGATTTACATGGCCGAAGGTTACTTCACCGAAGCTGCTAGTCTTATGAGGGAGGGTGGACTGGATCCAAGAGAGGTACATTCTGTTGTCTCTATCAGACTTCACTGTTTGTTTACCATACTGGGACTAAGAATGAACCGAGGTTGTGTTTTTAACAATTATTCCTCGAGCCCGAATGGGCTCTGAGTCAATAGCCCATGAGGCCGAAGGCTGAATAGGCTATTAACTCAGAGGCCATGAGGGTGAGAGGAATAATTTTTTTAGTGAAATCCAACTAGTTGGTCAAAAGTATCGAGAATAGAAACATTTTAGCTATTTAAAGATAGACTTTAATCCTTTTTTGCTGCCAAAAAGCTGGCGCTTTTCGCTACTAGTGGGCTATAACATATAGCCTAGTAGTAGCTCAACCAAACAGAACGTAGCGTTGATAATAGACAACTAGTTGGATTTTACTAAATAGTGATACATTTCCCGACTCCAGGCACGGCTGGAATGGCCCCCCACCCAGTACGGACCTGCTCTGAGATCCGGAGCTCTAGACCTTTTTCAATCAAAGGCACTTAGCGTATGAGTTTGGTGCAAAAAACTGGGCTTTCCTGGCGTCAGTTGCATGAATTCTGTGTCACACGTAACTGTAACATCTCTGCTGAATGTTACGTCCTACGTTAAGATGAGCAAATTTAAGCAATGGGACAGCAGAGGAAAGAAAACGGCAAAACCTTCTGTGTGTTTGGGAAAATTTTGCGCCAAACTTCACCTTCCTTTTAACAGTCGAATCTTTTAGTTAAAAAAAGAGAAAAACATAAAACAGTGAATTTTAAGTTAAGATCATGACAAAACAAAACTGGCTACCGGTTGCTCTGAGTGCAAAACTGAGTAAGTTACCAGAGGAAACTACTAGATCACAGCCCTGTAGTTTTATTATCCTTAAAAACTGAAATTCTTGCGTTCATTTTTAAATCCTTGAAAAGTTTTTCCAGAATGTTTTGAAGAGGATTCTTAGAAGGTCACTTTATTCCCCGCTTTTTAATGCTCATATCATTTTTATTTTCAGCTAATAGTCTTATTTCCTCCGTTGCTGTCATCAAATTGGAAGTACTTACCGTCAAGAGAATTGGTCGAACTAAGTAGCCTTGGTAAGTCTGAAATCTACTCCATACATTACTTGCTGTTTGATGATGATTTTCTTAGCCTGCGAGCAAACTCGCCGGGTCGCTATTGCGCCCCGCCGCCAGAGCGCCCTGGAGAACTTGTTCCCAGGCTAGATTTTCTCAACCCTTTTGACATAAAACCTATTTTAAGGGCCTGTTTACATGGAATGGGGGACCCCGGTCTAGTGGGGTTGGTTTCTTTTGTTTTCACGCTCTAGGGGACATAAAACAAAAGAAACCTACCCCACTAGACCGGGGTCCCCCAGTCCATGTAAACAGGGTCTAAGAGTGCAAAAAGTGTTCGTTGTTGTTTTAAACTCGCACGGAGTTATGAGTTTATGTTTCTGTATACTCATGTAAGGTAATCCAAGACTCTCTTGGATTCTGGATTCTACGCTGTGGATTTCGGATTCCAGACTGCGGATTGCCGGATTACCTCACATGGGGCGATGGTTTACGGTCGCCTCGCCTACGAGTCGTTTCGCCAATGTTCTGTTCGATAACTTCGGACGTCGTTTCGCTACGTGTTGGGTCAGTTTCCCAACTGCTTTCGCCTGATGAGTGGCTGAAAAAACGTGGTATATACGTGCGTATCGCAGGTTTTTGTATCACGGCTGAGAGAACGAAGCATATACATGCTCAGCGCTCGTTTCACCTCTTACCAGAACGACATGGGACGTTAGCGAAACGACTCGTAGGCGAAACGACCGGTTACAGGGGTGATTACTGGCAAGTTCTGTACATGCACTAGGCACAAGATATCAGGGCTGAGTTTCCAAACCTGCACCGCCGGGGTTTCGTTTAAGTGTTTTGAGAAAAAGGACTGAAGTCGCGAGAGAAATGTAATTTAAAACTTTTTTGAATTGTCTGCCTAGTACTTAGCTGGCCTATTATCCTCCTTAAAAGGGAAATCAGGCAACCACGTTCGCAATTCAGCTCTTTTGCGTCATCAGTATGGAATTTATGTGCTTGTTTCTCATACGTCATTTCGCTTGGAAACTAGTGTTGGCTGTTTTCTCAGGTTAGACAAACATTAACACTAATAGAAGTTTATTTTTTTTGCAGTGAAAGGCAACAAGCAATTTTTAGTACAGGCTAAACAGTTACTGATGCAGTACCTTGTAAGCTGAGTTCTTACTTTCCCCTTTATCATGAGCTGTTATCAGTTTTGCAATTTTTTTTTACCTGATAACGAAGTAGTGAATAAAAACGTCATACTGAATATCTCATTTTGCTTTAAAACGCAGGAGGAAACAAGGAGGGCTGCGGATGATGCTGGTTACAAAGAAGTAAGATCTGTTCTGGAGACTGATTCACTTGATACACACCGGCTAAAATAATGCGCTTTTCATTAAAGCCAAACATTTTAACCATAAAATGACTTGTGATCAGGCGTGCTTTTTTTTTCTTTCGGAGAAGCGAAATAGTCGGCGAACGGCGGAGGGAAAGATCCTTCTCCCCTCGTCTTTCAAAGAATAAGGGAATAAAAAGACCGCCTGATGGTAGGTTAACCATAATAATATGTTGGTGTCCCGCCAATACATGAGTGCATCGTACCTTTAAACCTCCCATAACTTGCAGGAAAAGACATAATAAGAAGATAGATGTATGGAGGGAATAATCGCCGCCTGACCATACCTAAAAATGCTCTCTAGGTAGTTTTCTATCTTAGTTATTGCGATGTCGGTCTATGATATGTGGAGAGTGTGCTACGCTTTCGTTTTCTCGGCCTCTCCTGGAAATCTCCTCTTAAAGTACAACGGGTACATTTTTCGCTTCCGTCGATCACATTAACGTCCACACATGTTATCTTCAAGGGGTTCAAAAGGTCACGTCGGTGAGTTGTAACTGGTAGATTTTGACCCGTTATTTTTGTTTTGCAATGCAAGGTTCGGTGGTAGTCTTAGACATTGTGATAGGCGGGAGCGATAAACGTAACCGTTCGTTAAAGTTTTACTCTAGAAGTCGCATGTTATTGAAAAGCGCACTAAAACCCGAGTCCAACTTGGCGGAAGTAGGTTCTGCGGTTTTAGTTTCTTTCCTTGTTGCACCTCTTGTAATAGAAGTGAAAAACGAGTTGAATAGTATTTCGTTCGTAGCGTTTATCTGATCACAGAGTATTTTCTGTTCGTCCTCTAGGAAGTTGACACAGCGCTTGTGAAATTATACATCGAAATCAATTCCCCTTCGCTTCAAGATTTGGTGTCCAGCGAAAATTACTGTACTGTTGCAGATACCATGTCTTGGCTTCAGAAATATGAGGTAAAGTAAAACGTCTAGACGATAAACTATTGTTTATAAATACGACGGAAAAAATTTTCCTTGGTACAAATCACAATTTCATTAGTCTCTTGCCCATTTAGTTTGTTCTGTTATTTTTTTTTTTTGAGTAAGAGACTATCTTAATCTATTTTAGTTAGACTGAAAAACAGTTGGTTACCCTAAGTTAGCTGCCACTTGTAATGTGCAAAACCCAGAAAACGTGCATTCTTCAGCGCTTTGCGCGCATAGCTTAACTTTCTTAAGGTGAATTTCCACTGTTGAGTAATTTTTACTCGTGTACGCACGTAAATTTTACGGCGTGAATAAAATAGAGGCAATGCATGGAAGGTCGCGCGAAAACGTTAAAGCGCTGCGCTTTCATACGTTGCTTCTATAATATTTACGCGCGTACGCACGTAAAACTTACGCGACAGTGGAAATCCACCCTAATACCACTCCGTTCCACTCCGTTCCACTCCGTTCCACTCCGTTCCACTCCGTTCCACTCCGTTTTCCCCTCGCTGGCCAACACAAAATATTCGACTATTGTGCAGTCGGTTAGCATACATATGGGGTCGCAAAAAATACTCCGCAAATATTTCGGAAACTTTTTTGTCTCAAGTTAATTGTCCAAGAATTAGAGTACCTGAATGGAGTGAAGAGTACTAATTTTTGTGTTACGAAAAATTAGTGTTTCAGTGTAAACAGAAAAATTTGGTTTTGTCAACTGGGTTGGTAAAGAAAGGTGAATTAACAGCTGACGTCGAGAGCGCCAGCATTTTATCGGAGTATACTTTTAGTTGCTTTTGTGACTCATATCCTTGTTGTTTTTTACAGAGATACCACGTTCTGGCCCTGTTTTATTGTTATCATAATCAAACTGCTCAAGCTATGGAAGTGTGGAAAAAGTATGCACTAACTCTGTACCAGAATATACTAGAGGAGAAAAAACGTTTTTACTATTTCCTGTTAAAAGTTTTTGAGAGGATAACACTGCAAGGTCTGTGACGGCAAAAGACATTGCTGCCTGCGAATGTTGACCACTACTTTGTTATTTATTTATTTAATTCTTTTAGCTTCGCCTATGAAACAAACAAAACATGCTTAAATAAACCAGGTTTAACAAATTCAATTGCACCAGCCTCCCAGAACGGCATGTTGCAAGAAACAGATAACCAAAGAAAGCTGCTTCGTCCTGGGCTCATTGTGTCTCGGAAAACAGACAGCACAGAGCATCATGGGAAGCGCATCCTTCCCATGAAACCACACGCCCCTCGCAGGACTGAGCAAGGGAAATGAGAAAGTTACTTTTTGCTATAAAGTAATAGTTTTTCCCCTTCTTTAAAAGGATTATCCAAGAGAAGATAAGAGATCCAAACTTTCCTGGGATGGAGTATGTTGTGAGTTTCCTCTGTAGGTAAGACTTTTTGTATTTTTTGATACTGGGAATTTTAAAATTTAAGCCAGGAAAAAAATGCTTTGATTTCCGATTTTAGGGGTAGTTATACCACGGTGTACACGAAACACAGCGAGTCAACAGGGGAATGAAATCCTGTTAGATATGTGTAGCCGAACAAGTAATTGATTGATCTTTTCTCTTGATTTGGATGATTTAGTTTACAGGATTTTGAATTACTGTGGAATCACGTGCCATGGCTAATGGAAAAGGATCAAGATATAGCAGTTAAGGTAAAGTGTTCGGCTTGAACATTGACCTGCAATCAGAGATAGGCTGTGCCTTTTCCCCTTTTTTAGCAAGGAGACGGGGAATGGAATATTTCATTATTCCTCCTTCCCCATGTCGTTCCAAGCCTTAACCTTACGGGTGAGAAAGGAGCTTTTGTAGTTTAGAGAAAAAATTGATGGTTTATGAATACCCCACCGAACCTGTACATTTTAGGACAACCACTGACATATCTCACTTCCCTTCTTTCAACGCGTAGCCGCTGAAATATCCATCAGGAAAACGTAGGATTTTGTACGCAATCACGCGGTTTACACTAGGCTCGGTGTCTCGATGCGCCCGCGGTACTCCCCACCCGACTGGGCGTATCGAGACCCTCAAGGCTGGAGACTCAGCCTAGGTTTGCACTCAAGACTTAAAGCATTCTTCAATTACACTTTGATTGAATTGTTCAGACGCGTTTGTCAGTTTCAAAATAGCCTACTTTTGTCATGAATTTATCATTCGCCACTTTAGAAAGGAGAGAACAGAGAAGGGAACTGGAGCCGAAACTTCTGGGATCGTTACTGTGAAGGCGTTGTTCAGCTAGTGGCCAATTTATCCCCTGTCGCTTGTCCCAGAAGTCTTTGCGATAGTTAACTCGATCCAGTCTCC
Organism: Porites cylindrica; assembly: GCA_964035525.1. Lineage (NCBI taxonomy): Eukaryota > Metazoa > Cnidaria > Anthozoa > Scleractinia > Poritidae > Porites > Porites cylindrica. The sequence continues at coordinate 45,613,014 of OZ037776.1, read as the reverse complement.
TTCTCGTATTCTTGGGCGGCAGGATCCTTGTCTGTAAATTAAAAACTTTGTTGTTTTATATTGTTGTAGATTTTCACTAGCAGCTCAGCAGATAAGTCTTCAAAAGAGGAAAAGATGAAGCCTGACTTAATAGTAGAATATCTTCAAAGATTCCCAGTGGCATTACAGCGATATCTAGAACATCTTGTGTATGTGAAAAATCATGAGGTAATTTTTGCTTTATTTTAGCCGTTCATAAATGTCATTGAGTTAAAGTTTTATGTTTTTTGTTTTAAACTCATTATCCTAAAACAAAAGGAAGTAACATTTCGACCGCGGATAAAATTGCGCCTTAGCCTTACATTATCGAGGAATCTGTGTACTAATTTAAAAAAAAATCGTGTATAAATTGCTGGTTTGCATCTGACGTCACGGTGGCCATGTTGTTTGACAAGAACAAAAGCGTTTCTTTCCGCTGGAAACTGAACTCTTTTTCCATGCATATTTTGGGGAAAAGAAGTTGTAATTTTCGTCAACCAACTTGGCCCCCTATAACTTAGTTGGAGACTATTAATAGGTTTTTGTCCCCCAACGGTACCCTTGATTTCCACTGATCTCTCGAGTAGGGTCAAAGGACGAGCGCGGGTTCCTTTTTCCGAACAGCGGTTAGTAATTGAGTCTACCCAAACTGCCTTCTATGAAAATTTTCCTTAGCTTTGAACCAGTGAGACAAACAGTGGCAGAACTAATTGGTCTCTCTGTTCTGTCAACTAGAAAGAGAAGTACCACACCCATCTAGCGCTGCTTTATCTTGAACAAGTATTGAAAATGAGACGAGAACCTTCATGTTCCTTAGAAAAACTGAACGTACAAAGGTAGGTATCAGGCTATCACAAGGGAAAACTACAATAATTACGAGACTAGAGAAAACTCAATGTAAGTGTCAAACTCAGACACCAACCTACCTCGCAAGTACTTTATGCATGCGAACAGCCATATCTCTTGCTTTAAGGTTATACATAAGAAACGTAGCCTTATTCTTAGATCGTCAGAAGGTCAGGCTGAGTTAAGCGTACTTAAAATGTTTCTACCCCTGAAATAGTCCTTGAGTTATTTCCTCAATAGTTGTCATGCAAAAAGCGAAAGGTGCGCCGGAAGGAGCCGAAAACTTAATCACGCTCAATTTCGAGACATAATGCAATTGTCTTCTTGTAAAAGTGACCCTGTTTTTCTTGTCGGTCGCCACCAAATAGCAATTCAAAGTCAACAGAAAAAGACGATCTGGTTATGTTTTCCCAGATTACCATATCCGTGACTTTTGTCACCTTTTAGGGAGCTCCTGCAAGCAGCTTGATTTGTTCTCTTTTAGAACTAGGCTCCGCCACATGTTGGAGTGGTCATGTCTGTACCGAGTGACTCTCTTGTTGTCTAAGATTAATGATGATTCAGATTTAGATGCTGAGGCCGCCATTCTCTATGGAAAGGTTGGTACATATGTAGACGCCAAATGTTTGAGTACCATAGGTACTTGACATTTAACTTTTATTCTATTGTATAACCGCCAAATTCGTTGTATCGCGCTACGCGTTTAGGAAACATGTGTACTTGGAACGAGTTCAAAAGGTCATGGTATGTGATTTGTGATCCGTGGATTTTGATCCGTTCTGTTTATTTCTGTGTTTTAAGGTTCATTGCTGGTGATCGTCCTGATTCGGGCAATAATTGACTAGTTTGGCTCGAACGTGTTTCTGATCTTTCTTACAAATGTCTACCTTACTTGCAAGAATAAAGAAAAGTCTGTCTCCCTCCCCTCGACAAAAATTTCATTCACCACCAAGATTTCCTTTGCTATTCTCGATCAGTCTAGAGCTATTCTCAGTTTTGTTTTTGAGGGCAAAGCTGGCATGGGCGAGCGCGTTGTGTTGTGATTTGCATTTACCCCGCCCCCACTCAAATGACTGACGGAACAGAAAAACCCAAAATTCCTTCGAGGTTTTCGAAACACACAGCGCGATACAACGAATTTGGCTGTAAAACATGGAATATAATACTGCAGTAAGTGGTGTCTCGTTGTTTGATGATCGTCGAACCAATTGCTTTTAATGGGGAATATTTAAGAGCGCCGTCAATTTTGCTGATACTAAGCTTATTTTGAATTTTTTTTCAGATGGAGCAATACAGTAAAGCTCTAAAGATCTTAGTTTACAAACTTGAGGATTACGCAGAAGCTGAAAGATTTTGCGAGCTACATTCTAAGGTGATTATAAATGCTCGTTTATCTACGAATATATAGATAGACATGTTAATATCTGATGAACCGCTGGGGACACGTAAAAATCAAAGTATTTGTGCTAGAGTTTGTTTCACGGATTACCTCTCATACCTTAAAATTCCGAAAATAAGCCCCGGGGCTTATATTTTTCAAAGGCCCTTTTTGAGGGGCTTAATTTTGGAGGGGCTTATCTACGGAGGGAAATTTGCGTTTCAAAATCGATTGGGCTAGCCTTATAGTTGGAAGTAAATTAACCGTTTTGGCTTTGTTTTACTTTGTATTTGAAGGCAATTTTCCAAGTACAAGCCCTCGGGGGGCTTATATTTGGAGGGGCGATTTAACGGAGGGTTTTTTGCGTTACCGGTTTGGGGGGCTTATATTTGGAGGGGCTTATACATGGAGGGGCTTATTTTCGGAATTTTACGGTATCTCTATAATTAATTCCGAGCGTAACGGGGTTAACGTCATCACATTTGACTCCTTTAGGGCAAGGACAGAAACTTTCGCACGAAGCTTTTCCAAACTTTGCTAGAAGTCTACCTTTCACTAGACGAGTAAGTAGATGAAGAAATCCTTGGCTGCCATAGTTTTTCTTATTTTTGAAAATGTGAAGTATTTGTAACTCAAGATCAAACTCCGGTCTTATTTCCCGTGGAAAATACAGTGTAACCCCGATATAACGAAGGGAATTTAGCGGACCGAGCGTTAAATCTTTCCCGATATAACGATATTATCAGTCAGGGTGCAAAGAAAATCATTTTTACAGCTTGCCCTTCGAGCAAGCTGAAGCTAGCATTTACTAGCCCAGACGTCATTTCAACTTGCCCCAAAAGCTTTTTTTTCTTCTGTTATTCATATTCCTCATAAAACATCACTTGCCCGTCGGGTAAGTTAAAAACAGAATTCACTAGCCTGATAGCAAAATCCACTAGCCCCGGGCTATCGGACAGTACTTTCTTTGCACGCTGTCAGTACACAGTCACAAATTAAGAAAACATTGAATTTTACACAATAACATTACAGTAATCGAGTAATCTCTAACGTTTCTATCAACTTACTTGGTCTACTTGGGCTGTACATAATGTTCATAACACAAACATTGAAACGAAAACGACTTAAGAAGGACTCTTGCAAGAGTGTCATGCGCAATAATGCATTAAAAACAATGAACACGCGAACTCTATAAGTAAAGATTTTAACAGTCGCAACTTCAAATGTTTTAGTTTAGTTTTATTGCACTTGTACGATTCCTCCTACAGAATTTACTCTGTATAATAAACTTTAGAAACTTCTAGTGCTTTGCAAACTGTTTAAGGACATTGCTGCGTGCTTGAAATGTTACATTTGTAAATCATTAGATACTCATTACAAATTTATTTTAAAAATGTATGCAGTAAAAGTTCATGTTAAGTTTACCCCGATATAACGATATTTTCGGTAATTTTACGGCAATGTCGTTATATCGGGAGTGTCAATATAACGATTCCTCGATATAACGATATAATTTTACTGCTTCCTTGGCATATCGGGGTTCCACTGTAAAACTCTTCTCTAGGGCGTGACCTTAGGTTGACTGCTTCATATCTTTTTTCTCAATTTTCAGGGAACACGAGCCATTGATCACGCCAGCTGTAGCACTTCTCAATTCACACATGGCGGACTTTGACACTGCTGAGGTGTTGTTACTCATTCTTCTACTACCACCATCCTTTTCCAACATGCCAAAGTATTTTACAGAATTCGCCATTTGCTCATCTTCCATAATACTTCTTGTTGCCCGCCCCCCGCCTAAATTTTGCATTACCTTTGTTCCCAAGAGAAATCAAGGACAACGTCTATGCATTTTTCTTTGGGGGCGGGGGGGGGGGGGGGGCGGGGGCGGGGGAATATCAAGGTGTATTATGGGAGATGTGCAAATGGCAAATGGGCCATTCTGAAGTTGCGCTTATGACTGGGTCAGTGAAGTTTCAAACCATACTATGGGACTCTTGTAGGGGAGTAATGCAGTTTCCTGCTACCCTCGTATTAGTAGAAGCGAGTCTTATAGTGAAATTCACGACAACACAATACACAATACAAACACAATGCCTTTTCTAGGATAAATGATATTTATGATTTTAGAGCATCCAGTCCTCAAATTGAACTGAATTGGCTTTTTACGCTTTTATATCTGAATTCAACCCACCTTTAAACAACCCGGCCCATGAGTTGAAAGTGTTTGTGTCGTTTGCAATTTTTTCAGGCTATGAAACTTATCCCTGAGGAGTGGTCGATTGGCCTCATTTCTCAGTTTCTAAGCGGTTCATTGCGGTTGAGTCTTCATAAAAGTCGCACCACTAAGATGCTAAGTTCCCTGGCTCGAGGGGAAAACATCAAAGTAAGTGATAAGAACTCTTGCTTGGGACAAATCCCTCGGGCATTCATAGGCCCTTATCCTATTATACCGTCTACCGTCGCTTATAACCCCTAGGCTTATACATCTTGTAAGGGGTTTTAGAGGGAGGGGCTTATATCCCAGGGGACTTATATCCCGGGGGCTTATATCCCAAGGGGCTTACAACCGGAATAGGATAAACAGGCGCAAAGGTCTAAAACTGCTATCAAAGATGGCTTTGAAGAAATGGAGCAGGAATTTACGTTTTGGAAACAGGACTTCCTTTTCATACGTTCCGTTGCTCCAGGAAATCATTTTTCGATGAAGCGACCCAAAATTCGTCTTCCATTTACTTTCTCACTGGATTGTCCGGAAACCTTTTGTAAATACCGTCAAACTATGTCTTGTGTATAACGGCCCTGTATATAGCGGTCACTCTGTACCCATTACGGTCACCGGACAACTTCCCGAAAATTTTCAATTGCCTTATATTATCTGCAAAGTTGACCTGTATATAGCGGTCACCCTGCATTTAACGGTCACCTTGTAGTTTCTGGCGTATTTTTTCTCGCAAATTAGCCAGAAAGTATTAATTCTATGACCCGGGAATAGCCGAGGCTAGCCATGAATACCAGGACATCATAGCTGTCAAGTGGCAGTATGCCACATGTTGGGCCATTCTAAGCCTGCACCAATTTATTGGATCTTTGTTTTGACGAATTTGTAATTTTTATATATTCTGAACATGATGTATTTGTATGCACCACAGATTAAATTTGTTATGGTTTCGTTTTAGATGAAGAGTTCTCACATGATATCCCACAAAGCCCATCTTTTGGTGACGGAAGAAAGGTAATCTTTTGGTCAATTCTAAACCGCAGCTCTACAATACGAATTTTAAAAAAGAAACCATAAAAAATTGGAAAAAAAGGAGAGAAATACAAGGGAAAAAATAGCCTGAGAAAACAGCCGACATTTTGCGGCAACGCCACCACTGGTTTCCCCGCGAAATGACGTCAGAGAAACGAGCGAAGAAATTCCATACTGATGACGTCTGGGATATTGCCTCTGATTGGCTAAAATTTGCTTCAACCAATCAGAAGCTCTGCCCAGATCTGGGTGGTGACGCCTCGTCATCAGTATGGATTTCTCAGACGTCATTTCGCGGGGAAACCAACGGTGGCGTCGGCTGTTTTCTCAGGCTAGGAAAAAAGCGAACAACAGAAGAAGAAGCGTCTTGTATGCAGCCACTGAATCGTGTATTTATTTATTTTTTGCTTACAGTAATTTTTGTTGTTCTTCAGGCTATGTCAGTCTTGTAGGAGGCCCTTTAATGACCCGGCCGTCGCACGTTATCCTAACGGCGTAATAACTCATATACACTGTGCAAGGAACAAGACTGTGTGTCCCGTGACCGGTCACGTGTTCTCTTCTCTTGAACAAAGCAGTGAGGCTCCAAGTGGCGAGTGATAATATGCCATATTTTACGTGCTTGGCCCATACGCGTGCCTCTACCGGCCCAGATCGAGGGTGGGCAGAACAACGCAGGTTGTATGCCACCCTTCAGGGCTTAAGGAAGCATACGTCAGAATCCAGCTTTCGGGTCATATGGGGGTAGACGACTATTTGGCATTTAGCCATGAAGTATATACCTCTGTTACGTACTCTTCTCGGATTAACATATGGCCTTCGTATGACTTCGTAGGCGGCTACTTACAGAAAGGTCAACCCTCATCGCTAAAAAAAAATTGAGAAGGTTACTTTATGTGGTCTTCCCTTTTTGTGGCAATAAAGACATGAAGAAACAGATTAGTGCTCTGTAATTGATCCTGAATTATCACATTCATCTACCTGTAATCTCTGTATAAATTTTTAGAACAGTACTAGTGGTTGTAACTTAAAAAGTGAAGTTTATGCTTAGTCTCAAAGACAAGATCCGCACGAAATCTTGGCATGAATGAGTTAGCTGAACCCAAACAAAAATGTTCCTGGTGCTTTTATTTAAATGAAATTTAGTTATTTCCACGAAATATTTTACGATAAAATGTTTGTATATAATTATTTTTATAGTGGTAAATTTATAGAACCCTAAGTCGATCATTTTCCATCAATATGCTGAATTTGTACATAAAGCAGATGGAAAATAAAATGTATATGTTTTTAGAAAAAACATTGGTAGATAGCAAATCTAAATCGTTAATTTTCTAAATAAAGAGATACAATAAATATGGAGTCTTGCCAGCCAGTTTCTTTTACCAGGATAACAAGGCTTGTTATAAGTTAAGTCACTCCCTCACACCGCTTGACGTCGATCAGCGAGACCAGTTGAATAAATAATTTTATACTGTCTCTCGACATAGTTAATTGAAGTAGAATGGCTGGGAACCCTTTGTAATAGGTTTTTGTTAGATTTTTTGGATATGAACGTGCACAACGTTCAATAGCATTCCTATCATTTTGAAGTTATTGACCAATAAAAACATTGCATGAATTTATTCGGTCATAATTTGTGAACAGAAAACAAAGGATTGTGCACGGTCAGGGAGCTTCCAACATAATCTACAGCACCATTGTTTTCAACTGTGATGTTTGCCGGGTTTCCTAACCAGTCTCCTCTACTAACTATGGTCTCGAAGATCAAAGATAAGGGGATACCGTACTTTCTAGAATAAGCGCCCATGCTCCAATAAGCGGTCTCCCCAGAATAAGCGCCCCCCTCCTCCCCCCTCTCTTTCGTAATTAGCAGGGATACAAGAGGGAATGCAAAGATATGCAGAACATTGACGAGGATGATCTTGAGGATGATGAGATAATCGACATTGTATAAACATGCATACCGGTACAATAGTGTGTAAAGTGTATGGGCACTACGATACGCTTGGTTACCAATTACTATTTTAACAAACGAAAGACTTTTAATTTTATCTTTTGTTTTCTATTAAAGATTTAGTGAAAACAAAGTTACGCTTCGTTGAAAGAAAAAATTAATATGCGCCCCCTTCGATTAAGCGCCCTCCTTCTTATAAGTGCCCTTCCTTTATAGGCCGCAATTTTAAATAACCACCCGGGCACTTATTCGAGAAAATATGGTACAATGCTCTGGGCGTAGAGATAAAGTTTGTGAACTGGGCTGAACGTCAGACTTGATGCAACTGACCCCGGCAGGGATCATTTCAGTAAAACTGACACAAAGCAGTATTAACAAACGTACATTGTTTTATCGCGGTTTTTACAGAATTGTAAAAATAAAATTAATAGGGCAACAAAGTTTTCACATGACGTCACGGCGACCATATGGGTGTTGCGAAACAACAAGACGGGCGGCCGTGTTGGTGTTCCAAACAAATCCCGTGGGAGTTGGTCTTTTTTTTTAATGCCCCTATCCTTGAAAACCATGGAAGTGCAGATTAAAGGGGGCCTATGAAATAAGAGGCTTAGAACGGTGCAGGTCTACTGTTTTCTTTTTTTTTTTTTTTATGCATGTGAACTTCTATTTCTGTTCCAGTAAATTTGCATTCATACTAGTGGCCACGTGAGTCAAAACGCTCTACAGTTAAACTTACAAATTAACTATTAGGCCATTTTAGACTGATTGCAGTCCGCATTTTCTCTTAAAGTCCGTCTAGTTCTTATCTCAGCCAGCGAGATTGCAAACCACGACGTCATGCTACAATAACGGATTTGGACCAGCCGAGAAAAGGCGGACTGCGGACTTACGCCCTCTTTTATTGAGGCTCGCGGAGCTGATCGCGTGCTTGATTTTCGCGTGCAGTTTTAAAACTTTACAAAGAAAAATAAGAGACTGCTCGCAGTCTAGGCCATTTGCACGATGACTTCATTTAACTGGTGGAGAGAAACCTTTATGTATTTACTTTAGGATTGCGCTTCCAGAAGCTGGCGCAATTCAGGGGCACCCAACGACAATTTTCGTAAAATATCTGTTCGGAAGACGATTTGAGATCAAGATCAGAATTTTCGGGACATTAGTTGCAAAATTTCTTGCTTGCCTGCCTCTCCTAGGATTTTCGAACTTCTAAAAAATGCCCATTTTTAACGGATTTTGACCCTTAAAAGGTCACCTAGAATTTTCGGGAGCCGTTTTTCTGGCTGAAATTTTCGAAAAGGTAAGCGTTGATCCCTATAATTTTCGGATCACTAGACTTTCAGCTAGGAAATCCGAACAGATGAAAAATTTCTAGGGGGATAAAAGTATGCCTATTTCTACCGTTTTAAATACTAAAATACGTTTGACAATGCTATGTTTAAGTGGTTTTGAACTATATTCTCGTTGGGTGCCCCTTGCAACTGCTATCAATTGGAGCACTGATGAAATTAAATTTCACCGTCACGCAATATAGAAAATTCTAGAAACGTCTCCCCTAAGAAGGAGTACAGTAGTACGTGACGATTGACTAAAGCGACTTCATAAGATCCTAGCTTATTAAACGCCAATTCGAGTCAGTTTTTGTCTTGTGAGGATTGAATTTTTTTTGCCCTTTGAACATTGCGATGAGGCTTCTGGACGGGATTTTATTCGGTACTTCAGTAAGATTACGCCAAAACTGAGAACCCCCGAAGGCCAGGCTGCTCAGTCTACCCAGTCTCATTTTGATCTCGGTTCGTCTTGATCGCGGATTATGGCACTTCCTTTATAGTCGTTCACGTTAGTGTGCTTAGCCCACGACGTCTAAAAAGGTACGTTTTTGCTTAACGACAACGCAGTTACACTGTTTTAAGTGCTATTGATATATCAAAAAAGCTTCCATCATCTAAAAACGCGGTCTTGCGTACGTATGATCTGAGCGCCGATGTCGGCTGGCTTCTGCTTGTTTGGGCCGATGTGTCTGGTGTGGTGTTGTATGTCGTGTGCGCTTGCAAATTAATGGCCTTTTTCAAAGGCGGTGGAAAGCTTTTAACCCAAAAAAGCGATTCTAAAAAGTTCTTATCTCGCCTAAATGGAAATAAGTAACATTTTCGCGAGGTAAAGCCAGAGTTGTTTATGATTATTTTCCAAGCACGTGGGATTAACTAATCTGAGATTTGCGCGCGTCCATGTGGATTTTCGTTGTATAAACAATAAATTTTCACGAATCGTGACTTCCACGACAGTTTATTGAACTTGCGTTAGCATTAGCTATTAAAAAGGATTACAAACCGCTTGTGAGACATCTTATGATAACTGATGGTGCTGGCATGTACTAGTTAGGGATAGATCCATGTGTGGGGAATGATGAAGGGGTTTGGATGTCTTTGTACTCAGCTGTTTTGGGAAAGATTGTTCCAAAGACACTGATCGCATATCTGAACATCCTTAAAGGTAGAATAGGTAGTGATAGTGACCACATGGAAGTTTCAATTTACTACTTGTACTTCTTGTTGGAGAACGGTAGTTGGAAAAGAAGAGTAATAGCGAGATTAATTCTGGAGGATTAAAATTATAGATGAATCACAGACGTGACCTGATCTTTTTTTCTGACGGGTTCTCTCTTGGTATATATTGCAGTATTGCTTCTATGATTATGAATTCCATTGTAGGATGTATAATAAAAGTATTAATTGCTTGTTTGAAATCTTCCCCAGTATTAAGGTACTTTGAACACAGTGCTGGAGTGGTTTTGGTCATGTGTGCAGAGTAACCTTTACTTACACTGTATGCTAGAAACTCTTTAATCCACCTTTCCCTCCATGGCAGGTCTGACGTCACTGTTATTGTTGAAGCATTGTTGAATATTCATTATATCCCAGACTGCCTTTCGGGATTGTTGCTTCTATTGGACAATAATTTTTCTAAAACAGCTATATATGAAACTGCTTTGCCTTCACGTGCAAATCCCAGTATACTTACAGCTAAACAGTATGACTCTCACAGAAAACTTATGATTACAAAAGGAATAATACTGGAATGTACCTCATGGGCCGAAATGTTATTTGCATGAAGCTATTTGTCAAAATTATTCCGTAGTTTTAACAAATCTGATCCATTTACACAGATGTCTCTCTCTGTGGGGATTGATAGAGAATGAAGCGAACCAAAAAACAGAGGCATAACTTACAAAACTTTTGGGCTCAAAGGGTAAGTTCCTTTTTTTTTCTTAGGTTCAGTGTTCCTGGTGAGCTAGAGTTTATAAGAAATTGCAATATATTTGTAAAAAAATAACAAAAAACAAAAATACGAATATGTAAAAAAACCAGCACCTTCTAATATAAAATAGATATCAATTTGGCTTGAAAGAAGCAATATTAGGTTTATGTATATTGCTTTGCTGATCCACTGGAGTGCTTGATTTATATACATTCAAGGGAAATTTAAACATTTTTGAGTTTGAGAGATTTATAACTCGAGTTTCATGAATAAATTTTGAGTAACTGTCTTCATTTTCTTTCTCAAACTTTTAATATATATTATCTGTATAAAATAAATTACATGCAGCAGTTGCAATATAGATATCAATACAAATGTATCAATATAGGTACAAATATTTGACCTTATACATTTTGTGACCCTTGAAACTCGGATTAGCTTGGTCTTGGAAAGCTGTTTGCTTGTCATTGCTTGAATAGATAATTTCTACAATACAGTTTAAATCAGCCATGCCTATTTTCATGCACATACACAAAAGATTTTACAGTTTTATAGTTATACAGTCACTGACTGAGTGTGACTTTTAAATCAGTACCTACTCTTAGTGTTTACATTTGGGCAACAACATTCTTGACTGTGTGTATATAGTAAAAAGCTTTCAAAACACTATTTTAGTTTAAAACTGCACGTCCATCACAAGGGTTTGTGTAATAGCAGATTACCTATGATCTCAGCCCACAAAATGTTTTTTACCTTTTCCTTATTTATGGGTTCTTTTTCTTGCAGCCAAGTAAACATTCTGCTATCTGCTGCAATAATTTAAAACTTACTGAAAGCCTGATTTTTACATATTATCAGATGTTGTCTATATTTGTAATCATAATCTTGTTCATTATTAAAATACCCCTGTGTTCATGAAAAAAATGCTACAGTACTGTTAACCTCCTTTTTTAGCCATTAACAAAAGGGAATAATTCTTGTTAAAACTGATGGAAAATACTGCTAAATTTTACGATTGTGTGACCTGTACATGTAATGTGACATGAAAGTCAGATCGTTTTACATATCTTTTGTATTTATGCAAATTTCATCTGGCTTCAGTCTTTTGTGTACTCGGGTTTCATTGCTATTCACTGTTCATGTGGCAGTGTCTGCATGCATAAATTAGTCTAGTTGAATTTCCACTGTAGTTCAACTATTTGAGACTCCCAGGGGATTAAAACTTAACACATTTTACAGTAGCATAGTTTGAGAAGCATATTATCAAGAAGAGAGGTATTGTTGGTAGTTAAAATTTGCAAGGCTTTTACTCTTGTGTAGAACATGAGTTATATAAATCATCTTTATATTTAACCTGCACCTTCCAGAGTCTTAGGCTAAATAAAGTAATTTACATTAACTGTAGCTTGTGCCTTTTAAATTGGCTGAAAATTCTCATAAAGAGTTTGTAGTTGGTACCTAAGCTACATTCACTCTTTTGCAGTTCTTATAAATCTTTTGCTTTGATCTGGTTATATAATGTAATGTGGAATTTAACACTACTCACATGGTCATATGGAGGCTTATGTCTGTGGTTAATAAATTATGGTGATCTTTTATAGTTTAATTATTAAACATTAACACATTTTGTTACATTTCTAATAACATTATTTTGATATACTTGTTAATTGTTGCTCAGTCCTCTAGATGCTCTACATTTTAAACAAATAATGATATTGATAACCTTTGAATTATGAAGCAGAAACACATGCATTTTGTTTAGTTTTGTTTTAACATATAAAGCTTAGAAGGTGTATCTCCTGTGCATGTACATGTGTACAAACTATACAAGGCATGACTGAAGCAAATCTTTAGTGTGATTGGCTTGCCAGCTTGTCATGCTGGAGGTAGTTCATATCTTTACTGCTTCTTCTAGGTGGCGTGATAGCAGTTTAGCATTATACATGTATTTATAACAATTTGTGTTTGAGATTTGTTTTCTGCAAAATGATGAAAAATAAGTTCTTGAGAAGGGACTGTTTTTGATTTATTGTTGTTGGATACGTTATTTTGTAATTGTTTGGCCATTTCGATGGGCATTTGTCATATTTTTCCATAAATTATGCTTTGTTTAATAGTTAAGCATACATGTAAGTTACTTCTCTATATTTTTCAGGGATACTGTTGAAATCCCCATTAAACAGAAGCCTAGGACACAGAATCAAGTGTCCACATAATACAGTGTTGTGTTTTGGCTGGTACAACATGCAGCACAAAATAATGATGATAAAAACTAATAATGCAAATGCAAGAGAGGTGCACATGTCCAATACGTGCAAAAGAAAGCATAGTTAGATATATGTGTGCATAATATTTGAGCCTTCCAATATTCCATGCATGGCAGTGGACAAACATTTTCACTTTGCATGCATTTGGTCTTGCATTTGCATTTGCGGAAATGTCCCTTGGTTTCTTCAGGACTGTGGGAAGTGTCTGTAATATTGAGAGTTGCATGTGTGTATTATAAGTAAAGAGGTACTTACTACAAAGGTGTAACTATGTCTTTGTGGCTTTTTTTTGTAGATGGTAGATGACCAAGTAGTTCCACATTTTTCTAGATTTCTTCATGATGACCCATATGTTAAACCATATCAAACTGAGATTGAAAGAAGGTAGACTTCGAGGTCAATGCTGAAAAATAACACTGAATTCCCCACTCCAGAAACTACAAGAGGAATGAGTATAAGCTTTCAGCGTAAAGATTTCTGGGATCGTGTGGGTGGACTAGTGTTACTGAAATGAATTGTTAATGGTTGCCTTGAATACCATTGACTAATTCCACCCACATGATCCCAGAAATTGTTGGGCCAAAAGCTTTGATCTGCCCATTTCCCTTATACAGTTTCTGGAGTGAGGAATAGAGATGTTTCAAATATACTTTTAGTTCTGTAGGTGGTTGAATTTTTTTTGTTATGCACTGGTATCATAAACTTTTGTTATTAGTGTGATTTCCATTACATGCACCCATATCTCCCATTTTTCCTCATTGCCCTCCACAGATTAATGATAATTTTCAACATAAAGGTATCACCCACAGTTCAGCACCAATCATGAGTAAATCGCCACAGCACTTGTGTTTTAAATAAAAGTGCTACAAACTGTGCATTTCATAAAAGATTTCCAGTTCAAGGTTATCTTTTGTTTAATTGAAAGGAGCAAAATCTAAAGAATAATTGCCACATGCATGACTCATGCATGCAAATTCAGCCATCTCTCCTCGCTCCTTGAGTGGAGCCAATGACTTGTTTGTAAAACTCTCTTATCTAAGTTGTCCTGCCACAGGTATAGAGTGTTTTGTGGTCTCAAGAAGCAGATTGAAGACAATGAAGGTAGCTTAGAGAAGTTTTCAAGGGGCTATGAGAGACTTGGAATCAATAGAACACCTGAGGGTTTGAAGTACAGAGAGTGGGCCCCCGGAGCACATGGAGTGTTCCTTACAGGAGATTTCAGTAAGCAAACTTATTAGAGTGATTTTTGTATGACCTTGAAATGAAAACGCACAAACGAATGGAAATAGATCGATTTGATCGGCTTATCTAAGGGATAAAATCGCATTTGGCTTTTGGTTGGTTAAGTGAACGCTCAGCTGAAAAAACTTCATGCCCAAAGAACTTTTTACAAATCAATCAATACTTCACTTTGATGTCATGCTGCAACACCAATCAAACAATTCCTTCTCCATGTTAGGGTTTTCTTTGGCAGGAAGTTCATGTTTTGATCTTTTCATCCACTGGCTGATAAAACAAATAATGAACATTTACCAAAACTATTTTTCAAGGTCATATGAAAATCGCGCTAACCACATGACTGCTGTTTTAGTACCAGGAAATGCTGCTGCGAAGAACAAGAAGGAATGTTCCAGGGGTTTTCCTTTGAGTTGGGTTGGAGAGACTCTCATTCACAACAAGGATGTTCACCATGCCTCAGTCATTCAAGCGTATATGACACTTTCCACTGGATAAATTTCTATCCAGTTGACAAAGCAATAATATTGGTTCCCCTGTTAGCTATTCACTGGATATTAATTTACTTATCCGCTAGATAGCACTATTCAGCGTTTGAATAATGAGGGCCTGATCGTTTGATCATGGCTTAGGCTTTACCTCAGTGTGGTTTCTTTAAATTACATAGATATTTCTTTGTGTAACCCTAAGTGACACCTGTTTGGGTAAAAATGAAAGCCCTCACAGCAGGTCTAAGAGTCAAAATAGTGAAAGCCAGTCAAAATTTTTATAGGATGGTTGTAACTTGGAGGCTGTCAGCTGATGCAAAGAGTTTTTGTTGATGTTGTTTTTTTCTAGATGGATGGAACAGGACTTCTCATGGATGCACAAGAAATGAGTATGGGGTCTGGGAACTAACCTTACCTTATAAGGAAGATGGATCATCCCCTATTCCCCATGGATCAAAAGTTAAGGTAAGCAAGTTAATCACAGTTTCCAAGGAGACAAGTTGTTATTGCTTTCATCGAAGGAGAACGCATACTATTTTGAGTTGTTTTTTCTGGTGTGATTTAAAATGACTGGTGGGTATCAAGTGTAATGCTGTAATTGAAGGCAAAAATGCTGCCTTCCTGCAGGTTCATAAACATTCATACTCGGCGACCGGAAATGAACCGCGATAAGGGCTACAACCTTCCCCCAATTTATGGAACAATAATTTTTTTGCAGCCTCATCAAAAATGAGGCTGTGAATAACATCAAATGTCATCATTGATAAAAGGGATCCTGATGTGTTCCGAAAGTTCTGCTAAACTTTGAACAAATTGTTGGTTTTATAGCGGTAATGAAAAATAAAGGGTTTAGGGGAGGTTTTTGCGTGAACATTATCTATCTTGGACTATCTGGCATGGACGTTGTGGATCTGTGGATACCTGTAACTTTAAGCTTTTTTGATATACACTGTAAATAAATATTATGTGCTATTGAAAAAAGAATTAAATTAATCAATGTTAAATCTAGGCAGTGTTTTTGCGTCATTGATGCAGAATATTCCAATTCTGATGCAAAATGAAATTATCGTGGAGTCGCACTGATGCAAAAAAGGTTACCTCAAATACAAGTACTTCCAAAGCAGCAGTCACTATTAAAAATAAAAAAAGGTCTGCTCACTAGCCTGAAATAAGCATGCAAAATGACTTTCATTTCAGACTACATCCTTATGAGTAGCTTTTGTTTCAGGCCTTTCACACTGTACAGAGAGAGACTGGAGTGTACCTTTTGATGTCCTGCACGCGTTGGTTTGCCGATCAATTCACGTTTTGTTTGTCGAATTTGTTCTTTTCCTTTATTCATTATGAAACAACAACAAAAGCACGAAGAAGGCCTGGATAAGGATGGCGGTGAAGCTCGTGATAGTTTGGATGATGTCAGTTGTTCAAAGTTTTCAATGTCATAGCTTGACCCAGACCTCAATTTAAAATACCAGGTGGGAGTCACATGTGACCCACTTTGACTAATTTCTAGATTGAATACTGAATTACATGTAACTCCATCTCAGGTTGCAATCCAGCTTGAAAATGGTGATCTGGTGGACCGTGTTTCTCCATGGATTCGCTACGCAGTTGATCCAAATGATGGAACACACCTGTATGTAGGAATTCATTGGGATCCACCGCAGCCTTACCAGTGGCAAAATAGTAAACCCAAGAAAACTTCAGGCTTGCGCATTTATGAGTGCCATGTTGGTATAGCATCCCCTGACCTTAGAGTGGCCAGTTACAAAGAGTTTGCTTACAATGTTATTCCAAGAATAAAGAAGCTAGGATATAACTGTATACAACTTATGGCTGTTATGGAGCATGCATATTATGCCTGCTTTGGTTACCAAGTAACAAACTTCTTTGCAGCTTCCAGGTAACTATAACAATAAATATGCATAATTCTCCTCTTCCCTTATGGGGCTTTTCAGGGATATGAAACAAATAATTCAAATAGAAAATAACAAGGTCAAGAATCCCAACTGGTAGGAAGCGAACCAGTTGCCTGTTTACAAGGGTGGTTACAGATTTGAGCTCAGGACTACAGAGAACAAGTCCAGCTAGCAGTCAGGGAGAGACCTGAACTTGGTGCATCTGTATTACACGTGCATTACTGTAACCTCTCGGCTACACTGCCGCTCTTCAAGTCACTTGTAAAACCAAAGATAGTTCAAAGCAACTTGGCTGAATATGTGTATGTACTTGTAAGGAGTCCTGAGCTGTGACGTTTTTGGCATTTCATGTGTTTTTAAAGTGAAATAGTTTCAAACCCAGAGGCTACAGGTCATCTTCTTTATTTATGCCCAAGGGATAGGGTAAATTATGCAGACTATTAATTTTTTCAATATTAGTGTTTTTAATAATATTGATAACCATTTTATTGCAAGGTCTTTATCACTGTCACTTTTTAATCTGTCTATGAATTCTTATTGTGTTACCATTAATTAACGAAGCCTCTTTTAAACAACTTTGACATAGTACTATTTATTTCTAATGATGTTGAGGTTTTCCTTTTTAAACTCCTCTTTGGTCACCATTACGAGTGAAAAGGTTGTTCAACTTGATGGAAACACTCAGAATACGCAAACAAAACAGAATTATTAATAAATTTTCTCCACTTGTGCCATAAAGTTCTTACCACAATCTTAAAAAAGAACCTCAAATACATGTAAATAGTGAAATTTTTTCTTGTTTTTCAATGTTGCTCAGTCGTTATGGAACACCAGAGGAGTTAAAGGAATTAATTGATGTCGCTCATGGTAATGGCATTCTAGTCTTACTAGATGTGGTACATAGCCATGCGGCAAAGAATGTGCTTGATGGACTCAATCAATTTGACGGCACTCACAGCGGTCATTTTCATGATGGTGGACGGGGCTTCCATGATCTCTGGGACAGCCGGCTGTTTGATTATACCAAGTGAGTGGGAAAATCTAACGACATGCCTTTAATCTTGACCGTTGTTGACTCTTTGAGTCCCAATATCCACATACAAATTTTCCACACTTGTCTCCATGCATAGTCTGCGAGCAAGCTCTCTGGGCCTCTCTGGCAGCGGGGTGGGGAAAGGAAGGAGAGCTTGCAACTATGTCTCTGGAATTTGAATATCTGCATCGAAAAAGTGGATGTGAAATGCTGAATGGTGGAGATGACATTAGTAATGATGTCATTACCCTTGGAATGTGTTTTTCAATGTTTGTTGAGACATTCACTCTCAAATAAGCATTTTTTTTTTTGGTCATCATTTTATTAATTATCCCAACCTTTTGTCTTGATGATGTATTGATATAGTTAGGAGAATATCAACGTTGGTGACTCTTGGGACTCAAAGTCTTACTTGCTCTATGGACCTCGAAAAACCTAGAACTTATTTCATAATGGTAAAAGTTGTCCAATCCTTCCCCAGAAAATCCTCGAAAATAACGCAGTCTTACGAGAGTAAAAAAGGGTAATATTCTCTCATAACCAGATCTAATGAACTGACTTTCATCAAAACTCTCTACAAAAATTTCTCTACACTGTACCTCTTGATGGAATCCTCCAACATTTTTACATGTAGGTTTTGTAAGACCAAAACGTATGATAAAGAAACAAGCATGTCATAACTTTTGTAGTTTCAATACAAGTTTTTTCAGTCGAGGTGCAGCTCCTCACACTTGGCTTAAAGAAAAAAGAATATTCACCCAAAATGTCTTTCTTGTTTACTCATGAACTATACTTGAAGTGAACAAAATTTTTATGCAATTTTACTGCTTGGGTTAGTATTGAAATGACCAGTTTCCAACACATGTAGCTCAGATAATTGTTATTTTTCTAATACATGTACTTTATTGTTTTTTTACCGCATGATCAGGTGGGAAGTGTTAAGATTTCTTCTTTCCAATCTTCGATGGTATATGGAGAACTATAAGTTTGATGGCTTTAGATTTGATGGTGTCACATCCATGATTTATCATGACCACGGACTTGGACATGGCTTTGGTGGAGACTATCCAGATTATTATGGACTTGGAGTGGATACAGATTCACTTATCTACCTGATGTTAGCCAATGATATGCTTCATTCTCTTTATCCTGGAGTCATTACTATAGCAGAGGTAAAATAAACAGTCATTGTTTAAAATATCAAGAGTAACAACACATAAACTATTCCCATTTCCAGAGCAGGAATTGGTGTAACTTCGTTTTTAACTTTAAACTAGAAGTCATCACCATCGCAGAGGTAAATTAAACATTGTGTGAAACATCAAGAGTAACAACACATAAACTATTCACATTTCCAGAGGAGGTGTTAATTTAACTTTGTTTGTTACAAGGTAATTTAAAATCTAATAACATTAGTTTCGTACGATATTATTTAGCAATCATTGGATGAGGATGAGTATGATATGAACTCAAGAATAATGCTAAGAGGGTGTTATTGGCCAAGGTTGGAGGTGGAGGCGAACATCACCTTCCGCGTGGTTAGATAAGACTCACTGGATGTATTAGGTGATGGGTGTAAGGAAAGAAATATTAGGTCTTCTATCCTAGGTTCGACTGGTGGGTAGTTATTTTTAAGACGATTCGGTGTTAGGATATTTCAAACTCCATTTTCGTATACATATAGCAGATTTAGTCGTCTGTGATTTCCTTTTTATGACCTGTTTTTCGTGGATGCCATGTGACAGTAAAATGTAATCCACTAGTACTGACTCGGTTTGGTTAATTGTTTATAGGAGGTGTCAGGAATGCCAGGCTTATGTCGTCCAATTGCAGAAGGTGGAACAGGCTTTGATTATCGCCTTGGTATGGCCATACCGGACCTATGGATCAAGGTATAAACAGTGCTTTCAGAGTTTACATGAAAAGTGATGCAACCTCTTTGATATAAATACTCTGACGCGGCAGCTATTTCATAAAAAGTGAAGTCGAGCCCTATTACACTGGTGGATTTTTGTTTTTTAGTTTGATTTTGGAAAACGTTAGTTCTTATCATTGCTGATAGAGACTCTGAAGTCACAACCAGTGTTACAGCATGTTAGTCTTGATATATCTTTTTACAAAACCGATGGGGAAAAACCAACCTTTACGATTGAATAACTCATGATCATCCTGAAGGTGACTTGAAATTAATGAAGAACGGCATTGGGGTGGGGGGGGGGGGGGGGGGGTCGTCTATGGGTGTCCTTCTTATAAAGGTGTACGTTAATGAAGGCTTGGCAGCGGGGGTGATAGGTCAGCTGTAGCGCGTCGAATTACCGTACTTGGCTTTCAGCTTGTACGTGGTTCTTTCAATTTACATCAGTAACATTGCACTTTAGTGACTGCACTTGCAAAAATTTGTGATAATGTACGTAATTACCCCAGATTCTGAAAGAAAAGAAAGATGAGGATTGGCGCATGTGGGATATTGTGTGGACCCTGATAAACCGTCGCCATGGTGAAAAAACCATTGCTTACGCTGAATCACATGACCAGGCCCTTGTGGGTGACAAGACCATTGCATTCTGGTTAATGGACAAGGAGATGTATTGGTTTATGTCAGAAACCACCCCACTGACGCCCATCATTGAGAGAGGACTGACACTGCACAAGATGATCAGGTAGATATCAACAAACTCAACGTAGGCGGACTTGGATTTAGTTGTCATTCGTCTCTTCACGACCAGTGCCGACGATTGACGACCCTCGTCATTCGTCGTCAGTCTAAGTGGACTGTCGTGGTCTCACGATCACTCACGACTAAATATTTTAGCCAGTGTTGCATACCGTTGAATAGTCCAAAAATGTCGTCCTTGGTTGCTTATATTATGCATCATTAAAACGGAGGATGCTCCTTCATTACCCCCTTTTACAAAACTAAACTTAAGTGCATTACGTTTTTACTTAACCGTTTTCGTGTTCATGACAAAGTATCCAGGGCGATGCCAGCTCTAACTAGTTAATTATAGCCATACCCACTGTCTACAAACATTGTTTTTGTTATCAAATGTGTAACGAATAAAATAAAAGAATCTTTTGTTTCAAGAATCAATACGCTTCTGGTTGGCACATGAATATCAATAGGTGACGTCAGTGTCAGTGTCGCTATTGCTACACAAATTTTTCCCTACATAAAGTTCTGAATTCCAATGTCGCGAACATTTGTCCAAGGAAAGTTCCCCCGGAAGGTGAGAAGGGGATTGCACGGGCACCCGAGGCCCCACCCTCCCTCCCTTCGTCCATCGCATTTAATTTTTTTTCTTGGCAGACTGGTGACGTATGGCCTTGGAGGAGAAGGATACCTTAACTTTATTGGCAATGAATTTGGACACCCAGAATGGCTGGACTTTCCTAGAGAAGGAAATAACCGTAGCTATCACTACGCCAGACGACAATGGCAACTCGTGGACGATCACTTGCTGCGATACAGGTTTCTAAACGAGTTTGATGCAGCCATGCACCACCTTGAGGAGAAATATCACTGGCTAGAGAAGCCTCAGGTGAGTGTTGGTAGGTGATTAAGAGACAGTTCTCGGTTTCCTGTGAACAGTGGCACCAACTTAAGGCTTGGCTGATGTCTGTATTTTACCGGATAGCTTTTAATGTCGGCTTAGCGATTTCACTCGCTTGACCATCATTTTTGCAAATGAATGGGAAGAAAGAAAAGCGTTTCATTTGAAATTTTCGGTGAAGTATTCTACGAATTTAGTGGCTATTGTGGGCGTAGAAATTTATAATGACCAGCAAGTATGACGTAATCGCTAAGGAAAGCCATTAGTTAGAAATTAATTTTTGTCACTGAACTGTTCCGTCTGTGCAGGCGTGCTTATTAGATAGGCAGACTTGGAAGATCACTCACTGATTAAACACAAGTAATCTCGACTACGAGCAAATGGAGCAGACTTTAAAAATCGCGCGTTTTTAATCGGCAAAATAACTCTGCAGAACCTTCAACTCAGGCTACCGAGCCCACAGTCATCTACACTGGCTATCAGAGGTTTTTCCTCGCGTGCGGTGATTGAGTGCGACGGAGATGCTTCGGGTGGGCCGCATACCGACTCGTCCTCGGCCTTAATGCCGAGGCCACCAGCGGCAAAGATTGTCATAGAATTCCAATTTCTCAACTGATTTGGTTCCCCCTCTTCCCTTTTCTCTCTCTTTTCATCCTCCCCGCGAATTCAGTTTCCGTCATTGTGCTTCAACGAAACCGCACATTACACAGGCCATTGTTATAGTTAAATTCAAAGTTGACCTCAATCATTTTTTTTTTTTTGCGTGTTTCTTTTAAGGCATACGTGAGCTTGCATCATGAGGACGACAAAATGATTGTGTTTGAAAGGGGCGACTTGATATGGATCTTTAACTTCCACATAAACAAGAGTTTTGCTGACTACAGGATCGGCGCCAGCATCGCTGGAAAGTATCCTTGATTCAAACCAGTATACTTTGTATATTTCTCCCGTAAATTAGTATTTTCTATAAAGCCCGATATAACGAAATGCCACTGTAGATTATACAGGTAATAGATAGAGGATTAATATTTTTGTGCGGTCGTTGTCGAAGATGTAGAACACCGAGAAAGGATTATATTTTCAGTCAGTGGCGAAGGTTACTCAGAGAATTTCTCGACAAGAACCGAATTTAGACCTTCAACTTCAACTTTATCTTTACTGAAATAATAGTTTGCAATGATCCGCGGTCAGCAAAACTAAACCAGTGGGATCAGTCATGCAGTCATGACGACACGGCACAGTATTCAATACCTTGCGGTAACTAGTTCAGATGCTTTACCACTGAGCAACAGGAGACTCGTGGCAGCTGTGGTCATAAAACTTGGCTTTAGTGACAAATATCCGGCATGCTGCAACGGGAATGTCGATAGGTGGCATATTCTCAACGAAAAATCCTAGTGCTGCAACTACGAAATCCGCCAGGCTAGAAAGGTATAGCCATAGCACAGGATGCAAGACTAAAAATGATCGCCACTCTCACGCCAGATTTCTCCCCTCCTGTTGCGAACGCCCACATAGCCTGATGAACAAACCTTATTTTTCGCGTTGTTCAGGCAAGGGAAGGGAAGGTGAAGCGCGAGACGTGCGCGGAATGAGGGCGCAAAAAAGTTGAGGGCGAAAGAAAAGAAGGAACTAGGAGGAAAAATGAAAGATTTCGGGGTCCTCATTTTTCTTCTTAGTTGCTTGTTTTAACAAAACTCTGCTTATAGAAAGAGACGAAATTCTTTCTTTTTTTCGCTCCTTTCCTCGTCGCGCCTGTCTCGCTCTCCACACCCGTCGCGGGTACGCTTGTTCTGCTGGTGCTTTCCACTTGTCAGAACTTGCCGGCCAGACCATTCCCGCCGTAATGAGAATTTTACTTTTTATCGAAACTGTCCAGCCAAATCAGTCAACTCCTGAATAATAGGGATGGGTTTGATGGCTGTTTTTTTTTTTTTTTTTTTTTTTTTTTAACTTAACGATCAAGCCGGCTAGCTCTGACTTTTGGAGAGCGCCTTAAGTGTTAAGGAACTGAGTCATGTCTCTCATATTGCGAATTGACCAAGGAGATTTTCTGATGATTGCAACTTAACGGTAATGCTCAGATACAAAGTAGCTTTGAATTCAGATGCAAGAGAGTTCGGAGGCCAAGGCCGTGTGGACCCTAATTGCGAATACTTTGTAGACAGTCAGCCATGGCATGAAAGACCCTTCTCGCTGTTGGTGAGTACAGCACCATGATCATAACAGCTTTTCTTTGACAATTTTATCTCCATGATGCTGAGCTAAGTTAAAAAATTGTGATAAAAGTTTGCCTCTTTTCCTCACTTTTCCCTGGTCAAGCTGGTGTTCTGGAATATGCCAGGCAGGTTAACTTTTCTTTGTCACTTGTGGATGAGTTTACAGCTATTTTACTACCTTGACCATCTTATGCAAATAGATAAAATGAAGATTGTTTTTTTCGTCACGGACAAGCGAGGATTTCATTGCTGCCATTAATTTCGATAGTTCGTGGCCTGTAATCTGGTAACCAGATCTCTTGTCGACGAAGCCGGTGTTACGGTGATTAGACATCCCCGCGTTTTGGGCATCCCCATTCCTAAAACCCTAGTGACATGAGCTTCCACTTCTCATATTACGTTAGCGATTTGGGTAGGGGTTACAGGGGATGCCCACATCACTAGGGTTTTGGTAATGTGGATGCCCAAAACGCGGGGATGCCCATAACACTGTGACACCGGCTTGTTCAACACAATTTCTGGCTACGAGATAACGTAGCCTGATGCTCACTTTCTTATCACTTCCTCTTCTCTTTTTCAGGTGTATATACCCTGTCGTACCGCCCTGCTTTTAGCACCAGCATAAATAATCCAGAGAATTTACTGTGTTAGAAATACCTGTTTTATCATTCTTATTTAGTTCTTTATATCTGAGCTATGAGTATTTATCAACATTTACCAGGGTGCAAGGGCCACCCTATTCTGCCCTTCTTACGGCTCCGTTAAAATGGGATAATGGGACAAGAAACTACAAATCGTTCTAAATTCTATAGACTATTACTTATTGCTAAGAGCTCTGACAGTTTCCATCATCAAAGTTGTGGGACGAGACATCATACGAGACGAAAAGAAGCTAAAATCAGCCTTAAGTTTGTTAGATCATGTCAGATTCTAGTAAAATATTGTTAAAAATTGATAATGCGATACAACTTATCCGAATATGTATTTTGTATTGAGATATAAATTTAGTGTTATTTTAAGAAAACCGTTTAGTATTTTTAAGAAAACTGTAGTATGTTAAGATAAGACAATCTACAATGTAACATGTAGAGGTGAAATTACAAATGTTATTTTTGGTCCAATAGTAATTTCTTGGGAACTTTTTTACCTTTCGTATTATTACTCACAGACAACCAAATTGTATTTCGACATTGAATAGAGTAGGATTCAATAAGTCACAAGTGTGGAACATGGGTTTATTTCATGCGGTTATACACATATCGTATCATTTGATTATCTTGTACTGATTTCTAATAACGGCCTTGTTACCTGGGTCCGTTGGGTGTGATATGGATATGATTAGTACTTGAATGAGCAATAAATCTTTGGTATTGAAAGACTGATGTGTCTTGTGTAAGTCAATGGACTAGTTGTGCCCATTTATCTGATCGCATTTCAAGAAAATCGAATTCCAAAGCTGAGCCTTCGGTGATCTTGAAAGCCCGTTTTCGAAGTTCTGTCCAAGAATTCGACCAGTCATTTCTCTACCATTTTGCAGCGCTTTTGCAACTCTGTTCCGTCGCAGCAGTCAGATACAACTTACCCGGAATGAATGTATTCTAAAAGGCGTAGTTTTCATCGTGAAATATAACTTTCAACCCTTAAGATGAAG
The DNA here is from genome assembly GCA_964035525.1 of Porites cylindrica. Classification (NCBI taxonomy): domain Eukaryota; kingdom Metazoa; phylum Cnidaria; class Anthozoa; order Scleractinia; family Poritidae; genus Porites; species Porites cylindrica. Next base: position 45,587,943 of record OZ037776.1, on the reverse strand, counting down.
GGTACCTTTAATAGAGAATAGGGTTATACTGGGAGGAGCAGTGGGGTCTATTCGAGGCAGAATTCGGTTTTATTTTGGTATTGCTGCATTGATTGACCGTGTATGCGTAGTAACAAGAGTGCTCATTGGAGGATAACTAACTGGAACTGGAACTGGAACTGGAAGCTAGTAAAGGAGGGGTATGATCGCAGGCTACGGTAGGTCGGATTGGAGTCACGCAATGCTCCTCGCACCCATGGGGGCGGGAAGCATTGCGTGACTCTGGCCCGAGCGCCTGCAAAGGAGAGTGGGGTCCAGAGGAAGGAATTACTTCAATAGTCGAGAAAATAAAAAATATTAAACTCTAGTAAATACGCGTTGCCATCAATTATTAAAAGTTGCCCTACGATTTTTTCTGCCGCGTAAGGCCTGGTAACTAATTATTTGCAAATTTATGTGCATATTTATATTTGGCGCCAAATTTTGTACTTTGTTACTTTGTTGGGGGCGGCCATCTTGGCCGAACAAAAACAATCGAGCAATGGTTGTGATCGTTTTTACTATTTATCGCTGGTGGAGGTCGTATTTTCGTATTGGTTAAGAACATTTGACATGGAAGGAACTTTTAAGAGCCCTCGCCCTATACCAAACATTGTCAGCGAGGCAACTTTTAGCCACCGAAAGACGAAGAAAGTCAACCAGCAGAGGAGGGTAGTCGAGGAAGATTGTTTACCTCCACGAGCTCCTGTGAAATCCGCGCCTCCGATAAGTAGAGTTTTTAAACATACGAGAAGAAACTCAGTAGGAGCACTGCAAGTCAGTTTTCGAGAAAATGGAAGTAGTATCCTTTAAATCTTTTACAGAAAAGTGTGTGCAGTTGAAAACTGTGACCTCTGATTGCATAATTTTTGGCTTTACGCAAGCTTTTGGAGGCGCCTTCGATCTGTGATTCGTTTTTTCCCATCTATCAAAAAGTCTTCATTTAATTTTCCTATCAAAATAGTGAGCAACAGAAAGCTGTAAACACTTAATTTAAGCTTAATTAAGGATGTTTTTTCAGGGAATTGTTTTATTTCAATGTTATGTTATGATTATTTCGTCTTCAGTCTTGTCTTTTTCATTTATGGCTTCGGCAAGCAATAATCAGTCGTATTATCACTTAAACATAAACCAGTTAAGCTTATTGTTCATTGTGATTGCATGCACTTGTTATTGGTTCATGTCTTACGATTGAGCGAAAAATTTCACTCCAAATTAAAAATGCCCATGGGTCCAATTAAAGAAGACTAGTTATGAAAGCGGCACTGAAAAATGTTTAAGATTCAACGTTGCCGCGGTTCATGTTGGCAGCTCAGCTCCCTGGCCGTGTTCAACCTTTTCTTGCTCACAAATAAAAATAATTCACAATTATTTTGATAGGCCTTTTGCATTAGTTAATCACGTGATCAACCACTCGCTTTTGAAAAATTTTGGTATCACGAGCTGAAAAAGCATATTAAAATTAGGCAACCTGTAAATTTTCAGCTGTATACCTCAAAAGTGGCGATTGCAATGGCTACTGAAAATTAGAAGGATTTATATGGTTGGAAATTTACAGGTTACCTAATTTTAATATGCTCTTTCAGCTCTTGCTAACAAAATTTTTCAAAAGCGAACTGTTTTCATGTTTGCTGAAACACAGGGGTTGTCACTAAGATAATTTCAAGTTGTCGGGTAAATCCAACAAGAGGGCGGGGAATCAAACAGCTGGGGATTTCTTTTGGTTCTATTTTTCTTCTGTTTTCCAATAAAAGTAGCCAGGGACCACACTCATAGTAGCTGGGGGAAATCCCCGGTCCCTGGCTCTTAATGACACCCCTGCTGAAAGTTGATCACATGATCAACGAATGCAAAAGGCCTATTGAATATGTTAACCCTCCAAGCGTCAAGGGTGATCAACATCAATTTTCTCCTCACAATATCAGTACATAAATCAAGAAATGTTTGTGAGAATTAATGTAAAGATCACCTATGGGAAATTGCTTTGATTAGTCAGTGAGAAATTGAGCAGCTAGGAATTTTTTCTAGTTCGATTTCCTTTTTGTTTCCTATGAAAATAGCTGGGGGTCATGCTCATATTAGCTGCAGCAAATCCCTACCCCAGGCTCGTAGTAACAGCCCTATTCACCCGTACACAAAATGCTACTGTAGTCAAAGGTTATGAAGAAGATACTAAGCAAATCTCACCAGTGAGCACTGACTATAATATTTTTTGTGGTTTTTGCAGGCATAGCACTAAAACTTAAAAACATTAGCACAACGTTTTCAATTGTAAATCCTTGTCCATCCTTGCCATCTGTAACAAAAGAAAATATGAAACGGTTTCATTGCTTAAATATAGTCTTAAATAACAAGACTGGACTATTGTTTTAAGAATTCACTTGGTGCACTGCCAAGACACATTTTATCTTTTCAAACAGATAGCGAATAGTGTGATGTAGCCCCTTTAATTCTTTTATTTCAGTAGATGAGTCTTATGAGTCTTACTTTATTTTATTTAAGCAGTAGGTTTAGATTCGATTCGCTAAAATGCCAATAAAATCCTTGACTTGACAAATTAGAGATAAAAAGCCCTCACTATAATGAAAAATCAAAGGATCTTTATTTTGAACAGGTTTGTAAAGAGAAGATTTTAGCAATAATTGAGTGTATCATATTTGCTTGCACCCTAATCCAAACAATCAGCTGATTTAGCAACCGAACAGGAACATCTGTTGATGACAGCGTACGCAAATCAAAACAACTGGCTTGAACAATGACAGTGCGGTAAATTGGGCACCGGAAGTCATGGTTATCACTTTCCAGGCGCCTTCCCATGGTCAGCTGACATTCCTGTTCTGTTGGTAAATCAGCCTAATATTGATAACATTGAGACCCTCAGCGATGTACAATAAAACTAGATTATTTTTACTTTTGTCTCTTGATTCCACAGTGTTTTGAAGTAATCAGTAGACTTGGAGCAGGCTCATTTGGAGAAGTAAGTTTATTTCTACCACATCTATCTAACTCCAAGACCTTTTAATGGATTTGTGCAATCTGTTTGAAACTTGGATAGCCAGGTGTGAAACCAGTGTCACTGTTAGACAAACTATTTGGCGATTGACTGACGAAATGTCATTTGTCTTTAAAAAAATTAATAGGTTTATAAAGCGAGGAGCAAGGAAGATGGCTGTCTCTATGCAATAAAAAAGTCAAGGGATAAATTTCGTGGTGATGCGGACAGGTATTGGTTGCCACCCAAATATATTTTGCTTCCTTCTATTCAAACTCTTGAACACTCGAATTTCTCAAGATTAAATGATCTGTGTTTTGCTTACAGGAAATATAAACTAGAGGAGGTCAACAAACATGAGATACTAAAACATCATCCAAACTGTGTTCAGTTTATTAAAGCTTGGGAAGAAAGGTTAGTGGCTTATTAGAGACTTTTTTTTACATAAGTTTTTCACTTGACATGTACTCTGTCCATAGAGTGGTCAACCTTGTTTTGCACACAAACCTCCTTGCTTACAGAAAAATACTTGTTAACTAGCACGAGGGCAACAAGTAATTATAGGTTTGATCAAAATGAGGTGAATCCTCTCCTGGCTTCTACCAATAACAGTAAGCTGTGCTATTGCAAGCCCTTTTTTTGGAGCGGGGGAGGGGGGGGTGCAGGGGTGGGGGGAGGGGGTTATGTAATGGCAAAACATATATTCGAATGCTTTGAAAAAGGAAAGGGGAAGACGGCAAAAAATAAATACTCTAGCACTTAATTAATTAATAACTTATTAGCCATATATGGTTAGGAATTTTTTGTTGTTTGTAATTTTAGTTATTTGGAAATAGTTGATATACTATTTATTGTATAAGACTCCATATAAATAAAACATGTATGTATGTATGTATGTATGTTTGTTGGGGTTCTCAGGTATAATACTGAAGTTATGGGGAGGTTCAATCCTCTTTTTTGAGTTTGATATTTGAAGTCCAAGGACTTTTTTGGTCATGAAACTTTACAGTAACTTTTCTTGGGTAAAAGACTTTGGTGCAGACTTTTCAAAAATCTTAATGAGTAACCCATGATCATGAGGTTCTCATACATTGTGTCAGTTTGTTTACAGACACAAACTATGTTACACTGGCATGGAGTCTCTTTTTTTAAAAAGCAGTTTATTCTTATAGCTCTTTTCCACGACCAGGATCTGGACCACTGGACTTTTTTGGGGGGGTACTGGACATGACCTACATGTATATTCGTAACTCCCTATTATTATATACCCCAAGTGTCCCTCCCTCCTGGGATTGTAAGTATGATTTCTAGTCTTGTGAAACTAGAGTTGAATACACTAGGTGATCTACTGCAGCAATAGGGTGCCCCCTCACAAGGAATTACCAGTTACAGATTAGACCAGTATTATGAAGTCAGATACATGAACTAAGGTATTCCATTAAGGCAATAGGGCCATTTATACGAGGAAAAATAAGGCGCGTCTTACATAAGACGCGTCTTAAATAAGACGCGAACTTTCCATATAAACGGCACATTTCGTCTAAAATAAGACGCGGCTTAGCTAAGACGCGTCTTATTAGATAAGACATGCTCATATAAATGGTACAGTTCGTGTCTTATTTTTCCTCATATAAATGGCCCTATTGTGTATTTTTCTTTTTCTATCAATTTTGTCTTGCAGGCAACACCTCTATATACAAACAGAGTTATGTGAAATGAGGTAGTTATTTCTACTGTATACATGTAAATGTGTACTTTATCTTGAGAAGATGGATTTCCTCTTAAATGAGTGGATAAATGTGTCATGTTCAGAAATATCATATGATAATGACCATCAGTTTCATTGTTGTCACCATTACTGCTGCAACTGGCGAAGGTTGGAGTCCAGTGATCTGCTTATGCATGGCAATTTAACTGACACCTCCAGTTATAAAGAATGCTTTTGTCAATTGATAATTATTTGATTTTTTTTTAGTCTCAAGGACTACCTAGAGAATAATGATTCAGCAAGTGAAACTGTAGTGTGGGAATTTCTTGTTGACCTAAGCCTGGTAAGTACGTTTAACTTTAACTCCCAAGTGAGGTTTGAGTTTGTGGGTTTTCCAAAACAATAAAACAATCTCTCATTGTTGTAATTTGCAGTAGTTCTTTCTGGAAAGCATTGATGGTTCTCTCTTTTTTCTGTACTGTTTTTCAGGGTCTCAAACATCTTCACAATAATGATATGGTGCATATGGATATCAAACCAGCAAACATTTTTATTGGCCTTGATGGATTGTTTAAAATAGGAGATTTTGGTTTGGTGTTAGAGCTTTCAAAGGTGGGTATACAGTGAAGCTTCTTTTTTAAATACAATAGGGCTGGGCTGGGTTGTTCAAAGCGCGGTTAAGGTAACCCAGGGTTAGTGCAAAATTTGAATCCAGATATAAAAGCTTAAAAAGCATACTCAGTTTTATTCCTTTCGTCTGCACTTTGATGATTGGACACTCTAAAAAGAATAGGGAAAATTATGTAAGAAAATGCTTTTAAACAAAAGAAAAAGAAACCCAGATTTAAATTTAACCCTTCAAACGACTGATGTACTGATGTACTCTATTGGGTCATAATCATGTTACACGTATGCACCTTTTTAAAGTTAGTTTGGACTGATCTTACAGTTCCCTAAAAATGTCTTAAAAAATGTTTTTTGCTTTGAAGATCAGATGGTAATTTGCCCAGAGTTAAATATTATTTTCTTCTTAGTGGGCTGTAAATCAAAATAATTACATGAACCTTATGGCTGGTCCCTGGGAAACAAGGTTTAAATTTTGTTTCCCAAAGTTCTCAATGTTTCCCATGACTTTGCCTCGGGAAATGTTGAGATTTTGTAGATACAAATGTAGCTGTTTCCCTTGGCCCTTGGTTATGTGCTAATGTTTTTGGCAGAAGTTTGAAAAACTAATGTAAAAGTTGACATTTATTCATTAGTCTTGTGTGTACATGTGTGTGTGTGTAATCAAAGTAATTTTAGTTACTTAACAGATGTTATGTGGAAACCTACAATTGTAAACATTGGTTTCAATTGGCTGAGATTGCTTTTTTCTCCATTACTAGAAGTCTTGATCGAAAATAATATTTTGTTTTTGTGACTATGTATTCCTAGTGTGATACAGCTCAAGCTTTAGAGGGAGACCCTAAATATCTCGCTCCGGAGTTAATGCAAGGACACTTTACTAAAAGTGCTGACATATTCAGGTGGGTTTTTATGCAATTAATTTTTTCAAAGCTGCTGTTTGCGTACACGTCTACATGTTTGTGCATGCCAAATTGACTTCTGCAATTGTAAACAACTTACCGATATCCATTTTTAGGGAAAGTTCATTTAATATGACAAGTGGGGGGGGGGGGGGGATGAAGATATTGAGGGGGGGCTCTGAAAATTTTTAGACACCCGAAGGGGAGGCTCTGAAAAAATTGTTGCGCTAGGAGGGGGGGCTCCAAAAATTTGTATACTTCAAAACCAACACATGACATCATCATACAGATCAGATGGTTTTCAACTCAACAATTTAATGACCTGTGCAACTCAGCTATACCACGTGGTTTACAGATATAGCAAATGTAGTCTCAGTAATTATTACACTCTTGTTCATCCCAAAAATGCTTTAGAAAATTGTATCACAACTGTATCTCAAGTTTGTCATAGTATAAACCATTGAAGACAATAACGGTAAATATATTTATTTTAATACAGTCTAGCGATCTTTTTTCAGGGAAGCAAAGGAATTGAAGGAGGAGGGGGGGGGGAGGGGGGCTCTGAAATTTTTTCGACTACCAAGGAGGGGGCTCCTAAAAAATTGAACCGCTAGTGAGGGGGGCTGCTAAAATTTCAAGCGTCGAGTTTCAATATCTTCATCCCCCCCCCCCCCTGTCATATTAAATGAACTTTCCCTTACTGTTTTGTTTGTATAATGGTGTTTTTATTTATTTATTTATTAATGTATTTATTTAATATCTCTATGTGCAGCTTAGGAATAACTCTACTGGAGTTGGCCAGTGATCTTGATTTACCTAGAGGTGGAGACACATGGCATCAACTTAGGAACGGAGAGCTTCCTGATGTTTTTACACAAGGTTTGATCTCAAGTAATGATAGAGTAAAGTCTCTGGCTGCTAATTTCTGTGCTGAAATTTTCCAGTCCTTCCAGCTGGGACTGGAAAAAGAGGGATGCATCTGAGAATTCACTTCATTCTGGAAACTTTTCTCTGGGATGATCAATTGTACTGCCATTTGAATTTTCAATCAACATTTCTGTTTTTATTTTCCTGGCAAATATAGTTTAAAATTCTGTAGCAAATCTTTGTTTACATTTTTGCCTCATTAGCATATGTTTTTCATTCTCTTATCAAGCTAATAAAATTAACTCTCTGAATGTCAAAAGAGCATAACAATTTCAATTGTGTGTGTAAATTTGAGGCTGATATACCAAATAATTTTGGAGAACTTAACTTTGAAAACCTTGAAACGTTGCAAAGGATATATGGGCTCATTTTCGTTTTGCAACCCAGCAATTTCGAGGTTTCCACCACTGGTATTCCCTTTGTTATTGCTTGCAAAAAGCTGAAAATTGCCCAACAACTTTTGACTTTCATTTGTGCATACAGTGACGCCTTCTATGGGTTAAAAGATGTTAACAGTGATGTCAGTGAAGACCTGCTTATTGCTACAAATTTTTGATTGCATTAATAAAATGATTTACATGTATATTTTGTATTGTATCACTATAGGTATGTCCCCAGACCTTCGGAGGCTTATTATGTGGATGATGAACCCTCTACCACAGCATAGGTTTGTTACAGCAAAATAATAGACAGATTAAGACTCATGCTTATGGCAAACAGCAAAGGTAGATTCAAGTTGAAAATTCTCAGACTGATAGAAAATGATCAGATAAAACAGTCCGAACCAATTCTTATGGATGAAAATAATGTGAAGCAACCATTTTTTTGTAGGAGTAAAGAACAGTAAAAGAGAAGTAAAGGGAAAACTTGGTCACATGGTACAAATTTGAATTTGCCGTTTGCCATAAATGTGACTCTAAATCGCTCTAATGTCTATGATGCAATAATTTTAATTGCTGTTAGAGTACTTCCTATTCAATTGGTAATAAATAATAATTTATAGATTGTTATCAAATCTTACTTTTAGGCCAACAGTAGATGAAATATTAGGAGAACAAGCAGTGACACAGGCATGGAAGAGAAGGCAGAGAGTTTACTTTTATCGCTCAATGGTACAGTAAAACCAAGTTTTCCATATAGCATAAATATGTCATGGGGAATAACATATATTAATATTTTTGAGTTTTTGGTTGCTAATCATGAGTTTGACTTTGAGAGAATCTGGTTAATTTTGAGTGTCTTTCCTTTTGACTGAAGGTATCTCATAAAGATATGTGGACAGAAGTTTTTATATTTCGGACTGGTAAGAAGCCCATCCTTCTTAACTTGTCATGACAATAATCTCTTTTTTCTTTTTTCTTTCTTATATAGAAGCAATTGGCATTTAAAATGTATTCAGTGGTTTATGCTGTTTTATTTTGGTTATGGATGGTTTTACTATGGCCTTATAATTCACTTGGAGGTAAGAATATCTGCTTACTCATTTTTTAATAGGAAACTCAAAGTTGAATGCTCATATTCTGAGAAGTAAGGTTTGAATACTCAATAGGTTATTATATTTTTAACAAAACTTGCCCCTAGGATGGCAAAAAAAGTTATTAGATTTACAGTCCAACCTCCATGTTCAACTGCCTCCCGTAAGCAACCCACAAGTCTGCACATTTTGAGTGGTAGCTTACTAAAGTTCCACTTTATTTTAATCAAATTTGACTTCCAAGTGTCCTGTATTAAAGAGACTATGTGTGATTTTTTTCCTTTTCTTTTCTTTCCTTTTTTATCAGGATTACATTTGGTGGGTAAATCATTATCAAAAACAGACACATCATTCCATGAAGACAACAGCTTTTCTTCCGATGGTAAAACACCTGCATTATTTTAGTCTGGTTTGATTTTCTGATAAATGTGTGGAGAATTTGTTTTAGATATTGTTATTTTGTTTCTAGAGTCATGCAATACCTCCTTGTATGATAGCAGCAGCACTCCTAACTGCAGTATATCATTTGAAGAAATGTTAACACATTCCATTCCAAAGCCTCCTTGGCATGGGTATGTACAAGTATAAAGGTTTGCTATTGTCATATTAGAAGTATCAAAGGAAAAATAGACAGCAGCCTTTCACAGTAACTAAATGATTTCTCATATGCTCAGTTGTCAAGGGTCATTTCATTAATATGAAAATTGTTAGTCGATGGTCTCAAACTTTGTATTATATTATTTTATGATGATCAATAATTTTTTTTCATGGGGAACTGATGTGTTGAAGTTTGATGATATAACAATATTCATGCAGTGTTGAGAGAGATGATTACTTTTTTTTCTAGCGATGGCTACTGCAGCTCGCCTGTTAATTTGACACCTTGCAGCCACATGGATCATTTAAGGATATCTCCCCAAATGTGTTCAGAAAAAGGGAGGTAGGTATTGCACAAAGTACTCGGTTTCTGACCAACCTAGTGCACTCAGTTGCCAGAAAAAAAAAGAAAGAACCTTTTTGCTTTGAAAGAGTGCCTAGAATAAGGCCCTGCTTGATGTCTGATGAGCTGCTTGATTCTCTTTCCAATTGTGTAGTGAATGATTTGTGAATGATAGGGAGAGGTTTATATTAGATCAGGAGTCTCTTGGGGCCTTATTAAATTAAGGTTAAGTTTGTATTATGTTGTTTCACTTGGGTTACCTAAGTGTTAGTTGTTTGTATTCGGGCTCCTTTAAAAGAACATACATAGCTTTTAGTCGGGGGACTAGGCATAAATGAAACTGTCCATTACAAATGGGTGACAGTGAAGTAGGGTTGCCCCGAAAATGCATTGTGCTGTTTTTGTGTGTTCAAGTTTAAAATCAGTACAATGTTTGTTTTTCTGTCCAGGATCACTCCACCGTTTCACACTAGTAGCCCCGAACATCAAAAGTACACCCCTCCATCGGCCAGTAGAAGAGGTCGTTTGTTTGACGGAGACGAGTTCTTGACTAAGAATGCAGCTGGCCCGAGAAACCTGCTTGAGGTAATGTTTTTTCACATGGACAACAGGATATCTGCAAAGACTAAGTACACTGCCATGCCTGAAAATGAGCCCTAACTAATAAACAAAAGGAACAACAATTGGGAAAACCTCTAAAATTAAATTCAGTTACAAATTAGGAGGGTCGACTTCTGTTTGTTGTAAGCACATCTCTGCCTTGAGCTGCTCTTTCACCCAGCCAAGACGAAACTGGAAGCATACGGTATTCGGCACCCCTCTCTCACACCTTACAGTCGGCTAATAACGCCCGTTAATTATAGTCTAAAAGGCTATTTCGTGCCAAAATTTCTGGCAGATGGCTTTACGTTTACACTATTTCCTCGCGGATGGAACTCCACCTCGAATCGTTACATGAATGTGCGATATATAATAGTCAAGTTTATTAAAATAACTTGATCTTATGCTGTTATTACTTATGTTAAATAGAGGCAAAGTTACTTTCAAATACGTCGCTGATTTGTCATTTGCCAGTGTTGCGTTGACAAAGCACAGTTAGATTTTAAAAATCTCGTTTTTCAACGTGGTGGGCCCGAAAACTTTCGAAGTTAAGTTATTATTATTTATGTTTTCTCACGATAGTTCTTTGGTTCCAGGTATTTGAAGATGCAGCAAATAGTCCTGATTGGTGATATGAAAGTTTGAGATATGTACCAAAAAAATAAAGTGGAGGAAGAGCCTCAAGTAATGGAGACTGAAGAAAACCTATGGCTTTTTTAGTTGTTTTGTTCTCTCCACCATTTGATCAGTTTAAGCTCCATGTAGACAAGTCATAACTGGTGCCTGAACTGACGTAACCAACCTACCATTTAAGACGTTACGACCCAAGAGTGACCAACATCACTGAGTTTTCCCCAAATGAGAAGAGGTTATGACCAAAGGAAAATGCTTTGATCTTTTATCAAATTCTCTCAACTAATTCGTCAAGGAAACGTATGGAGATCAGTCTGCAGAATTTGTAAGAAGTTAGTTGAAGCATCATGATAACCACAGGAAAAAAATTAACGTTTATTATTCTGATTATCTCATAGAGTCAGGTGCCGTTTGTATTTGGCAATTTGTCAACAAATACATCAGTGTCTGTGACCTTTCAGTTTAAGAAAAGAAGCAATTTAAAATGATAGTCTTTTTTAACACAGATAAAAGTGAAAATAATTGTTGTATAAAGAGTTTATGGCTTGCCGATCTGATAAGTCTAAAAGAACTTAATTTTGTAACATACTTTCGTATTGCTTTTCGGTTCTCAGTGTAAATACAAAACTCACCCTTTTGGTTTGAACTGTAGTGGACGTTCAGTTTCGGGAAAGTACCCATTTCTCACAAGTTCTGAGTTCATAATTTGGTGCTCACTGCAGGGCTCGAAATTAACACTCGCAAATTCGCAAAATGCGAGTGATTTTGATAATCTGCGAGTGAAAAAAAATATCCACGAGCAAAAGTTCGCGAGTTAGAATCATCCATGTCTCCCAAACAAAGGGAAAGAATTTGCTAGTGGGCTCACCAGTTTGCTAGTGGAAAAAATTCTTACTAGCAAAACTTTGTTTGTGCACTAAAAAGTTAACTTCAAGCCTTGGCTCATTGTGTAATAAATTATCCTGATAGTATCGGCAGCAGAAAGTGGCGTGGAAGAAGTGAAAAGGAAAAGCCGCGCTATTCTATTTCTTCCAGACTTTTCTTTGCTGATCTTAGATTATTCTTGCTCCAAACAGTTGCGTTATCAGTCCTGAGCTGTCCCACTTCAAGAAACGTTTTGACCGGCGAACCAAAACAAGCAATTACCTAATCACGGTGCAAATTTGGAGTCACATGACGAGAGGCTAGGCTTGTTTTCATGAACTTTTTGGGCGCTTTCCATTCATCCAAAACGTCAGCTTTGAATGTTCCACAACTTCCAGTAGCGAATGGAACAGCATTTTCCAAAATTTCCAAACAAGGGGTCAACTTCGCGCGGTATAGCCAGATTTTCGAAAAATTTTTCTCGCGAAGTTTTCTTGCCATCCCACTTGGCATACTAACTCCTGGAATTTTTAGAATTTTCGGTTGAATAGTTCGCATTTCGGGAATTCAACAGTTCCCGGAATTTATGGAAATTTTTCCCGGGAAATTTCTGTATCATTTGCCGCTGTTTCCAATTTTTCGAAAGTTTTGGTTGAATGGAAAGCGCCCAGAAAGCGCTTTTCATTCAGCCCAAAATTCCTGAAATTTCGGTTAGAAATCAAATGGAACGATTTCGGTTCGGTCCGACCGGAATATTTGGGACCACCTTTGCTCCTTTACAGGTGGTTCACTTTGACCGGTCGGCTCATTTTGGTCGGGCGGACCGAAATGTCCCTTTCCATTTGACAAAATTGCTGTCCCCAGTACCGCTCTTCTTCATCCCGCTTACAAGGCCAAGGGCTTACAAGAATAACAACCAAATGCGTGGTGGCTTGGGTTGGGTCAGAGCAACCGGAATGTACCGTTCCATTGGGCACGTATCCTGCGTAACATGTGCGTAGCTGGCGGTTTTTTGGTGTATTTTTTCTAGGAACAAATTAGCCTGTTCCAAGCGTTCAGATGGTGGAGAGCGGTGCGAAGTAAAAAAAGCGATGAAAAGTAGAGGGGGACTCGCTTTTATTTTTTCGCGCTCCTTTTTACTTCGCACCGCTCCCCACTATCTGAACGCCTGGAACAGGCTAAGAACAAACACGCAGGCTTTTGGGAACGTGGAGTTTCCTAACTTTCAAACCGAAATTTCTTGTTGAGAGAAGGGTGCCCCAAAACATCACACTTTCTAGCGCCGAGAGGACCCTGGGGATGAGTTTGGTTCGTTGCTGTTTCGAACCCCTGCCGGTCGTCACTTGTTTCCATCCGCCAAACTGACATTTTCCTCTCAGTGGCTCTAACAAGACATTTCACTTTTCTCACACGAAATTTCTCTGTCTCAGAAATTTCTGTTCATAAAAGTCTAAGTCTCTTCAATTTTTAAGGAAAAAAAATTCAAGATGGCACGCGTAGGATTCGATCTCAGATCATCGGCTCTGCAGTGCATCCCTTTAACCACTACACCAACGAGGATTTGCGAGCAACAACCCAAACCCTTCCCAAACCCTAACCCTAACGACCCTAACCCCAGCCCTTACGAGCCCTTACTTAACCCAAACCCTCACCCTAACCCTTACTTTGTGTACGAATCATTAATCTGTCACCGTCAGGCTATTTGCGTAACTGAAGTCAAAGATGGCGGCGACAAAGCAAGGGTTTCCGGCGAAAGGAATTTACTACAGCAGACTCAGTGAACAGCCCGAGATTGGCTTATCACACGGTCCTACAGAGTCACCAGTAAGAAAAAGATCACTAGTGGGACCTGATTTGGTGCCACATATGACTGGATTTTCTCAGGGTATCATACCACCGGGATCTTCGGTCGAGAGACATGTGCACCCGTCGAAGTACGAAACTTTCTACTGTTTGAAAGGCCAAGGAAAATTCATCGTAGGGTCCAGCGAGGAGACTTGTAATGATGATATGGAGTTTGTATTAGAGCCAGGATGCTGTATAACAGTAGCACCGCAGTTTTGGCATTCAGTACATAATACTGGTGACACGGACGTGATATTGCTCTACTTTGGTGTGGCGTGTTAGATTTGATGTCTGGTTGGATATTAAACAGTGGATAGTGTGAAGATTTTAACCTCATTTCAAGTGCGTAACTAGTACCAAATGCATTGACTGACACCAAAAGGCGCTACGTACATCAGTGCAATTATTTTAGCAAACCATATCGCTGGTGGTTTTCATATTTCAATCTTCGTTGTCTTTGTTTGCGATAATATCTTACGTAATCAGAAAATTTCTATTATACTGAGCAATGTATAAATTTACTTTCTCGCAAGAGAATCGGTGTCGCGTTACAAGCGAACGTTGAGACGTTGTGCTGAGGTGTGCGAACGCTAAATATCATTATATTTTCCTTTTTTCTGTGAAATAAATGAAAGAGATTTACCTTTGATCTATTTCTATGTTTTTGGTGTGAATTCATCGATTTAGTCATCTTTATAGCTGTTATTGTGTGATCCCTGTCACTTCCTTGTCCCTCCCTTGTCTTCGTTTTATGAAGGGAGTGACAGGGGTCACACAGTAACTGCTAAAAAAGTGACTAAGTGGATGAATTCACACCAAAAAACATAGGAATACATCAAAGGTAAGTCTCCTTTATATATTTTACCATGTAAAGTCGGTCTCTACCTCATACAGCTCTAAAGTTAAAAATGTTAAGACGCATAAGCTTTTTACCAAAAGCCACACTAGAAACAATTTATTACAAAACAGTTATCCCAAGCGTACTATATGGTATGGCCGTGTGGGGCTCTTGCTCAGATTATTTGATGAAAGATCTAGAACTAATCCACCTCAGAGCAGCGAGACTTATCCACAAACTATCAAGAGACATGGAAGACGAAACAGTACTGATAAATGCAAGTTGGATGCCATTAAAATATTTATATTGCTCTTGTATTCTAAATATAACGCATAGAGCTTTTTATGATTTAGAGTTAGGTGATATAAATAGTTTAGTTTTTAAGAACGCTTCTTCTTATAGTCTTAGGAAATCGTTAAATGTTGTTGTATCTAGGCCAAGAACCGAACAGGGTCGTCACTCATTTAAACACAGAGCTGCAATTGCCTGGACCTCTTTACCTGACATTATCAAACAGCTTGAAAACCCTCACTCTTTCAAAAGAAAGTTAAAATCGATCAAGACCTACGTTAGGGACATCAGTTTTCAAAAGGAATGCTCAGTAACTTATAATAAGAACACTGAATTTTCATATTTTTGAATTATTTGATTAGTCTTTTTATCTTAGATAATTGTATTGTAAATCTTTGTTCTCTTATCTAGACTTAGTAGTACTAGGTCCACATCAGCTGTACAGTTGCTTATTACAAACCTACTCATTAAATAAATGTATGTATGTATGTATGTATGTATTTCATAGAAAAGAGGGAAAATATAATGATATCTAGCGTTTGCAGACCCTAGTATTTTATTTCTCATACAACGTCTCAACGGTCGCCTGTAACGTGACACAGACTCTCTTGCGAGAAAGTAAACTTACATTCCACATTCTTAACGTGAGCTTGGGTCGCCTATGATTAAAGCCGTTAAGTTATGAGATAACGGCTACCTGATGGTCTGTAAGAATATGTTGGATACTGACCAACTATTTGGCTTAATAAATAGCTTGTGAATTGCGATCAAAGAAATAATTACAAATCTCGCTGTTATCTAAATGCAGCATGCTATTAACACACTTGTTGACGCAGCACAAATAACATGAGGTTCCCTGCTAGCAGAGGTCTCTCACGACGAGGCAAAAATGAGAGAAAGGAGAGAGTCTCTCTCCTTTCTCTCATTTTTGCCTCGTCGTGAGAGACCTCTGCTAGCAGGGAAAACATGAGGAAAAGTGTATCTTCATCTGGACTTTATGATGTGGGGTTCGAAGCCCGGCTGGACCAACACTCAGGGTCTTTAAATAAGTGAGAAGAAAGTGCTGCCTTTGTAATGACATCTGCAAGCGGTTAGACTTTCTAGTCTGCTCGAATAATGATAAAAACGGTCAGGTCACATCTCACAGCACTTTCACTTATCTGGTTCTTGTGGGGCGTAAAAGAACCCATACTGTTCGAGAAAAGTAGGGGTTGTAGACCCTGGGGGTGTGGCCAACCGTTCCTTGGCTGGGAGAGATCTCAATATAGGGATAACCTCATGATCCTCCTTCAGCTGTCATAATGGCTACCAGTAAACAGTGCATGTATGGCTGGTTTCCATATGCTCCAAATGTTCACTGTGACCGCTAGAACAGTCCAGAGGTCATAGCGGTCTTGTCGATAATCGGCAGCCTTGAGGCTTTCAGGTTGAGGGGACTGTTCAACGAGATGTGAGCAGGAAAAACAGCGAGGGGTTAGACCGAAGGAACCCTCCTCTCTCCCTCTCTTCTAGCCTGTGAAAACAGCCTTCTCTCGTCGTTCCTGCCGCCAGGGACGTTTCCTCCCCTTGGGAAATGTCCTGGCGGTGGGGAGCAAAGTAAGACGGCTGTTTTGGCAGGCTACCTCTCTTCCTCCTTTTTTCCCGCCCTCTGACTTGGTGCCGCACTATCGGATGTTCTTTCAGCAACGATAGTAGCCATCAATTTAATTTGGAAAACAATGTCCAAGCATATCGAGCAAAGTAGCTGGTATTATCGTTGGATATAACCCGACATAATTCTCAGAAATGAATTTTGAGAATCCGGTCAGAGGTTGACATTGGTTGTTTACTATTTACCACAAATTCCCGGAAATTCCGGTTGGGATGTAAATGATAAACGCTTTTTTGGTTCGTCCCACTGGAAAATTCCGGGTACAAACGGAAATTCTGAAAAGGTAGTCCCGTTTTTACGATTCGGACGTTCTAACATGGACGTTCCAAATGGAAATTTGTTTACCATTTACAAGTTTCTTGAGTTTCGTACTAGTTTCATGTTGTAACTAGAATCCAGTCTAGCGTGGCGCGACAATCCGGAAATTTTAGGCAAATGGTAAACGACGCGTACCGTTCTTACCGACCGAAAATTCCCAACAAAAAATTGCGACACCAATTTGGCCGCCGTGACGTCATGTGAAAACACTCTATAGTCTGTGCTTTTTCCCTCAAAAACGCGCATGCCTGTAGCGGTTGTAATGCATTGCGCCCCTCGGCTATAAATTTGGCGATAGTGCCTAAAACGTAGTGATTTTAATGATCGGTACTCCGGGAACAAGGTCAGTTTTCGCGACCCCCCCCCCCCCCCCCCCCAGCTCCCCTGGTGGCGGTTGACAACTTCAGTGCTATCCTCGTTGCATGCCTATTACTAGGCTCGATTTCCGCCGTCTCCCGGGTCCGGTCTTGATCGAGTGCGGGCTTATTTTCCCGAACAGCGGCTGGTAATCGAGCCTACAGGGAGGCAGACAATCGTAACTTTTTTTGCCCTTGAGCGACGCACGTCAACCGGAAGTGAACTTATTCTCTTTGAATATGCCTTGTCGCTTCCAAATTTGTATTGCGAAGAGTCTTTTCTCTTATAGAGACGATCTGCCCAAACATTTGTTCAAAATCATCGCGCAAGAGTGCAAAAAGTCCACTTCCGGTTGACGCGCGTCCCTCAAAATGGTCGCTGCTTTTTAGGGCCCGTCCACACGAAGACGATTGTAAACGCAAACGCTAGCAAACACATATTTTTATCTCCGTCCACACGAAAACGATCATCGTTTACGTAGCGTTTTAACCCGTCCACACGAAAACGCTCGTAAAAGCATAAAACGATGTCATACACCGAACGTGCATGGTCTCAGTTCTTCAGCTAGATTATATAGCGAGTCTCTGCTCATTCGAAAGTTCTCTTTCCACTCTTCTGGTATCACCACTTGATCGGCAAAGTTGTTCCACCAGGCGCTTGTACGACCTGGTCCGGTCCAGAATCTTCTCTCTTTGCTCTCACGTCTGCATCTAAGTCGTTTTACTCGAGTAAAAGTGCTTGTAGTTGTGGATAACAATCTTGAGAGGTTTAGTCTTCTTCTTTTGTAGTTTTCCTGTATATCGATTATTGCATGATTCAATTGAATGCTCGCAATTACGCTTGAAATAAGCGCAAGCATGACACAGCTCAACACTCGTGTGTACGCCATCTTGGAAACGCACTCGATAAAAGAGACTGACGCTGACATCTGACGTCAGCGTTTTCGAAAATATACGTTTACGGCCGTCCACACGAAGACGCATAAACGGCGTTTTTAAATTTATCCACTTTGGAGAGCGTTTTCGAATTTATGCGTTTACGGTGAGCGTTTTCATCGTCTTCGTGTGGACGGAAGGCCTAAACGCATAAAAAAGTTTGCGTTTACAATCGTCTTCGTGTGGACGGGGCCTTAGACATCATCAATCAACAGGCGTTGTTCCAAAAAAATGGGAAATACTGTGCAATGCACCATCCACGGAGAACCCTTGGAAGTTGTTGATCACCACAAATTCCTTGGAGTTGAGCTATCCAGTGATCTAAATTGCTAGGATTATAGCAAAAGGCCAACAGATCTCTTGGCGTTATAAGAAGAAACTTAATTAAGTGTCCAGAAAACGTAAAAGAGCAAGCCTATCTTACTTTAGTTAGACCACAACTTGAATACGTGGATGTTGCGCATGGGATCCGCACATTCAAAAACAGATAAAGGACATTGACGGTGCGCAGAGACGATCGGCACGTTTTTTAAAAAATGAATATCGCACAACTCCTGGAACTATTACGAAAACTTTAAATGATTTGAAATGGCCAATACTCGGGAAGTTTCTTAAGGTTTATCATTTGCATGTAGTTCTGAACACAATCCGTTACGCTAAAAAAAGGAACAAATATGTAAATCATTATACTTCATAGGTGTTTTCAACACATTAGATTCTCATTATTTTTTACGAGAACCAAAACAGAATAATAAGTCATCTATATTCACCCTTGCGAAAATATATATGCGATAATAATAAATATATATCATAATCATAATTACATAACATGCATGTTGAATCCAACATGGCGGACGAAGAAAGCGGTAAGAAGACGCGGAAGGCAGCACTTTATGCCCTTAGCTTGCGGCGTATATTTTTCTCAAAATGTCCGCAGAAAGAGTAAAACCAAAAAAAAGTAAAGCAAATAAGGGCACAAAGTTGTACCTTTCTGGAATTCTTACCGCTCTCTTTGTCCGCCATATTGAATTCAATGTACAACCTAGGCCTCGTTCCCAGGATCCTGGGATCCAGCAGCTTTAGGTCATGTAATTATGATTATGATTTTGACCAGGGGCGGATCTAGGGGGAGGGTGCAGGGGGTGCGCACCCCTCCCCCCTCCCTGAGATGACCTGCGGTTTTCTAATACAGCTGGTATTCTGCCAAAAAAAAATGGGGGAGTAGGGGGTCCCAGTAATGGCCTAATGGGGATTAGCCACTGGATGGGGTCCCATCTTCACGACTGGGTTGACTATAATGACCTATAACAGGGTTGCGTTTTCAACAGAGTTACTACTAGACTTTCTCAAAGTTCTTCGCTTCTCATTTCCGGTTCCGGTAACATAAAAAATCTACCACTCGCGCTCCGCGCTCATGAAAAAATTTGAGCTCGACTTGTAGGCAAGTCTAAGTTCTTTTATTTTCGGGATCATTCGGGGAAGAAAAGTTCGGTTAGTATGTACGTAGGGATTTAATACCAGGCAGATTCACGGTTAAAAAGTTGGTACCTTATTTTGAGCTTTTGGTTTGATATTTGACAATCGGCTAGCATAACATTCCGTTCTTGAATTACTAAGTTGTGATTGCGAAATCACATTTGTTCAAAAGTGACATAAGATGTAGCCTGCGTGAGCAGAGGTAATTTAACCAGAGTTAAAAAGATGGACAAATAGTTCTCATAGTTTCCCCCGGGACAAAAAGCAAAAAGCTATGGTCAAGAAGTCGGTGATAAACGAGGAATTCAAGCATACAACGCAAATGTTTTTTACTAGAATATATTGAATTTTATAAAATAACTAAGATAGTACGCGCGTTCTGATTGGTTAAAAACCTATGGTTTATTGTGCCGGTAAACTCATAGAAAACTTTAAGCTTTTCGAGTGTTCTCCTAACATTCCGCTTGGGTTATCACGCCGGTAAACCCATAGAAACTGTGATCTATTGCTTAAATATTTCATCATTTGTAGAATATAGATGTGTAGCGGCGTTCGTAATTAATATGTACCGGTAGTTATTATGTGTCTTTCTTGTGTTTATCTACTTGAATATTGTCTTGAGCCTTTATGAAAGCCGTTTAGAGAGTGACCGACCTACCTGGCCAACCAGTTTGGGATTCTTGGTGTCTGTTATATCATACTGTCTGAGGTCTCCATGAAGCGCGAAATACAAATATCTGTCGTCCAGAGAGATAAAAATATCTGTTATCAGACCTGCAGGAAAAGGCATAAAAAAACCGTCATTGCAAGTCTTTGAGTTAGGAGTTAGGAGTTTGGCGTGACGGCCCAAGAAACTTATCGTGACTAGACTGGTTGGGTCATGGTATTCTCCGATTTGTTTTGTTTATTTTCTTCAGTAAAAGGCAATGAAATATAAACTACAAAATAGCACAGAAGATTCTTAAATATTGACAAAATCAGCAGCGTAAATCGTAATTAATAGAAATCAAAATAATACCCACTACTCTAATACCGGGGGAAAAATTGTTTCAGTGCATAATCTTCTATACATGAGCATGAATAGCCAACAGCAATCACCATTATTAATGACATGTTCCCTCGCAAGTGATTTGCTGATCACCTCAGTCGAAGCGTCCAATCAAACCACGTGGGTATTCTTCATCAGACCTAAATGGTCCTTTAAATATCATTAGTGGGTGAAATATCGCATCTTTGTCTTCAACGGTGTCAACCGTTGACAATTTCATGTTCCTTTTTGTATATCATGTTCATGAAATAAATTAACAACCCTCTTGGACTCGATTTATTGCACAATGGCGAAGACAGATGTCGTTAAAATTCCTGTGCTATTTAGAGTGGCTCTAGTTTGGCATGGATTTCAGGTAGGCCTAGTACCTTGATAGGAAGCTTAATGTAACAGTTTTAAATTAAATTCACTTTCCCAGTGCTTTTAAGATTAAAAGTAAATTAAAGCGTTAAAAGAACCGAAACCCTAGGGAACTCCCGCATTAGAAGAGGACGTCAAATTTCTGTGATCACAAAATGTACTCAGCATAGCAAACTGTCAGCATCATCAGGATTTTTCGTTCGGGCTGTGCTTTAAGAACATTAGAATAGATACTTGAACTTACTAGCTTTAAGGTCAGTACACACTAGGCGACAAGTTGCAGCAACATGTCGCGGCGACACGTTGCAGCGACAAATCGCTTCGTGTGTACTGGAGAAATCTGTGAAAATCTTTGTCGCTGCAACAGAATTTTGTCTCCGCAACAAGTCGCACAGATTCAGTCTGATTTGATTTTTTGCGACTTGTTGCAGCGACAAAATTTTGTTGCGGAGACAAAGATTTTCACAAAAATTCTCCAGTACACACGAAGCGATTTGTCGCTGCGACGTGTCGCTTCACCTTGTTGCTGCAACTAGTCGCCCGACCTGTACACATGGAGTGATATGTCACCTCGACGTGTTGCTGCAGCTTGTCGCCTAGTTTGTACCGACCTTTACCAATTTCTTCAAGAGAAGAACTCAGCATAGCATGCAGTTTTTGACTGATTGTATTTAATTCATTGCAAAATGAATTCAAAACAGATCTTCAAACAAGTTGTATACTGGGACATAAAATTGGTGCTTTTTTTAACGCAAAAAAATCTGTGAGCCATAATGGGGTTTTTAGCTAAATAAAGGACAACTTGTGGTTGATTACAGCCTCTCTTGTTGTGATATATAATTCTTGATAAGAGACTGAGCGTATAATGAGTACAGAAAAAATCAATTATTAAATATGTTTGTAGAAAAAAAAAATGTTAATGAGCCATCTGCTTTTTCGAAGTATTTAAAATTAAAGATCAAACCTAAACCCGAGCCGATCCTTGTATTTTTTGTTTGGTTTTGGTTTTTTTGTTTGTTTGTTAGTTTGCGATATTTCTCTGTCATTCTTTCCCTATTCATTTTAAGTCAAAATACTGACATGAATTGCCTCATGAGATACAAGGACAAAAAATCACTATGTATTCTCCTTGTATTGCTTCTGTTTTCCAGGTACTATCGTGTTTTGCGCAGAACAACAATGATGTTTTTATTCCAACACCGAAAGTAAAGACATTAGAACCCAGGCTCACTTCAACTACTCCGCTTCCAGTGACCGAGAAAAATCTGTGGGGCCTGAGATTGTGGCAAGTTATGGCGCTGGCTTTATTTGCCACCATTGTATTAAGTAAGTAAACCAAGCGTGCTTACACAAGCCTGCTTTAGCCGAGTCCCTTCCAAATCCCATTTGCGTTAAAGAATTGTAGTTACATTGTGTTTAGGTACGTATGATGTACCGATAAGGGAATCCAAACAGTCTCGATTCTGGATTCCCACGCCGCTGGTTCCGGATTCAAAGTACACATGTACTGGATTTTGTCAGTGAAAATTGGATTCCGGATTCCAATCGTTAATGGGATCTGGATTCATTGAGCTGTATTCCGAATTCCAAAGCTCAGGATTCCGGCTTTCATAAAAAAATTTTCCCAGATTCCGGGGTCCAAAATCCAGGAAACAGGATTCCCTTAAATGAGTGGATATCAGGATTTAGTATTCACAAAATCAGTGGATAGTAATTTTCGCGCGTTCTGATTGGCTCCCGTAACTCGAAATATGCGTGGATATTCACTGTTTTGGGACGGGATTCAAAATGGCTTCTCGTTTCCCGACAGTTTCAAAAGATGAATTTTGGCGGTAAATGAAGCAGCAGCACCAACAAATACCAAGAAAGAGATAAAATTTGGCTTGAAGGTGTTTACTGGTCGGAAGAAAAAAAATTTCCTTACCGAATTTGCAACAAACTCATAAAAAATGATCCCCGATACACTGTCAATTAAAATGCTAAACAAACCCTAAGTAAGTGACGTCTTTTATTTACAAAAAGTTTCTTTTTGATTTTATCCAACTGATTTGGTAAATACTAAAACAACTATCCCCCGCAGGGTCGGTTCATAGTGCTCCCCTTCGAGGGATAGTTGTATAATATTGTTCCTTATACTGCAAAAATACAAAAAACCCTCCTATAGTGGCCCTTAACCAGGGTGCTCATGATCACTAAAAGGAAAGCGGACTCTTGGCACGAGATTGGGTCCGTTCCACTTACACAGTTAGATATGAATTTTATGGACCGTGCGTTATCAGTGGTGAAGTTATGCTACAATGGAGGACAAAATTCTTAGGACAATTAACACGATCTGCCTTAATTTTTCCCCCTTTCCCCCTCTCCCCTTAAGCAATGTTGTAGTTTGTGCAGCCCTGTACACTTTACCCTGTCCTAAAAGTGCTTCTTCATCCCAACATTGTTTGGAGGGGAGAGGGGAGGGCCAGTCGCGGTATCCAAGTGGTTAGAAAAGTATACATTATGCTACATCTGAACATTTGATAAGTTAAGGATGTGGAAGGAAGGTTTTCCATAACCGTTCCAAGCATTTTTGTCCTCCATTGTAGTTAAGTTAGAGATAGACAGAAAGCCTCTAATGAGCAAGCAGCGATTTCGTTGAGGCCGGAGGCCTGCCAGACTGAGTAGCGTCAAGCCGTTATTGTATGTAACGTCCCGGGTACTATCACTTTCAGAAGTAAAATAAATCAGATGACTTTGTATTTTTTTACGTAACTAGAGTTGATCCTTAGTTTTGTCACCTATATAACTCATCCGGTCCATCTTCCAGGGAGCGCAGGAAACGGAGTTTCAGACAAGGATGCAATCTCAAAAAAATTTCCATCGAATGAGGGAGGAGAAAAGAAAGGTCCAGACTTCCCTAGAATTTCGACCCTTTCGCGCCTATCTATACGGTACCCTCGTCCGCTTGTTTCTAAACACTCTGAGCTCGATTTCGCCCCATATAAGGTAATCCGAGGCAGTCTTGGACTCCGGATTCCGGACTAGCTGGATTCCAGATTCCTTGAGCTTAATTTTCGATTCCAGAGCCCAGGATTTTCGATTCCATAGGCAAAACTTTCCTGGATTCTGGAATTCGAATCAGGAGGCGATCGATTCTCCTGAGGAAATCAGCTGAATGAACTGTTATGCTCATGTCGATCTAACCTCTAACCATTGATTTCCAGTAACATTCTGCTGCTGTCTCTGTGACTGTCGCATTCCCAAGACAGGCTACGATAGTAAAACTGACCCAGAGGAAGACAGCGACTGCAGCGATGTTGAACAACTGGTTGCCACTCCCAAACAAGGACATGGAGAAAAAGTGTCGACGAACGGCTTTACTCCTCAAAAGAGTCAACTGCGGACCACAGGAAACGAAACGGGGAAAGTGAATAATAGTTTTGATAGTGAAGGTGAAATACCTTCCAAGAGTGATAATTGGAGAGGTACACCTCGAGTTGCGTTTTCACGGCAGCCATAACCTTGATGGAAAAGAAAATAAGAAAAAATGAAAAGACGGTAACAACTTACGTCACAACCTACACGGAAACTCACTACTTTCGCATTGCTCCGTAACTTTTTGTGCCCCCTCCCCCCAGACCTTCCCCAAAGCAACATTGTTTCCAATTTCTCCCGGCTATTACAGGGGGACATTACAGTAGTCCGCTCCCCCCCCTAAGAAAAAATGAAGACAGTGCTTATGCAAAATTTGGTGTTGGAGGCGGGGGGGGGGGGGGGGAGGAGGTTGAGGGGTAAACAAGGTATATACGTGGGTAATGCAATGGTCGCGAATAAACGGCCGACATTTTCTTGTAAAAAAAATAAACCTTAGTTAATACGGCCAAATATTTTTGGCCCATTGGTGATCGTAACAACGGAGTTCCACTTTATCGAATGTACTACATGTGCAGGCTGGAGTTATTTAGGTCACTAGTGTCCACACGCTGCCCATCGATGAAGTGTAGGCTTGTCACAGTGTTGACCTCGCACACAGCATAAACTGAAGACAAGTTAGAAAACATAGCACAGTGGGTATTTGTACTTCACGATTGTCAAATAATAAAGGAAATTCGACAATAAACGTCTTGGCCTCGTGGCCTAATGGATAAGGCGTCTGACTTCGGATCAGAAGATTCCAGGTTCGAGTCCTGGCGGGGTCGTGCACGTTCTTTTTTGATATTGGTTCTTCGTTTGACACGATCCATTTACTTTTGTGTTAAAAAAGAATAATTTTGGCGTGAAACTCATCAATTTACTCGAAAGTCGTAATGCTGTTTAAAATCTTTTTTCTTTTTTTCAAACTAGCTTTAGTCTATGCGCAACGTTCTGTTTGTAATCTATTTCGATCGTTTCCCATAATTCTGAAGAACAGCTCGAAAAAAAAATCAACCTACAAAGAGAAAATTACAAGCAATGTTTTCTAAAAGATTTATTCGTACTGATCTAACGTTTTCACTTCAGAGTTAATGAAGTCTTATCAACCAGCTGAAGACGGAGTTAATTTCACATTACAGTTACCGTAATAAGTTTTTAACAAATAAAATTTCCATTGATAGAAAATAAAAAAAGCCTTTTTTAGTTTAAGACTACAATTGCAGTTCCAACAAAATACATTCCTCACGGAGCATTGTAACGTTTACTGATTTTAATCAACATTGAATCTAACTCTTCGATGACTTAAATTGACAAAAGAAAAATCGTTAGGGATTCATTTTTGCTTTTTCGCAACTTTTAAGAATAGAATCAGAAACGGTACTTTTCTCCAGAAGTATCTCATTTGACAAGAGTCCTAAAAATCCTTGAATACGATTGGCTAATCGTATGTTTAATACAGGTTCACCTTTTTGCGGTCGGTCCGATGTAATCGGTTGTCAAGGTTATGTTTTCTCGGCTTACGCGAGGTTTTAAAGTGTTTGTAATAAACGAGCAAAAGCCACGAAACAGCTTACTTAGAACAGCTTGCTGATAAACGTCATGTATCAACAACGAGAGGAGGTTAACGGTAGAGAATTAAATTTTGTGTTTAAGTATATTAAATTTCCTTGAACTGTATCAAAGGAGAATTAGAAGCGAACTCCGCCCTTCAGATGAAATATTTGACGAAAAACACAAAAACAACGGCAGAAACCTTCCCTCTCCCAAAAAAAGTTGATCAAAAAGTCTCAAAAAGATAGCCTCAGAAGTTCAAACCGTCTCGTTCGGCGTTGAGCTCGCGCAGATAAACGTTACATTTTGTCTTTATGACGTCAATTTTTTTAGTCTTTCCAAGTCAGGAAGCGAGATGAATTGTGTCGCATTTGAAAAGGAGAAAATTAAGATGTTCTTGACAAAATGAAAGCCTTTTTAATCTACATTAATGTGCTCTCAACGGTGTTAGGAACTTCGGCTACCTCAGCAAACATCAATAAGCAAGGTAAGAGTTTATTTTTGAAAAAGGAATCCTTAAATTATTTTTTATCTTGCGTAAGCTGGGGTAGAAAAGGCGCACGGCGAAAGCAAAAATCGTTAGTTTTCCTAGTGACGCCTAGGCTCGATTTCCGCCGTCTCCCGGGTCCGGTCTTGATCCTCCCCGAAGAGAGACTTTGGGGGGATGAGTGCGAGCTCATTTTCCCGAACAGCGGCTGGTAATCGAGCCTAGCCTATTGCCTCCGCAGTCGTGGACTTTTACCGCTGGACGTCACAACCTGGTTTCGGTCATTGTTATCTAAGGTCTTCCCCATGTTGGTGTTTCCAACCAGTGCTCTGTGAGTTGAACTTTTTTCTAATGAAAAAAAAAACCTTTCCTTTGTTCCAATAACTTTGCATAGCTGATAACACTCTATTATTCTTTAAATAGAGGATATTACACGGTGGAGCGAAGATATGAATTTTATTTTCGAGTGGCAAAACCATATTTTACGAACGAGCGCAGCGAGGGAGTAAAATATTGTTTTTGCCGCTCGAAAATAAAATTCATATCTTTAAGCCGCCGTGTAATGTTCTTTTTATTATATAGACAAAAAGACATCGATAAAATGATAGAGGGAAATGACCGAAATTACTTCATCGATAAACTCACGTGTGAGATTATGAAAAATAAACCACTCCGGTCCCGGATGTAGTTTTTATGAATTTTACGAGTGCTATATTTTCCAATAAAACACTCGTGTCTATATAATAAACATCTCTCTTGTTTGAAAGCCATCAAGGTGTCAGACTGAACCTTATGAAGACAGCTCATTTCCGAGTCCTTTCCTCTGGGGTGGGGAGATGAGGAAAATTATAGTCAGGAACAGGAAAGGTAAAGCATTAAACCAAACAAATAAATATCCACTTTATTATAAACAAATAACAATAAGGTAACGGCGGTTTAAAGTTCAGTATGTCTGTTGATCCAGGCACTAAAAAGGGACTGATTCGTTTTGACGCTTCTTCTTCGACGGTTGTTTGGGTATGTGATAACAAAACGGTTCTTATCTACTGTGCTCTGAAAAAAAAACACAAGGGGAATAGTCAATCATGTACATTGAGTAATATTGGGGTTGTGTGGGTTCTTAAAGATGTCGAGGAATCTTTGAGTCGTGTGGTGCCTGCTTTTCAAACTACGGTAAAACGGGCAACAAAGACGACGCGCAACTTTGTTTTGCCAGTTTTATCACCCACGAATCAAACCTGTCTTGCCACAGGTCAGGTTTTTGCAAATTGCGTGAATACTGACTTCTGAGTTCTGATTTAATAAAATTACGCGGGTGTCACGCCATACACGAGACTTGCTGCAAAACAAGTTTGCCTTGGGCCAGTAAAACGCGCAACATGTACAGATTTTGTCGGAAAAAGTAGAACCACTCGCTACTTTCTGAAACAAATTTTCAAAACCTGCAACAATCGCAACAACTTGAGTTGTTGCAAGACAGCTTACGCAACATCGCTATTCAACTCCTTTTCCGGCAGCAATGTTGCAAATTTAAACAAATTGCACGTTTTTGCCTGTTTCACCGTACCTTAGGAACCTGTTTAGAACCTGTTTCTGACTTGCAGGTTTTTACTGGGTTTATAGGTGAATCACAGTCTTGTCTTTTAGGTAATTAAAATTAACTACAAGACATCGATAAGGGCGAGACTGGAAATATCACTCGTAAGAGAAGCAAGGGTAGTTATTTAACAGCTCTTCACAAAAATATACAGTTTCTTACCGGAACGAAGAGAGGCCTTCCTACGAGGTTGCCATGGAAATTATTCCCTGCTTGGTCTAATATAACTGAACCGGAAGTGTCCTCCATGTTAAAGTGTGCTCGCACCAGACCCTTGTGAATAGGCCATGTTAGCCCCGCCAGCTTCATATAGTTTTTAATTTCATCATCAGGAACTCGTACTCCCCACAAAGTCAGCTATCGATTTATCAAAATAGATATAAGGTAGAACTTTGTGGCGTGCAACTTGAAGAGAAATCAAGTATGTGAAACACATACATTTCTAACCTTGCAGCTTCAAAATGATACAGAAACCGTGAAATTTTATTTTTAAGAAGTTGTTACTTACGTCATCTAATGTTCCATTAAAAAAGTGTTTTTGATCACGGCCCACAAAAATCGTGACAGCTGGGGTCTGAAAAAAAAAAGAAACAGGTAAAGAGATAAAAAACTAAGAGGAATAATCACTGATCGGCAACTACAGCAAAGTTGAAAAACTCTTTACCCAAACGTAAGGCTTGGTTTCGGTCTTTTTTCCAACTGATGATCCATTCACAAAGACCTCGATTTCATGTCCTATAAATCAATAAAGAAAAAACCATTACTTCGCAAGTCACGGAACAAATTAAGAATGATAAACCCTGGGTGCCAGAGACTTTTCGGTGAAGTCTTCATAGCCTCGCCGCTCCTAGTGTCGGCGGCCGACACCGGAGCTTCCTGCCGCAAGCGAGAAAAAAACCTCTGGTACCCGCAGGGTAGGAATGATATAAAGGCAACAACGAGTGTTAAACAGTCTAAACATGGGACATTTCACTTCTCCCCCTACCATTCTGTTAATTTGACTACATGTGTATAGCTTTCCTTCTTGTAGCTGAGCCTAAAGAAGCCATTAACGGGTGAAAATAGGCCAGTGACATACTCCAGTTAGCCACTGAACCTAGCTCGTACCCAGACACCTCTCAACCGAAGTAAATTTGCCCAAAAAGGAAGGCGGGACGGAGAAAGTCGGCGCCTCTCTTCTTTCTCCTTCCCGCGGTCCCTTGCGCTTCGCACCAGTCACTCGCGCTTCTCGCTCGCCTTTGTTCGCGACCAAACGCCTGAGGAGGAGGAGGCAGCAACTGGACCTTTAAAACATTACTCGATATTTGAATATCAAGCAAGTACACAGAACCGCGTAAACAAAAACAATTCGTGTGAGTGAAAAGCACTTCATTCATTTACTTTGTGCATCAAATCTGAAGACAAGATGATGCCATTCCTCAGGCTCTATAACTTCACTTCCTTCCACTGTGGATGTTCCTAAGTTTCCATGAACGCGTCTGTAAATAAATAAATGAATGAATAATAAATAAAGGCACTGAAAGAGGAAACAAACATAACAGGTTGAGACCGAAATATACGTCCTCATTTTCATGCTCTTATCACACGGCAGTTGAAACCTTGTGCCAAATCGACGATATTTTAATTGTTTGATTTTTCGCTAAGGGTTCTGTCATTGTCTACTTGTTGAGGAGTGCTGATTTTTGTTTTGAAAAGTGATTTCCTCTTCTTAACAACAACTTATAAAAATATGGGTATCATGGACCCGGTGTAAATTGTTTGACGTTATGATCGTTCTACGGTGAAAGTTTTTTAGCTCAGTCTTAGCTCGGTTACCAATCACCCACCTGTCATTGAGGTAAAAACATAATGTTCCTTCCTCACTACAGACGATGGGCATGACTGTCATGGGGTAGTCCGCTGCCATGAGTACCCACAGACTTATAGTAAAGCTGCAAGTCACAATAGGTGCATTGAAAAGACATTAGTTACTAGGTGAAAAAAATGTGGATGAAAAATGGCAAAACGTTCCAGATTAAATGGCAACGCACGATTTATGTACCTGTCTGTCAAACCTAAACTATGAATTGACGGTAATGTCACGTGATCATCTTCACCATCAAACAACAGGGCTTGATTTACTCTAAAAAAAGAACAACACTTGCAACTGAAAAAGGAAATAAAACCGGCAAAATCAATTTATCGCCCGGTAAGAATTGTTTTCAAATCCCTTTCCTTCCTAGTAAAGGTTATATGAACGCAGTAATGGTCGCGCTGATTCCCACCCATAACAAACCTACTCTACTTCCTTACAAATCTATTATGGATAGGCTAAGTCAAGTTTATCAAACATATTTTATTAAGAAACCAAGCGCAGATTCATGGAGGCCCTGTTGTAAAAAATTGTTAGAGAGTCAGAGTCAGAGATTCTTGCAACTTTATAACTTGTTGTTTCAAGATTATTCCAGCCTGCAAATAAAGCCGTATCTCTAGCTTTGCCGCTAGGAACGTTTCGTAGGACAGAGTCTATCCTTCGAAACGTCACCAACGGACGTTTGTATTCATAGGCCACGATTACAGTAAACGCCCGCGTATAAGAACCTACGTTTTTCGGAGTCTGGCAAATTATATTTTGGGGTACTTATATGATTGACAATTTAGGCTAATTAGGTTCTTTTAAAATAGGTTCTTAATATCTATGAAGGAGACAATTATAATTGTTGACTACCAGAAAAATAAGGAAATTTGAGTTTGGTCCTTAAATATACAGTATATATTCACAACTGTACATTGCAAACCTCTTGTATGCAAGGTCCATGAACACAATTAAAGTCAAACTGTTTTTGTTGTAGGAATTACAGTCAGTAACAGTTTTATTTGTCAACACAGTTTGGTTCAGTATTTTCTTGTAGAATAAAGTCTAAAAAGCCAATCCTATTGGGTAAAATGTTTAACATAATTTTAATTATAACCCACATATAAGAACCTGCTTGATCTTGCTTGGCTAAACAGGCTGTCGTATTTTTGGGTATTAAAGTGACAAATTTCTGCCAGGATGTTCTCAATCCACTATGTTGTTATATCAGGCGTTTACTGCATATCCTTAGTTTTTTTTTCAGAGTTTACGAAAGTTGTACACAGCGAAAAAGGAAACTAAAATGTGGACAAGAAAAACAAGGGCTAGGAGTATTCATAGTCAGTAGAGGAGACTGGTTATGAAAGCCGGCAAACATCAAAGATGAAAACAATGGGGCTGCAGTTTATGTTGGAAGCTTCCTGACTGAGCACAATCCTTTGTTTTTTGACTGAATAATTAAAGCGATGTTTCTATTGGTCAGTAAGGGCCTGCTTACATGGAGGTGGGGGACCCCAGGTAGTTAGGTAACTCGCTTAGGTGGGGTGACCCGTCTGTCCACATAATCTCTCATTTTAATTTGATCACATTTACGTGATAGCTGGGGTGACTCGCCACGGGTTACCTCACCTACCTGGGGTCCCCCACCTCCATGTAAACAGGCCCTAAGTTGACTTAGTTCAATATTATAGGAGTCCTACTGAACGTTGTGCACTGTCAAGTCTAAAAAAGCTAACAAAAACATATAACAAAGACGTCTGCCGGGCTTCATAACCGTTCCACTTTATTAACTATGGAGTATTATACCTGTCAGAACAGCGGGCTTCAAGTCTTGACCAAATGACGTCATGCTGACCATAAACAAACATTCCCAGTCTCCCACCGGTCAGGAACGTGTTGTAAATGTTTCCAGAGTCAGTTAGAATCTTCTCTCCCTGTTTTATTTTAACCCTAAACACAATAAAAAATGTTCGTAAAAGATAACCAATATCCAACGTTGTCAGAGCTTTGGACTCACAATGCGGTGATCCTGGAGTCGAGTACCATATTGACTGATGGGTTTGTTCAGGGAAACTCTGTCAGTTCAACTCCTCTGCCGCCCATGTAAATTAACAAATCTTTTGACACTTACGAGTTGGGATTCTTAACATCGTAATATATGTTGAAAATATTTGCCTCTTTTTTGATATTTTACTGTTTCTAGCTGCAATACGTCTGTTAAAGAGTGAACTGATTAAGTAGCCGACGATGGGTGGACGCAATGGTATAAAATAGGTCACGAACAGACGGTTAGCTCACGCCTCTTTTCTCAGTTATCAGACTGTACTTGAGAAACGACATCATTTTCATTTTAATTGATAAGCAGCTTAATCATTCAGTGGCAGATAAGAACGATAAATTACAACACAATACATCTTAAAAGGGGGTCCAGGCACTCACCTTAGAAAATTGCAGAAGGCGTTCTTCTTCATGTTAAATAAGAATGCATGTGTCCCATTTGAAACAGTAGCAATGTGTGTTCCACATCTTGGCAACCAATGAGATTAGGCGATTCAACTCACTCAGTGGAATGCATACCAGCGAAAAAAAGATAAATCGAAAGACAGCAATACTTCTTCTCACCTTATAAGTCCAATGGATGGTCTATGCGTCACATGGAAGCCGTAAGGAGTCTGATGTTTCCAGCCTTTCATGTTTGGATCATCCCATAACAAAGTGACCTGTAAATTCATCCTTGTCTATTAATAGGTAAAGCAATTTTTTAAATGTACAGCCCCCTGCAAGCGACCAACAAAAATGCGAAGATTTAGTGGTCGCTTACGACAATCGAACCACAGGGGGTCTCCACTGCAATTTCTAAATTACGTATACGTGTAGCTCCGTTTTATCACTTTTAGTTCTTCGTATTCTCTGAGCGGCGTTCTTGCGAACAAAAACACCACATCATGCGTCAAATGGTTGCTTAAAGGAGGTTAAAACAGTGAAAAATTATAAAACCGTCAAGAAAAAGTGGTCGCGATCTTTGTGTTTTGGATAGGTGGTCGCTTATGAGAGGTGGTCGCTAATGGAAGATGGTCGCACATGGAGGCTCAACTGCATTTCAGGGAGGCAAATAAATAATGATGATGATAAAAGGTTTTCAGTTCTCCTACCTCACCACTGGTGTCTCCAGAGTGCCATAAAGCCTTTGCTAAACTGGGCCCTGGTCCATTGGTTGATTGAACAACCTACCGACAATTATTTTGATCGGAATAAGAACTCAAGGGTTTTAAGAACTATATTGTGGGTTTAAGGTGTGTTCGGAAATTTTGACTAATTAACAATTATTCTTTAAAGTTAAAGTTAATAGTGACCAATTTCGCGGCGAGGTAAATCAGATTCCTATAAAGGTCACTATTCCGCACCAGGTAAAACCATCTAAACCCGTCTACAGCCAGACCTTAGACCATTCGAAAATGACATTTAGCCAAAACAAAATTTTCGGCTAATTTCAGTAAACAAGGAGAAGGCAAAGCATCAATGAGAGCGGGAAAAGGCGAGTGACTAAGCAAGTCAAGATTAGTTCTGGTTTTACCACTGACTGGCCAAGAAAGCGGCGTAAGGTTTTGCCGGAAATTCGAAATCATAGAGCTTAGCAATTTTACTAAAGGGAAGCAACAAAATTATTATCTGAAACTTTTGTATGTGGAGATAACCCCCGTGCCAAAGACAATCATATGCATTTGGTTCAAGGAGCTTCCAGGGTATAATGTCAGTGTATTGTGTGGTGATATTTGAGAAATGCTTTGGACTTAAATCAGAGAATCAGGCTTTGCTATTTTCCTCATTTTTGTTTCGCCCTACAAAAAGCTTATTCCAGACTGCCCCACGCCATGTGGAATCTAGGGACTTACAGAAACACAGCCTATCTAAGACATCATCAATTGTTGAGGAAGCCCTATAATAAACTCACAAAAAAGTCTCCTATATCGATCTAGAAGATTTCCTTTTACTCACACCTTGAAATAAATCTAGAACAGGAAAACGGAAATTAGAAAACGCTTTTTTTGTAGTTCCAAAACGTATGATTAGCTCCAGCATTAAGTTGATTAACCGCCAATAAAGATTTTTGAACGTGTCTCTCACCTTCAACTGTAGTCCTTTGATTCCAGCATTGATGTCTTCTTTTGCAAAGTTTATGTTCTCTCTCCTCCACATCACAACGTAAAATTTACGGTTTGATTGGTACCCAAACACCACACCCAAATAGTCCGACCCTTCCATGTCTTTTACATAAATTGTGCCGCTATAATCCACTGGTCCGTAGCGCGTAGATCCTTCGGAAAGAGAGATCTCTAACAAATTACAATCAGTTTGTGTTTTTAACGACCGAAATACCAGCAATTTTAAAGCGAAAATTAAGCCTCTGAAATCAATTATAAAATCAAGACAACCTGCTCTGGGGTTAATACACCAGACTTAGGAAAGCTTTTGCGCCGGCACGTAGCCATACTAGATAGGGCTTCTGTTCACACGTAAGAACGACGATTTCGGCGCGATTTCTGTAACGGCACGAAGCTGCGCTGCGCCGATCATCTCTAAAGTGAAGAGTCACATATGGGATAGATGTTCAAACTGTCCCGGAAAGCTTTTGCGCCGGCACGTAGCCTTACTGGATAGGGATTCTGTTCACACGTAAGAACGGTGATTTCGGCGCGATTTCTGTAGCAACACGAAGCTGCGCTGCGCCGATCATCTCTAAAGTGAAGAGTCACATATGGGATAGATGTTCAAACTGTCCCGGAAAGCTTTTGCGCCGGCACGTAGCCATACTGGATAGGGATTCTGTTCACACGTAAGAACGGTGATTTCGGCGCGATTTCTGTAGCAACACGAAGCTGCGCTGCGCCGATCATCTCTAAAGTGAAGAGTCACATATGGGATAGATGTTCAAACTGTCCCGGAAAGCTTTTGCGCCGGCACGTAGCCATACTGGATAGGGATTCTGTTCACACGTAAGAACGGTGATTTCGGCGCGATTTCTGTAGCGGTATCAAGCTGCGCTGCGCCGAACTCTTAAGTGAAGAGTCAGCTATCGGATGGGTGTTCTCACTATAACGTATAGCTTTTCGAGTCATCACGAAAAGCTAGCCAATATAGTGTGAACACAGCCTTAATTTAGAGCCTGGCATCTTTTAACAAACGACTTGTACAAGGGCAAATTTAAAATCTTAAATCTTAAAATCTTACTGTGAGTAGGTATACTTTAACTGAAAAATTTGCCGTTAGGATGAGGCTTGAATCATGATTGGCTGTTTCA
This sequence comes from Porites cylindrica, assembly GCA_964035525.1. Classification (NCBI taxonomy): domain Eukaryota; kingdom Metazoa; phylum Cnidaria; class Anthozoa; order Scleractinia; family Poritidae; genus Porites; species Porites cylindrica. The sequence continues at coordinate 45,552,981 of OZ037776.1, read as the reverse complement.
CTTACCAATAAGCATTCCCGGATGATTTGTGTTGGACACGTGTTCAACATCAACGCCCTATAAGTTGAAACCAACAAATCTGATATCAGAGGAAGTTATTAGTGGCTACTTCAATATGCAAGTTCTGCATATGATACAGTCAGTTCCTGACAAGTGCGTGAACCGGGGCAAAATGTGAGCAGTACTGACTCTCATAAGCAGCCAGCTCTACTTACCGACATCTTCACAAAACCCCGTGTTTTTCGACTCCCATACAAACTCTGTATTTTTGCATTGATTTCTCGTAAGCGGTCAGCTCCAGTTACGGACACCATTTTCGCGCCCCTAGGGTGTCCGCTTACGAGAGCTTTCATTGTATAAAATCGGCACAGGCGTAAGAAATCTTTCAGTATATAGCAGAAGAAGTGCGTTCAGAACAATATAGGTGGAAAATACGAGTGTTACGAAAAAGCGCGGAAAACGTACACAAAATTAAGTAAAAGCGTTTAACGCAAGCTTGCCTTCGATTCTAAATAGTAAAACACTCATAAGTTTGAAAATGGTTACCATCTTCGCTACTCTCCATTCTGGGCTTGGTTCTGGGTGTCCTGGAAACAAGTCTATTGTGAAATAATCGCGGAAGTTTGTTTTACTGATGTGGTTCACGTGAGGACATTCGTCGTCGACATCCGGGACTTTGTCCCCATCATAGTCATCTATGCATGCGTCACCAACTGGATTAGCTGAAAAAAAAATTATTGATTTTACTCTGACTTTGGTCATTAGTGGATTTCCTAATTATAGATCCACACATAAGAAGGAAAAAGAAAAAAAGCAAACAAAACAACAAAAACTCGTAAAATCTCGAAAAACGCCTGCCCATTGTACTTCTACATTTTCCCTTAATATTTTCATGGAAATTAATTTTTTTTGCCTTTGACGTCATATGAAAGTTTGTTATGCTCCTGATGTGGGTTACTGATCATAGGGCAATTATCCCGGATGTTGGTTATCCCATCGTTATCCTGGTCGTCATCACAGGCGTCACCTAATAAGGAATGCAAAGTGTGACGTAAATCGAGAGTAAAGCGATCAGATAGAAAATGTAAATGATATTTAGACAGAATTAGAGTAACGGTTACTGCAAATGGCAAACGGTAAACGGCAGATTCAGGTAAGGAATTTCTCAAAATAGAACATGAGCTGATAAAAACAGTCCAAAACAATTCTTAAACATGCAAAAACTTACGAAATAATGTTCCGACGTTTCGGCGACATTATGACGCCATTATCAAGGAATGGACTGAATAAATGCGTGTTTAAGAAGAGTTAAAGTACTCTAAATTTGCATGAATGAACACAGTTAGACAAAGACTTTAGCTCGGATTGAATCCGTTTGCCCGTTCAAAGGGGGTCAGAATTGTTTGATGTGAAGCATTTCGTTTATTCATGCAAATTTAGAGTACTTTAACTCCTCTTGAACTCGCATATATTTCCTTTTCTTGATAGTGACGTCATGATGTCGCCGAAACTCCAGAACATTGTCTCCTTAGTTTTTACACGATTATCTTTCTCCGAATTATTTTTTATTACAACAATTCTTGTGGATGAAAATAAGGTGAAACTAATAATTTTTTGTGGAAATAAAATACAGTTTAAGACAAGTAAAGGGAAAACGTGGTCACGTGGTACAAATTCACGTTTGCCGTAAACGTGTTCCTCAATCTCTCTATTTTGTTATTGTTTTTTACCTTTTTTGTCTCCATCAGCATCTGCTTGGTCACCATTTGGCAAATCAGGGCAGTTGTCAAATTCGTCAAGGACTCCATCACCGTCCCTTAAAACAATAACAAACAGGAATAAATGCCTTAATATCGTGTCTCTCTACTTGCTGAAAAAAACACGGAATACTTACTGGAGTCGTAATACTGAATTATGAATTAGCTCAAATCAAATGGAACCAGGGTCGGGTTGCAAAAAAACATCTAAAGATTAAGGGAACTAGTAACTATGATTTAAAAACAACACATTACTGTTCCAGAACAAAAGTTAAGAGCCTTCTTGTCTTAAGAAGGTTTTATGTAACCTGGGCCAGGCTCCTAAAGTTCAAACGTTGGACAGCGCTATCCACCGGATAAATCCCTTTCCAGCGGATAAGTCTCAGAGAAACCAATTGCGTTATGGATTGGTTGCAGCGGAGGAGGAATTTTAGTTGCGAATTTCTCGAGCAACGAAAGAGACTAAGGCGGTATAGTCATGAAACCCATTTATTAAGCTGCAACTACTTTAAATAAGTATCACTTACTTATCTTTCCCTGGTCCGTCACATTGATCACCAAAACCGTTTTCATCTCTGTCCGTCTGAAAAAGTGATTGACATATGAACTCACAATGTACTTTGTTGAGCCAATCAAATAAATGTAAATAGTTCGCTGTGACTGCTATAACTCCACTTACCGCTTTTAAAACAAAGTTCCACTAATATAACTGAGGATACAGCCTTTTTTTTATTTCTCACTAGTATTATAGAGGCAAACTCGAGATTTCTGTTGTTTGACCCTACACCCAAGTCAACTACATATTATCAAAGTCAAGAAACTGATGGAAAATCTTCTCATTAGGGCCATTTATACGAGGAGAAATAAGACGCGTCTTACATAAGACGCGAACTGTACCATTTATACGAGCATGTCTTATCTAACAAGACGCGTCATAGCTAAGCCGCGTCTTATTTTAGACGAAATGTGCCGTTTATACGGAAAGTTCGCGTCTTATTTAAGACGCGTCTTATGTAAGACGCGTCTTATTTTTCCTCGTATAAATGGCCCTATTGTTTTTGTAAATTTCAGTAGCTTTCAATTAAAAATTTGAAGCAGTTTCTAGTGAGTTTTGTCAAGTATTGACAAAACACTGTAAACACTGTTCAGAAAACGTACAAAACAGTGTATACTGATGACGCGTTACTACCCAGGTTTGTGTGGTGCTTCTGATTGGCTGAAGCAAATTTCACACACGGCACGACCAATCAGAAGCACTACCACCCAGATGTGGGTAGTGACGCGTCATCAGTATGGAATTTCTGCGATCGTTTCTCAGACGTCATTTCGTAGGGAAACCGTTGGTGGCGTCGCAAAGGGTCGTCTGTTTTCTTAGGCTACTACTAATCGCGATAAAAATCGTGTTAAAAAAATCTGGATAGAACGTTATTTTCACCGACGTTATCTTAAGGGCTCTAAGCAGGGATCAGGAAAACTCACTGTAATGAAATGGGACTTTTGTCACGCTCTTGCTGTGGAAAATATATATCTCACCTGAAGACTGTTATAATTGTTAGGACAATTGTCACACAGGTTACCCACGCCATCTCCGTCATCATCAACTTGGTCTCCAGTGGCGTTTAACTTGGGACATCTATCAGCGCTATTTCTTATTCCTATGGGAAGGAGGCAACAAGTAGGTGTGTCTTTCACAAACCTGCACCCTAGCTTAACTAATATTTACTTTATATATCTTTCTCCTTTATTTTGATTCCAACCCATTAAGGGTGTGTTCGATTGACCGTATTCCCGAATGCGAATGAATGGAATAGACGCTAAAATCACGTACTTTGGCGTTAACTTCTCGAAATAAAATACTCCGATGTATTTAGCTTTTATGTAGTACAAAAATCACGGTGCGAGAGATTTACAACAAGACGTTTGCGTATTCTTGTTCCTGAATACAATCAGACCAACGAAGGTAACCTAAACGACTAGTTGTAGGCCTGGCTGACTTTCATTTCCATATATCCTGAAAATTGCACGCATGGCTAGTACGCACTGACCACAATATCTCTTTGAGCTCTTAAGCCTTTTAGTTCACCCCAACAACGCATAATTTATCACAAGCGGTAGAGTGATCAAACCAAAAATTTGTAGGTCCGGGCCTACAGGTCTATGGGTTGGCTACGCCCCTGGCTTAAAGCTATGGTTTAAGTTTATTTTGCCAGATAACAATTTACCGTCACCATCTTGATCATCATCACACACATCTCCTAAGCCGTCTCCGTCAGTATCTGTCTGGTCAGGATTTTTTATAGACACACAGTTATCGCAGGCGTCACCTACTCCATCGTTGTCACCGTCCATCTGGTCCAGATTCTTCACAAATATGCAGTTGTCCTAGTAAAAAGGGTTCGTGAACATTATTTTGCAAAGAGTTATCCTTGGTTTCCTGATATGAATCACCTGTAACAGCGCAATTGATGTAGAGTTTTCGATAAATTTCAGATTGTTTGGTGGGGTTGTTCTAAACCCTCGATTGGTAGTCACAACTGTTAATTTGGGCACCCCCAAAATCAGCTAAACGCGTCTTTAACTCCGAACTGTGTCAGAGCCGAGGACGATATATAATGTAGACTAGAGGAAGATATAATTCTAGAGATTTAGGGTGAAGTTTACGGCAAACGGCAAACGTCAGATTCAAGGCAGCTAAAAACAGTCCAAAACTATTGTTAAAGACAAAACTAACGTGAAACTACTAATTTTGGTAACTAATGAACAGTATAGCAAAAGTTTAAAAAAAAGGTCACATGGTGAACATTTTTTTTTGCCGTTTGTCATAAACGTCACTCAAAATTTAAGAATTTGTTCATGCTTAGCGTGCGTATATCGAGTTATGGATGCACGCGGGAAGTTTGGAGAGCACGAAAGGTGCGTAAGAGTTGCACGAGGCGATAGCTGAGTGCAACTCTAGCTTCTTGTCTTTTGGCCAAAATTTGCTGCAGCTGGTCTTCGAAAAATTTGCGAACGGCGCGCAACTTGTGAGTTTTTTTTTAATTCGGCTTTATTTTTGCTGCTTGTTGGATCAGGACCTAAAAGGTCAATGCCGATAGAAAAATTGGGCAGTTCTTCGCTGGTTTCTTCCATATTTTAAAGAGAAGGAAAAGTGCACTACAGCTTAAAAGACGACAACTTTACAGCCAGGTAAAAAAAAATGCTCACGTCATCTTATTTTCGCACGGGCGTGCGTAAATAAAGATTTTGTTCATAGCGGCTCAATAGGACTTATATAGGGCAAGCACGCGCGCTATGTTATAACTCTTTATTATTACTACCCATTTATAAACCACCAGACGTTAGCTGTTTCAGCTTATCAACCTTATACGGCACTCCAAGCTAGCTAGCTTTTTGTTTAAGCGATCACGAGTGTCCGTCATGATTTTACTTTAAGTTTCATTTCGCAAAATTTAAAGTTACACTCCTTTACCGTTTGTTTGATTCAAAAACGTCAAATAGGCCAACTTAATGAGAAGAGGAGATAACGGGGAAGATTTTTTGGTTATACCCATTTTTGAGGTGTAACGGTCCCTTATTCACATGTGACAGACCTGCTTATCAGGAATCAAATCGTTATCATCATCTTCATCACAAGCATCTCCATCTGTGTCATGATCATTATCTTCCTGGCCCGTGTTAGGTACACCCGGACAGTTATCCTGCAAGCCAGGAAATACCAGAAATTATCGCATGGTTAATCAAGTACTTTACACAAGGAAGCAACCGTAGAGCGATTATGCTTATCGACAAAATAAGTAAATGAATATTCAAAGACGAGTGAGAATACCTGAAGGACTCTGAGAGAACATAGCACTGCGAGCTATTTACTAGAATTGTGCAAAACCTAGCTTTGGAAAGTTTGCGGGAGAGGGGGTAGAGTGTGTTGAAGACGGTTGATCCCTTATCAATGAGAGATTAAACAAACCTTTCTACAGTTCGGAAGGGTACAGCTCAATCCTTTGACAGGAATGTTATCCAAGTCGGGATCTAATTCACATTCCTCTCCATCACCTGCATATCCATCCCTACACTATGTTGCGGAACGATAAGAAAGGATTGAAATGTCATAGCAATATGCCACAAGTAAACAATCTGATACTAATTAAGTCGTTGAGATAAACAATCAAAATTACCGAAAACAAAAATTCTAACTGAGCAAGTCTAATAATTAAGATGATGCAAGGTAGGTTGAAAATTAGTGGCTTTTAATTAGCTTTAAAAAGAAGCGACTTTTTAAAACATTTAGCTATAAAAATCTGCGAAAAAAACGTTTCTTAAAAACGTTTAAGAAGTTTTAAAAAAGATAAAAATACACGACGTTTCGACGTTACCGGACGTTATTGTCAAGTGAAAAGAAATACAATTATATTAATGTTCTATAAATACAAGAAAAACAATAGTTGATTAAAAGAAAAGTAACATATAAAAATATGCTACAAGTCAAACAAAGAGTCTAACACTGATGGAGTCACTCTTTCGTTAGCTCCTTTCTTTTCCAAAACTGTGCTAAGATGTGCAAAATTTACCTATCGCCTTCAAGAAGATGAGTAGCGAATCTTAAGAGAATCGCAAATCGACGATCTGAAATGGGTGACTGAAAACATTTCACTATAGAACTTTGTTCTGTATAATCTTATGATGAGATGGCGATGATCTAGAGTAACAGTTGCTATTAATTGAATGTTCTTACCGTGCATTTGTATCTTCCCGCTCCTGTTGAGGAACACTGTGCATTGACTTGGCAGGTGTGCTGTGCAGTAGTGCACAGGTCACCAGGGTAACATCCCAGATATCCATCACCAATGAAGCCTGGTTTACAAGGGCTGCATTTGTAACTTCCCTGTCGCAACAGAAACATCGGCAGAGAGTCAAACTGGAGGAGCACTACGAATACTTCCAGCTGACATGCAAACGTTGGCAAAGGCTGTCTACCATATTTCTTACTTGACCTGAATATATTTTCGAATTATCAAAACATAATAGTGACAAACAGTCCCGCCGTTCTTTCTCAAAACCGTTGATCTTTGATTTTCAGGTAATGCGCAAAATCAGGAAACAAATCAGCAAGCAAGGCCCCTGATGATGGCGTTTGCAAGTTGTGAAAGCATTATTTGGATTTCATTTAAGAGAATGTATGGGGAGAAGCTCCCAACCCCCCATATAAATAAGTGATCTTGATGCACTTGTGACGGTACAGTGTTCATTAATATTTTAGGATACCTCACCGTATTATAAGGCGGATTTCTTCGGATAATTATTAACTTTCTATCCTAGAGGTTATCCTTTTTGCTACTAGTTTTAACGTTCGCACATTCGAAAGCAATTGAGATAGCTCGTAGTGAATTAGGGTCATGCGTTAAGGGACTGGTCAAAAAGTATGGGGGGGGGGGGGGGGTGGGCCGGAGCAGAGAGGGGGTGGGTCATGAGGTTTTGAGCCTTGTGCAAGGGGTGGGTCGTGCAATTTGCGGCTACCCTTAGGGGGTGGGTCACTCTATTTTATTACTAACTACACTAACCAGGCAGTTGACCACACTTGACCACACTTGTTATATAAAACACAGCCAGCTGGAATTATTGCTAAAACACTCACAAACATGTGGTGCGAGAAAATGCAACGGGTGACAGGCCGCTCATCCCGTGAACCCTCGTCAACCTTTTTTTTTTGGCTCTAACGAGCATGTCTTTTAATGATTTTCCTTTTTTGTAAGGACATGATTGGTGGTTCTTTAAAAATTTATTAAAGTTATGGTTGGTTTTATATAAGATTCCATTTTTATTATTCAAGCTTCCTTTATAGTAGACACTGAGGGTTGGTATTGTGTCACAAATGGCAATAAATCTTTTTCCTCCTTGTAGGTTTTGTTTTAGGAGTTTAGACTCGTTTTTGTGAATTTTATTTCTGATAGTAGGTCTTCTATCAATGTTTGTGGGTAGCCTCCGTCCATCAAGCGTTTTTTGAATTATTTTCCTCAAAGGTTGTTTCTGAGGAGTTTTTTCGTTGGATTCTCAAGGCTTCTCCTTTACAAATCCTTTTTTAACACTTGAAGGGTGACACGAGGTGAAATGTGGGTGCAAGAAGGTTTCCGTTTGTTTAAAATGTGTCTTTGCATCAAGGATATATTTTTTCTTGAATCTTGTGCCTTTGTATACAACCGTGTCTAAAAACGCTGCATCTCAGTGTCAAATGTTTTGGCCATGAATTTAATAGTTGGGTGATGTAAGTTTGCTTGTTCAATGAAGGCTTCGATGTCTGGTTTACTCATGTCCCATAGGGAAAAGATATCGTGTATGTAGCATTTCCAAACTGTTGTTCTAAAGACAGTTTTGCTTAGAGTTGTTGTTTCAATATATGTCATGAAAATATTGGCAAAGGAATCAAAACTGCTGTCTTTGTGCCCATTACAGTTCCATGGTTTTGTAGGTAGTGCTTTCCATTGAAGTGGAAGAAATTTTCTTTGAGGATTAATCTAAGAATTTCCGGCAAGTAATGTGTAGGAATGGGTTATCTTTGTAGAAATTTTCATATGCGTTGTGACAGAAAATTTCAATATACCCTCGTTTTGCTGTATATTTGTGTCAAGACTCATAACGTCCATCGAAACAAGAAATGTTCGGTTTTTCACATTTGCCTTTTCAGTGAAAGGTATGATTTCTGTGATTTTGATATTGGTTGTAGCAGTGTATCAACAAATTCTGTCAAGCACAGAACAAGGTTAGGCCATCCTCTTTTTTTTCTCCGTTTACCGTCCTCCGACCGACCCAAATTTTTGGCATTTTTTTAAAAAAAAGTAACGACATAGTTACACCATTTTTCACTTGAAATAATTCTTTTAATCTGAAAAATGAGCGTAGTAACAGCACAGAGAAAAACAAGAACAAAAACATGAACATTTTTCACAGTATATTTTACATTTTGTTAATCCAAATATGTGAATGTTAACTTTTAACGTCGTCTTGGGGTACCAGGGCCTACTATCGACTTCTTGTGATTTTTTTTAAAGTTTTTTTTTTTTCAATCCGACCGACCGACCCAATATCAGGAAACGCATTCGACGGTAAACGAAGAGAAAAAAGGGGATGGCCTTAGAGGAAACCAAACATCCATGTTTTAACTAGGGGGTGGGTCATGCAATTTCCAACCTTCCTTTAGGGGTGGGTCAGCCATTTTTGTGCCGAAGGGAGGGGGTGGGTCATGTGTTTTTTATCAACCACATTTCCAAATGCTCCGGCCCACCCCCCCCCTATACTTTTTGACCAGTCCCTAAGTAATTTAGTTGAGGCCAATAAACTAGTCGGGGGTGATGTCGTTAGACACTTACCGGCGTGTTAATGCAGTTTGAATTCGGATCACAAGTGTCGATATGCTCAGCGCATTCATCGATTTCCTCACACTTTTGTTTGTACTTCTGTGCATGCTCTAAGCCCACGCCTGAAGGAGCGTTACCACGGTAACCGGTCGGACATCCTCCACAGCGATATCCGGGAGAGAGATTCACACATTCACCGGAATCATAACATGGGTTTGCCAAAGCGCACTAAGGAACAAAAACTATCATCAGTAAGTAGTTCAAGTCGTTACTTTATCTGCTACGTGAACTAGTATTTATGCGGAAATGTAATGTATTGCCACACGTTTTTGAAGAAGTGAACATGATGACAATTTGGATCCAGTTAGGTTTCTGGGAAACTGCCCACCTACCCCTCCCCTAAGCCAACATTTTACCTTAAGTGAGCAGTAAGTGATAATGCTGGCCTAGGGGAGGGGTAGGTGGGCACTTTCCCAGAAACCTAAATTGATCCGACAATTTTAGGTTGAATCTTAACTTGTTTGTGAACTGGTTGTTGTGTTGTTGTCGTTTTCACGAGAGTTGTGAACTGGACTACGTATATGTAATAGGACTACATGCTGTCCAATTTGGAAATAATTGGATGAAAAAAATTCCGAGGAGGAGGCTGTCAGAGGAATTTTTTAATTCAATTATATCCAAATTGGACACGCATGTAGTCTTCTTACTTATTAATTATATTGCTGGTTAGTTAATCCAGATATTTTAGCGTGTCACAGACGCGAAGTATTCTACACTCGAACTGTTTGTAGCTAAAACAAAAACACAGTGCAAGATCTAAAAAAAGTTTATTCTTAATGGTGTCATTGAAGTTATTCTTTACAAATAAAGAAACGTAGAGCTAGTATTGCTCTTTCATACTTTGGCATTTTGTTGCCAATTAAAATTTTGAAAGCTCCTGCAATGATCTGAATGATACGGTGCCACAGGTGAAAACCGCAATTTCGAGTACAAAGAAGACAAAGCAACAACGCAAATACTTAATTTAAATACAAAAACTATTGAAAATAAGCATTTCATTCATTACCTCAAACGATTTCCACAGATTTTGTCCGTTTGTTTTTGTAGTGCCAATATCTAAACACAAGTATCAGTGTTTTCTTTTTCTTGTCCAAAGTTTCAGTGCCCAGTGTACATTTTCAAGAATCTATGCGTTGATTGTTTCCGATACAAACTTTCATCAGTTTGGTCATACATTTTCCTTTTAATTGGCCAAGACAAGAAGCCAAAACAAAACAGCAGCAAAACAAAATGACATTCACAGCAACAAGAGGCCAAGATTGTTCGCCGACGAACCGCCGTCAGCCAACAAAACCTTTTTTTGGCGTTGTCACAGGGACTTTGCGCTGATTGGCTAGTTTGCATTGCCTATTGTATTTTCTGGAATTTGATTGGCTCAGACCAGCTGTTCTATTTTTCTTAAATTGGACAGTTTGCCTATTTGTAAAGGAAAGCCCTATCTGAAACTATCCAAATTAATCCTTACTTGGATAGTTCGTAAAAATTAAAGGATAATAGCTTTGCCGACAATATCGGATTAACTAACAGCTATATAATTAATACTATAGTAAAGCCTGCATTTGAAACTAAGCGCACTGGTCCCTACTTATTGTCCGCTTAGTATAGATTCGTTTTGCAGAAAGTATGTGAAAACATTTAGGACTTACTGATGTTATCACCCGATCTTTACACGATGTCTGCTTAATATGGGAACCTCGTACAATAAAGATTTCACTGTATACTTTAGTTCCTGAACCTGAATTTCCGAAATATTTCGCACGTAACTCAGAAGTGCTTTGTATGAACCAGTATACACTGACTAACCAGTTTACCATACTTCGGCTTAGGTTACATTCATATTCATATTGGTAAGTACCTCATTGACATCTGTACATGTTCGGCCGTCTCCTTGAAAGCCTTCAGGACAAGATTCACACTCAAAAGATCCGCTGCCAACATTGTAGCAGTCAACTGAATGAAAGCAAGGATCTGCCATGCAAGGACCTGTTTTTTGTCGTTGAAAAAGATGAAACGGAGAATTGTTTAATAGGGAGTATTTAAAACGTTCCGTTTCCTCATGAGTTAAGTATGTATTGTGCCAAGAGTAGCTTAGAAAAAGTTGCCACTATAACAAATTTGATTGCCTTGGGTGGGTCTGTTCAGTTATAAGTAACAAATGACGTCAAAGGCGAGTGTTTTTAAGACATTTTTACGTCATCTATAGACTTAAAGTGAACAGAACATAGCAAAATGGAATCTTTTTGTCTTAAATGAAAACAGAAAACATCGCCTTGCACGATTCTTCCAAGGTCGGCTTTAATTTTGGAGTTTAGGAATTTTTTTTCACATTTGATTCTATCGTTAAACCTCGTTCCCAGGATTCTCTTTAAAAATTGTTTATTTGTTACATCGTTAGTTGAAATTTGAATTTTGCTGTCAATCTTGTGATGTCATTTTCCGCCAAAAACCTTTAAAATCGAAGAACAAAAAGAACATAAGATTGTTTGGAATACGAAGTTCTACCATCCTGCAAAGTTTGAGCTGAAACGGATAAAACGTGCAACAGTGGTTCCTAGAGTGCAGTTTCAGGCGTTCTGCTGACCCAGCCTGATAAGTATTCCTCTAGGGCTGATAGTTGTTGACGTAGTAGTCAAAATTTTTTGATCAGACACATTAACTAGAAACTTAAGAAGAAGTTAATATATATTTTTTGCTACCTACATGACGCTTTAGTGAAGCACGTCCGACAAAGAGTGCAGTTGGGAAAAGATCCCTGGTCGGCGTACTCATTAGCAGGACATGCGCGACATGATGTCTTCATGTAAGTACTACTGTAACCTGGTCTGCAGCAGTAGCAAGTCTCAGCCCTAGATACGTTGTTATAACTTCCTGGTGGGCATATTTTACAAGGAAAACCTAAAAGAAAAATAACGTTAGCTTCTCAGGTGATTAAAAAAGGCACAAAAAATGCACTTAATATACGAGCCGCAGAATTTTATAGGGGATGTAAGTTACGTATTTGTCTGTGTAAGAATTATTACGATCATTTTAAAATTCTAATGATTTTCAACCAATAGCGAGGCTGATAGCGAAGGAAAAAGACACTTCTGATTAACTGCTAAATTTCCTGGCGAATTACCCTACATTTGTTTGTGAATGAATAAGAGAATTTGATGTTCTGAGCAAACGTAATACCCGCAAAATGGAAACCCAATAGAGTTTATGTGTTATTGCTCACCAGTTCCATCACTGTATGTTCCCGGTAGACACTCATACTGTCTTCCTTCTCGACAGACAGTCCCAGGCTCACAGGGAAAACACCTTTCTGGGCACCACTGACATACGAAGCAAATCGTCAAATTCGTTAAATCATTTGCAGTTAACTACTTGCGAACACAAGCCACAAGTGTAACGTCGTTTGAAAGATCATTAAATGAATTTGACATTATCATTGATGATTAACTCACCGTTGCGTTACATTTCACGTGCGTGTTGGGTGGACATGGTAAGGCAGTGCCATTGTGACAAAGCTGAAATAGAAAATGGTAGCATTATCACATCAACGCCTATAATACTCTTATAAGGGCCACTTTCCCGATGATGACTTTTTATTATTAATAATACGACCAGAATCTGCTTCCTTGTGCAAGTTGGGATTTCTAATTATATACACGAGAGGAAAAACGACATGGATTCCGGCTGTACTAGTAAAATGACCCGATCGTGCAAATGGCCAATTTTCTTAACAGAGATTTCCAAAGTAACAGTTAAGTGCTTTCATCAAGGCAATTGAACGCTGTTAGATTAGAAATTCAGGCAAGAGACGATACGTAAGCTGCGTCTCGGTTTTCTACCTTTAAAGTCCGTAGGTATAAGATGCCGTCAAATCTTACCCATCCTTCTGGACATGCGCTGCAGTTTTGTGCTCCTCCAAACGAGAACTCTGTTGGTGACGTCACTCCGCATTTTTCCTCAGTTCCGTCTCCTACACAGTAGTACCCAGTCCTACAGCGTCGACACTTAGGTTTCGTGGTCGAATTTCTGGCTGCAATGGCAAAACATTGGTACCATTTTTTAAACAGTTCACCAAAATGAATTTTTTAAAGAATTAATTGGTTCGAGTCATGATCAAGTAGAAATTTTATCATCAAGCAACGAGGTAAATGACAATTTTGTCGCTGTATGAAATGTCTTTGTTTTTTCTTATCCGAACTATCTAACTGGTGAACATAGCTTCACACATTTATGTATAGTAAATAAATAGCACGCCCAATCTTCCGGGGCAATATTGCCGACAACAAACTGTGAGGAAATAACAACCATAACTTATGTCTAACAACTTACGATACTCCGACACTGTCAAGCCTGGCGCTCTAAAAAACACTTCTCCGCTTGTCTCATTTACGAAAATTCCTCCTGATTCTTGACAAGTAGCGTTGAAAGAGATTGTCAGTGGTATTCTGTCCCCTCGTTTCGGCGTCCCTCCGTCCACTGCAAATACGAAGTACTGGTATGTCCACTCAATAGTTTTATTGCTCCAAATAAACTCCGTTCCATTCCTTATCGCGTACTTAGTGGCCTCAATTCGAGGACTACGAAACAATAGAGAGGGATCTTACCATCAGTAATGAATACTTAGCTCCTAGATGGTATCAATTTGAATTTCGCTTAAGTTGACGACTTTCTCTCGGCGCAAACATTTCACCGATCTCAGAGCAAAACGAATCTATAGAATAACGCCTTGATTTAACTTAATATTTAGAAGAATTTCTTCTATTGAACTAACCCAAAGAGTGCTTCGATGCTGTGTCTTCATTGTTTCCGAACATGTATAACAGAGGTTTTTTTTACTAAAGAATTGCTGTCAGTTCCATTTAACTTTCTCAAAAAGAGGAAACACTCGAAATGACCACAAAAAATTATAAGAAAAACCTTGCAATTGTTACTTACATGGCTTTCAATATATGACTTCCCTTATAAGTAATCTTTCCGTTTATCCCACTATCTCCATCAGTTGCTACCGCAACAAAGAAGGCAGCTTCCTGGAGCGGTGGTATTGGCTTTAAGTCGTAGTCCACATTTGGTAGAACTGGGCAGTGGTCATTATAGTCCAAAACAAATATCTATAGAAGAAGAAGTACGAAGACGGAAAAGAACACAGTGAACGAAGGTAGTAAAACTAAATAAGAGAATAGTTACAATTTCTATTGTGTGAGAAGGATTAAAGAGCTTCAAAACTTTTACCAAGCTATAGCTTGATTAAGTAGGTTCTTCAATTAAGAAAATGGATTTAACGATGTATTATATGTCATGAAATGCCATTGGGAATTGCCTATCAAGAGCTCTTGGGCGCTTTCCATTCAACCCGGCAAAGCTTTCGAAAATTTGGAAACAGCGGAAAACGACAGAAATTTTCCTGAAAAGTTTCCAGACATTCCGGCGGGAAACTGTTGAATTTTCTGAAGTGCGAATCATTCAACCGAAATTGAATGGAAAGAAAACTTCCGGGAAGTTAGGTATACCTCGCGAGGTTGTTTTCTTTTTTTTAACTTCTTCTCCGAATTTACATCGCATATTTAATTTCAGTTTCCAAACATTCCGTAAAATACTCGTTATCACCTCCGAATTTGTAAAGCAGCCGGTATATCGTTACTTATGTCTCCATGAAGCACATTGAAGTTTAATTTAAAAAAAAAATAAAAATGAAGCTTGTCCTTACCTTGAATGTGACGTTTCCTGACGGTTGTGTTGCCTTTCCTGTATCTGTAATCCTTAAAGTCAAAGAATAGCTTCTTGTGTGCTCGTAATCCAGTTCAGACTTCAGAACTATCCACGCTGTTGGAGTGTTGACTGTGAAGGTCTCGATCGCTAGGAAAACGACAAGAGGAAGTTTACTGATCAGCTAATTATTACTATAAAACATTGTGAAGTTTCTTCAAGGATTATAGGATGGATCACTTAAGAGGCTTTATTATACGTTGCACTCACTATCTGTCTTCTCAATGGCTTAGAGCCTACAGTTAAGCTACAGTTAATTTATTTGGAAATCAGCGCAACTTACAGATTAGTTAGTAATCTGCTAGCAGAAAACTGACTAATCTGTAGGTTGCGCGCTCAATGAATGATTTCCGAAAGCAATTACAAACTGTGTTACGTGCTACGGCGTATTTGTCGATATTTTCTTCAACCTAATGTATAATAACACAATTTTGAGATTCGATTTTTTAGATATCCGGACTAATAAAGGTCTCAGTGAGTGTTATCAACCTCGGCCAACACTTACCACCCTCCCCCCTCCCCCAGTCGACCTTCCTTATTTCGGGTATGATCACATAAGCGTTAGCCGATAATTGTTTAATATCAAACACTTAAAAAGAAGTGGATGTTTCGTCCGATATCCAAAGACCATGGAGTCATTTGTTTGATTGGTGTCTCTACATCACATAAAACACGTCTCCTCGTAACTGATATGACTCTTTTAACAATCCCCCTATTTTGACATACCTGGTATAGCAGTTGTGATTGGGTGCACTGTGGTATTTGCTGTCGCGTTTGGACATAAGAAAATTGTTTCGCCATCCAATACGAAAGAAGGAGGGTTTGCTGTTGGGGAAGGGGAGGGCGGGGAATATGCACCGTCTTTAATGGTGAATCTTCCTTGCCCGTTGCCGGACAAAATTTCGACTCTGTAGGGTCCTGTGGAAAATGCATCTGAGACTGCAAACTCCTGGGTAAAGATGAACCGACATAAAACCATTTAAGCATTTATTTGGAATCCTTGCCAACTTAAATCATCCCTTGATTTCCTTTTTTCGTAAATATAATCATTTTTATCGTGTTTTAAGAAATCATTGCGTACATGAATGTTTGTTTCTGCCCCTAAAGTGTATGGGAATCCACCCGATTTTATTTAAAAACGTAATTTTCTACAACACAGACGACTATTCGGTAAAGTTTAACAAAAATCTCACTGCAGGTTCTCTTTCAGAAGACTGGCCTTAAACTTAAAACGGCACTGAGATCCTGTAATATTAGCATCATACCTGAAGCAGTGACCCAGCTGGAGTGTTTTCACTGACGTCAGCTATGTAATCAACAGGAAGTATTTCTTCCCATTGTCTCACGAAATCAACTCCGCTGGCCTGGACGAACAGGTTTGAGTCACATTTGAATCGCTCCGCTATAAATACGTCTAAACGGTGTTGCTCACCTACCTGGAAAGACAAAACACGAAATAGTACAATTGCACGGTGACGTCATTTTACAACAACTACCAGAATGTTCGTCAGTTTGTTGTTTTCTTGCCCAAATTAAGACTATTGTTTTTAAACCTCAGCAGGACTGACAACTTAAAATAAGAAAGCAAAAACGAAATGAATTTTAGTCTTTGTAGTCAGATGTCGTTATCGTAAAAATGGCGTTTTCTAGCGGAGACAGGGAAAAGCTTCTCTGGAAAGGTATGCGGTCCAGGCTTTTCAGTCATAAAGAATCAAACATTACGTCCCACAAAAATCATCTTAGGAGGTTACTGACCAATAAGAAACGTTTACATAAGTAAAACAAAACTCTGAGAAAATAACCAACATTTCGCGTCGTCACCACTGGTTTCCCCTCGAAATGACGTTTGAGCAACGAGCACAGAGATTCCATACTGATGACGTGTCACTGCCCAGATATGGATGCTCATCTCTGCTACAGGTACCAACATTCGCGAGACATATTTGTTTTGCTTGAAGCTGTGGTTGGTCACTGATTTAAAAGCAGTTTCTTTTCTCACTTAAAGATATGCATGTTCTTTTCAAGACCATACGTGACTGGCAAACTTACTCTTAACGTCATATTGAAGGCTTGGGATGTGAGATATCCCGATTCTTGACACTTGCCACCAATTATGACTCCCTGTTTGGGGACAATTTCGAGTTCACCTTAAAACAACGGGAGAAATTAATATAATCAAAGACTTAAGGCGGCAATTGTTAAAGGGCTCAATTAAATAGACCAAAGACCCTAGTCGTTTCTCTGCATGTGCTCTAAAAAGGGGCAGCTAACGCGAAACGAACCAATCATAAATGATACAAATACATGTTGCTGATGCAAAGTGCAATACTCCCCGATACCCGTTCAGTTGATTTTGCCTTAGCTTTCTTTACTTTGATTTGTCTAAAAACTGGTGGGAGATATAGTTTTTCTTTTTATCCTAACTAGAAGTGAATGTAAAACACAGCGAAGCAATACGAAGCCAGAGGGGCTAATCGTTATCAATTTCGTTATTGGTCAAATTTGAGGGTAATAATGGGCCATTGTTGTATAGAATTGTGTATAGGAATATTTCGGGGACGTTGTGTCACTTATTTCATAAGTTAATAGAGACCTTTAGATTCTAAGACCAGGACGGCTACGAGGACGACATTTAAGTTCAGTTTTTTTTTTCATCTATTCTATCCCGAAAAGCTTTATTGTACTTTTTTTCCACCAAAAAAGTCATCACGGTTATTTTTGTTCAAGGAGGTTAACCCCTCTCCCCATCAGTTAACATGAACATTTGATAACTTGTTTCTGCCACTATGACATTCTCGCTTTAACCCGCAGTAGAATGACGACGGCCGTCAATTTTTCCCGCCAAAATGACGCTGATTCATGCGCGCGCGTAATACTTAGTACTGAGAAAATCTCGTCCTTGTAAACGTCATCGTCGTAGAATCTGAAGATTCCTGTTATCATCGGAGATTGCGCAGGCAACCGGATCAACATTAGTTGTTCAAAACAGTCCCATAGTGCAATTCGACAGAACACCGACCCACGTAGCGTTAAGCGCCGCTTTATAAAGGTCAATAGGGAGCTTAAGCAACAAGGACGACGACGGCAACAAAAACGTCATTAGGGACTTAACGATCCGACGACGCGACGGCCACGAAAACGTCGCTTCAAAAATGAATCTGCGTTCTTTCAGTCTTTATCGGGATTATTCTAACTCACTTACTTTGTCAAATGTAGGTGAACCCTCCTGGAGTTGAATTTCTAAGAACCATATTCAAGTTGAGAAAGAGAATAAAATTTCTCCGTCACTTGTTAACGTTCTCACTAAAAAGTAAAATTCGGCAATTTCACGTCGCAGTCGTGCAAAAACGGCAAAGATATGTACAAAAAAGTGAGATGCACGTGCAAAATTGTTGCTTTGCCTACTAAACCTATTGTTGTTTTGATGTTCTCGTTGTCGTCGCGGCGTAGGATCGCAAAGTCCCTACTTCAAAAGTGAAGTCGCGCTACCTCAAAGTTAATCGCGCTTATTCCATCTCGTTGATTTCGTCAAATGTACGCATAGTTTTTTGGAGTTGAATCCTAAAAGACTGTATCGAAGTTCAGGAAAAGGAAAAGAAAGTCATTGTTTTGTGTTCACGTCCTCCTTAAAACGTAAATCCAGAAAATGTTTCGTCGAAGTCAAGTATTAAAAAACGACAAAGAAATGATGCACGTGCAAAGTTCTTAATTTGCTTATCTTATCTTATTGATTCTCGTTCTCGTTGCAGTCGCCGTTGTTACTTTAGCTCCTAATAACTAGGCCTGCGAATACTGGAAGACAGCCGCCTCTTTAGGAGTGATGAGAAGCGGTTGCAAGTCCTGCCCTAAGGACTACACACCTTTAACGGCAGGAGATAAGTCAATTGTCGCACATGGAATTGTACTGTTCAAAGGATCGTGAAAAATTTGTATCGCTAACTGTCCATTGATGAATATCCATAACTCTTCACCGCCTGAAAAAGCCATGTTTTCCTGACCAGAAAAGTTGAACGACGTGCGAATTGCGGCAGTGAACCTAAAAAGAGAATACTCTTTATGTTTTGAAACTATACGAATAGTTAAACGTTTTTTAAAATAACCGTAGATATATTTTTAGGAAAACTTTGTCCGAGTTACTTCTGTTTCATTGTAAAAGAATTTTACATTGTATTTCCAAACAAGTTAGTTTGGAAACTTGATCAAACATCGACTGATATGTAAGTAATGTTTTGGGTAAATATTGCCATCCCTAATCTAACTTAGTCCCAAACACCAAGACACCTAGCATACAAACCGTTAAATTAAATAAACTGCCTGATTTTTTTCTCGTAAGGAAACTTACTTTTCTGTGTCTTGTAAGAATTCTTCACTGGAAAGAAGCTCTTAAATGAAAGGAATCGTTTATTGGACTAAATCACATACCCATAATTCCTGAGTGCATTCGTGTAGCAGTCTCTCTGTCCTTCTGCTCCAAATCCACGGCCGTCAACAGGGAAAAACTTCTCGTTAAAATACCGAAACACTGCATTTCCATTGGAATCTGTCTCCAGTTGCTTTTTTAACTGCAATTTCCCTTCGTAAGGCATGTTTCGTAGCGACTCTGCTCTAAACCAATCAGAGAATGTATCTCCAGTTGGAACAGAAGAAATTGCAAGCCAGCTGATATAAGGACTCGCAATATAGGTCGGATGGTTGTACAATTCACGATAGTTACTTGGAATTCCCACAAAGTCACCATCAGCAGCTCTAAAAGACACAAAAAATGGGAAAATAGTTTTTTTTAACAAATGTAGACTGTAGTTTTCATTTTTAAGAGAATTTAACTGGAAGATCATTACCGCATTTTTTTTATTTTTAGGATAATGAAAATAAGCAAGCTATGTAGGAAATCATGAGCCTGGACCTGCTTTTCAAGCCCTTAATTGATCAGTACTGACAAAAATACTTTGATCTCGCACCTGAAATCGTAATACGTCACTTCCAAGTAGTAGTTTGTTCTGTTGGTTGTGGTGTTTGTGACTGGAGCTAGTAAAAGAAAACCATATCAGGAAAATTAATGTAGCATTTCCTAAGAATTAAATAATCCTATAACAAAGCATATCTGATTATGACATATGTTAAAAGCCAAAAACAAGAGGGCACACACCAACCTTTGCCTTCCAAAGTAGTAATGGAGGCTGTTTGGCTTTTTGGTGTTGTTCTTGTCCACAGTGATCCTAAGGGACCCCCTCCAAGGTACGTTCCGTTGTAAGCCGATACTGTCATGGTAACGTGACAAGTATAGTCGGTCCCAGCCCTCACACCATCCACTTTGGTGAAAAGTAGGAACGTTGTCGTTGAGGTACCTGATAAAGTTGGTGCATCGTCACTTAAACACGTGACCGAGTAATTCACGCTTTGAACCTAGAAATTTTAAAAATACAAACAAAAGTTTGGGAGATGTTTAGGCATAAATAAGAAAATTATAATTTTAACAGTAATTTTTTTTCTTGCCTTGCGGTGTTTATCGCACAAATCCGCAAAAAAAAAATAACGACAAGGTTAACGATCCCGATCGTCAGGGGGTACAGCCTGAGAAAACAACTGTGGCCGAGAAGGCGTAGTCAGGGTGGCTGATAAACAACTCTAGCTTATGGTAAGAGTGAGTCTTAAACATATGATTACCCTACTGCAATAGGATAATTGCACGATGACGTCATTTTACTACAACTACCAAAATCCTTCAGTTTGTTGTTTTCTGGTGCAAATTAAGGCTATTGTTCTTTAACCCTCAGCGGGATTGACAAATTTAAGTAAGAAACCAAACGCGAAATGAATTCTGGTAGTTGTAGTCAAATGTCGTCATCGTGAAAATGGCCTATTACAAGCCAGTACATTAAACACTTGGCCACGTTCCTCTCCATGTAGGCTGTAGGGAAATTTACTTGAACCACCTGATATCGTAATATCTATTATACGATATATAGGTTTAGCCAGAGCTTAAAGCGAAGCTCAAGTTTATGCATTTTGAATTTACTTCAGACAATGGACTTTAAACCATTGCTATAAGCCGAGCGATTATTACAAAAATTGAAGCTTAAGTTCAGTGAAATTTGAGCCCAATAGGGGGTCTCGGCTTATAGCCAAGAGTTTTTGACAAAAAGTTTTTTTCAGTGCATTGAAACTCTACTAAATGGGGATGAATTGACTTATAAGCCAAGAAAATTGCAGCAAAACATCGATTCGATCACATAACTAAAAATCTGAATGTTAAGTTGGCCAAGCACCGAGATTCAGTCCCAAATTGTCAAGATATCTGACAAAAACAGTTCTCACAACTAAAATCTCACATTGGTAAGCCTTTTACAACGAGGGAAGGTGTACAACAAATGAAAGATGTCAAGAAATGTATAAACAATCCGCCATGTTTTGGTCTAACATGTGATTTGAAACATTTGCCCGGTTACTAAGCACGGAGGACTGATGAGGTTTGTTTTGATTGAAAGATCGTTTATGTGATCATTTCAAGCATGATACGATGAAGACGTGTGGAAAGATTGATAGCAGTGAATAACCCAAACAACAATAATTGTACGTTTTCCTAGAGAAGGTCATATTTTTTTCGAAAATCTTATGTTTTACAGTAGTTTTAAGACTTGTAACGAATGGGTCTCGCGGCTTATAGCCTGGTGTTTTGGATTTATCTTTCATTCTTGGTTATGCTGATTCTACGAGTTCAAAGTTTAGGGTCTCCGCTTATAGCCAAGATCGGCTTATAGCCGAATAAATACGGCAACTTTAGGGGAGAACCATATGACTGAGAGACATAAACTTCAGCCTGCGATCAATTAAAAGCTAATAACTGGTCAGTGGAAAACTTCAAAAAACATGTGACCTTGATATGGTCATGTGACTCTGGTCAGCGGATACCCTTTTTTTACAAGTGTCAGTTGACCATAATATCGATGTCTATCATCAAGTTAACCACAGGCTACAGGTTCCCACACTAGCTAGAATGTTTGACATTTTATATTGGTTTCCCTGTGGTGTGGTCGGACGGGCGGACGTACGTACGGTCACGTAATTACCAAAATTTCTCGGATGGACAGATTACCAAATTTTCTTAGGTATGGGCTTCACGCGCGCGTGGAGCTTCGCTATCATTTAATTTTTGTCACTTTCTTAAAAGCGCTCCGACGTTGTTGGATGATGAATTTGAAGATAGTTTTGTTCACCTTTACAGCGTTCCATGTACTGATTAGTGTGCTGTTCGTCGTGAAGTTGATGAACGAGTGAAGTTCGCTAGGTCTGTCCCACGTGACATTGAGCTGAAAATCACCTGGGGTCGATGCCGAGACATTGACAGGGTCTGAAATAATAAAAATTCATAATATGTGAGCTATTTGATTTTGCGACTTGCCGAAAATTAGATTTAACTTATCGAAGGCAGAGGCTTTATGGGTTGCCATGTAGAACAATTAAAACAGACAACTACATTAAATCACTTAAAATGTGCTAGCCTGCGAAAACATCCGTTTCTCCTCGCTCTTCGCCGCTGGGGACGTTTCGCGCGGAGGAAGGTCTGCGACTCAGCGACAGAAATTCCATACTGATGGCGCAAATCAATGTTTACTCAATAAATCCGGTGGTCATGGGGTTTCAAATGTAAATTTATTCAATTTTAGGTTTCTCCTGGTCGATTTTGGTGAAGTGCTGTGTTCATCTGCGAACGAGCTCCAGCAAAACTCAAATGTTTGTTCTAGAGAAGACTACATTCCACTAATATTGACTGTTTTGTTAGAGATTCATCGCGTTTACATTTGAACTTTGTGACCTGTTGTCTTTTGTCTGTCATTCGTAAACAATAGCTAAAACAATGTAACTACTCCGTCGACCAATCAGGGCTTCTGACCGGATTCTGGACATATTTTACGTCATAAGTATGGAATTTCTGTCGCTGAGTTGCAGACGTTCCTCCGCGCGAAACGTCCCCAGCGGCGAGGAGCGTGGAGAAACGGATGTTTTCGCAGGCTAAAAATGTGGAAGAAGGTAGCCTAAAGAAATAAAATGCACCGTAGAGATTACAAAACGTCCTAAGGTTCGGGACTTAAAGAGAAGCAAAACTTAACTTTCGGCAGGCCGTTACTTTCAAAGTTTTATTTTCAAAGAAACTGATTTGGTGTAAGTGGGTATTTGCCTAAGATTCGATTTACGTCTACTACTATTGACTTAAAATTTATTTAATATATATCTTTTCTTACTGCAGAGAAAGTTCTGGCGGTAAACCGTCTCATAAGAGCCTCCAGGATAGAATCTAACCCCTGCTACTTGTGAGGGTGTACGACAGTCAGCGGCTCGGGTCTCGTGCAAAGCTTTCATTGCCGCAACGACGGAGTTGTAAACATTACAATCACAGGCCCATTGGTTTCCTGCAAGATTGCTGTAAAAAGAAACGACAATTAAAGAAAATAAAACTAAGTAAAAAAATACGCGAAGATGTATGTAATGTTAGAAGGCATTCCGCAATACACGCGACAGGGGCTCTAAAGCCAAGGATGAAGACAAGACACAAACACTTCTTACAGTGAAGAGTTTAGCGTGTCTGAAAATTCTGGTTTTGTCAAAGGGCGCAATCACCACATTGATTGCGCGATAAATGTTTCTTGAATTCAAATATCGACTTCCTACCCTTTTAACGACTGCATGACACTAGAGAGAAAAGCAGCTCTTGAAAGGTTAAACTCTTGGAAAGGGATCCAAATGAGACCCATGAAAGTAATACGTAAGTGGCCCAGGCTTCGTCGTAAAAGCCACTTTGTCCATTATCATTGACGACTGACTTTTTCACCGCTGTATCATTCACGCCAACTTCAAGTCTGATTGTGATTGTTGTTAAGCGTGTTAGAATATTTGACCTCTGAACGAAGCTTTTCCATATCGAAGGGTATAAAAATGGTAAAACGACAGATTAAAACAGTATATGCACTTACAGGTCTACTAAACTGGGAAGATTATTAAAGCAGTCTTTTCCAAGATTCTCTATTCCGTTACTTTGAAGCCATCTGGAGAGGAGGCAATATGGATAACGAAGATATTAAATAAAATCCTGATACTGAGATGATATTCTTACAAATTTATTCTTACGATTTCTGAGAATACTTACAGTGCACGAAGAAGGCCCAGTTTGGGAAAAGTTGGTAAGAACACTATTTGATTGCCATACAAGTACCTGTAATAATTGAGTAAAACAAAAGACATAATTACTACACTATCTGCATTTCACAGAAATGGCTGATACCCTAAACAAGACACATGAAACTGAAAGTTTCTAATTTCTAACTATTTGAAAACGGGTTTCTAATAACCGCTTTGCATAGCCAGACTTTAGTTTCTTTTACTCGATTTCGCATTTTGCTCTGCCTTGAATACTCGTCTTTCTCTTTTATAAATGCGACTTCGGTGTAAAGAAAACGGTAAAAAAAATTTTATCCGCACTATGGCCTATTATTAACAGCTGCCTCTTTTGTGACGTGATCATTTTTTTTTCACATGACAGAAGTGTGAGTAATCTCTTGTCAAAGATATATTGTTAACAGTATGGGACAGTTCAGACGTTGTGTTTCTACTCTGCTGAACGTAATTCTTAAATCAAGTTCGACTAAAGCATGGCAAAAGCACGACGCCTGAATCAAAGTTTTCAATTTGGTTCGGCAGGCGACTCTGGCACAGCAGTGATTCAAACGTTGCGCTTATACCGTGTGAACTAAATTCATAAATATTTCAAAAATGTGTATTTTCAAGTTCGACTCTGGTACAACGCCTCTTAATCAAAATCGTACTTCTCTCTTGCTCCTGTTGAATTCAATTGTATTATTGAGTTCGGCACGGCAGAAGCACCACGCGTGAACTGGGCCTTATTTCTTATTCATCAACAGAAGAGAGGTAAAAGTGGTTTAGAAACCCGATCCTGTTGCAACCCTATAGCTATTATCACCTTTTTATATGATCAGCTACTTCACAGAAAAGCTCTGCTTTTTACGTGTCGTACATAGAAAATTTAGCACTATACTTACAATCCAATTAGCCTCACTAGTCCATTGAATGCCCCGGGTTCAATAACACTGATTCTGTTGCTGTTTAGATCTCTGTCGTTGGTCAAAACGCGAATGAGATAAAAAAAAAAATAAAATAAATAAAAAACGGCTCTTAAAGATGATGGGTCGAATAAAGCCCCAAAATAACAAAATTAAATAAGGGTGAAGAAAAAAATGAGAAAAGAAGAAAAGAAGAAGTTGAAGGCGACCAGAGGAGCCCGCAGTCCTAATCTCTAGGTTGCTATTACGCAGGCTTGGCACGTATGTAGCCAGCATTCGTTTGGATTTCCACTAAGAATGAATGGAATGCAAAGAACGCATTCAACTGATCACGTGCGTTTGTACCTTCTATCGCTTGCAATCTGATCACGGGTGTTTACTTTTGACCTTCTATCACGTGAAAGTCACGCAAAGCAGAGCGCTGGAGCAAGAGCGTTTTCGACTTCCTCCGATCAACGTTTATGTTTTTTCTGTAATTTTTATATTTAGTAACTTATTTCTAGGTGTTCCGAGATGTTTCGTGTTTCTGTTTTTAATTAGTAAATGAGCAAACTTACAAAGTATGAAGGAGGGTAAGCTTTCTAAATAAGTTGGCTCCTAAAAACGTAATGCGATTATTCTGAAGATACCTGCAATACAAAAATATGCCGTTTATTGGCGTGCAAAAAAAATTCTTAAATACGTGTGAATAACTAACCAAAAGAATTAATTAAAAGAAGTTGATAAAAATTTTAATATTATTTAACGAAACTTACAATGTCCTGAGATTCGTAAAGGAGTCTAGCCAGCCTCTTGGTATTGAGGGAATTTCATTATTGCGTAATTCTCTGAAAAAAGAATTTGAACGTCAATAAAAATTTCGTAAAATCCAGTAGGTCTAACTAGGATTCATGTTAGAGTCATGGGAGCCATATATAAACGGATAAAAAACAAGCAGTACTAACAGTAAAAACCCCCGACTATAGGGACCTGCATTTCCCAAGTTAGCCTAGACCATAGTTAATTGAGTGGAATGGTTATGAAACCCGTCAGACTCCTTTGTTATATGTTTTTGTGGACCTGAAAGTGCACAACGTTCAAAAGAATTCCTATCATTTTGATTGTATTGACCAATAAAAACGTTGCATTAATTTATTCCGTAACAATTTGCCAACAGAAAACAAAGGATTGTGCACTTTCAGGGTGCTTTGAACATAAACTGCAGCACTGTTGTTTTTACCATTGATCTTTGCCGCTTTTCATAACCAGTCTCCTCTAATACCTATGCCTAGACAGGTTCTTACATAAATGGTAATTCGCATAAATTTAGGCTATGTAGGTTCTTAAATAGGTTCTTATTTTCTGCAGAAAAAAGTACATTGAAGCTAAGAGTATTAAATGGTATATTCAGCTTATTCCTTTTATAAAATCTGCATACCATTGCATTGCAGTTGGAGTGATAAAAAAAGATAACTACATCTATGTCTCCAAAGAGGATCCTGGATGTTGATTTCTGTTATTTTCCCAAGTGTACAGAAGTTTTTTATTTTGACTTTAGAAAATAAGAACCTTTTTCAAATTTTAGGCTAAACCGGTTCTTTTATAGATGGAGCCTAACTGGCAAATTTTAGCGTAACAGGTTCTTAAAAACCAGGTTCTTAGTCGCGGGTTTTTACTTTATAGAATACGTAGTTATTATGTTTCATATCATCCGTTCAGTTCGCATTTTCATCCTGGGACAGCAGAAAAGGCCATGAAGACAGGCTTTCACGAATCAGTTTTGCTTCGATCCGCCTAATAGACTCGACAAGGGCCCTCTTCGTCCACAGCCGGGCACGGTCTAAGTGATTCAACAAGCTGGCGTTTCTCCTTTTCATGATTAGTTAACTATTGCTCCTTACAAGATATTTGGGTTTTGCCTTTCCAGGGCTTTGGCAGGGAATAAAACCAGTTTGTTGTCTCGAAGTTTTCTGCAAGCAAAAAGAAAGGTAGTATTGTAAATATTTCGTTCAAAACCAGAAAAATTATCTATCGTATCAATTGTACGCTGAAGGCACTTATTTTGCATATTTTAAACAAAATCTTACATCTGTCCTGTAACTGTAACGCCTTTAAGTGAATCATCCTCCAGGCTTTGAATTTGATTGTTTGCAAGATCCCTAAAAGAGACATTGAAACACCAGTAGCCTTTGAATCAGAGATTCATCCATGTTATACATCATCTACAGCTTATGCCCGTACCATCATATTTCCATCGTTTTAGCGTTTTCGTGTGGACAGACGAAAGCGATTCGAATACTCTTCGCGTGGACACTTAGGACTGCTTTGTCACATACTACTTCAGACGACGACGACGACGACTACTACTACTACTACTACTACTACTACTACTACTACTACTGCTGCTGCTGCTGCTGCTGCTGCTGCTACTACTACTACTACTAATGATAATGAGTATCATCTGAAAAATTATGAGATCAAGGAGGGTGTTAACACCCTTCCGCGATCTCCACAATTCGTCAGATGATACGAAAGACGAATTCAATATTGTTTTATATATACATAATTCATTCAAAATAATTTCTAGTTTAAAAACAAGCTATAACATGCTTACCTCCGTCGATGAAAAGTTCATCTTCAATTGCCTGTTTGTCGGCAAGTATATATGTTGATTTTGTTTCATTTATATTGCTGCAGTAAGCATAAATTGTCTACGACACTGATAGCGAATGTTGCGAACATTTCTGACTCGTTTTCTTGTTAACATTTTGATTCAAAACATAATTCAAGCCTTCTGCCTATTTCATCTATATAATTATATCATTTACGATTGGATTATTACCATTATGGGAGACAGTAAGCATGATGTGCTCCCTAAAAAAAATTTGTCACATTACACCCCTACCACCCCATAACCGCTACCTCTCTACAACGGCCACTTTCGTCTCTCCCCAAGGTGGCCGTTATGGAGAAGCTCGACTGTACTTTCTTATTCTGATGTAACACTGAAGATTCTACTATGTCAGTTAAATGCTAGATAGTGATGAACGTATCTCATTCTTACAGCTGTCCTCGTATTGTCGATCCACTGTCCCCAAACATCTTGACCGTGATGGCCTGGAGAGCATTGCCATAAAGTTTTCTGTTATGTCAAACACAACTAAAAATCACACTAAAATTTGTGGGTTGGATTAACGCACAATTCGCCACCTTAAAAACGAGAAGGAAACTTGGCCAAGCTTACGTTCGCAAAAGCTTCTTCTTCTGTTCCTGGTGACAGGAAAAAAAAATTGGCAAATAGCTGGGCGTGCCCGGTAACAATCCCAAAAACAATTGCGGGACACATTTCGGCTCCAGTCTCCTGCTAGTTTCTAAACTGAGTGGCGAATGGTACACTTTCTTAAAAATAATTTGCTCGTTGTATGCCCCAAAGGAAAGTGTGCGAAAGAGGAGAAAAGTGTACGATGAAGATAAAACCTGACTTCAATTTTTCAATTCCTGCACTCCAGCCTAGCTACAGATAACTGACAAGATGTCAAAATGTCTGGAACTCAAGCGTAATCGAGAGCCGCAGGTGAGTAGTTTTATTGCAAAATTTTGAACATTTATAGACGTCATCTCTATAAATATGAATACAATTCAGTATTGTCTACATTGTTTTATGAATACATTCAGTGTAGACGAGAAACGCTGGTGAAGTCGATTTTAACACTAACGCTACAGTTTTGAACGGTCCAATTCCTGCTAGCTTTTCTGAATATCGCCTTCAGAAAAAAGAGAAAAAATTGCACCGCCATAGTAGTGGTCTTTCGTTTGCCTTTGACCATCCTTCGTCTTTAGTAACTATCGACCAGCACTGCTTAATAAATTTCATTTAGTCGGAAATTAAGAGCATTCTGCAAGGATTACACAATTCATTTTTTTACAGGAGGTAATATCAACCATGTTTCAGTTCTACTAATACTTACAGATGCCTCGCGTTGATCCTTAGAAAAGCATTTTCCTCAATTGTTTGTATTTTGTTTTCTTGAAGCTCGCTTTTAAAAGAAGCTTACAATCAAACAATGAAGTAAACAAATAAAGACTAACCAACAAACAAACCTAACTAGAAAAAAGGAACCAGAAGAAATGAGAAGACGATTAACGTTTGGTCTCAAACTCTGTTTTTTCCCGAAACACTTTGTCATTAACCTACGAAAAAACTCTGCTCTTCCTCCCTCCCTCCCCCTTCCCCCACCCCCCCCCCCCCAACTAAGAGCTTGCCTGAAGGCAGTTCGGGCATTAATGGGATCCATCTTACCGTAATAAGGAAAGAAGCTTTACTCACATATCGTTGAAAACGAAGACATCTCTGAAAGACTCCGGTGCTATCTTCGTCAGTTTCAAGTTCTTAAGGTCGCTGAGTATGTAAAGAGCAACAAGCGAATATCACCTACTCAGCAAAAGCAAAACTCTGGGTATTTGTCTCACTTTTTTCATTACTTACATCTGACAGGCTTTTACATTGTCGAAGGCACCTCTACCAATGTTCCGCAGTAGGTTCATGTCGGTTCCTCCAAATTGCCTTGCGGAAAGAAAACAAAATAAACATTTAAGGTGGCTGAACACAGTTTTGCGTGACATCGCGTGTTTTGAACTAGACAAACAAACATGGCGGCGAAAAAAGCAATGTACACAGAAGACGATTTCTCGATTTCTCTCTTTCTTGTGATATTTGGCAGAATTTTTACTTTAATCGTATTTTCAATAATGCGCGCTTTAAAATGGAAGTTGAACAGACTATTCTTGTGGTACATTTAATAATTACAGTACAATTATATTATTGATTATCTAAAAACCCCGTCTCTTAAAATTAGGTCAAATAAGTTTCAAATGGTAACGATTAATCATAGTAAGCTGTGTGCAAGTTTATAAGAAAATCTAATCTCAGGTCAAGGAAACGCACCATTGGTGACTTCTCTTCCGAGCAGCTGCTACGTGGCTCAATGTGTTACCTACGGGTCGGGATAGCGATTTATCCAGCTGATAGCGCTATCCACCTTTCGAACAACTGGGGCCAGATTGAAAGCTGATTTTGACCACACATAGATATACACACGTTTACGGTTAGCAACACAACCGCGCCCTAAATATCCTACTCATTACGAGCAAAGGTGTGGGTTCTTTATAGTCCGAATCAAAGCAGTGAAAGAGCTGCCTGTGGTTTTCCGCCCTTTCAAGAGAAGAGCCTATTTAAGAATCTAAATAGCCTATAATTTGTGCTAATTACCTTTTATGTAAGAACCTGTTTAGGCTAACACTGGAAAATGCAGATTCGTAGTCATGGGTTTTTACTGTACTGATGATCCTTTTGGCAATAGCCCACGTTCGATATTGAGCATTAGGGAGCTTAAGCAGCGACGTTTTTGTGCGACGCTCATCAACCGGAAGTAAGGCCTTCTGCCTTGACGCTAACAAATTTGTACTGATAAGTTTCTTTTCTCTTATAACGAAGATTTACCCGAGAGTTTCAACCAAGCCACCGCCCAATGATGCAAAAAGTCCGCCTCCGGTTGACGTCGTCGCTCAAAAACGCTGTTGCGTAAGCTCCCTATTAAAATTCTAACATGACTTCGAGGCTTTAGGGACAGAATTGCAAATTTTTCACGACTCCATTGTCTCGAAATTCCCAGAAGGGACTTGAACACAAAGAAAACCAAACCAAATACGGAAAAATGACCAGGAAGCCTCGGGGTCATGTTAGAATTTTAAGGTGTTGAACGTTAACGTGGGCTATTGTTCAATTGTCTCTATACTCACAGTGTACACCGCTGGCCATCAAATCCCCTAAAGGCACCTCCGTCTATTGATACTATCTCATTGTTTTCAAACTTCCTACAACAATGCAATATAAGAAAGAAAAAAACTTTCGTCATCAGATAGCAGGAGCCCATAACTAGGAGCGAGCAACTTCATGCGCTCGTGTTACGGCGTTTTCACAGACCAGATTATTTTTGGAACGGTTTTGGCACGAATTATGAATATCTTTTAAATTCTATAAAAACCAGTCAGAAGAAACCTACAGACCTAAAAATGACATTTTTTTGCCTTTTAATAACGTTTAGTTTTCCTTTTTGATATCTTATACTTTGGATGCTCTCATAGACATGGTGGAGATTCTATTTTCGCTGAAAAAAGCGCCCTACGAGGGAAATAAAAGGCATGATCAATAGCTAAAAAGTTTATGGAAGTTCTTTAAGGCGTATTGTTATAAAATGACTGATTAGGACCACTAAGTTTAACTACCGCCAGCTCAGGCGATATGGTCGGGAAGAGAAAATTTGGCCTTTTTTGCGGCGCGCCCGTCGTGGCCTTTTAGTGTAAGAACAATGTTTTAACCCTTCAAGCCCTAAGAGTAATCATCAAATTTCTCCTTGTAATATTAAAGCTTTATAAATCACACTGGTGATGAGAATAAAGCACATGATCACACAAGATGAATCTAACTGATACTTCAACGAATTCTCCCCTCTACTTCTATAGGAAATGTATGGGGACAACAAATGAGAATCTGAATTTAGATGTTAGGGTTTAAAAGGTAATTGAAAAACAGGCTTTCTTTTCAAACTAAGAGAAATAAATGTATTGAATACTATGCACTTACCATATTGTCCCTTTATCGTAAGGCCCGCATCCACCCGAGACACACCTCACATTGACAAAAGTTCCATTGGCAATCGATGTTATTCTGTTATTCGAAAAGTTTCTGAAAAAAAAAATTAAACTTGTTTTTTTGTCACGGCCTAGCAAAATTTTATAGCAAGATATAAACAAAATGTTTTTTTTTATCTAAGGAAATTTTAGCAGAAGTTGCTAGGTTACAAGTATGACCTGAAATACAATCTTACTCACATAATATTCATTTGCTTGTTGCTGAAATCGCCACCGTTCGGTAGAGACGTAAGCTGGTTGTATTGCAGTTTCCTAATTGCATAATAAACAAGCTGGTATTAGCCGCAATTTGAGTATTATCGGAGACCCAGGGTAGTGAAACGGAACTGGGTATTAACGATCAAAAAGAAGCGAAATCTTAGCAGGCAAAGCTTACTTAACAGGGTTCATATTCTTTTGACCACTTCAAAATCAATGATGACGTCCCATGACTTTTTCCATGAAATTTACCAATTTTTCCGTGCACTTAGGTCTAGCGGTCGCTTACAAAATTTCCCAAATGATCCTTGTTTTTGTCCCATAAATCTCTTTATTTTTTTTAAAACGTATAATTCTAGATAGTAACATGGAGTTTGTTGTTGGTTCACCTCTGTGCTTCAAGAGAAATTTCTCTGAGTTATGCAGTTTTTTCCTCTCCTCAAAACTAAAACATTTCAAATTGCTATTCGATTAGGAGTATATAACAAGATCATTATCTATTTGTTTATTTATTGATTTATTAACTGATTAGTTTATTTATTATGATTGTAAAGTGCATATATTTACTCATAATGAAAATTCAGGTCACTTACAAATTACCAAAGCGCTGAACTCCGGCAAACGTTCCATCTTCAATAAACGCAATCTCATTGTTATCTAAATTTCTGTTTGCAAAGACAACAGAGTAATACAGTATAAATGAACATGCTAAAAGATGGGTCGCCTTGAATGGGCGATGCCAAGGAGGAAAAAAACTGTGAGCCACAAACAAATGACTAACTAACAAAAATTGCTATGCTGTTTAATTTGTAGTCATTTTTTTTAGAACGGTTTGTGTTTGATCTTGAAATAATTACGCCGAAGAATCAATGCGTTAGGCTATTGAGTGGTTCAGGGAAAACACTGACGCATTGCCAGCTGTACAACTTGGGACAGCAGAAACTGGGCTGCCCATAGGAGAATCAAACGACGCTTTCTTCAATCTAATGGATTACATTGGCTTCAATACGACGACTTCATGTTTTGATCTATTTAAACGAGCACTAGGACATTTTTGCTTATGTCAATTCTGTGTTAAAGACATTACTTCGTGCTTTTACCCGTCAAAAAATTCTCAGTTAGAATAGTGAAGAAGATATTAAACATATTTCATCAGGGAGCACTAACCATAAGATTATGATTTTTTGCTTAATTTTTGTAGGTTATAGTTGGGACAATTTTTTCAAGTTTCAATCCGTGTCCATAGTTGCCAACCGTTGCCACAGATGAAAGGAAACAGGTTTAATGTCTTAATGTAGTCTTAAGTAACTTAA
Source organism: Porites cylindrica (assembly GCA_964035525.1). Taxonomy (NCBI): domain Eukaryota; kingdom Metazoa; phylum Cnidaria; class Anthozoa; order Scleractinia; family Poritidae; genus Porites; species Porites cylindrica. The sequence goes on along the minus strand of OZ037776.1, from coordinate 45,519,787 downwards.
TTGGCCGGTTTTATTTTGAAATTCGATTGCCCCGAAGAGAAGTTTTAAATTTTTAAAACGATAGCAAATAGTGTCACGTTAAACTAAGAACGAACACTTGCGAAAACCATTTATTATTCCGTCCCTCTGTTTTGGCTCTTGGGATTAGCCTAACATAGTCACACTTTTTTTTAGGAGAGTTATAACTTAGAGCTAAGAACTAAAAATTCAAATGTAAAGGTCAAAAGGTTCTTTTGAGTTGTAAGTGAAACAATAAAATCTTATTGAACCACAGAGAAGCTTCCTGAGAACTTACAGTGTTGCCACGTTAGCAAGGTCACGAAAAGAAATCTTCAGTATTCGCCCAATCTTGTTTTCACCAAGGTCACTGCGAAAAGTAAATGGTGTAAAGAAAATTAAATTCCAGTATAATGAAAAAACTTTTGTCTCAAAATTTGTTGTTTGCCCTCATCCAAATTTTTTCATAACCTAACCATAACTTCTTACGCACAATTGGGTAGGGAACAAGGTGTATTATGGGAGATGTACAAAAGACGAATTTGCGACCATTTAGACTCTAAAGATGATAACGGCGTAAGTTAAACACTGTCAACAACAGTCCTATTAGCAGTCATCTGGACTATGTTCACTTCGTTATATTGAGCTTCCATCCTAACAAAACACTTTAAATGTTTTGGCGAAATACTTACAGCCATGTTAAGCTTATAAGTCCATGGAATGCTGTATCAGGAATAGCTCGTATCTGATTTCTCCTTAAACCTCTAAAAGGAAACAACGTGTTGGGTCAAAGGAAAGACAAATAATACCACACAATTATTTAAGATGGCACATCGATAAGTCTTAATATATAATACTTTAATTGACGTTCAAGTGCGCTAAGCAAAATGTGCTTCTTCCAATGTTCCTGCTAGTATAGTAAGACCCCGTTTGCATGGATCCGGACAAAATATTTTGAACGGTCGAATTTTACCCGTGCAACCCGTTTACTCGGAACCGTGCAAACTGTGTTACACTACTGTTTTCACGAGCCCGTACAAATTTTTGCTAGTGTCAGCATTGGAATGGCTTTATTTTTATCAAAGGCGCGTAAAAAGGCTCCAGACTCTTACCTCGCAAAATGTTCAAAAACGCGCACGGTTCTGGTGTTTACACGAGTCGGCGTAAAAGTGGAACCGTGCCGATAAAAAAAAAATGGACAAAAATGGACCTACTTCTGATAGGCTCAAAAACTTGCCCGGTTCCCGCGACCCGTGTAAACGGAAGGCGGATCCCTGAAAGTTTTTGTTCGTTAAAAATTTTCCCGGACCCGTGTTAACAGGGTCTAAATCAATACAACCACCTGATGGAGAACAGCACTATACGTCTGTAAGACAGACGATATATGAGCTTGTCGTACACATACCACATTGCAAAATAACTTTTTAATCTTAAAATGTGATTCTTGTTACTTACAGTTGTGTTAACTTAGTCAAGTTCGTGAACTGATTCTCGTGTTTAAAGGTGAATCGATTTCCCTCCATGTGGCTGAAACAAGATCAACGTGAACGAGGTGAAAGTCTTTTCGTAAATTTTAGTTTATTTTATTTTTGTCATTTTCAAAACAAATTCAAAATAATTTTGAATGGACATCTGTAACAGAGTGAGTCATCAAGTGAAGGGGCTACTTTCAATTTACCACCGTGAAAAAGTACTTTTTTTTAAAAAGTCTTTTTGCAACGGTAAATTTTATCAACCTAATTTCACTGTGTAACTTAAGATATATCGAACTTTAAAGTGTATAATCATAATTATAACAAACTTCTCAAATCTGATTGGCTATCAAGTATTCTAATTCTATTAGACTGGGACAGTACGAGTCATACGAAAGTGAAAGGGAGCTTTAGCAACGATGACGACGATGGCAACGAGAAGGTGAAAAACGCATTAGCTTTGATAAGCAAAACAACAATTTCGCGCATGCAGTACTTTTTTTCGGTACATTACCTTGCCGTCCCTGGCAACTAGGACGTAAAATTTCATTGTGCGGTGTTTTCTTGGAAAAAGGTACAGACACACGCAAACAGGAATGGTTTTTCTTTTTCTAAACTCGGGTGCGGACCCAAGAATTCAACTCCAGGAAAATTCACCAACACTTAGCACTTTAAGTGGGTTGGAGGAAACGCGACACAGTTTTAACGAAGACGTTTTCGCTCCCATGGCCGTCGTCCGCAACGTCATAGTTAATTAACGCAACAGGACGGGAAAGGAAAGAAGACGACAAACCTTGTGTGACAAACGTGACAATAATTGCGTTCCGCCAAACTTCACCCTCCTTTTAACAGGTCTTTTGTAAAAGACCAGAAACATTAATGTTAAGCGAAGATCACAACAAAACACGCCGGGAAAAAAATTCTTGTCACGGTTGCTCGCACACACACACACAAGCTTTTTAACGTCCTCTTCTTTCTACAGGCGCAAGCTCGCTAATAAGGCAGTGGTACTTCTAACTGGGTCTTGTTGCACGTCTAACAAAATACCTCGTGAAGTGTTGCGTTATCTCACAGAAATGTCTTTCTCAAAGTTTGTCTTAATTTTGATTAATCGTTAACCCTTTCACTGCCAAATGTGGCTAAAGGCAAATTTCGACCAAATTTGCAAATTCCATTTTCAAAAATTTGGCAAACAAATATCATCGTGTGAAAGTACAGGTAGAGAGCTTTCATTTGAATGGTCACATCATAGGATTTCGTCCATAGACTCAAAAGTTAGAGTCACCTTACAAAACTCCATCAAACACTCTGGCAGTGAAAGGGTTAACAGAACTTCGTGTTGTCATAGTCATTACTTAACTCGTATCTAATCACTCATTTGATTGCAAACCGAATTGAATCAACTGGACTCCGCTCAGTACTGTTACCATTCTATATTGTTAACCTTATTTTTTGACGACTTACATGTGCTGTATATTTTCATGAAAGGCACCATTTTCGATTGTCACAATTTTGTTGTATGGCATATGACTGCAAGGAAGCACAAATGTCGTTCATTTTTTAGAAACAACGTAAATGGGTTCAGAGAAGCAAACGTATCCAACACAAACCCATGTACTTACAGGTATCTTAACTTGTCCAGCTCAGAAAACGTTCCCCTAAGAATGTAAGTGAAGCTATTGCCCCTCACGTCTCTACAAAGGTGGAGGGAAATAACACGGTTTTTTTGAGATGCATGGGAAAACGAACCTACAATAATCGATTAAAGAAAATCAGCCTTGGAGATTCGATGTTATTGGTGAGATCCGCGATACACATTTTGAGACTGCTGAAAAACCTCGCTTTAACAAGCCTCTGTTACTGGGAAATATGGCCTAAAGTAACCAGTAAAAGATTTGAAGGTTAATTTGAAGGTTTAAAATGTCATACTGCCACCTTAAAGATATCAAGGAAAACATAAGAGTTTTTTTTTTCAAAATTTCGTCATTCTCTTCCATCCTACAACAAAGACCTTTGAGACATCTTGGAGTTCCTTATTTTACACTTCTCCTTGTCTACAGCCTCCATTAAATGGGCACGTTTCCAAAGCACGAGTGGTTTACTTTGCGAAGCGGGAGACCGGGATGGGGTTGGAGGTGTGGGAATCGAGGAAATGTACCAATAAGTTAACTGAGGTTGAAACCTGATGGGACGAACATTGTTCTGCTATTTGGGTGTAGGCCCTTGACTCCTCTGCTAGCCTGGGACCAGACTCCATAGGGGGGGAAATGTTAAAAAAAAATAAATAAAAAATTAAAAATAAATAAGTAAAATGACAATCAAAAAATCGTCAAGCGAAGTTTTTTGCTTTAGTATTTCACCCATTGTGGATCCAGATCCTAAGCTACTCCTCTACAAAGTGTTTTTGGAGGCATTGTGTTCTCAAATAAACGAGCGATTTTCAACTCAGTGAAGTAACTGATAACAAGGAGAATCAAGGAGACGTATCGTCCTTACAATGTGTTCACTGATGGAATTCTGCTTTTTCCTTGAAGTGCAATGGGAACATAATGGAATTTGTTCCAGTCAAGATGCCTGCAAAGGTCAGTTATCACATGTTATTAGCTACAATTTACAACCATAACGGACCACTAAAAGGCTGTAGAAAAACCTGTTTTCACTAACTGTAAATGAGAATGGTATGGAACCATCTTCTTTCATTTTATTGCGCACAGGCCTGCCGAGCTGGTATAAGCACCAACTTGACTTAGGACCTATACGAGATACCTCCCTACCTAATTCCGGCCACAACCTATGAAAAATAGATACTAGGGATTCTCCTTACCAAAGATCTTTTAGTGTTTTCGTTGGATCTTTTTATTACAATCCACAGCATCAAATATTTTCAAATTGGTATACTATAATTGTTATTGTTGTTGCTGTGAGGCGGGCTATTTTTTCGTCCTTATCTAAAAAGACTTCAATATCAACCCTCAGCGTTGGTTCATCCGGTTGGAATCGAGCCCGAAACTACCCAGCAAGGTCTGAACAAAACAAAACAAAACAAACCCTTTCTGGTTCAAAGAACTCCATCGATTGGAAATTAGAGAAGATTTGGCAAAACACCTTATCATAGGTAGACGATGGGTCTTCCAATGTACATATATACAATGAATGGTTGCGAAGGCGATTATAAGAAATGACATGCCTTTTAATACAACTTTCATTTACTTACAGCTTTGAAAGCTTTGTCAGATTCCGGAATGTCTCTGAGTGGACGGAGGAATTCTGGAGTTTGTTTGCACTGAGAAATCTGAAAGGCAACAGAAGGTGACTTGTTATATTTAGCAATTATTGCAAGGGGCTAAGTAGGATGTGAAGAATTATGCAAGATCGAAGGCCGAGGTGGATAGCAGCCTCCTAGATTTGCATAATTCTTCACATCACACGACAGCCGAATTCAATAATTAATTGTTTTATCATTCATTCAAATTATTTCTGGTTACCTCCTCGTTGACTTTCGTCAAAATTTTAGCCTATTACTTCGCCCAATTTCAGGATATACACAGACGATTTATCTTGCAGATAGGCCTCAAAAGCTGAATAATATCCATCGAACAATATCTTTTATATATCCTTACATTTAATATTTTTTCCCAGTTTATTTGTTAAGTCAGAAATTCAGGTATTCGTCTTGGGATATAGTCCAAGCCCTCTCGTTTCCAATCACATATACCATCCAATCGATGGTAAATTGCGCGAATCCTCCATATATGGTAAGCCCCACTTGTTTATGAAGAATTAGAAGCCAATCAGAAAACTTTTAAATGAATAATAATCCACCTTGTAAATAAATGGAAATTGAAGTTTAACTTACAGCTCCTTTAGATTGCTTAACATCCAAAGATCTTCCTCTCCCATTCCCTTGATTCGATTTGAATGCAGGAATCTATCGTAAAATATTTCAGATAAAACTAGTTTGGGAAAATATGCAAAAATCAAATTCAGTGTAAAAGAACCAGCTAAAAAGTAGCTTATGAGACGCACTATACTGCAACACTCACAGTTTCTCGAGGTTTCTCGTCTTTTCGAATGGTTTGTAGTTCTTTTTTAATTCACTAAAAGAAATTATATTAACATGTGTCATATAATCATTTTTTAAATGACAGTCTGGCCTCTAAGAGAACAATAAGAATAAGGAGGAAGTTGAAAAAAAAATATTTGAAAACATAACTTACCCATGGAGATTTTCTAGGTCCGGTGGAAAGTCGCCCTTATCATAACTCATCAGCGATTCAATTTCATTGTTTTCGATATGCCTGTGAGAAATACGATAACACAACATTGTTCCATAGGAAAAGCCACTTTTGAAGGAGAAAAAGTCGAGATACATTACTTTTTGCTAATGATGCTAACCAATCATTTAATTCAACACTCACAGTTAAAGATATAGCCCGCGAGCAAGCTTTCCGGGGCGCTCTGGGGGTGGGGCGGGAAAGGAAGGAGACCTTGCAAAACTACTTCTCTGGAATTTGAATATTTGCATCGAGAAAATCGATGCGAGATGCTGATTGGCGAAGATGACATTACTAATGACGTCATTACCTCCTTTGGCACGTGTTTTTCAATGTTTGTTTACATTCACGCTCGTTACTGTTTCGCGCTGATTGGCGGAAATCTGACAACTCAGTCGACGGCGAGCCACAGGGGAATTGGAGGTTGAATTGAAATTCCAAAGACGTAGTTACAAGCTCTCCTTCCTTTTCCCTCCCCGCCGCTAGAGCGCCTCGGAGAGCTTGCTCGCAAGCTATTAAGGTTACCGAGGATTTCAGTGAAGCACTTACAGAAATTTTAAAGCAGGCCTCTCCTCATAGGACAATGATGGATGTGGGAAAGTCCTCAATCCGTTATTGTTCAACCACCTGCAAGATATAAATTTTTACTTTCAATCTTTTGACTGGCAATAAAACAGACAATGTCTTCTAAATTGGGCCGGCTGTGAATTCCCTTTCGACTTATTAGCAAAGTGGTTTAGCCTTCGGAAAACGCCGCTCCTCAAACTGACAAGATTTGGTTGTCGCTTACGAGTTTGTTACGAAAGGTGCCAGCCTTATCGTAACAATCTTATTGTTTGAAAAATTTCGATAAGATAATTTAAGAAATATGGTCGTAAATATGTGGAGGTTGGACCAACACCATGACGTAATCGCTTTCAAAAACCTTCGTTTCCATCCATCTACAAGAGTACAGTAAAACGGTGTTTTCAAAAATCTCTACTCTGTAGAGAGTGAATAAAAAGATGCGTTTTTCGGGGACCGTTTTCACCGGAGCACGTGTGCACGTGTGGACAGTAGGCCAACTCGGAGAAAAAAAATTTCCGTTTTCAAACAATAACAAAGGGGCCAAAGTTTGGAGAGATAGTAGTACTTACAAATCTTCTAAAAGCGGAATTCTGACAAACGAGTTGAACATCACGTGGCGAGTTTTTGTTTTTTGTAACATAAGTACCCTGCAAGATAAAACAAAGATAAGATTTGTCACCTACGTACAGCCTGTCTCGTGAGCAAAAGAAAGGTACTTACTACAAGAGACAAGGAAAGTAGTTCCTGGTCTATTGCATAATTATACACAGATCGAGCTAAAATTTAGAGAGGCTGTGTATAATGATCACTAGGTTTGTATTACGGTCAGACGCAGTTCCTGTTCAACATAGCCTATCGTAAAAAGAATGTCACTACTAAATTGAATATTTTCTCTCTGGCGGAAATTCTCAGCAATTAACCTTTGGCTAATTCAGTTAAAAACACCAGTGGATTGTTCACCTAAGTCGAAAAATCCTTCCTACATAGAGTGTAGGACTATGAAACTTACAAGCACTTTAGTTTGGGAAGGTCTTGAAACGCAGGACTGTATCCTTCCGCTGTGATGTTTTCTAGCTTGTTGCCTATAAGATCTCTGGAAAAAGAAATCAAGAGAAAAATATGAAGAGCTGTTAGTCCTTGTGAGGATGAGTTGAATGATATCGATTCTGAAATTGATTTTGCGCTGATTGTCCAAACGTCAATCATTGTCAAACAGAAGCAATCTCCTAGCTCTTTTTTAATACATAAATTTACTTGTCCTTACTCAATGTAATAATAATGTTTACGCGGTCCGAAAAACCTCGATCAAAGCTTTGATCACCGAATTAGAAATCGAAAAAACGGAGGCCAGTGCCCCGGGAAAAAGGACTAGAAACAACAACGACGACAAGGTTTACTGACTTGGACCGTTTGGTTTCGTAAATGGAAACCACATTCTTTGTAGGTGGCAAGAGTAGAGCACCAGTGAATTGGCCCAACAAAACGCCAGGAATACGTAAAATACTCAGAATACAAACTAGGCATGAATTCTTACTTGATATCGCGTACGTTCTAATAACTTACGTGTAACTTGCTCAATTTTTTTGCGGCCAACAGCTCAGGCACGATGTTCGATGTGCGTCAAAGATTTGTTCCAGTTATGTTTATACTGTATCAGATAGGTTTTGGTGTCAGCATGAAAAGCTATTAGGTGATAGGGTGAACATAGCTTAACTTTGACTTTATATTTCTTTATACAAGCACACTGAACATGGAAAAGCATAGTTATCATTATTATAAGCATCATGGAACTAAACTCACAAATGAAGCAACTCAGGTATATTGTAGAAAACCTTGGCGCCTATCAGCTCTATTTCATTGTCATGTAACTCCCTTTGAAAAGAAAAAGAACAATAAAAACCTTGAAATAAAGAATTTACATGCAGAGAAGATCAGTCACAGTTCAATACGCATCTTATGCAGTTCAAAAATTCAGGCTTCCTGGTATTCGAACCCTGACCTCTGCGATACCGGTGTGAGCGCTCTAACCAGTTTAGTTAGCTAGCCAACTGGGAGCTGGCAACAAAGATATCGAGCATAATGAAAAACAATATCGAGCATGGTGAAAACAAAATATCGGAACACGGGCAATACTATTGCACCATTAATCGGGGGGACTAATTACAATTTCTATTTTACACACACACAAATATATACACACTCCGATTATATAGACATACACGAAGTGGTACTTACAAGACTTGTAAGTGACTTAAATGCTGAAATGCTTCTGAGGCTATGCTGTGAATTTTGTTGTTGCTCAAGTTTCTGCAATCATTATAATAATGACAATAGTAAGAACAATCTTATAATTGTTAGGAATGGTAACGTAGGTAGAGAGTACGTTCGAGTCGAGAGGGGAGAGGAAATAGACAGGGTGGCTAGTTTATCACAGGTTGCCCACAGCCGTGGAGTGAGAGTATGTGAAAGAGCGTTTTGCCCAGTTACCTACCCTGGCAGGACTCGCTATCCTGACATGTCGATCCGAAATTCAGCGCATCAGCAATTAGGCCAGTGCGCCTCTAATGAATTCCCCACTCCGGAAACTGTAAAGGGAATGGGTTTTCGGCGAACCGATTTCTAGTTTCGTTTGGGTGGAAAAGCGTTACTTATGATTGGTTAATAGTTTCTTGAATACAATCGACCAATCATGACTACCACTTGTCCACCCAAACGATCTCAGAGATCGCTGCACCAGTGGAGAATTGTTAGACGAAAAATTAGGAAATAAAATTTTAAGCAGTACTTACAAATGCAAAAGTTGAGAGTCGTTGCCAAAAAATGGTTTCAAGTTCGGAAAAGTGATTGATTCTATTTTATTATAGTCGACGGATCTAAAAACACAGGAAAAAAGATGGTTATGACGCAAGAATTTCATTGGACAATCCCAGCATTAGTACATCCCCGATTACTGCCAGTGAATTACTGCTATTATCACTGAATTGTTATTAAAGCATAATATTCTAAATGCTTTTCTAGCCATTCCAGAATACCTAAATTTTATAATCTTTCTGATGTAGTATGCCCCCAGACCTCTTAGTATGCAACCCTTTCGGGTTTGGATTATCCCCCATCCTTAAACTCTGAAACCTGCATTGCGGCCCCTGTGCACTACGTATACTGCTCCAACACGAAGTTTCATCAACTAATTTGATAAGTAATTTTGCCACCACAGAGAAATTGAAAAGCTAACGTTTCGAGCCCAAGCCCTCCACCACTGAGAGGTGCTCGAACCTTCAGCCCCTCGAACCTTTAGCCTTACGGTGACCAAATAATTATCAACTTAGCTAATATAACAACATTTTTGTGTTTTACTCCCTAACAGAAGGAGCACAAAATTTTATATGGAAGTTGACTCCCATATATGCCCTTGCAAATTCTTCATATTGATCTCCATATATTTTGTTAAAAATTTAATTGAGGGAGTCTGACAATAGATTAAAGCATATTTCCTTTGCTCATTTTCAAAATCTCATAAACTCTCCTTTGAAAATATATTGATAACGTTGGGAAAGTTGACGTTGGCCACTCTTGGGGACTAAAATGGTTTACGTTATTTGCTGTTGCATTTTAAGATGATCACACAAGAATAGCCTTCATACTTACAAGTACGTCAAGGATTTGCAGTTGATAAAAGCTGACCCAGGGAACGTTTTTAACTTGTTCATGCTCAAAGCTCTGATTAAAAAGCAAGGTAACTCAAATTAGAAAAACTCTAAAAACATCATTGTAACCAACTAAATTTCATTACAATAAACTAGGACTTTTGTCAGTTAATGGCGACAAAGTTGTTGCAACACGCAAACCTAATTAATAATGATAATGATAAAAAAGTAATAATAATACCAATACTGATAATAATAGTAGTAGTAACTAAAGATAATAAAAATTTCTTACATGTACTTTAGATTCGGCAGATCAAACCACTTATCAGGAATCCATTCCAACTCATTGTCGATGAGAATTCTGAAAAAGAAGCAAACTATAACTGTCCAATATGGCCTAGAAACGGCTTCCTAGTATCCAAGACCTTGAAGTCAATTCTCGACCCTATCAACTATCTACGCTTCAAGCAGAGATTTTTTTTTTTCGATTGACATTGAAATAAAAAAGGAGCAATGATAATCTTCCAACCATTTTCACATACATCAATGTGCAATCAAAGAAAAGGAACGGAAGCGTTGCAAACTGATGTGAACGACATTTTATACGTCTCACTATCTAAAATGGGGTTTTGGTATACCTTTACCGTTATTCCTTCAAAGTTATCACCCTGCGAGTGAATAGCATTGATTTGAGAGGCGCCCCATGAAGGGGCCTTAGCACCAGACAGGTTTGCAGGGGAATTTTTCTGTTAAATATTAGGTTTCCAACAATAAATACACAGTTAGTCATCAGCAACCTGCCTCTCGGACTTACATTTTAACAAGATTCTTTGGTAAAGCTGTGTAGTTGTGACGCCATAGCTTAATCTTGTTGTTGTACAGATCTCTGAAAAAAGGGTAATAATAACCGGCAGTTTAAGGGTTTGATAGAGCTCCAGCAGATAACACCATGACTAATCTTAAATTTTCTTGGCTAAACGTTGCAGTTAGTTGTTTAATTTTAGGGAGCTTAAGCAACCAGGACAGCAACGGCAGCGAAAATGTACGTCACCTGAAAAGCGAATTCACGCTGTTTCAAACTTATTTACTCTTGTTCCATTTCATATAATTTGTTTAATGTCGAGGAATTTTTATGGAGTTTAGTAATCACGTCATACGAAAAACTAGGAAGTTTCTCGTCGTAGTCGTGTAACAACGGCAAAGAAATGTACAAAAAAGCGTAATGCCGTTCTCAATGCCGTCGCCTTCGTAAGGTTCCTCATGTACTTAGAGCTACGGCTTTAAGCTTACAGTTCTTGCAGAGCTGTGTTTGTGGACAGGTCAGGAAAGTCATCCAGTTCATTCATGGCAAGATTTCTATTAAAGAAAATGGTAAAAAGACAAAAACTCAGTGATTTAAAGTGGCCATAATACGATGACTTTGCTGCGTTTACATCAATATCCTATAATGTTTTTCGTTATCATTATCAAAACGACTGTGCTTAAAAAGGTAAATGACAAAGACGATGAATCGATTGAAGACTGTTCATTTTCGTCTACTCATGATTTATAACCGCTTACACTGTTTTTGCTTAATTTTCAGCAAAAACACCGAAGGTAAAAAAAAATTGTATTAAAAAGGTCAAATCCCCGCGTGCTTTCGTTTGTTGATTTAACATTCATAAAATGTTTAATATTTCAGAAGGAACACTTACATTTTTCGTAATTGTGTCAAGTTGTGAAAAGCTTCCTCTTCGATGTCTCTAAGTTGTGACTTGAAAATCTTACTGCCACAAAAAAGTTAGAATACGTTTCAAATTACAGTGTCAATTCACATCGATACAAACAACAAATGGTTCGTTAGGACAAAAGATAGTATTTGTCACCTCGAGGGTTCACCAATAAATTATAATGTATCTGAAGTATAGCCAAGATCAGTTGTTGATGACTACACTGTCTTGGGCGTAAATTCAGAATCGATCGGACAAGATCTTCCATCCCTCCCTCCGTCCCGGTCCGTATATCGATCCATTTCTGCATTAAATCGTTTGTCCTTTATTCATCTGATTCTTTGATTCACTCCCTGTCCTAGCACCTTTATTCTGACTTAGCTATTTTTCCTCTCTTTATTCGTTCCTCCTATAGTAAGCCATGAATAGTCCATGAAAAAAAAACAAAAACAAACAAAAAAAAAAATCGGCCAAAAGTTAAAAATCAGTTCTTACATCTGCGTTAAACTCTTGGGCAGCTGTCCACTTCTAACAATCTTGATCACTTTATTCCTTACTTCCCTGTAACAAAACAAAACCTAATTTGAGTTACTAGCGTATTAGCTACATAGTACATAGTTATCTACAGTAATTCTTTATTCTAATTGGCCAGCACTGAGAACTGATATGAGAGCTCTCGTCTCGAGCGTTGGTCCTTCGTTATATCATTGTCCTTTGTATTTAGTAGATCAATCACAGTGAATTGTAAAAACATGACCAGTAATTCACTGTAAGTTTGACAAGAGAAGGGCGAACAAAATGACGTCGTTAGGATGTAACGGACATCGATCAAAGAAAGTGATAAGGATAACGTAGTGTCAAGAATGACTCGACAGGCTAAATCGGCTTACACAATAACCTCGATTCTCAACCATGATTACGATAGCTATCAGACTTTTTCAAATTGCAATCTTTTTACAGTGTCAAACGCGAGTAAGGAACGTTTATGAGGGCGCAGTATCGAAAAGCAGTGAAGAAAAAAATTGCGAATCGTTAGCGCCTTGTATACTTAAAGTATTACTCACACTTCTGTTGATGAAGACCCATCACATGTTAATTCCTCTGTGACAGTATCACAAATACAACCTTGGCAAACCTGCTCCGATATCTCTGACCGTGCACGCTTGTATTTTTCTCTATGCACGTCTTCGTTATTCCAAAAGCCATCCCATTCTGTATATCCTAAGGTAGGATATCTATTTGCCCAATATAAATGCCCTAGGAACTTCTTAGAACCATGGTTAGGGATGGATTTTACCAGCTTTGATGATGCAATGAAAATGACCAGGAGTCCTGTTACCTGAATGCAAGACATTACTTAGAGATGAAGTAGCTCTGTTTAAATGGAACTTTTTGTGTTCCTTTTTACCACGATCTTGTATTGATCTGTATCACGACCCGAGCTTAAATCGAAGATTCCTTGGTTGCTACTTTTAATTGCCACAAACTAATGTGATTTACTTACTAATTAGTGACACACAAAAAAGGCGTTAGTTGATTGAATAAGAGCAAAAATGTCAAACTTTCCGTAAATATTTGAATTTTCCATTACGGTTTTGACTTTGTCGAACATGCTGTATGTGTTCAACCCTACTAACACTTCCTTGGAGAGTTTAAAAAATACACATAGGATCTTTTTTGAATATCTCATCGGATTTTTAAATGCGATAGGTATCGACCCAGAAAAACTATATCGAACCTAACAGCTCGATGCATCGTGTTTTTGGGAAAGAGTGTGCAGGCCCTTTGAATCACACTATCACTCCTCTCGGATGTGTATTTAACCTTTTCAACTTCTGAATGCTGGTAAAAGTGAAGTGTCAGTGTATGGGTTTACTTTATGCGCCTTGAAAAACTCAGTAAAGGCCATTACTGCATTTATTTTATAATAAATTAAAATAAATGCAATATCGTTTCTAAAGAGAAAGGAAAAGTGTTTCTTATGTGTGGAGACAGCGCTAAGTAAGTTCTTTCTCTTCAGTGCTCGCCCGTCGATTGACTGAAAGGTCTTGAACTTGCCATGGAGGTGGTTGAAATGACATTGTTTTAACTTCATTTTTTTACAAATTGCTCAAACCTTAGTTCACGAATGCTAGCCCGCCATTACGGGTATAATGTAGCGCACTTAAATAAGCCATAAGGCACCGTTGATGCAATTAAGAGGTAATCGACAAAGGAAAAAAGTAGTGATAGGTTGGGTGTTTCCGTGAATATCCGCTTTTAGTGAATCGGACCTTCTACGCCTGTTTCGTCAAGCATGTGCAATGGAAAATGCAATAGAGTATCGGAAGTTGTTTATAAGTGCGAGGAAATCCGAGTCAGCTGTTTCTCAAAGTCAAGTGATGTGTTTGATCCCTATGTACTAAATGGAAAGCAGATTGAGAAAATCTTATCTTGAAAAGTCCTCGGTCGATCTCAAATGGAAAGAAAACAGGAAAGCCGTTCATTGCCGAAATGCTACTTCGCATTTGCGTTTGAATTTCCTCCTGCAGTTGGAAAGCACCTTCTTCCCTCCATACATCTCGCTCTGTTTTGTATGTTCGTCTCTGAATACGCTTGCGAAGTTTCTCACTAATCATTACCGCAGTAATAGCCTGCGTAACCGAAGCTTTTCCTATTTTCGTTCTCTTTCCAACTTTCTGGACGAACTGACCCGGAAACATTTGCTACGCAGTCTACCGAGGTACCTGTCAGACGCACTATTATTCCTGATTGATATCTCCTATTCGTAAGCTTTATTTGCAGCAAATCTCCCCATCGGGAAAATCTCGAGTCGGTTTGATCGCAGAGGATCTTTGAGCAAGAATTTGCTTGATAAAATTGTTAACAGTAACTCATACAATGCCATGAATTCTTAAAATTACTTGACTGCGATGGATAATTTGTAATAATGTAATAAGGCGGTTAGTTGCATCTCTTTAGAGCTCTTTACTACTGTACACGTTCTCTGATTGAACTTGGATTTTAATTAGCTTTAATTATACATAAAGGAATACTTTACATATCTAAATTCTTAATTTTTACAAAATTCCTTTTAGCTATAAGTCAGTTGCTAACTTATTTAAAGCAAATTCAGCCTAGTCCGGAAGCACTGTAGCTTGCCCGGTGAATTACGTTTCTGGCACCGCGCTCCAACAAAAGTGCCGGCTAGCAGGCTTACTCTTAAGCTAAAGAAAGACTCTTAAGTTAAAGAAAGATTCATACGGAGGTGCATCTTAATACCTCACTGAGATTGAGTAAGGCCTTTGCCGCGTAAAAAGCTACAATAGAAGAGTTTGCTATTTCCCCTTTTCTTTCTTTTTCCAGAGAATTTAAATGGCATGCTCCAGAAAATTACTAAAGCATTAAGCGGAGACCCTAAAAAAGTAAGAAGAGTTTCCGTGGAATACTGGGCTGGCCGCCTGGGAAGTGATTTTCACAAGTGTTTATAATAATATGTACTGCTGTGTGGGGAAAGGAATATATATTTCACCCCTGGATTTCACGTACCTCTAGAGCAGGTGTCCTGAAAGATTAAAAAAACTTCTCTGCAACGAACGCAGATCTAGCTGTCATCATAAACTGCTGGAGTCAAGTAGAGTATTAGCATTTTTCGCTCAATGTTTTACCTCTCGTCGGCATACTGATTGTTATAACCGAGCCAGGAAAGCACAAATGAGAGAAGCTAAAATTTATCAGGGCGATGAATAGAAGGATCCCGATGTCAGCGCCGCCATAGCGTGCAGAATAAGGAATTTCTTGACGCAAAAAGGGCCTTTTCGAGATTATCCGGCGTTCGAAAATTGAAACGCCTCCAGATGCCTCGCAGAGAATGCTAAATTTTGAAAAATATAAAATTTCAAGCGGTTGTATTTAATATTGATATGCTAATGCGCAACTCAGCCTGTGGCAGCGAGTGCTGTGAAAAAGTGAAGAAACTGCTCAAGTTGCATACAAAACTAATTGTTTGAGTCTGATGCCATAAGACGCGGTATATTGCACGGCCTCTGAAATAAGTGGCCACGACTAATCTATGTTGACCTTTTTTCTTCTGTTTAAAATTTGATTACATATAGTTTTGAGCCGGTAAACACTACGATTAAAGCTACTGTACTTACAATTCTGTTGGGTTACCAGAGCACTGTAATTCTTCCTTCAAAGTATCGCACAGACATCCGGTGCATGCCTGGCCAGACGTTTGAGAAGAGCCCCTGTTGTACTTAGTTCTTCCACTGTAGTGATTATTCCAAAAACCATCCCAGTCTGTGTAACCCAATGAAGGATATCTGCGAGTCCAGTAACCGTAACCCAGATATCTTTGTGAACCATGGTACGGAATAGCTGTGGCTACTACTGTATAAACAGCAATCAAAATCCCTAAATGGAATAACAATGCCATTGCTTTCTTGTAAAAATCAAGTAATTGTTCCGATAAACGGCTAAGCAGTTGAAGAATAGCTTAGCTTCGGAGAATCCAGTTTTCATGCCTTAAACAAACATGACAGGATTCTTGCGTTGCTATCCGCTGTGGCAAAGGTTAATAGAACTTTCATGTTCTTTTGTTGATAATAGCAAAGCTGTCATCGCGTGTAAATAAATGGACAGATCGATTATTGTATGTGTCAACAGGTTAGATTATTAACGAGGCCAGATAATAATGGTAATGGTATCTTTTTAAAAGTTCCTAAAGTTCGATCATATTGCAATATTGATATTTATATGCGTAAGTCAAAACTGAAATTAGTAATGAAAGAACATTTTCTTGCAAATTGTAGATAACCTTGTGATTTGAAAGAATAGGGTGCATAATGCCCCGCATATAATATTAAACTAGAGGTAATTAATCAATTCCAGTAGCCGATTGTCAATTCTTACTAAGGCCTGTTTCCAGGGGCACCCAACGACAATTTTCGGAAGAATATCTGTTCGGAAGACGATTTGAGATCTAGAATTTTCGAAACATTTGTTGTAAAATTTATTGCTTGCCTGCCTCTCTTTACCCTAAAAAGGTCACCTAGAATTTTCGGGAGCCTCTTTTCTGGCTTAAATTTTCGAAAAGGTAAGTTTTGATCCCTATAATTTTCGGATCACTAGACTTTCAGCTAGGAAATCCGAACAGATGAAAAATTTTTAGGGGATAAAAATATGCCTATATCTACCGTTTAAATACTAAAATACGTTTAACAATGCAATGTTTAAGTGGTTTTGAACTATATTCTCGTTGAGTGCCCCTGTGTTTCAAACGTCGTGCTACTGCCGTGCTACGGCTTCAGGAAAAATCATTCCACTGCACTCGCGCTAATCGACTTGCATGATAAGATCTCTACTGCCTTTGACCGAGGTGAATTTTCCGTAGGTATTTTTCTTGACCTCTCAAAAGCCTTTGACACTGTAAATCATATCATCCTCTTTGATAAACTCGAACATTACGGTATTCGTGGCTTAGCGCTGGACTGGATAAGAAGTTACTTTTCAAACAGAAAGCAATATGTTGAATATAATGGCCACCGTTCGTTAAGAAATGAAATCTCTTGTGGGGTCCCTCAGGGTTCTATCCTCGGACCTCTATTTTTCTTACTGTACATTAACGACATCAACAATGCTTCTAATCTATTAAATCTGATATTGTTCGCTGACGATACCAATGTATTCATGTCACATAAAGATCTGAACTATCTCTCAGATATGTTAAACTTGGAGATGGACAAACTGTCAATCTGGTTTAAAGCAAACAAGCTTTCTCTAAATCTTAAAAAGACTAAATTTATGGTCTTCAAACCAAGACAAAAGCGTTCAATTTGTAATATTCAAATAAGTATAGATAATCAAAATATTGTTAAAGTAAAGGAGACAAATTTTCTAGGCGTAATTTTGGATGAAAACCTAAATTGGAAGTCGGAAATATCTCACGTTGCAATTAAAGTTGCGAAGTCAATCGGTATAATATCTAGATGCAGCTTCTTTCTTCCTAAATCGTCTTTACGTATGCTCTACTATTCCTTAATTCATCCTTATTTTTACTACTGCAATATCGTTTGGGCTTCGACCTATAACACTAATCTCCGCCGCCTTGTTATCCTGCAAAAGCGCATTATTAGAATTATTAATAAATCACATTTTAATGCTCATACTGACCCCATCTTTAAGGACCTCGGTATACTAAAATTTAATGATATCCATTTGCTTCAACTGGGCCAATTTATGTATTCTTGCAAAAATTCATTCTTACCTCCAAAGTTTAATAACAATTTCTCTCAAAGCAATCAATTCCACTCTTACAATACAAGAAATTCCCAGGCCTACCGTCTACCGTATTGTCGTACAAACACGAAGAAGTTCTCGCCCTTTTTTCAAGGGCCTAAGTTTTTTAATTCACTTGACAACAAGATCATCAACTCTCAATCCCTCTCCTCTTTTAAGAAAAAACTGAAGATTAAATTATTGAGTAAGTATGAAAACAGTTTATAAATCTTTCCATCTTCGACTTTTCGCCTTCTTCTCTTCAATTGATGTGAAACAGCTCTAGCTCATAGTTCGAGGAGGCCTAACCTCTCATAAGCTCCTATAGTTTCTGTTAGGTCTCCTCGCCACTTCTTTTTTTTCTTCTTCTTCTTTTCCTATATTTTTTGTAATTAGTGTGGCAAATAAAATAAAAAAAAAAAAAAAAAATAAGCTGGCTCGACTGTAGCTCGACTGCAGCACGACACTAGCACGACGACTTGATTTCAGACGCCGAATTTAATTCAGTCGAATAGAACAGCTGTTGCCGAAAACAAAATACAGTGATAAAGAAACGGTGCAGCAAACTTTTAAATGTATTCTTATGCATTTGTAATTTATGAATTGAGTTCGGCACGGCGGCCGCAGCACGACGTTTGAAACCAAGTCGAGCTACTGCCGTGTAGCACGGCAAGGCTTACTGTGCTACACGGCAGTAGCACGACTTGGTTCAAACGTCGCGCTACAGCCGTGCTAAAGTCGAATTTAATTCGATGAATTGAGTTCGGCACGGTAGGAGCACGACGTTTGAAACGAGCCTAAACGAATCAGTGAAATAAATTGCAGGAAGGAATACAAAACGACGGCATCACATGACGTAAGAACAGGCTGGAAGTACGCAATGCCGCTATGAAAACCGGAAGGGGGAGGCACTAAAAAGAAGTTATATACGGTTAGGTTCCGCCCCGAAATGCAACCCCCTTAATATACCATTTTTGTACCTCTTTCGTCTACCTTCTATTGAAAGATAATACCCCTTTCACATACCTTGTTTAGAACTTTGCATCCCTTTTAACTGCTGTAAAGGCACTGTTTTTAAAATATGAATAAATCACAAAAACAGAACGTTAACCCGACTTTTTCACAACCATTTGTCAATGCACCTGTTAGCTCTTTTTGGGCCTTTTTACCAACCGAAATTACAGATTTCCCTACCCTCAAATATACCCTAACAAGTGAGATGCCTTCCTTTTCATATCATCCTGAAGCCTAAAAAGGGTACCCCTTCGGGCGGAGCCTCCCGGGAGGCTGCCCCTTATTGGGGTCGTATCGGCTATTTTAGGGAGTACCCCCAGGGGAAGAAGATATCAAACACCATTTTATTAGGGAGCACCAACCATAATAAATCATCTTTTTTAGTTATTTTTGCGGGCATAGCATTGAACCTTGAAAAAAATTGACCCAGTTAGAGCATACTTCTCAAACTGGACCATTACTTTTAGACTTTTAATAACTGATGCGAAGACACGTTTTCATTACACTTTTTAAAAAGCAGGGGCGGATCTAGGGGGAAAGTGCAGGGGGTGCGCACCCCCCCCCCCCCTGAGATGACCTGCGGTTTTCTAATACAACTGGTATTCTGCAAAAAAAAAAAAAAACTACGTGGTTTATTGGTGTTGAAGTACAGCAAGAGACGAGTGCACCCTCAGTAAAAAAAATCCTGGATCAGCCCCTGAAAAGATAGCAAATAGCGTGACATAGCTCCTTTCAACCCAAGGTGGGCGGCTTCCCGGGCGGGGGGAAGGGGGGAGGGGGTTTTGGGGGGGGGGGGCGGCTTATCACAGGGTAAAAAAAAAAGCAACAACAACAACAAGCAAACAACAACTTTATTTATTTCAGTATTCTCACGTGGCTACATGGTATTACCTACAGTATTATATGAATGTATCTAAGCAGCTGTAAGTCTGTAGATATGAGGATCGACATTGTTTTGAAGAGGGTTTTTTCATTGTTTTCAAACTTATCAAAAAGGGGGTATCTATCACTAATGTTTCTGTAAAAGTTAGATCGAAGACATGATCGTAAAGATTAAAATTGAATAGAAAGTGTACTTCGTGTTCAACTTCATTTATGGCAGAAGGGGCAAATTCGAAGATTTTCTGGAGTTTTCGGTACTGTATGTCTGCCCATTTAATTTGTAATCGATGGTTGCCAAGTCTGAATTCATTCAGTGTTTTTTGTGATTTATATTAGCTTATATTGGTGATTATGTTCAAGCAATGACTTTTGTGACAGTCATTTTTGAATATTGAGTAGAATTTTAGTTTCTAGTTATTTCTTAATTGGATGTTCTTTATATATGTTCAGGAGTTGTTATCATTTAAATACAATTCATTGAGATTTGAATTTTTGCATAGGGTATTAACTTTTTTCATAAGACTCGTCTGGTTTTTCTCAGCCATATCTTTTGATATTTTTGAACAATGCTCGGCATAATTATCATCTTGTTTGTTTTCTAAATGTATCCAAAATTTGATAATATTTACGTTAGTTATTTTCTTCAGTTGTAGTCGTCCAAATTCATTTCTGTATGCAACATTTGGACACTGTCTATTCACACCTAGAACTTTCTTAGTACAGAATTGAATTTGTGTTTTCTCTATTATATCATTCTCCTATGAGTTATAATCATCTTTATCGTAGATGCTCCAAACCTCAGATCCATACATCAGGATTGGGAGATATAGTGAATTAAAAAAATTTGTTAGAAAT